>CAJNRD030001124.1:14865355-14906548 GCA_905319865.3 Cotesia congregata
TAGTTTTTTTTTAATTATCCTAAATAATTAATAGTTAAATATACAAACAATAATGTATCGTAAGTAGGGGTGTGCGAATATCGTTTGAATCGAATCGAATCGAATATTGATATTCGAACCGAATAATTCGAATTTTCGAATTAATCAACATTCGACGAATAATTCGAAAGAATTCGAATGATTTGAATTTTTTCGAATTATTCGTAATTTTTCGAATTATTCGAATTTTTTCGAATTATTCGTAATTTTTCGAATTATTCGAATTTTTTCGAATTATTCGTAATTTTTCGAATTATTCGAATTTTTTCGAATTATTCGTAATTTTTCGAATTATTCGAATTTTTTCGAATTATTCGTAATTTTTCGAATTATTCGAATTTTTTCGAATTATTCGTAATTTTTCGAATAATTCGAAAATTCAAATTATTCGATTCGGAACGAATAATTTGTAAGTTCGAATTATTCGCACACCCCTAATTTTAAACCCTAGTCTAGTTAACTCTTGATAAGTCTTGATAGCATAGCCACGCGGACATGTAAAAATATAAATTAAATTTCTTCCAAGTTACTAATCTACTCAACTGTTTGGCCTAGAATCCTTGTAGAGAGTGTGAAAACGATTCGATTGATGCATAATAATGTTTAAAAATGAACTTATCGAAAATTTTAAATCCTAGTCTAGTTAACTTTTGATAACTCTTGATAACTCTTGATAGCTATAGCCACGCGGACATGTAAAAATGAAACCTCTAAATTTCTTCCAAGTTACTAATCTAATCAACTGTTTGGCCTAGAATCCTTGTAGAGAATGTGAAAACGATTCGATTGATGCATAATTATGATTAATAATGAACTTATCGACAATTTCAAATACGGGTGTGCGAATATCGTTCCAATCGAGTATTGATATTCGATTTGAAATTCGAATTGAATAATTCGAGTTTTTGAATTAATCGAAATTCAAATTATTCGATTCGAATATTAATATTCGATTCGAAACGAATAATTCGTAAGTTCGAATTATTCGCACACCCCTAATATGTATATATCAAAAATGCATGTGGGTACTCAAATGAAAGCTCTGGATGAGTGTAACATCGGGATGAGCTTATATCTTTGAAAATGTCAATAGTTAAGAAAGTACAGTGCAATTTAACAAAATTCATTATTTAATAAAGCAAAATTTTATCTATTCGTAGTTCACAAGTCATGGCAGTCATATTGTGACTTTAAGGTAGCTAGTATATCTAAATAAAATAATAAAAATAGTTTAAATAATTGTTAAGTTACCCCAATGGACCACCAGCTAGAACCAGTCTCTCCAAATCCAACCCGCTCATCAAAACATAGACACCTTTATTTAACTGGCCTAATATATTCTTCGCTGAAATAATTACAATAAATTAATTTAACTAAAATGTAAGGCAGAGTTTAAATGGTTGATAATTAAATAAAATTTACCGGGTATTTTGCAATCTTGAAAGATTAATTCCGCTGTATTAGAACCGCGCATGCCAAGTTTGTCCAATTTAACTCCCGTGGTAAATCCTTCGGTACCTTTTTCAACGATGAACGCAGTTATGCCGTGCTGTGGTTTATCGGTGGTTAAATTTGTTTTAGCATAAACAACAAGTGTATCAGCATCACATCCATTAGTGATCCAAAATTTATTGCCGTTTAGAATGTAATAGTCGCCGTGTTTTTCAGCTTTTGTTTTCATTGACACGACATCGGATCCTGAACCCGGTTCGGACATTGCTAAAGCTCCAAAATGTTCACCGCTGCACAGCTAGCATATATAATATTAAATATAATTTTATTTTATTAAAAATCAATAAATATGAATAGATCAATTTACCTTTGGCAGGTACTTGAGCTTCTGCTCTTCAGTTCCATTTCGTTGGATCTGATTGATGCACAAATTCGAGTGAGCGCCATAACTCAAGGCGATAGAAGCGGAAGCGCGACTTAATTCTTCCATCACGATAACGTGGTCCAAATAACTTCCACCTGTGCCTCCATATTCTGGCTTTGCAGTTATTCCTAACAGACCTAAGCTTCCCAGTTTTTTCCAAAATGACTGAAAAATATTAAAAAAAAATTTTATTTATAAATTATAAATGCAATTTTTTAAAAATGATTTTTCAAAAAAAATTTATTTGTTAAATAAAATTAATTGCATAAGTTGGTAAATCATTTTGTTTTTAAAAATTTTTGTAAACAACCTATTTACTAAAAAATATAAATACCAAAAAGTCAAAGCTCTTATAAAACGACCAGAATATATATTTTTAGCTAATGAATATACATTTATATTTATATATATTTAACTCTGACAGAAAGAAAAAATTTTTAAACTAATTTTAAAATATCTACGTCAATAAAATCAATGAAAAAAATTTACCCGTAGGTCATCAAAGTTGTTTGTTTTGTCTATTTGCGCAGCTTTTGGGGCCAATTCTTTTTGCACAAAATTAAAAACAGCTGTTCTTAACTAAAATAAAAAATTTTAATTATTAAATTTATATATATTAAAAAAAAAAAAAAAAAAAAAAAAAAAAAAAAAAAAAAACACCAACCTCTTTTTGTTGATCATTTAATCCAAAAATATGCTCATCAATCGGATAATACTGAGATGCGCTTCGAGAGCTGCACTCGAAGGATTTTATTTTTGTAAAATTAAATAATCTTAAACTAATACGGAGGTTGATATTCATTTTATATTGAACACTTGCACGAGTTAACTTAAATTAAGAAATTAGTCTGCTTATTTTCATCACTGGTACGATAACTCTAATTGATAAGGAAAAATTATAATATATGTTGTAATACTCGTTATCAATTTTTTAATATTAAGTATTGAATAGTATGTACAATATATATTTTATTTTTAATCTAAATAAAAATAATAAATATTGCAATTATTAAAAAGAATATGTATTTAACGTCAATAATAATAATTAATTTTAAAAGTACGTAAAATTAATTTTGATAATAATATTATAAGAGATAAAAAGACAATTGAACAAGTAATAATAAAAAAAAAAAAAAAAAACACAAATTATTAATGATAAGATAATGAAAATAAATAAATTTTAAACTGAAATTCTTGAGTAGAAATGCTGAACATTGAATTTGTCATTAGGCTGAACCCATGGACCATTGTGTACAACATGAATCCTACAATTGTCGTTGTAATGTAAATGCGGAAGCAATTTAGGCGTGATTAAAAAGTACTGAGAGCTAGATCTGTTGGTAGTCAACTCAACGAGCAAATCCATGACGCGTCTTTCGTAGATAGGATCCATTCCTTGGTTGATTTCATCAACACATCTGAAAGGAACGTTGCACATTTCTTGGAGCGCAAGCATGTAAACTGCAGTGGTAAAAGCCTTTTCACCTCCACTCTGCCTCTGTCTGTCGAATATTTGAAGTTCGTCAGCATCGCGGAACTTGACAGAAATCTGCATCTCATATTGATCGTAGTCTTTGGGATTTTCAGGGACATTCAGCTTTATTTCTCCAACACACCCGACACTTTCAAAGTACTCAGAAAAATTAGTTCCGATTTTTTCGACTAATCCGGAAATAAGAGGTATCCATTCATCATGTAGCTTACTGATCTGCTCTTTGCTCTCCTGCTTTTTTTCTTCAAGTGCTTTTATTTCACCCTCCAATTTTTCAATATCATGACTCAACTTGTCATATTGAGCCAGAATCTGCTCGCCATTTTCAGTTCTGTCTAAACAATAAAGCTTGGCTTTAGCCGCCTGCATAGCTTCTTCAATCTCCGTAAAAGTAGCCGGAAGTTTATTAAAAGCCGCTTGGATTCTCTTGAAACGTGGGTCATCTGAACTAACACCATCAGTTTCTGCAATTGCTTTTTCCTGGTACTCCCTGAGCGCCTTCCTCATTCCAACAAGTTCTTTCTCTAATTTGTCAACATTTTCCTTAACTCTTTCCACATTCTCCCTCAAAATTTGCGACTCTTCACTAAACTTAATCAACTCTTGCTGTAATAATTTCAATTTAAACGAATCAGTCTTCGCCTGCGAGGACATCAGCACAACTTTTTCATACAATTGATTACACTCTGCATAATAACCAATTTGTTTTTTAATAGCTCGTAAAATTCTTTGCTGAGCGTTAGTCTTAATCGCCTCAATACTCTTCCGGTCACTCTGCAATTTCTGAAGTTTTATCTTCGCAACATTAATATCAGCTTCTAGCTTTTGAATTTGACTCAAATCAGACCTAATCTTAGCTTTATTATTCCTTATCTCATCCAATTTTCTGCACTCTTCTTGGTGCTGTCCAACAGAAGCCTCCACTTGCTGATTATAATCATCCAGATGACGCTGCAGCTCCACTACTTTCTGCTCAAGGGCTTGAATTTTTCTGGTATCAATATTAACATTGAAGTAACGCGTACCACTTAATTGAGAAATGCTTGTGGACTTGTCCCCAGTGTACTTGGACCTTCTGACACTGTAGGAATTATTCGGAGAGAAGTACAAAGAAATGCTGTCGGGAACGTGATCAGCTTGGTTCTCAACAGCAGCAGTACCAATGGGAATGTTGTGAATGTGATACATGGACACCAAGTAATTCATTACAGTCGGAGGAGCATCAATAAAGTCAATTAAATAATTCTGGAAGCCAAATTGACGGAGCTGGTCCAGCGGAATGTGAGGTCTGTTGTTGTAATTTCTGTTAGGGTCTGAATGAACTGCGTTGATGACCAATTTTCGCTCCTCTCTTAAATAAGTCAACAACAAATTCATATCTTCTTTACTTTCACATACAAAGGCAATCAAATCACGGTGAGGTATGACACGCTCGACGTACTTGGCGTGGTCAGGATGATCTACTTGAAGCGTCAGGATCATTGGCTCGAAGATTTTACCCTGGAACTTATCAGTGTTCCTCCGAAGCCACTGGACACCTTCAAACGTATCGCTGCTGTACTGTCGAAGAATATCCATACGTTTGTCCTCAACATTCTTTAAATTTTTTATCAAACGTTGAAAGTTACTGATTTCATACTTCATTTTGTCACACTCATTTTTTAATCTTGAAGTTTTGTCGGATAGATCTTCAGTTACTCGCTTTTGGTTCTCAACTTGATAATCACATTCTTGAAAACGCTTTGTAATTACTTCCACGGATCCTAGCTCTTGAATCAGCAAAGGCTTGTCATTTTCTAATTTATTTTTACGAATTTCAGCTTTTTTTATTTCTTGATCCCGTGACTTTTCTTGCTCTATCTCCATAGTAGATTCTTTTTTGATATTATTTATGTCACAGTGACAATTCTCAAATTTTTCTACGGTAGTATTCAACTTTATTTCGTGCTCAGTGATTTTACGATTGTGAGTATTAACCAAGTTCTCTAATCTTCTTATTTCACTTTTCTTTCTATTGATAAGTTCATCAGAGGGAGCGAGTGATTCTCTTAATTGGATCAATTCAAGAGACAGTTGATCTTTTTGCGCTTTAGTTTCAGACGTAACTTTTTTGGCATCCTCGTATTCCATCCAAGCCTTCTTCTGGTTCAATTTTTTCAATTTGTTGATCATTGTGGTCCGTTCTTTGATGGTTGATACAGACTCCTCCAACCTGGCGAAAGTCTGCTTGTCAATGTCTAGCTTAGACTTTTTTTGCTCTATTTCAGCACTCATTTGTCCTTCTTTACCACGAAATTCTATCAGCTGGGTATGGAAACCGTGTAATCGTGGATCTCCAACAGATTTCTCAGTACTTATCAACAGCTGACGTGCATCAAGGCCGGCAAAATCTTGGACCCGTTCTTGCGGTAGAAATTGACAGAGATTGTTAACCTATTAAAAAAAAAAAAATACGTATGACATTAAATTTAATTGTCACTTTAAAATTTTTTTTTAACAAATTTGTTCCAAAAAAGATATGTATAAAAAATGGCATTTTTTATTTTTGAAATTTCTTTATAAAAAAAAAAATTGTTATTTTTTTTTCAATTTCTTTAAAAAAAATGTAATTACCTGTATGTTCAAATCGTTGATAACTTCACGAACTTTACTCTCAATGACAGGTTTTCCGTCAATCATCCAGGTTGATTTATTTTCAGTGGTAATTATGCGAGTCAGCTGTAGAATTCTCTGGGGTGAATGTTGAACGTGAATTACGATGGTGGCTCTCTCGCATCCTCTACGAACATAATCGCCAATCTGGCATGATTTGCCGAGTGTTTTGGGTGTAGCACCGAATCCAAGAGCTAGAGCTGAAACCAATGTTGATTTTCCAGTGCCATTGGGTCCAATAATCATATTCAAATTACGACCTGGTGTCACGGTAACTTCATTGTACGTGCTGTTAAATATTTACAATCAATTAATAAAATAAAACATATTTATATAAGTTTAAAGAATTAACAAAAATTAAATTAGCCGACATCTAAAAGTTTTTATAATTTCTTGTTGAAAAAATTAAAAAAGAACTTTAAAAATTATAAGTATAATTTTAAAAATAATTAATAATGTCGGCTAACTTTAGTATTATAAAAAATTATTATAAATTGACTTACATAAAATCCTTGAGGTATATTTTTCTAATAACACCTTTGTCTCGAAAAGCTTCACCGGGCATTTTGCTAAATTTTTTAATCTTTCAACGAAGATACTTTTTAATTAATTAAGAAAATTAATCTGCTGAGCGAATTGTTATTCCGGTTGTTAAGATAATCAAAAACAAAATGCTTACGATCGTCACATTATTTTTTGCGTCGTTGATGGCAACAACGGACGTGCATGATATGAACATGAATTTTGTTTATAGAAAAAAAGCGCGGCTATCAGAGAGACAGGCTTTTGTTTTTACTATAGTTTGTGCTTTGTAATCAAACTATAGTATTTTTTTATTTCTGTTGCGCATGCGCAATAACTTGTTTGTGATTTCTATATTACCAACAATAATGATGCAAGGAGTTTACATTGCTGACAAATCCGTGAGGTTGCTTTTAGAAAAAAACAGAAAAAAATAAAAAAAGTCACACGTGTTTCTGATTCTGAGCTGAGTGGTGATTGTAGTTTAATACTCTGTAAATTATAAGGTTATATCGAATTTTTTTATAATTTAAAATATTAATAATATGTCAGTGTTGTAATAGTTAAAAATAATTAATAAAACAAAATAAGCAAAAATGGGTGAAATGAAAATGGGAAATTCGGAGCATATTAAAGAAGAGGATAAATATAATAGGGTTGCTCGGCACATTGAGGTAAGTTTAATATTATTAATTTATAAATATTATTTTTTATTAACTAATTAATAAAAACTGTATTTTTTTTTTTTAGAACAAATGGAAACTTGTACCGGCGTTTTTAAGAGGCAAAGGATTAGTGAAACAACATCTTGATTCTTTTGATTATTTCATCAATGTTGAAATAAAAAAAATTGTTGCGGCTAATAATTTGATTCTTTCTGATAGCACGGATTCATTTTTTCTCAGGTATTTATTACTTTCAATATATTACAAAAAATATGACATTAAAATATGAAAATTAAGTTAGTCGACATCTAAAAATTTTTAGAAATTTTTTTATTGAAAAAATTGTTACAAAAAAAAAAAAATAAAAAATTTCACTTGTAAAAAACTTGAAAAGCTATCAGTGCAATTTTTAAAAAATATTTTATAATTTTTAGAGGTTCTAAAGATTGAATTTTATAAATAAATTTTTCTTGCTATAATTTAATTGAAAAATAAAAAAAAAAATAGTCAAATGTTTCAAATTTAGTATCATAAAAAAATTCAAATAGTTTCAATAAGTAATTTTATAATGTTTTTTTTTTTTTTTTTTTTTATTATTGATAGATATTTAGATGTAAGAGTTGGAAATCCAGAAGAATTGGAATTTAACGTTTCAACTCGAGTGACTCCACATGAATGTCGACTGAGAGACTTGACTTACTCCGCTGGTATTTATGTAGACGTCGAGTACATTGCCAAAACGCGGGTGATCAAGAAAAACATTTGCATTGGAAAGTAAGTCAATTCTTTTAAAAATTTTAATCAATACAATTATACATTAAGTAATTTTAATAACACAATAATTATTTACAGAATGCCAATAATGTTAAAGAGCTCAAACTGTGTGCTAAGAGATGCAACTCACTTCCAACTATCAAAATTAAACGAGTGCCCACATGACCCTGGCGGTTATTTCATAGTAAATGGCCAAGAAAAAGTGATTCTAATCCAAGAGCAGATGATTAAAAATCGTATAATAATTGAAAAAGATAACAAAGGATGTATCATGGCGTCCTGTAACAGTTCAACAGATGAAAAGAAAACTAAAACAAATATTGTCGGCAAAAACGGCAAGTACTACTTACGCCACAATATATTCCAAGATGATATCCCAATAGTTATAGTATTTAAAGCAATGGGAATAGTTTCTGATCAAGAAATAATTCAGTTAATTGGTACCGATGAAGAATCAATGGAAAAATTTGCATCGAGTATTGAAGAATGTCGTTCACTCGGTATATTTTCCCAAAACCAAGCATTGAAATTCCTCGCTGCAAAAAGAAAGCACAGAAGATTTGCTTCTACCTCAAAAATGTCTCTAACAGATGAAATCAGCGACGTGTTAGCTCAAAATGTAATAAGCCACGTGCCACTAGTCGATTTTAATTTCAAATCAAAAGCAACATACCTAGCAGTGATGATAAAGCGCGTAATCCGCGCCCAGTCAGACAGCTCACTGATAGACGACCGTGATTATTACGGTAACAAAAGATTAGAATTAGCTGGCTCTCTGCTAGCGCTTATGTTTGAAGATTTATTCAAGCGCTACAATACAACCCTCAAACAAACTACTGACAAAAATATTGCTAAAATAAAAGCGGCGCCTTACGACATCACCAAACACATGAACGCAGATTCAATAACAAATGGGCTAGTCTTTGCTATATCATCTGGAAATTGGAACATAAAACGTTTTAGAATGGACCGTAAGGGTGTCACGCAGATTCTATCGCGACTGTCTTATATTTCAGCGTTAGGAATGATGACAAGAGTGAACTCTCAGTTTGAAAAAACTCGTAAAGTATCAGGACCTAGGTCTTTACAGCCGTCTCAGTGGGGAATGATGTGTCCCAGTGATACTCCTGAAGGAGAATCTTGCGGGTTGGTTAAAAACCTCGCTTTGATGACTCACATCACTACGGAGATTGAAGAAAAACCAATCGCTAGATTGGTTTATAATCTAGGAGTCGAAAGCATTAATATTCTCAGCGGAGAAGAAATCCAGAGCAAAGAAGTATACATGGTCTTTTTAAACGGAAACATCTTGGGAGTTATTAAAAATTATAATAGGCTCGTCAATGTTTTTCGAATGCTGCGTCGTCAGGGTTTAATTGACCCTTTTATATCTATTTATCTCCAGCACAGCCACAAGTGCGTCCAAATAAGTTCCGACGGAGGTCGTCTTTGCCGTCCGTATATTATTTGCAAAAAAGGCGAGTCTTTATTAACAAGTGAAGATATTACAAAGCTTGAACAGGGTATCAAGACCTTTGATGATTACGTGCATGAAGGACTCGTTGAATACTTGGATGTAAATGAAGAAAACGACTGTCATATTGCGTTCAATGAAGAGCACATTACTTATAAAACAACTCACTTAGAAATAGAGCCTTTTACTCTTCTGGGAGTCTGTGCTGGGCTCGTTCCTTATCCTCATCACAATCAGAGTCCGCGTAATACTTATCAATGTGCTATGGGTAAGCAAGCCATGGGAACTCTGGGGTACAATCAGCGGAATCGTATTGAGACTTTGCAGTATAATTTGGTCTATCCCCAGAAGCCGATGGTGTCAACTCGGACAATTGAGCTAATTAATTTTGATAAATTACCAGCTGGGCAGAATGCTATAGTAGCTGTGATGTCTTACAGTGGGTATGATATTGAAGATGCACTGATTTTAAACAAGGCTTCGATAGATCGTGGGTACGGAAGGTGTATTGTTTATAAAAATATGAAAACTACGCTGAAGAAATATGGAAGTAAGACCACTCCGCTTCAAGACGGGATCAATGGACCTAAGATGTGTGATGGTAAGCCTGTTAAGTATCACAATGTAATTGATCAGGATGGGATTGTCGCTCCGGGAGTTTTGATCAATCATAAGCAAATTGTTATCAATAAATTCGTACCGGCGAATGTAAATACTACACCGGGGAATCCTAATAGTAATGATCATAAAGAGCAGCGTGAAACTCCGGTTGTTTATAAGGGAACTATTCCTTCTTATGCTGAAAAAGTTATGATTGGAACAAATAACAGTGGCGAGTGCTTGATTAAAGTATTATTGAGGCAAACCAGGAGGCCGGAGATTGGAGATAAGTTCAGTAGTAGGCACGGGCAGAAAGGTGTCACTGGGCTGATTGTCGAGCAAGAAGACATGCCGTTTAATGACCAGGGAATTTGTCCTGATATGATCATGAACCCCCACGGATTCCCCTCGAGAATGACAGTCGGGAAGTTGATTGAGTTACTTGCTGGAAAAGCGGGAGTTTTGAATGGAGAACCTCACTATGGTACGGCTTTTGGTGGGTCCAAAATTTCTGATGTTTGTGAAGAATTAGTGAAGAAAGGATTTAATTATCTTGGGAAAGATATGTTTTACTCAGGAATTACGGGAGAACCTCTTCAGGCTTATATCTACTCCGGGCCGGTTTATTATCAAAAGTTGAAGCACATGGTGCAGGATAAGATGCACGCGAGAGCTAGGGGGCCTTGTACTACTTTGACGAGACAACCTACTGAGGGAAGAGCTAAGGACGGAGGGTTGAGGCTGGGAGAGATGGAACGGGATTGCTTGATTGGGTATGGAGCTAGTATGATGTTGCTTGAAAGATTGATGATTTCTAGTGACGCTTTTAAGCTGGACGTTTGTAATCAGTGTGGGATGATGGGATATAGTGGGTGGTGTCATAATTGCAAAAAGAGCGGGTGCTTGTCTACGATTACCATGCCCTATGCTTGCAAACTTTTGTTTCAGGAATTACAGTCGATGAATATTGTTCCGAAGTTAACGCTTAAGAATTATTGTGATTAAATTTACGGTAAAAATATTTTTTTTTGGCTCTAATTATAGCAATTTATTTATTTATTTAAACTAAATAAATAAATAACAATTAAAGTTTTTTTTCTTCTATTATTTTGAAATTCAGAGATCATTTTTTTTTTTTTTGGTAGTTTATTTTGATACTGTAACTTAAATCTAATTACTAATTACTCAGTAAATTAAATTAGTAATTTAAGTATATAATATTATGTAATTTAAAATTTACTTTAATAAAATATTCTTGAATTTAATTAAATGATTATGATACTGAAATTTAAAAGACCTGTCATTTTTTTAACTTAATTATTATTAAAAAATTTTTTATAATTAATTTTAATTAAAAATTGTCAGCTGCTGATTTAAGTATCATAAATAATTGTATTTTATTGTGACTTAAATTTAGCTGTCACTTGTCAATTTTTTTATTTTTTTTTTAACAAACAAATTTGTTCCAAAAAATTGCATTTAAAATTTCTACATGTCAATTTTTTTGCCATAATTTATTTGTTAAGTTTTGATTTTTTTTATTAATTATATTAGAATTAAAAAAGTATTTTTAAAAAATTGCACGTATAATTTTTAAAATTTTCTACATGTGCAATTTTTTAAAAATCATTTTCCAATAAAATAAACAATAAAAATTTAAAAATGTCGGCTAATTTAATTTTCATTATTTTATTGCATAAAAACCTGAGCATAATTATATATTGAATTTATATTTGACAGATGTTTAATATATTTAATAAAATTATTTTATTCGTTTTTTAATTAGATAACGCCGGTAAATTAACCTACATAATTTTTACTACTAAGAACAATTAAAAAATATGATTATTATTAATCTTTTATTGAAATAAAAAAAAAAATAATTATTAAATTAAATTACCTGCAAAAAAAATAACTTGACAATTAAAATAATAATTTGCATTATAATATATGCCAAGAGCAAATAAGGGGTGATTAGTTACAAATATTTGGCACTTGGCAGCACTGGCGAGTGCTCTGTCGGTTTCTGAGAGGAGAGAGAAAAAAACAGGATAGTGAGTGAGATAGAAATTTTACTTAATACTTAATGTCGAGTCAAGTTTAGTGTGTTCGGTGTTGTAAAAACTAGTTTATTTATTAATTGTGCTTCCGTCTTTATTTATATTTAAAAATTGTAACTAGATAATCTAATAAGTGTTTTATTTAATATTCTTATTTTATTAATGTCCTTAAACGCGCTCGTACATAAAACACAAGTTTCTATTTTGTCAAACACATTGTAATTGAAATCCTTCAAAGCATTATTAACTAAAAGTATACTCAAGTATAAACAAAACACAATAATAATAAAGAAGAAATAGTATAAATAAAAGGGCCAATATTTTAAGAATAATTACCATAAATATTTACTTATTATTTCAAAAATGAGTTCTAATAATGCGAAAGCGTTATTTGCGTGCTCACGGTGTTTCGGGAGGCATCCTTTTGAAGAATTATCTCCTGGCCAACAGCTGTGCAAGGTAAATTATTTAAAAAATATCATTTTTATTTCTTCTTTAATTAAAAAAGTTATTCATTATTTTCTTAACCTTGAAAAAATAATAAAAAAATATTTTTAATGACAGAATTGCATACATATATATTTTTTGGTTAACTACTCTTGACATTTCTCATTGACAAACATCAAATATATATATATATATATATGTATACGAGACGCAGCTAATATTAGAATTTTATAAGTTACGTCTCGTGTTTACATGAGTGAAAAAAAAGTTATAAAAAAAATTAAGCTTGCGTATAATATTTCAATGCTTATAATTTATTTATAAGAACAAAATATATCCAATTAAATACAATATAATATAAGTAAGCTTATCTTAGCGTGTTTATTTTAAACTTTTGTATTGCAATTGAATTAAAACAATGGTATAATATCGGATAATACGATATTGTTAATTTAGGAATGTCGTGGTTCGTATCCTGTGGTTAAGTGTACCTATTGCAGATCAGAATTCCAACAAACAGTGTGAGTATATTTTTATAAATATTTATCAGTAAAGAAATTTAAGTAAAAAAATTTTAATTAAAATTTTGAGATTCTTTTTTGTTATTGACAATTTTTATTTTACAGAAAAGGTAACACTTGTACGATTTGCAAGAAGTGCGAGCAAAATGTCAAGGCTTATGGCAAGCCATCAGCTTGTGAGTACTGTAACACCATCGCGGCGTTCATTGGCAGCAAATGCCAAAGATGTACTAACTCGGAAAAACGCTACGGTCCACCTGTTACTTGCGAGCAATGCAAACAAAAGTGTGCTTTTGATAGACAAGATGAAGATAAGAAGGTTATTTTTTATTTATTTATTTACTAGCAACCTTGCAGTCACTATGTGACTGCCTTAATTTGTGAATTATAAATAAATAAAATTTTGCTTTATTAAATGATTTTTTGTTAAATTGCACTGTACTTTTTTAACTATTGACGTTTTTAAAGATATAAGCTCATCTTGATATTACACTCATCAAGAGCTTTCATTTGAGTACCCACATCAATTTTTCATATATTTATATATATATATGAAAAATATATCAAAATTGATAAAAATGCAAGTAGGCACTCAAATGAAAGCTCTTGATGAGTGTAACATCGGGATGAGCTTATATCTTTAAAAATGTCAATATTCATATATTTATATATATATATGAAAAATATATCAAAATTGATGTGGGTACTCAAATGAAAGGTCTTGATGAGTGTAACATCGGAATGAGCTTATATCTTTAAAAATATGAATAGTTTACAAGATACAAAGTCATTTCTTAATTATTGATATTTTTAAAGATATAAGATCATCTTGATGTTACTCTCATGAGGAGCTTTCATTTGAGTACCCACATGCATTTTTGATATATTTTTCATATATACATATAATATATATAAATATATGAAAAATTGATGTGGGTACTCAAATGAAAGCTCTTGATGAGTGTAATATCAAGATGAGCTTATATCTTTAAAAATGTTAATAGTTCACAAGATACAAGGTAATTTTTTAATTATGTATCTAAAAATAGTCATTTCATCTTAATTTATTTATTAATTAATTTATTAATTTAGGTTGATGGTAAATTACTATGCTGGCTATGTACGCTGTCGTATAAGAGAGCATTGGCGAAAACAAAACAATCTGACGCTGACCGAAGAGCTCATTTGAAACTTGCACATGATCGTGCTTCTAAACACAAGGAACAAAAGTAATAAAATTTTTTTTTTTTGTCTTTAATAAAAGAATTTTTAATTAAATAATTTTTTAAACTTTACAGATTAAAAGGACACAATAAGCGGCCGCATCGTGTTGATGTAACGAAGCTGCCACCTCAACCGGAGCCTGCAGAAGTAAACGGACCAACTCCATTAAAAGTTGCGAGAATGGTCGGAGTTCATGATCCTCATGATCCCAACAGCTCTGACCATGTCGTTGCCGTAACGCAGCTCAAAGAAAAAATAGCTCACTTACAAAAACAATTATCGCAAAAAGATAATCAATTACTTACCAAGGATAGACAAGTAGTTACTCAATTTTTTTTTTATTTTATTAATCAATTGATAAAATAAATTGTTGCTTAATTTTTTTTTTATTGCAGATTACCGATTTAAAAGCTAAAAATTTTACCTCAGAAACTGAACTGCGCAACAAAATGAAGCTGACTGAAAAAGAGTACGAAAGTAAGGTAGCGACGATGCAGTCTAAGATTTCTACTCTTTTGAAGGAGGTTGCTACCTTGTCCAAGAGTACAAAACGTGCTGACCGGTTAGCTGCTACGAAAAATGAAGCTAGTACCAATAGTGGAAGTGGTACAGACAGTCCAATACCTTGATAAGGTATTTTATTTATTTACTTACGGTTTAATTAAGTTAAGGTGTAATTATTTACAAGTGGGGTCTATTATTTTAATTTTAATTTTTTTTTGAAAAATATATATAAAAAAAAAGCTATCAAAATCTTTATTTTTTTCTTTGACGATATTTTTTAACATAAATAAGTTTGACCCGACTTGTAAATAATTACCAAAGTTAATTAATAATATATAATTTACAGAATTTTTTTTTCAGACATTCGATTAGATGAGACGATGTTAAATGTCCAACTTTTAAATATAAATAGCTAATTTTTTCCAATTTATAAAATACGAATAAAAACTGTATTATTTTTATAATTATCAATAAGAAATTATCCTCAATATTGCATGAATGTAAATCATTATTTACAGTATCGAGGATTAGGATTTAAATAATAAGTATGAAAGCAATTTAAATGATTGCTTCCCATTTAAATTTGTGTTATAGATGTTCGTTTATATTAACAGTTTTTCTCTAAATTATATATAAAAAATAAAACGGTAATTTGACATATAAATTTCGTAAGTGACGTGAAAATTTCATTTGAAATTTTTTTTATACACTGATTTGATAAAATTATTTTGTTAATTGAATTAAAAAATATTTCAATGATATTATTATAATAATTAAAAAAAAAAATACTAATTATATAAATTTTGATATTTGTAACTGTAAATTAATGATTCTATTAATTTTGGTTATTGTAGAAAAATTTTTCAATACAATTTATGAAAACGTGACAAACAAAAAAATATTTTTACTCAATAATTTTATCTTTTTGCTAAAAAACATATCAAATTTAATATTATTCCTTTCCATAACATAATAATAAATACACATGTGTTGCGTTAAAAAAAAAAAAATAAAGCAAATAAAAAATAACAAACTCAAGTACGCATATGTAAATATCCAACAGCCATATATTTATTTTATTTTTTATTTTTAAGAAACAAATGCTAAGTTGAGCATTACCTATTCGATAATTATAATATTAATAAATGCGTAACAATTTTTTCCTTTTTTTTTATCTTCACTATTTTTAAGTGTAAGGATAATTAACATTTTAATTTTATAAATTTTAATTACGAACGTGCGCTATTGTACACAATGTGTGTGTGTGTTGTTTTTTTTTTTTTTTAAGTACAAGATGGTTGGAGTTTACGATGATTTGTTTAAAAATTAAATTTCGTCCTTACTCAAAAAGATGATAAGAATAAAATATTGCTTATTTGTTACCGAGGTAAGCGAGTAGTCGCCTTGCTTCCACTTTAGTTCACTACTTTCAGCATATTTACATGGTCTAGCATTTCTTCATACGATTAACATTTCTTCTTGCATTTAAACTTTTCTTTTATAATTATAACATATATTGAGAGTGCGCTTTTTGCAGGCAAGGTAGCGAGTCGAGGCAATTCACAGAATGATTTTTAATAATTTATTTTTTTATTTTTTAGCGTCGCGTTAATGGCCTCTGGAAGCAGTTTAGTTATTCAATATTTTAAAAAAGTCAATTTTTATTTTATTTAATCCTTTTATTAGCTTTTGTAATTGACATTCGAGTATTTATTAATGTACTGGAAGAAAATGTATTTTGGTATATTTTTTGGAAGCCTCCTTATGCTTTAAACTGTCTCTATATTTATTTATTTATTTTTTTTTTTTTTCCAACTCATTTTTCTATCTTGCGCTATTTATCGTAACTTTAATAATTAATATTATTGGCTTACTAAATTTGCCGATCCAAGAGTATTTATACGACTAGAAAAATGTACAAGCACTTGTTATACTCTGAAAAATATTGACAAGGTAAAAATTATATTTATGTGTATATAAATATTTATCCATCTATTATTTGATCCTTTTTATTTATTTTTGAGCATTTAAATTATCTGCGAATAAGTTTAAAAAAAAAAAAAAAAACACTCTCTGCTTTGTCAATTATTATACAGAATTTACGGCAGTGCGTGAACATTTTAATAACAAAATTTTTTTTTTTAATTATCGGGTCGTTTTTTTTTGGCTTGGGCATCCCGCAGAGTGCCTGAATCATCCACGTTGCCTGTTGCATTTTTAAAAGTCTTTATGAGTAATTTAAAATAAAAAAATTAGGTACGCAAAATTTCAAACAATTATTTACAAAAAAAAAAAAAAAAATGAAGTATTTATCGATTGATAAAAATAATTTATATTTTTTTCTTTATAGCGCACTGATAAAATTTTTATTTCTTCTTCAAAGAGATCCTCGTTATTGCTTTTAATTTTTAATTACACTTTTAGTGTAAAATTGTGAGCTCCAACAGCTGTATTAATATCAGTCTGCGAATTCGTGGAAATATTATCATAGAAGAGCGATTTGATGTCTAAGATTCTATCAAATATAATTTATCCTTTTCTATTATAAATAAAATAAAATTTCTTCTCATTAATTATCCGCAAAAGATTTCTTCTTATATTAATAAAATTGACAATTAAACCCAATTGAAATTTAATAAATTAAATCACTTATCTATGAAAATATCTGTAAGCACGTTTTCGTTTTTTTTTTTTTTTACTTTTTAAGCGGTAGACTGTATACAGTACTAAAGATCTAGTGAAGAGTCCGCTTAAATATTAATGGAAGTGTGTCCAATATATGATTATAAAATGAGATTAATAAATGAAGAAATAATGGAAGAATTTATAATATATTTAATAAAATAAAATAAGTAATAATTTAAAAAAATAAACAATTTAAATTGTAACAAAAATTAGTTGGAAATACTGATTGGTTTTTAATTTGAATTTTATAGTAAAATAAGATATATATATCTTGATAAAAAAATATATGTACATACTGAGTATATAAATTGATATATGTGAATGTATATAAGTGATTTGTGTCTGTTAAGAAGATATGTAATAAATAAATTATTTCTTCAATTGTATACAGCCTACCGTTTGGCCAACCGACAATACAAATAATAATTAAATAATATTAACAATTATAGTAATAATAATAATAATATATTTATATTTATATATATATATATATGTATACATATATTAATTTATATATATATATACATACATATATTGTGTACTTTATATAATAATATCTTCCTAATTACTGATTACAATTATCCCTTATAATAGTATATACAGGTACAGGTCTCGTATAGTTGCAGTCGTGTCGTCACTGGTTTTTTTTTTTAAACTTTTTAGCCCTCCTGATCACCCTTTTTTTAAATTCAATTTATCACTTCTTATTTCTTCTTTTTAATTTTAAAAAAAATTTTTGTTTTATAAATACTGGCGGGTGCCGACAAAATCCGCCAATTGGAGATAATTAAGTACTCTAATGTACAAAATTTAAATATTATAAATAACGCAAGAAAAATATATCGAATTATGTGGATATAGATAATTATAAGAGTAAAAAAATTATTTAGCATTAAAAATATTTAATTAAGGAAGCATTGGTGTTTTTTTTTTTATTTTTTTCTATTCAAATTAATAATATTTATAGAAAAATTTATTTCTTCTTTTAAAATATCCATTAATTCGAGAGTATTATCTTGCGTTAGCGCATAAGACTCGAAGTAATTATCACCGATTGTGCAGATCCGAAGCCATAGGGTCCCATATTGCATCCAATTATCACATTGGACATTTTGGAGCTGAGATTAATTTATTAAAAATTAATCCCTTAAGTACATTCAATAATATGTGGCTGAGAGGTTTCTATAACACTCGGTCGACCCACTGAATTGTCCAAATTGTGTAACGACGTTGAATGTGCACTATTACGCCTTTCATAGTTTTCTATGTGCTCTAACTCGCAGTCTTTTTGCATATTGCCTGGAAAGAATTCAAAAAATTCATAAGTAAAATTGAAGAAGAAATAAATTACAAGTGTTAGAAGTGTTTCTTACCAACATCAGGTCCGTATTCGTAATAATTAGGGGAACCAACAGCAGCAGCTAGAGCTAGCTCGTCCTCTATATTATTTGGCCTGCAGCTGGTGGTTTTCCAGTGGGTTCTAAGACCACTAGCGCTTATATACTTTTTGTCGCAACCTTGACACGTGTAAGGTCGCTCATTGGTGTGCAATCGTTTGTGCAACTTGAGGTGGACAAACTGGGTGAATTTTGCTGGACAGAGGTCACAAGCGTACGGCTTTTGCCCTGAGTGCAGTCTTAGGTGGGTCTTGAGATTCGAAGTTGAGCTAAACCTCTTCTGACAGATTTCACATTGGTGCGGTTTTTCACCTTAAAAAAAAAATTAATTAATTAATATAAATACCATGTATAATTTTTAAATATCAAAATGATATATGACTTAAATCTTAAAGCGAAAATATTGGTCATATTAAAAAAATTTTGAAATAAAACTTGTAGGAAATTTAATTTTCTATAAAAAATGTCTATGATTTTTTTTATAGGACCAATATTTTCACTTTAATTCCAAAATTAAGGTTCAAAATAAATGATTCAAATTTTTACTCATAATTAAAATCTTAATTTTGAAATTATGACTTTTTTATTGGTCCTTTAAAAAAAGTTTTTACACAAAACTTTTATGAAATTTAATTTTTTATAGAAAATTAAATATTGTAAACTTTAATTTAAAAAAATTTGTTTAAACGACCAATATTTTCTTCTTAAATTAATATCAAAAATTAATATTTAAAAAAAAATAATCAAAAATTAATATTAAAAAAAAAAAAAAAAAAAAAAAAAGTACCTGTATGAACCAAATGATGCTTCTGAAGATGCGCCAGCTGCGTGAAGCTTTTAGTACAAACATTGCACTTGAAAGGTCTTTCGCCTGAGTGAGTCCTGAGGTGAACCTTAAGATTAGACAACTGTCCAAAAGTCTTGCAGCAAACATTGCACTCATAGTGCATCTTTCCATCTTTTTTCTTAAGCGGATAGGGGAGAGACCGATATCCTCTAGAGCCTTGAGAATTAGGACTGAGCGAACCGCTCTGTGAGCAAGCATGATCATCGGGAGACAGCGAGCTCGCCGGTGAGTATCTATTGAGCGCAGAATTTGCATGGATCGTCAACCCGGGATGGTGTCCCAGGTGAAGATTGTGAGTCCCAGCAAACAAATTAGCCTGATTGTCAATCTGCATCGTGGAGGAAGTGGGCAGCTGATGGCCAGCGGGCTCGTGTCTCCTATCACTCCTCTCATAGACAACATTGCTCGAGGGGGTGGGCGAGTAAGCCGAGCAGTTTATCGAGAGCGGAGCTATATGCTGATGAGAGCTACCAGTTTGATGATACAACCCATAAGGATACGAGGGGGACTGGATCGGCGAGACACTTGGATTATTAATAGCAGTTCCTACAGAATAATTAGACTCCACGTGGGAGTTTGAGCTGGAGTACATGATCGTGGATGGACCTAGTGCCGGCGAAGAGCACCTAGTCGTTGAAGCGCTTGTCGTAGTAGGCGACGGGCTTCTTCTTCTTCTTCTTAATTTATTCTGGCAACTGTTGGTCGCAGGGTGGAGGTTGCTCGTGGTTGAAGTAAGAACCGTGGAATGAATGTTCCCAGCGAGTGAGTGGCCATTGGTGCTATTTGAGCCGTTGCTGCTGGAGTTGCAGGGGTGAAGGAGACTCCCCGTGCTGGAATGAGGGTTCACTGGACTCTGGAGCATTGGAACATTGCAAGTAGAGTTCACCAACGAGCTGGTGCACTCTACAGGGACTGGCAAGTTGGAACTCGAGTCTGGACTGCAGGGAAGAATATTCCCGTACCTGTGAGACTTTTTGTACGAGTACGCCATCTCCGTCGGGCTGGATGGTGGAGGAGTTACTGAGTCTATGTGGATTTGATTGTGAGCTTGGAGATGATTATTATGATTGCTATGAAGCTGGTGGATGTTTGTGGTGTTGTTGTTGTTGTTATTATCAGAACAATTATTGCTCCTCAGAAGAATGTTCTCCAAAATAGAGCTGCTGGGGCTGGTCATGCAGGATGTCCGGCCGGTGGTTGACATTGGAGGCGACTGATGGTTGCCCTTTGAGTTCACTTCTAATTCATAGAAAGCCTTGGGCTTCTTTTCAACCTTGTCTGAGGTGGAAATCATGGTCACTTTTTGGATAGGAGACACGGACTTTTGGGGAATTTCCGGAGTTACAGCCCGGATTTCTTCCTTGTCTTTGATATCTTGAGTTTTAGACTGGAAGTTGTTGTAGGTCTTGCTGATTTTTATCTTCACTTTTCGGTACTCGTTTTTGACCACCACGGTGTCTTGCTTGATGACACTGCTGCCGGTGGACGCGGGGGGAGGCGATGACGGCGACGGCGCTGATGAACAAGTTCTGGTTGTTTTGCTGAAGTCTAAAACGTAGTTGTTTTCCGAGTCGGACTCGCTGCTCTCCTCGTGAGGGGGTGTGAGAATCTCGTCGTGGTACCCGTTTGAGTGGTAACCCTCGTCTGATCTCACTGAGCCTTCTGTGGGAGTCATTTGGCAACGGCGCTCGTATACTACTGAGTCTTTCATTGTTATTCTTTCACTGAAAAATTTTTTAAATATTAAAAAAATTATTTTTTTTTATAGATTTTTTTAGTGAAGCTTCTTTTTTTGAAATTAATTTTTAATTAATTAATTAATTAAAGTGAAAAGATATTAATTTGATAATAAAAAAATATGTTATTTAATTTTTTTTAAATATTTACAAGTTAATTATTAATAAATAAATAATAATTGTTATATTTAAAAATAAATATTTGACTTATTAAAAATTAATAAAAATTTCTTTCCTGTTTAATTTATTTTTTTATAAAAAATAAAATTTAAAAAAAGTTTCACATCCTAATCTTGGACAATTTAATAAAATAATTAAAAATACCTTAATGAGATAGACGCATCTGATGAAGTAGGTATTTCGTTAGTTGGTAATGCCGATTGTTGAACTTGTTGGCGTATTCGCTGGAGCATAAGCTCACCCGTAAATGGATAGTTTAATCTTTCCGCAAACTCGCGACAATACCACACTAGCAACTCTTGGTTCGGTAAAATTGGTTTAATTGTGTAAAAATAAATGTTCATCTGAAAAATAAATTTTTTTTTTTAATAAATTAATAAATCAGTTTTATAAATTTTAATTACAATAATTGTTAGTAACTTACTTTGTATTGACATGCTATCAAATTTTGGGATTCAGATGAGTACGCGGGGTTAACGTATCTCATCCAATTTGATTTCTGGATATCGTATCCGTCGATGTAGTAGAACAACTCATTGTTTTTATAGACCTGTTGCAATAAAATAAAAAAAAAAAAAAAA
Organism: Cotesia congregata; assembly: GCA_905319865.3. Lineage (NCBI taxonomy): Eukaryota > Metazoa > Arthropoda > Insecta > Hymenoptera > Braconidae > Cotesia > Cotesia congregata. Next base: position 14,887,632 of record CAJNRD030001124.1, read on the forward strand.
ATTAGAATAAAATTAATTAATAAAAGTGATTTTCAAAGAAGAAAACTTACCCTCCAAAAGTACTTTCGGTTCGCGTCGACAGGTACTGAATCTTTAGTATATTGCTGTCCGACCAAAGGTCCAAAACGAGTCCCTTTAGGAATGTAACTCGTGCTCCACACACCCAAAACCTAAACCGACAAAAATAGTATTTTTATTATCAAAATTCTGACCTTTATTTCTTCTATTTAAATTTTCAAACGAACTAATTTTTATGAATCAAAAGCTTTTATTTAAAAAAAACCTTTACTCTAAAGGTCAGCTTGAATAATAAATCAATCGAATCATTAGATAAAAGCGACTAAAAATAATCGGAGATTATACTATCTTGATATTATAAATTTATTATAGATAATCGAAATCGACAGAATTGGTAAAAAAAAAATAACATGACTCTCGACCTTTTAGTTTAATATAGAACTTTAGCAATTTATTCATTTAATTATTCATTAATTCTAACTATAAATACCTCTGAGTTAACAGTTTTACGTCAATAAGTTATAATTGTCAATAGTTTTATGTAATATTTCTTCAAATAGAAAATTTTTATCTATTTCTTCTTTTTAAAATTTATTTTACTTTTTAAATAATTTAAAGATAAAAAATCAAAATACGTACATCATTAAGAGCTTGAGATTGCTTTAGAACAAGATTTCTCGGTAGTGATGCCTCCGCCCGATTCGACTCGTTCGCCGACGTCGAGACATCCGGTACCAAGTAAACCGCGTGTAGTTCAAACTCCTCCTCTCTCAGGGTCGCGTGATCCCACTCACTAGCCTCCATTGTTCACTGTAACAAAAATTATAAATATTTTATTAATTTTTATTAATCATTGCAATAATAATTAATTTAACATTTATTTATCTCAATTATCAAATTAATTAATAAAAAAAAGCGCTACCCATAGCTCAATTTAAATTACTGCTCAATTTACCCCCTAAATAATTTTCATTTTAATTTTTTAAATTAAAAAAGCCAATAAAAAATTTCTCCTCAATTTAAAAAAAAATATTTTAAAGGTATTTTAAAGGTTTCATTCAACCGAAAGTGAATAAAAAACTATTTCTTCTCAGCAATTTTAATTGAAAAGACTTAAAAAAATATATGACGTCGCTGCACCGAGCTTGCACGCTTAAACACCGCGAAAGTGAAACCCGTCCATGCATTGATCGACTGCAAGCGAGAGGACTGGGAGGAGGGTTGAGGAAATGTGAGCGGAAAGGGGCAAAAGATAATATAAACTCCAGGATCTCGACCAAAATATCTTTCCTATTTTTACCCTTTAATAATAACAATTAGTTTCTTTATTAATACATACACTTTTTACTTTACAAAGTCCTTCAAAATTTTTTTATTTCAAAACTTTCTTATGTGATCCTGTGATTTTTCAGAGAAATTTCATCGATCATTTTTACAATAAAAATCTCAGATATTACTAAAGTTTTATAAACATCAGTATTTTTAAGACAAAAGTGTCTTATTACTCTAAACATTTACTAATAAAATAAATTAAAAAATATTAGCCGATCGATCGATGTGTTACGACACGTTTTTGAGAGCCCTAATTATATCGATTATCAGGACATCGGAGGGCTGGAGAACGTCCCAATCACTATTTTTTATTTATTCAGTCAATAAACACTGTTTACAATCAGTCTTATTCATCTTCGTTGCTAATTTTGTGCGTCGTTGTCAAGGAAGAAATTTTTAATTTCAAATTTATTAAATAATAAAATCACTTTTGATTTTTGGGAGTAGCCCATTCAAAAATTCTTCGAGTGATTAAAAAAAATCCAAGTTCCCTTTCTCTTTCTCCACCGCGCATGTCCTCCCTATTGGGCCACGTAAATACACTTACACTGCAGCTCAATTTTTTATTTTTATCCAAAAAAATAAAGACAATTTTTAAAAATTAAAAAATCACTTAATTTTTTTTCACTAAATTTAAACTGATAAAATTTTTTCAATCACTTTAATTACTTTTAAACAAATTCAGACTGAAAATACTCAACAAAATTGTTCAATTTTGTGATTTTCTAGTGGTTCATCTTATCACGGCGCACAAGTGTAATATTTAATGAAATTTTAGCGAGTTTCTTGATAAGAAAAGTGTAATTTAGTGGCGAACGCGAGGGTTTCGCGGATGGCACAGTGTGGAACTCGGGTAGACCTGACCTAGCCCAACACGAGTCTCCTTGGCTCGCCTACGTTGGTATTGGCTGGTGGCGCATGTTCAAGTTATACAGTGTATATATAAATATATAAATTGTAGGTATATCTGTAACGAAAGAGGCAGAGGCAGCACCAGTACAGCAAAACCCATATTATATACATGGTGGTGCATTTCTCCTGCGCTTTCAATCGACCCGCCGCTGAGAGCGCCCTCTCCCTCCCTCTTTCCGCTTTCTGTCCACCCCCGATAGTCACCCTCAACAATCCCTCTCATTTTCACATCAATATCACTCTCTTTCGATTTTCATCCCCTCATTCTTCAATCACGGCGATCCGTACCAGTACCAGCTTTATATTATATATTATATACTCATTGTTGATATATTATTAAACATTTTCTTTCCGAGGATTCAAACTTCAAAAGAAGGCTATTGTTGAACACATTTTTATGCTTTATACTTTTTACCTTTATTCAGTTTTGCTAAATTGATAGTATGGATTTTTTCTTCTTTGTCCTGTTACTTTCGCTGTGCGTCCAGACATCAAAGTCTAATAAGTGCCAGTAATAGTTAAGGGTATCGAGGGTTAAAACCCTTTATAAAGTTCAACGTTATTTATAAATAAAAAATGATAAATAATAAAGAAAATTTATTTATTATAAAAAACTAGGAGATAAAATTATCGAAGTTTTTTTTTTTTTTTTTATTATTTATCTTCTTAAGAAGAAATTAGTGAATTTATTTATTAAGAAAATTTATTTTTTTAATAAAAATTAAAAAAAAAAAACATAATTGTCTTTTGCTAAAAAATTAATTAAAAAAAAAATTTTTTTTTCTTTTATTCATTGTAGAAATCTGCAGACCTAATCGGTGTTTAGGCTTGAGGTCAATGACCTCTATGAATTCAAAGCGGAAGAATTTAGACTAAATTGTGCGAATATAAAAAAATTCTTAAATTAAAAAAAAATTCTCAATTTTTTTTTTTAATAAAAAATATCATTTTTAAAAAAGATTTTTTTCTAAAATTTTGGACAAAAAATTGTAAATTATTAATAATAATTTTAATTAAAAATTGATTATTGTTAATAAAATAATAAATAAAAAAATCTCAAATTAAATAAAAATTCTTCATTTTTTTAAATTAAAAAATCATTTTTAAAAGATTTTTTTCTAAAATTTTGGACAAAAAATTGTAAATAATTAAAAAAAAAAAATAGATTATTATTAATAAAATAATAAATAAAAGTAGGGAGGTACTGAATGAAAATTTCACTTTTCCGTGTATTTCTTAGTGTTCACTTGAACGATCTCGCCCGTGCGAGTGAGCGACTAGCGAAGAATTTCCGCGTGAATCGGCAACGACTACTAACCCAGATACGTCTTCAGGTCGTCGATCTCGAGACTTCTCGAAGAAGTTGACTCCATGTGTACCAGATAACATTTCTATGATAGTTTTTACACTCTCGTAAGTCCTTACGAAGACTCGTCAAATCAATAGACGTTTTTTTCCTCTAAATAAATCATTAACTATATACAGTCTACTGGATATTATATCTGCGCCACAGCTTTGAGTCGATTGTCCACAGTCAATAAAGATAAATCAATGTCTTAATAATTTCTTTGTAATTAAATGGAATTAATTATCCATTAACGGAATAGTTTAGCTTACAAATAAATATACTTATTAGTAGATATATTTATAACATATATAACTGGATAAATTCTCATCGAGTTCATTGTACCTTGATCACATTCACAAGAAATCTCCCGTAATCGGTGTTGTAGGCGATCGTGGGCAAATGTAAACCGGAAAAGTAACGAGTAAGTGAATTAGCGACGACTTCTTTCTTCATCTTACATTAATAATAATACAATAAAAATATATTTCTATCCATATATTATTTACAGTTTCAGTAAACTCAAGAGTTTTCTCCCCTCTCAATTTCTTTCCTATTTTTTTACCACTTCTATTTCTCAACTAAAGTACAAGTTCGTTCATTCTCTTTGGTCTTATACTTGTTAATACTTATTCTGTTTGTACTCGTCCGGTTAAGCGCTCGAAAGAAGGTCTCTGCCGGTCATTGTCCCACTTGGTAATCGCCTCACCATCTGGACTTGGACTTGGACCACAAGTATCCTTTTAATCAATTTTATATTCTCTACTTTTTTGCAAACTTTTATCAATTTTCAAACTTGTCATTTTTTTACTCATCATTTTTTCGAGTCAATTAATTTTTAAACTCACGCTGGGCCTTCGTGTAGGAGTATTACAACTTTTACCTAATGTATTACACTTGTTATGCATTTATATAAGTTTTGTTTTTTTGGGATTGTTAAATATTTTGTTAATTTTATTTTTAAAAATATATTTTTAATAGCCAATTTTTATTTCATTTAATTTTCTAAAAATATGTATTAAAATAAATTTTTTACACTTTAAATACATTTAATTTATAGTAAAAAATTTAGTTATTAAAAATATAATCAATAAAAAAATTAATTTGGTTTAAAAGAAGAAATTTTAATAAAAAAAAAAAAATGATTTTTTAATAATCACATTATTAATATATAATATAGTAAAAAAAATTAGATATTAAAAATATAATGATAAAATTAATTTAATTTAAAAGAAGAAATTTTAATAATTACATTATTAATTTTTTAAATTTCTTTTATAAATAATTTATTTATTTATTAAACAAATTTTTTCAAGCAATTATAAGATATTTTTCTGGAAAAAAAACTAAAGAAGAAATGAAATAAAATCAATACTTAAGTCTAGGCTGCATAATAGCGGATTGTAACTGTTAAAACAGTTTTCCTACGCAACGTATAATAGTAATCCCTGATTGTTAGTTACATATATAAAGCCCACATGATTTGCAAAGACATAATAACTAGAAACAACCGCGATAAAACAAAAACAGAAAGACTGCAGGGGAATAATAATGGCAGCAAAAAAAAAAAAAAAAAAATTAGCGAATAAAGAAAGACACACATTCTCTACCCAGCGATTTATTTAATACGGTAAAATAATAGTAACGTTACTTATGTCAATTTATACGACAATCTTAGGCGGTTCACGATTATCAGTGCATACCGATTGTTCTTTCTCTTCTCCTTGCATGACTATTTATTACATTCGTGATGTTAATTTTTTTTCACCAATAACAACATCTATATTTTATCTAGAAAATAGCTAAAATATATTCTATACAAGTAAAGGATTAAAGCGTAGAAGGAGCTTTTATTAAACTTTTATTCAACCATGGGTGCATACACACTCGGTAAGTCGGTATGTAACTTGAACCGTTATATACCAGATATACTATAGAGAATACAGAGTCCCGTTTGAAGTAAGTTGCGTGGTGAGGGGAAAGGAACACACGAGACATCAGACTGGTATCAGTGGCCCGGCCAAAAGTAAAACCGAATTCATTTTCGGTCTCGTAAGACCGCAACGCCAGCCGGCCACCCGAATTTTAGTTTTACACTACAATAAAGGTCGTTGACTTGACTTTTTTTCTCCGCTAAACTTGCCAGAAGAGAATTTTCGGTTGAAAAAATTCATTGTATCAAAAAAAAAAAAAAACAAAATTGCGCAACTAAGAGAGATAAAGCTAAAGCTAAAGATTGGATTGTTGGACCGCAGGACCTCGAATCCGCAAAAGGAGGGAGGGGAGAGACCAGAGTTCATCGAACTCGATAACTCGTAAATTCGATTTAAAGATGATACACGTGTCAGAATAGTCGAATAAAAAACTCAAGCTATTTTTTTTTGTCAAGATTTTTTTATTCCGACCTCTAAATATTATTATTAATTCCAAGGGCTGAGTCTTAATTTTTATTTTGACGTCCTGCAGACAGATAAAATATAGCCAGTTCCTTGGAATAATTTATTATTATTATTATTATTATTCTTTATTAACATATGCCAAGGCACAGGCCGTATGGCAACTTACATGATTTTATTGTTTTATTGTGTACATTTTAATATTTCTTCTTACAATTAACTTATAAGTTAAAGAAGGAGATCATAATAATTTTTTATTTATTTATTATTTCATTTCAATGCCAAGGCAGTATAGCCAGATGGCAAAAGTATACAAAAATAGTTATAATAAAGTACACGTAAGTCTAATGAAGATATAAAGTTTAGAAAATATTAGATATAAAAATTGATTATTTTTTATGAAATATTATTTTCTTAATTTGGAATACAAATTTGACAAATAAAACAAAGAAAATAAATTTGAGGATAAAAAATTGAGTATTAAAAATTTTAAAAATTTAACAGTTTAACTCAGTGATACAAAATATACAAATTATAGAAGATGATAATCTGAGATGATCTAGAACAATAAACTTGTGTAAACAGAAATGTGAAAAAGAATATAAACGGTTTGAAAATTAGGATTCATTTTCTTCTTTAAAAGTTAGAAATTAAGGTTCATTTTTTCGTTCACGTTTCATGAAGAATTCATAAGTACTGATTTTAAAAGAATTTAAGCTAAGTGAATTTGTGACTTCAAATTTGTTTTTTTTTTTACATCAGATTTAACAATCTATTTTATTTAAAGTCTAGATTTCTTGCCAAAGTCGAATAAATGGTTTATTTGTATTTAATAAATCTGATATTCATTATTTATTGAATTTTTTTTTGGTACTAAGAAATATTTGTTATGGACTAAAAAGTGGTCTCTAATAAATGATTCGTTAAATATTAACAAATATTTTTGACTATAAACAAATTCTTTTATCAGATTCTTTGTGATCTTGGACTATCAATATCTTCAACGAATAATTCTCGCAAATATAGACAGTAAAAAATTTTGTATTAAATATTTAACACAATAAATGTCAAATTTACACATAAAAGTGTTAAATATTTAACAAAAAATTTTTTGACTATAAAAGAGGCTATAAAAATAACATTTATATTTATTGTATTGGTTAAAATTACCATTTAATTTATTGTATTGGTATTAATAAGATAATATATTATTTTTGGTGTCTCGGTCAGGTTTTTATTATTATTGGTGTTCTTATATTATACCTGGCATCAGGCTCCCTTGGTGTAAAGATCAATGTACTTTTTCTCGGGTGCGTCAAAGCCAAATTCTCTTTCTGGTTCTTCCTCTGTCTTTCTTTCTCTTTCTCCGTTTCTCTCTCGACAGGATCACCGGAGGACATTGAACTTGTTGGTAAGATCGACTGCGAATTATACCAACGTCCTCGTCGGTTCCTCGTTTTCATTATCATTCTTTTAGTGGATATGGAATGTCATTTACAGTTACACTTAGCTCCTTTTTTTTTTTTTTTTTATTTTTTTGTGGACTCAATTTAGTATTAATGAATTTTAATAAACTACAGCATTGTACTGTATACCTCATCGATAATTAATTAAATAAATTAAATGAAATTATTTTGAGGGAAAAAGTTGCGATTTTGCGGTTTAAGTAGTAATAGTCAACGATGTGCGAAACGGCGGGCTGCTTTCAATGAACGGATGGATTTTGTATGGTCCATTGTAAGAAAGGTGATAGGGAGAGACAATGCAAGTGTGAGCTTGATATGAGCTTTAATGATTATTCGGTGTTTAGTGTACGTCTTTTAAGTATGACCGGAGAAAGAAGCGGTGAAGGCGTAGATATGCAAGAGCCGCTACATCATTTCGCTAACTTAATGCGGTACTCTCGCAAACTCGCAACACGTACCGAGTACAAGCTACGAGGTCTTTGAACTCCTGGCACTCTTGCGCTGCATAACCCATTTTGTAATAGCCCACTTTGTTTAACCGGCACGCGGCATCCTCACACGGCCTGAACTCCAAGCAAAACCCAGATACCTTTGTCGATATTGCAGCTTTACTCACTTTGTTCTTTTCTTCTCTCATTTTCCGAGTTATTATTGTTCCAACGCCGTCAGAGTTATCCAAGTCTTTTTTTTTTTTTTTTTCACACTTATCTTTAAGATCCTTTTTTTGAAAAGTTGTAATTTTACTTTTTTTTTTAAGATTTTTTTTATCCTTATCGTAAGTAATTTCTTTGGTAATTGTTCAAGCCGTAAAAATGGCTCTTAAAATTTTTTTTTAATAATTAAATATTTTTTCAAGTTTTTTAATGTTAATTTTTTAAAAGAGATTTTTTTTTTTTAAACAAAAATTGATAGAATTTATTAATAATTTTTAGCTGACATTAAATATTCAATTTTTTTATTGTTATTGTTTTAGTTGAAGACTTAAAATTGTTTAAGCCGTAAAAATGGCTCTTATAATTTTTTTTTTAAACAATTAAATATTTTTTTCAAGTTTTTTAATGTTAATTTTTCCAAAGAAATTTTTTTTTTTCTTAAAAAAAAAATTAATAGAATTTATTAATAATTTTTAGCTGATATTAAATATTAAAATTTTTTATTATATTGTTTTGTTTAAAGGCTTAGAATAGTTTGAGCCGTAAAAACGGCTCTTAAAATTTTTTTTTAACAATTAAATAATTTTTTCAAGTTTTCTAATGTTAATTTTTCAAAAGAAATTGTTTTTTTTTTTTTTTTTCTTAAATAAAAACCGAAAGAAGTTATTAATAATTTTTAGCTATAAAATATTGAAACTTTTTATTATTATTGTAAATTTGCCAAAAATAAAAAAAAATACATTAATTTATTTCATTTTTTTATTTTAATCTTGATTTAAATAAAAATCCTTTCAAAAATCAATTCCAAGAGACTTTAGTAGAGCAACAAAATTTCAATAACCCAATGGCAAATTATGAATGACCAAAAAAAAACCTAGACAAACTTTTAAGTATTTAAATGCGTGTAAAGTAGGAAAAAGTTTTACCGGTTGAATTAACTCTGAGTGCATAGAAGATCGATACCTTACTTTCTAACCTAGTTAAAATCGCTGTCTCTCGCTTACACTTGATTCCTTTTTCTTCGACTCTTTCCTTTTCCTAGACCATCTTTCTCATTGTAAAATCCGTTAGTTGCTGATTTTTATTTATTATTATATTCTCTTAACTACCATTTCCATAATAATTCACTCGGCTCAATTTTTTTTATCTCTTTTCATTTCTCTTTAAATTGCATCATTAAATATACAAACAAGTAAACCATAACAGCTATTAATTACATTAATTACTAGATTTTTTGAAGCCATCATTAAAAAGGATAAACTATAAAGGACAATTAGAAGTAACTAATTATAATTATAATAAAAGGGTAAATAACCTGCAGCAGAGTTGCGAAAGAGATTAAATAATCGAATTTGTCGTTTCCGCATTGGAATTATACACTCTCAAGACGTCAATGTCAATGCCGCAGCGTAGCGCCCTTTCACCTTATATAACGAATAAGTATACAAATACGGAGTTGCCGCGAGTATTACGGCTCAAATTTATCATCTTAAGTATCATTTCTTCTTTAAAAAAATTTTTTTTCAACCTACAAGACTGATTTTTGTTCCAGGTATGCACGCGCCATCTTTACGGTCCTCCTCAGGGACAATTTTCCCAAAATTAGGCTGCTTAAGACCCTCCGACAAGGCTACGAAGAAATAGAGAGAGACGGGGAAGAAAAGAAGCATATGTGTATGTATATATATTTTTATATATATATATATATATATATATATATATATATATATATTGTGCGGAGGGAATCTCACGGCTGACGGCTGGCCGTGACTTTACTCAACTCGTGCGGCACTCAGCGCAACGCGTCAATGTAGAACGGTCATTGACTTCCCGGTCGTAGTATATATATATATAGTCGGCTCTCCTGCGTTGGTACTTGTGACCACCACCACAGCCACCATCACTAAGTCTATTCTTTTATATCATCATCTATAGTCTCATGGGTTTATATTTATGTGGATAAATAATTTTAATTGCGAATTGGTAGTGCTAGTTGCGCTGGACTTGATATTTTTGTACTTGTAATTTGGTTTTTTTTTTTTTTAATTAATAACACTTTGCTTAATTAAAATACCAATTTTTATTTAATTTAATATTTTAAGTATTTAATTGAGAAATTTTTGAAAAATTATTGATATTATTTTAAAAATATTTATAAATATATATTCTGAGTTTTAAACAAATATTAAAAAAATAATTAAATTAGAATTTAGTTTTTTTTTTTTTTTTTTTTTTAATTAATAAAACTTTTGACAATTTTGCTTGATTAGAATACAAATTTTTATTTAATTTAATATTTTAAGTATTTAATTAAGAAATTTATTAAAAATGATTAATAATATTTAAAAAAATTTATTAAATACATTTTGATTTTTAAGCAAATATTAAAAAAATAAATTAATTAAAATTTTTGTCTTTAAAAATTATATTTAATTTATGAAGAACAATTTTTAAGATTTTCTTTAATTTAATCAAAAAAGAAGAAATTCTTTAGAATATTTTTGGGTAAAAATTAATTTTTTTTTATTATTGTAAATGTAAATTTTTTTGCTTAAATTGATTTAAATTAAAAGAATAATTATATATTAGTAATATTAAAAGCAAAATTAAATAATAAGATTAATAAAAAAAAAAAATTATTTAAAAATTTTTAAAAATCAATTTGAGTAGATTTTTATATTCTTCTTAGTTAAAAAAAATTTCTTCTCTCAAATCAAGTGAATTTTTTATATAAATGCAAATTAATATGTAAATTATTTGAGTTGATTTAAATTAGAATAATAATTACATGATTTAAAAGCAAAATTCGCGAATAAGAAGTAGGAAATTAATGTAATAAAGCAGAATGATAAAATAAACAGGCTTTGATCATAATCTACTATCTAACAAGTGCTAAAAATTAATATAAATCTCGAGAAACTGTACGGAAATTGGTTTATTACGGTACTTTGGCACTATCACTGCTCTGCGCAAAGACTCGGAAAAATAAATAAATAAATTAATCAATATGATAAATTGCAGAACATTCTCGAAAAAATAATAAAGATCCTTTCGATTGGCGTCTCACCTAAAAAGTGCAATGACCGTTCCAATAAAAGGACCCCCACTCGAGTGTTCTTGGCGATTGTTCGACCCTGGCGCTGCGGTGGTAAATGTCCTGCTCGTTCTGTCATGAGCACCCCCTCCCCGAATAAGAGATAGCAATTTGTATCTTTCAACTGAATTCCCTTGACACCGGAGATACCGTTATGTCACATTACATTAAACATTACACTGTACAAGTGCCTTTGGAGTTCATTTATCCATTTGTTTGTTTTCCAGCACGGATCCTACATCCAGATAGGATATTAACGCCGTTCGAACCCATTGTCATCATTAACATCATTAGCGATCCTCTGCCGAGGGCAGAACAATTAAAAGTATATTTGCAGGGAAGAAAAAAATTAATTTAAATCAAATAAATAATTTTAATCTTCTTTTAGTAAAAAAATTCTTAATTTTAAAATCTATTTGATGCAAATTAATTTTTTTTTTTTTTTGTGCAACTCCTGACGCCGCGGTGTCTCCGGATGGACAAAGTTCAATGGCCAAAAAAACATAAACATCCTTAAATACCGGCATATGGCAAATACAATAAAATTCTCCGAGTTTTTTATATATATATATATAAATTAATATCCGGATCGAACAATGGCCTTCGTATTTCCGTCTCATCCTCCACTCAGCAAGTCCGTTATTTCTTTGGAAGGCCCTTTCATTTTCTTATTTCTTCCCTGCTTCTTTACAACACTACTATATACAATCCTTAATAAAAAAAAACTATTGCCGAGAGTGAGACTATTTATTTATTTTCCTTAAATTTTTTACCGTGCGGTAACAGAATATTTTTTTTTTTCTCCAACAAAATCCCGTTGGCGCTCCTTCCTGAGGATCCGTTCAAGCAAAGCAGCTCCCCAATGAATCTACCAAATGTAAGCGGGTGCTTCCTCCGTTTACTCCTTTTATTTTCGACTACTCTTCTTATTTCAGTCTGCTCTTTTATTTTACTCCAAAAGCAACGGTACTCTGTTATATCATATTAGGAAATGCGTAGCGTAGATTTAACGGTCTCTTGTCTTTTTTTTTCCCAGAATTACGCCACTAGTCAATAACTCTAAAATTTTATCCTGTATAATTTTAACCTTGAGCAATGACTTTTGTTAAATTTCACTGTACTTTCTTAAATATTGACGCTTTTAAAGATATAAGCTCATCCCGATGTTACACTCATCAAAAGCTTTCATTTGAGTACCCACATGCATTTTTGATATATTTTTCATATATACATATATATAACATATATTTTAAAAATATAAGTCTCGATGAGTGTAACATCGGTATGAGTTTATATCTTTAAAAATGTCAATAGTTCACAAGATACAAGGTCATTTTTCAATTATGTGATATATATATATAATATATATTTTAAAGATATAAGCTCATCCCGATGTTATACTCATCATGAGCTTTCATTTGAGTACCCACATGCATTTTTGATATATTTTTCATATATACAATATATATAAATATATGAAAAATTGTAATATATATAAATATATAAAATATATGAAAAATTGATGTGGGTACTCAAATGAAAGGTCTCGATGAGTATAACATCAGGATGGGCTTACATCTTTAAAAATGTCAAGATTTAACAAGATACAAGGTCATTTCTTAATTATGTATTTTAGAGAATATTTTCAAATGCACCCGAAATATTTATCATAATAAATTGACAATCGGTAAGGAACAAAATTTTATTCTCTTAATAATATAGATGATAATAAACCGGAGATTAAGTAAAAGTAAATTTCACAAGCCCGAATTTATAATTATCTAATGTAGCAAATCAATTCTGCAATTTAAAAATATTTTTTGTCATACATTATACATTAATACATTATATATATTATACCTGCGGTGTGTTATGTATATCTCTTTCGTAACCGGTCTCTTCACAGAGTAAATTTCATTGCGAATTACGAAATAAAAAAAATAGTTTTAGATTAATTTTTAGGAGTCCTTGGGTTTGAACGAAGGCCAACAGATCGTTTGCCAACGACTAGGTAAATTTCAACATAAATTCTGTCGTAAATTATAATAATAATGATGATAAAAAAATGAGATCTTGGATAGACCCTACAGAGTAGTAAGAGTTAGAGTCTAAATCTAAATCTTAGTATAGCCTGAGAATTAAAGATTGCCAAATAACTATTACTTTTTTTTAACTTAGCTATAGCAATAGACTCTCGACACTTTCGATATCTCGGCCTTCGAGCTTAGCAAATAGTTAAGCCCTCTTTTTGTATTATGACCTTGGATCTAAGAACAAGCCGGCAAAAAGTTACGGAAGAGTCCACCGTAGGTTATGTACTTTCTTCAAGATATTATAAATTAAATTTAATATTTCTTCTTTTAATTATTACCCAACAAATAAATTAATTATAAAAAAAAATGACTTACCTTTTGAAGACGACTGCAAAAAATTGTCCTTAAAAAACCCTTGAGCCAATTGTCATGTCTAATTAATTAAAAAACTCCAATCAATCTCAGTGATTTAATAATCCAAAGTCTTAATTATTTTGTTAATTAGCCGCAAGTCTTATCCTAAGAGTTTTCTTCGGTAACAACAAATAAGTATATACAAACAGTATATATACAAAAACACTTCCACCAAAATTACATTTATAAATATATATATATCTCACTCTTCACGTTCACCACAACCCTTGTGTCACATAAATAAAATATAATATAAATAAATAAATAAATAATTAATTAATAAAAAAAAGTTTTTAAAAAATTGATAAATTTATAAAAATAAAGTCTTAAGACACTCTCGAGGGGAATCACCTCAATGTGGTCGACGTCCTTAATGAACGGTTGTTTCGTACAGCCGCGTGGTACGTACTGAAGCTCAGAAGGTGAATATAGGTATAGGAAGGCCAGAAGCGCACAACGTCAGTGGTGATGGCGATGGCGATGGCGGCAGGGACCAAGAAGAAAAGGAAGGAGGCATTACACCTCGAAGGCTGTTCTACGGCCACGGTTTCTTCTCCCTTTACTTCTTCTTCTTCTTCTTCTTCTTCTTGTTCTTCTTCCACGATAGAGTGGAGTATCTTGGCTCCTCTCTCCTTCCTTACCTCACATTACACCGGGCACTTTGCTTTCGTTCTCTTCGGCTTACACACCAGATAAGAGAGTCAACGAAACCACACTGAAACTGAAGAATATACATAGTCTTCCTCCTCGTTCCCTCTTCTACACACACACACACACACTTTGAGCACGTACGTGAGCCTCGGCATTCCCGTGACTATCATCGGGAAATTCACTGGTGCAGAATATATATATATATATATATATAGCTAGTAATGTGAAGTTTGTAGGGACCCTGGTTCTTCGTCCCTGCTCGAGTGTAATGCTTATAACTTGTATTGCTATGCTATGCTTGATGTACACCGAGCAACGGTACTCTTCGCTCTTCCGTCTTTGCTCGACAATAAGAGCACAAATATTCCTGATGGTTACTGACCTCCGAAAATAATAAACTTTTACCCTCTTTCTATGGAGGAACAAACATTGTTACAAGATATTCCGAATTATCTCCAGTTACATCGACACGTATGTACGCACCATAAAACTCACGTATGAGACTCGATTTCGTTTGGAATTTTTTTAGTCAGCTTAAAAGGTTTCATGAGTCTTGATCCTTTGACAAAAATATCCCTGACAAAAAAAAATCTTCTTGAATCAAATATGTAATTTTGAAGAACTTAATATTCTTGATTTAAAGAAATTTTACTTTGTTTAAGATAATTACCCTCTTCAAAATTATATTCTTGCTTCAAGAATTTTTATCTTGAATCAAGTTAATTTTTTTTTTCAGTGCGACAAAATATCCCCAAAATAAATATCCCACCCCTGATAGAAGGATTTCTTAATATTTAAGAAGATTTCTTAGTATTTAAGAAATATTTCTTAAATACTAAGAAATGATGTTTAAGATATGATTTATTCTTAAATTATCTTAAATAATTAAATTTTTTAATTAATTAATTTATTTCTTTAGAAAAAACCCATCAACAGCCAAAGGCCAATAACAAGGTCATATAAGTTTACATTTAATACATAATATATAAATTTTTTACATTATTATAAATACTAATTTAGTTATAAAATATTTTGCGCAGGTAACTTAAGGTACAATAATTTTTGATTTTATTAAAATATATTTTGTAAAATTGTTTTTTAATAAAAAAAATTACAAGCTTGTTATCATGTTGTGCCCTTTTATTATGGATTTTGTGTGATATTTAGTCTCAGGGATATTTTTTTTAGGATATTTTGTCGGAGGGTTAAGACGCTTGATACCGTTTAATTTAAAAGGACCTAGGGTTTTATTTCTTCAAGGACTAAAATCAGTTTGTATTCCGATGATTGATGTGATCAAATTGGAGTTTGATTTGAGGAGGAAGAAGAAGAAGCTTTTGAGATTTGAGCGATTAGGAAAAGGAGAATGACGCAATACAAGCGATGAAAAGTTAATTCACCGGGTAAATTAAAAGCGACTAACATTCGGTAAGATAACTTTCATTTGATTCGGTCAACGCTCCCAAAATTTCTTACCAAGTCACAAATTCCATAAGTCATAAGTAAAAGTAATGCGTCGTTTTATGTTTTATTTAAATCTTTTTGGGCTTTATTTATTCATTATCATTGTCGTGGGTTATACAATCGATGGGAATAATTATAATAACAATAACCTGCTGGAAAATTATTAATTTCAAAGGCTGTGATATAATGGACGTTATCTCTTGGCGCTGGAAGACTTACTGGAAGTTGTCACGAAACATGTTTGGCGTTAATCACTCATGAACACTACACAAATACTTTTTTGTAAGATAAGTGTATATCGTTAGTACTAAGCTCGGGCTTTTATTGCCTTTGCAGCTATTACAGTCTCTCAAGTTGACACTCTGATCAACATAATTTTATAAATTTATTTTTTTTCTTAACTATAAGTAACATTTACTTACTGAAATTTTTTCTTTTGATTTTTTAATTAATTAGTAAAATGCTCACAAAATTTTTTTTTCTTAAACATTTGACATAAATTTTAGTTTTTAATATTTTATTTAAATAAATAAAAAATATTAAAGAAAAAATTTTGAACAAATAAATCTTTAATTTAAATTTTATACAAAAAATAATTAATACTATTTCTTGTTTAAATTTTTTTCTTAAAAATATTCGTATAACATTAGGCAAAACTTGGTAATTCAATCCCACTTAAAACTTACATAACTATTATTTAATTTTATCTAAAATAAATCCAAAATATTCAAAGTCATATTTCGTAATTAAAGAAGAAACTTTTAACAACTAATAAAACTTAAATTTAAATTAATAAAATTATTTCTTCTTTAATTAATTATTAAAATCTCCGGAGAAAATACAAAAATATTTCTCGTGCAAGCGTTAAAGTCTCTAAGCGTTCGTAAGCTAACCAAACGCAAGCTCCAAAACAAAATTCCATAAATAGCTTATTGATTAAAAAATGCTCGCAAATAAATTTTATCAAGTATATTATTACGCAAATGTAATGTGGGTACTTAATGCGGGCGATATTACTTAACGTAAATAAGTGTTAACGATAAAACATTAAACTTGTCAGTGTTTAAAATCTTAAAAAAATAATAACAATATTAACAATGAATAAAAGATAAGGTGAATAAAATCCCCGAGTGTTATTTTTATGACAATCCAAATAAAAGTTAAAAGAGCGACCGTTAACAGAATAATATATATATATATATATATATATATATATATATAATTATTATTATTATTATAATGAAGATATATATACATATAGGTAGGAGGGTTTTACATAATAATTCTGAACCAGCAAATACTTTAAGAGAGTAGTGATGGTAAAGTATATATCCCTCCCTCGATTGGCCGTGAAGCTACCAACGGGTAACCGGAACGGAACGGAGCGCCGAGTGGTTACTGACCTCTCGAAGCACTCTTACGCTTGCACTACTTAGCTTAGCTGAGACTTATTTTTACCTAATTTGCAGTTTGCCTTTACCTTCACCTTGCTCATAACTTTATGAGTTTTGTTTAGCCGCCTTTATCTTTATAATCATAAAGCATTTTAATTAAATAATATTTCTTCAGCAATAAGAACAAGAGTTCTTCTTCAGCTTCATTAGAATTATTTTCCCTGGTGAAAAACAAAATAAATAAACAATTAAAAAATTAAATATTATCTGAAGAAATAAAAAAATCATACCTTAATTATCTTGAATGATAATTCGCGTGAAATTAGTTGAGCAGCCTCAACTTATATTTATTTTTTCTTCTTCATTTCTTCACTTTCCGCGACGCGCTCCTTATTTTACAACAACAATAATATTAAAATTAATTTAAATAAAAGAAGAAATAGAAGAAATAATTTTTAGAAGAATTAATTAATAGAAAAAAAAAAAAAATAAATTTATGAAAGAAGAAAAAAAATTATGCCAATAAAGTAAGACAAGACGTCGCGGAAAAAGATGGCGCTCACCGGGAGTTCGTTAACCCTTGAAAATACTCTTACATCGCGGTTGCGTGCCCACCAGGTCGGTGCACTAGTTTACTTTACGCTCACTCTTGAGTGTTGACTCGCCAGAAATCCTCACTACTGAGTAGACTTTACTCGTCACTCGTTTTTTTCCAGCTCTTTCGTTCTCTTTTGCTCACTGATTAATTTTCCTTTAGCTCTCCACACCATCTCCTGGGCTGGCTAGGTGTTTAGCGTCCACATGTGTACATATTAATCTAGCCTCGATCATTTCCTTCTATTCTGATGTCTTCCACTGTGGTGTAGTGTCTGATTAAACGGAAGCTCTCCCTTTGCTAGAGAGAAGAGACTTGTTATTCTCGTTGGAGAAGAGAGACATCGGCCAGTCATTAGAAAACTACTTCACCTACATCGATCGCTCATAACCAGCTCTCCACACAACAATTACCTTATCGTATTTTATGGTACATTTTAATGCTATTTGGTACTTACGTATATCGTGTAAATATTATGCCAGCATTTTCGCCGCTTCCGTTTCTTCAATTTCGTGCATTTTATCTAGTTTTTACACTCAAAACTTTGGTTTAGTGAATTTACTCTCTTGTGAAGAAGACAACAGTTATGATTTTATCAATATTCTGCCACTTGGTTTGCCAATTTACAGTTATTGATGGAAAAAAAATTTCTAGAAGATGAGTTGTGGAATTTTTATTACCTAGATGGAATAAATATTTATTTTAATTAGTTAAAAAAATTATTTTGAATCTGGCAAAAAAATTATTCAAGTTTGTTTGACTAGATCAACAAACACTTCATTCATTTAATACATAAATTATATCTAAAAAATTGCATTTATATTTCATCTCTGTGGAATTTATATTTTTCTTTTTTTTTTTTTTTCATAATTTATTTATTTAAAAAATTCTAAAAATTATCGCAATTTTTGTATCATAAAATAAATGAAAAGAAAAATTTTTTTTGGCCAAATGTCAGTTTATGATGACAAGTATTTAGGTTGTATTCAAAAATACTCTATCTCTAGCTACATAATTAAGAAATGACTTTGTATCTTGTCAACTATTGACATTTTTAAAGAAATAAGCTCATCTCGATGTTACACTCATCGAGACCTTTCATTTGAGTACCCACATCAATTTTTCATATATTTATATATATTACATATAT
>CAJNRD030001124.1:14906660-14927847 GCA_905319865.3 Cotesia congregata
TGTTAAATTGCTCTGTACTTTCTTAAGTATTTACGTTTTTAAAGATATAAGCTCATCCCGATGTTACACTCATCGAGACCTTTCATTTGAGTACCCACATCAATTTTTCATATATTTACATATTTATATATATGTTATATGAAAAATATATCAAAAATACATGTGGGTACTCAAATGAAAGCTCTTGATGAGTGTAACATCAGGATGAGCTTATATCTTTAAAAATGTCAATATTTAAGAAAGTACAGTGCAATTTAACAAAAGTCATTATTTAATAAAACAAACTTTTATTTTTTTTTTTATTTCTTCTCTGTTATTTCTATCTCTTAAAAATAATCAAATAATATTTCTTATTTTAAAAAAACTAATTAATTTCCTTTTTATGAAAGAAAATCTAAAGTTTTTTATTTTCTACCTCTGATATCAACAAGATATATTAATTCCCCAGAGAACTTTTCCAAAAAAGATATCCAGAAAAGATATCCAGATTTTTTATGAGATATTTTTGAAACTGGTTTCTTACAAGTGACGACACTCCACGAAGAAGTGAAGATAAAAACCTTGGTACAGGTAAAAAAAAAAAGGATCTTCAATCTCCCTTTTGTCAGGAGTCATAGCCCTGGTAAAAATATATTAAATTCAGATAAATAATTATAAATTGTACTGTTATTTCTTGAGAAGAACTCGGGAAACAGAACGCAAAGTCTGTTGGCAAGTAAAGCAGAGATAGAGATGTTGATGACAAAAAATTTACAATACACATATATGTGTATAAATATAAATATAAATATATCTGGAAAAGATGGAGTTTGAGTTTACTATACGCACAAAGTCATAATGCCTCTCTCTTTTCACCGCGTCGGCTATATGTTATATGGTATATGTTGTATGTTGTATGTTGTATGTTGTATTCTTGACTTCGTAGCTCGGTCACTCGAAACGAACGTTATAAGTGAAGTGGCACACGATGCGTAAGAGTATTTTCAGGGGGTCGTCGACCGTTCTGTTTCTGCGCGTGTTGTGCCGATCTCAGACTTACATTAACTCGTCGTATCGGTCGTCGGCGTGCCAAGGAACTTCCATTGGCAAATCGCGAAACCGCAAGACAGTCACGTGCCACCGAAAGCCCAAGGCAACGCGGCCGCACTTTAAGCTCTTTTTCTTATTCTTCTTCCTGAGAGCCGAGGATCGTCGTCAACCATCGCCAGAAATGAGAATAATGATCGAGTTTTACCGGTCACGCCAATCAAACAGCTCTCAGGTCACCAGACAGATTGGCTTCTTTTCCTAACTTTACTTTTTTTTTATTTTAACTTCTCTTTCATTGCTAATGATCATTTTTTTAACTAAATCTCGTGACTTACTTGGAAATTTTTATTTATAATTAATAAATTTATTTTTTTTTATTACTCAGTATGTAAAAAAATTAATTTTGTTTAAAAATATAATGATTTTTAATAACAAATCAATTTTTGGGGTTTTATTTTATAAAAATGCTATTTAAAATTTTAATTCTTTCATTCTAAATTAATTTTAAAACAATTTTTAATTTTTTATTAAAAAAAATGAATTTTTTTTTTTTTATAAATTAATTTTTTTACACATTTATTTTAACAATAATAATATTTTACTCTAAAAAATTAAAAGAAGAAAATTCCAATAGATTATTAATTTTTTATATCAATTATTAATAAAGAAAAATTAATAATAAAAATTATTTTGTTTAAAAATATAATGATTTTTAATAACAAATCAATTTTTGGAATTTTATTTTATAAAAATTTTAATTCTTTCAATGTAAATTAATTTTTAATTTTTTATGGAAAAAAAATGAATTTTGTTTTTATAAATTAATTTTTTTATACATTTATTGTAATTAATAGAATAATAAAAATATTTTACTCTAAAAAATTAAAAAAAGAAAATTCCAAAAGATTATTAATTTTTTACATTAATTATTAAAAATTTAAAAATTTTTATTAAAGAAAAATTAATAATAAAAATTTTTTATTAGTTAATAATAATAAATATAAAAAAAATCAAATTTTTATATTAAAATTAAAAATAGTTTAAAAAAAAAAATAAAAATACTAAAGTACATTTAACAGAAGAAAATAAAATTTCCAAATAATTCAATAAACTTTTTTAACAATTAATAAAATTCGGTAATAATTACCAATCGATACAATAACAGTACCCGTAATTAATATAAAGTGACAAATCGGTTTAGTTAGAAAAGGAAATTCTCGTGACACATTCGTTTTTATTGCTTGTGCGTACGGTTACGAATCTCAGGTGAGTATCAGATACTCATACGCGGTAAATACGGAAAGTCGGCAACACAAGTACTGCTCCGTATAGAAGGCATTGACCCTCGTTCTCTTACACATAAACACTCATGCATTACATCTTATATACTACGATGATGACTGTATTATACGAGCTATGATGTACAAGTGATATGAGTTTAATGTTTTTTTTTTTTTTTCACTTGTGTATTAATTCATACCGTAACTTGTCATTCTTATAACTAAAATCGAAATGTATTCGTAAACAAATTAATATCTAGCGGTATTGTACCAGATCCCGTTAAATGTGGGCTGTGGTATTCTTACGTAATGCTAGTCCTAAGTCATACTTTTAACTCCAATTCCGAATAACGGAATAACGATATCAAGAGTTAATCAAAAGTCAAAGCGTTTTTTTTTTTTGGGAATTAGGTAATAAAAATAAGAGGCTCTTATTTTTATTTCTATTACCATTGTTATTATCTAAAAGTTCAATGAATGGTATATAGAAATAAAAAATAAAAACCAAGTGAAGATTTACCAGTTCTGTTCTGCCAGCCAAGTCATTGACACCGAATCTAAAATGAAAAAAAATGTTAGAGAGTCGGCGAAATTAATGTGTTAGGTGTAGTGAGTGTGGATGCATCTACGAGCTATAAGTATGAAGCTAGAAGTAAAGGCAATAATAGCAATAGCAATATGTCTGAAGTAGTGAATAGAAGTATAAGTAAGGCTACTTACTGTATGTAATACAACAAATACAGAAAGCAGGGGCTGTATACACTCACTGCAACTTGATGTGGACTTAGTTGGGAACGTGAAAGACCTAGTTCGAAGGTAGAACGTTTGCAACGGCACTAGGTCACGCACTGCAGTTCCTGAAAATATAGACACGCATTTATTTATTTATTTATATTATGTATATTTGTATATATTAACATTAACAATTCATTCTTATAGATTTATCAATGACACAAGAGTTTATTCATTTAATTTTGCCGCTTTGGGTAATTATTGATCTTGTGTAAGCGGTCTTGTTATTTATTTATTTGGATTTTTTTAAATTAAAATAAAAATTATTGAAATGTTTGACACGAGAAAAATCATTGATTATTTTCGTTCAAGCGTTAAATATATCTTCAAGAAATCTAGAATGGCCTGAATTTAATAAAATTCAATTTATTGCAAAATTTTTAAGTTTTTTTTTTTATTATTTTGGAAAAAATTTTTTAAAATAAATTTTATTGATAAAAATTTAGTCTATAAAATAATAATAATAAAAAACTATCACATACAGGGGTTTAGTTTGGTATAGTTAAATTTTCGAGGAAATAAGAGAAGAAACTAGAATTCAAAATTTAAAGAATTATTGAAAATATACATCAAAGAAAATGTAGAATACTTCGAGTAATTAAATAATAAAATATGTGAAGCGCAAAAGACGAATAGGTTAGAGTAATTACATGAAATTTGAGTTTATGTTTATATTCTTTCTCTCTCTCTCTCTCTCAAATATCTCCCTTTCTCTTCTTTAAGTGTAGCGTCTTTTCTGAAAATACAATTATTAATCAAAATCTACGTTAGCCGCGGCATCTAAAAATTTTAAGGATTTTGTTTTAATTAAAAAAGTTATTACAAAAAAATAAAAGAACGTTTTCATTTGTAAAAAAAATTTGAAAAACTTCAAATACAATTTTAAAAAAATATTTGTTTAATTTTTTTTTTTACAACTAGTTAAAAATTATTTAAAAACGTTTTCGTTCACCACAGGTTGAATTTGTTGAATAAAACCCGAGACCCTGCCAGCCCTCGGTGTTTGGCGTGGTGGTTCAATGCGTTGAACCACTGCAATTAAGACGCCTGCCGAGTGGTGAACGCCGGATTCGATTCCCGAATCCGGCAAAAAAATGGGCTCTGCCGAATTGATAACTAAATTGTGGCGAACGATCACACGCGGGTTCTTAAGGATCCCGGAAAAAATCCTTTTTTTTTTTTTTTTTTTGCCACCGCTAGGGATCGAACTCACGACCTCGACTTTTCCTGGACGGAATAACCATCAGTGACGCTACGGTTTGAAACTTTTTGACACTTTTTAAGTTTCTTTCGGGAAACATCGAAGAAGAGGGAGAGAGCGATTGAGACTAATTGGGAGTTAAGTGAGTGAGAAAGGGCGAACGTAGCATGAAGCACACAGCCATGAAACGAGAGTGGGAAGCAAGTGAGTGAGATAGATCGAGAAAGAGAGAGAGAGAGAGAGTGAGATAGAGCGACCGTCGCATCACCCACAGTGCTATAGAGCGAGAGGTGGGAGTGAATTAGTGAGAAAGATAGATATAATAGAGTAAGGAAGATCGAGAAAAAATACACGCTATTAATATAAAAAGTCACTTAAAAATTCTTTAAGAACAAATAAAACAGCGAATTTATTAGGTTTAATTTTTTTGACGATAGTAATGACTACTATTATTTACCGGATTTCCATGAAACTTTAATTACTTGTTTAGAGAGCAAACTAGAAGGTGTCTTACATCGAATCTTGTAAAATGGGAAATTCCCGACGAATGCAGAGACGTAAAAATATAACAAGGTCACTAACCTCGATAGTTATAAATAAATTATTGATAAAAACGAAGAAGAAATAAATAAAATGATAGTTGGTAAAAAAACATATCTAAAAATTAAAAATCATGTAATACTTAAATGTAAATTGTAAAATAAAAAATAACAAAACAATGTACCATAAATTGTCTTCTTTACAACCAGCTCTCAGGTGTCAATGTCTTTCTTCTGACTACGAACGCGAAACTCATTCTAATAAAAAAAGTTAGCCAAAGATTGTTATAGTCAGGAGTGTAATATTCTCAAAACTCAAGGACAGCCGGCTAAGGGCTGCCGAGATCCACGAAATCTTCAGGCAAGCTGTAACAAAAAATTTAAGTGAAAGGTAAAAAAACACGTATCAGAATATTGATGCAATAAAAGATTTAGCTGAGTTGTTTGGCAAGAAGAATAACAATTAAGGACTGGAAAAAAATTCAAGGCTCAGTGGCTTATCGAATCAAATGAAAATTGAAGAAGATATCCAAAACCTCCTACCTCCTGAAGAATTACTCAATACTCTAATGAAAACTTTCGATTGTAATTTTATAATCTATTTAAATTTTAGTTAGATGTTTAATTAAATTATTAATGTTATATAATAAATTTATTCATGATGATTCACGATTAGATAAATGAGTTACGGTTAGAGAGATGGATAAATAGATTAATATGGGATTGACTAAATTTAAATAGATAATAATGTGACATTGATAGGATATTAAGTTGTGAACAATAATAACGGTTTAATAGACTTTCCATTTACTCTGTTTACCAAGTACGATACTTGTTACTTGTTACTTGTTACTTGTTACTAGTAACTTGTATTGTATCCTTGTGATTAGGCCACCGGTCAACTCAGCAGACGTAATACTAAAGTCATGTCAACATGCCGGTTCAGTATCAATAAGAGTTCACCGGTTAACGGTAATACTACGTCATTTATTTGTCCCAATTGCGTTTAGAAAAGTTTCCTACTTGTCATCGCACTGATGAAAGTGGATACAATTATTTATATTTGCTAATATTGTTGATTAAAAATTTAATTAATTTTTAATCAGGAAGAAAACTTTTGTAATGATTTTTTAAGAAGCTAACTTTTATAAATTATTTATTATTGCTCTAAAAAAAAAAAAAAATTAACTTGAATCAAGAGAACAATTTTTCAATCAAGTAAAATTTACTTAAACCAAAAAAAATTTCTTAGTTTAAAAATTTTTATACTCAAATTAACAAGTTGAACTTGTTTAAAATTATTTTTTTGATTCAAATTAATTTTTTTTTCTGTGAAGAAAAATAAAAGAAGAAAATTATTAAAGAAAAATTTTTTCATCAAAAAATATCAGCAAAAGAAGAAAATTCTAAAAGATTATTAATTTTTATGACACTGAAGTTAGCAGACGTCTAAAAATTTTTGGTTTTTTTTTTATTAATTAATTTACACAAATTAAGTTTTTTTTTTCTGTGAAGAAAAATAAAAGAAGAAAATTATTAAAGAAAAATTTTTTCATCAAAAAATATCAGCAAAAGAAGAAAATTCTAAAAGATTATTAATTTTTATGACACTGAAGTTAGCAGACGTCTAAAAATTTTTGGTTTTTTTTTTATTAATTAATTTACAACTAAAAAGATGTTTCTAAAAAATTGGACTTATAGTTTTTTAAGTTTTTAACAAGTAAAATTTTTTTTTTTTTTTAATTTTTTCAATAAAAAATTTCTAAAAATTTTGATTTAAAAGTTTAAAAATTCAATCAACTTTTTTAATAATTATTATTATAAATTGAACGGGAAAAATAAAAAAATGATTAACTATTTATTTTTATAATAAAAAACTAGAGTAGTAAATTATTAAAAATATAATTAGTAAAAAAAAGTAATCTAGAAATCTAAATTTGTGAGACAGACACGCAATAGCAGTTAATAAGAGAGACAATTAAGAAAATAGATGGGTTTATTTAAATAATGATACTGAATATTGTGTGATATATTAATGATATAGATAGAAAATATGAAGAGTAATAATAAAAAGTGAGCCTTTGAGTAAAATTTAGCATGAGTTGTAGATGTAGAAACCAGGTACGCAAGAAGCCGTATAGAAAATAGCGGAGAAAGAGGAAGCGAGCAGTGAACCCGGGGATCCAGAACAACAAAACTGTTTACCGTGATACTTTCGTTCAATCACGTTCGCGAATACTGACGATGAAACTATATAAAATCAAATAAACAGAGTTATTATTTTATTTTACAGTTTCGCATAATCCTTATCATTATCGCCATCATTGAGATAAGTTTCAGGCATTGATCTCTCATTTCCATGGATCATCATCTTCAGAAGAAGCTATTATTATTTAATTCTGCAACAGAGAATGATAAATTTTTGATAAATTGCAATTTTCGATTAATTTTTTCTGCGATAGATGATAAGTGTGCTACTTTGCCGTGTGACAGATGAAGAAATCAAAAAGATACCCTACTGACGTATATCCAGACTCGTCATCGCGTGATTTACGTCTTCATGTTACGAAGATGACGGTGATATGTATACGTTATATAGCACATATACACAACTATATATTTATATATATGCGCTACGCAAGTAAGGTTCATCGTTCCGCGAGTTCAACTTTCTCATTCATAATAAAAGCCTCCGACTCTTATGGGTTAAGGCTACGCTGTCATTGAACTACATTCCCATGTGCTATCACCACCCTGAACACAAAAAATTTAATTACAGTGTAAGTAATAAGTCTCAACACACAACTAATTGTCATTTCTTCTTATTCTATATATAAAAAAAAAAAGTTATTTCTTCTTTGTATTTATTTTCACGCCTTTCAGAACACAGATTAATTATGTGTTAATACTTTTAAGGACAACGGACCTCTTTAATCTTTTATTTTGAAGTCTATTATTCTCACTAAAATCTCTGGTATTTTTTATTTCTTCTTTAGTAATATACGACCCGTGGAACGAAGATTGAAGATCAGATTTTCGGGGAAGAAATATTAATCTATATTATTAAGAGAATAAGCAAAATTTTGTGGCCAATTGTCAATTTACAATGATAAGTATTTAGACTGCATTCAAAAATACTCTATCTCTAGTTACATAATTAAGAAAAAATGACCTTGTATCTATCTTGTAAACTATTGACATTTTTAAAAATATAAGCTCATCCTGACCTTTGACATGTTACACTCATCAAGACCTTTCATTTGAGTACCCACATCAATTTTTCATATATTTTATATATTTATATATATATATATATATAATATATATGTATACATCAAAAAATATATAAAAAATGCGAGTGGGTACTCAAATGAAAGCTCTTGATGAGTGTAATATCGGGATGAGCTTATATCTTTATAAATGTCAATATTTAAGAAAGTGCAGTGTAATTTAACATAATTAAGAAACGACCTTGTATCTTGTGAGCTATTGACATTTTTAAAGATATAAGCTCATCCCGATGTTATACTCATCAAGACCTTTCATTTGAGTACCCACATCAATTTTTCATATATTTATATATATATGTATATATGAAAAATATATCAAAAATGCATATGGGTACTCAAACGAAAGCTCTTAATGAGAGTAACTTCGGAATGAGTGTATAATATCTTTAAAAACATCAATAGTTAAAAAAGTACAGTGCAATTAAACAAAATTCATTATTTAATAAAGCAAAAATTTTATTTATTTATAGTTCACAAGTCAAGGCCGCTTAAATATGAGAAAAATGATTATTTTATTTCTAATAATTCATCCTTTGATTGATATAAGAGACACAAGCACAAGTATAAATAATAAATATAATTCTTTGATAATTTACGATGATAATATAAATAAATGAATAATTTAATCCATCTGCACTTGAAAGTGTTAATGCAATATGTTAATGCAATATAGCGGAAGTATATAAAACCTTCACCATGGACTACTTCCACTCTGTGGTAACTGACCTTCGTCTCGTGGTGAGAATGCACTGCTGTCAAGAACTATTACCAGCCAGCCATGCAACTTTGTTTCCTATAACAAATACAATACCCGCATAATACCGTATTTTTTTCTTAATGAACTTTTTTTTCTTATTATCCACGCTGTAATTATCTAATAAACACATTTTAAATATTTTTAATTTACTATCACTGTTTAAACTTGCACCTAACATTTAAATAAATTCTTCTTTAATACTTTTATTATTTTCATAAACAAAATAAAATAATAAATATCGAATTACTAGCATGTTAATTACTTACAACTATTTTATAGTCATCATAAATATTTTTTTTTAAGATTTCTTCCTGAAGATTACGATCATAAACCCCTGATCTAAAATATACTAGCTTGCAAAAAAAAAAAAAAATTAACATACTACCTTTCTTCTCCTAAACTTGCTTATAAAAAATCCGAAGCTCTTGAAACTTGAAATTAAACGAGAATCTTTGGAGTATAAATTATCAGACTCTTAATTCTCATTCTCTTAAATATAAAAGCGTAAGAAATAATTCGATTCGTTGCTATTTTATGTATTAGAGTTTATTGAAATAATTAATTACCCGATATATTAGAATGTAGGATCACGATAACGATTATCCTCCGGTCCCTCGACCTTTACCAGGGGAATAAATTCGACCTTCGATCTCGGCAAGACAAACCGGGAACGGGAAGTTAGTCAATAGTCAAAGAGCCTTCTTATTCTCTTCTCTTCTTGCTAAGCTTGTTCGTCTTAGCAGCTCGATGGCATCGACCTCGGTTGCAAACGTCCTCGGGCCACGTCTCGTCTATGAAAAAAAAAGCACGAGTGCGTGTACCTGACTAGTCTTCTTAGTCTTGGTCTTCTACATTCTGTATTCTATAACACAGCCCAAGTATTAGCCAAGTGTAGGTTTAGTATCAAGGATTAGACTTTGCCCGATAGAGGACTAAAGACTAAAGACAGAGGACCAATACAAGGACTGAGGACGAAGCTCTCAAGGCAAATATAATGGTATCAGGCGTCTTGTCTCCGACAAAATATCTAAAAATTTTTGATTTTTTTTATTAATTAAATTACAACTATAAAGATATTTCCAAAAAATTGCACTTATAGTTTTTTAAATTTTTTACATGTGAAATTTTTCAATAAAAAATTTTGAAATGTCGGCTAACTTCATTTTCATTAATTTTTTATATTAATTATTAAAAGTTTAAAAGCTATTATTGAAGAAAAATTTTTTCATCATAAAAAATATAAGAAAAAAAAGAAAATTCAATTTTTAAATAATTCAATCAACTTTTTTAATAATTATTAAAAATTGAGAGGCAAAAATAAAAAAATTATTAACTATTTATTCTTAATAATTATTTTTAGAGTAAAAAACTGGCGTAGTAAATTATTAAAAAATATAATCTCCGGACAAAATATCCCTGAGACTAAATATCACTCAAATTCCATGATTAAAAGGGTACAACAATATTTTAAGTTTTTATAAAGTTGTACTGTGAATATTTGTTGAAGTGCCATTAATAAGTGTTAAAATAAAATTGATAATTGTTTTGAAATTTATTGTTTTATTAAAAATTTAATCATTAAAATTATTTAATATTTAATATTTAATCATTAAAAATTTAATTTAATTATTTAAGATATTTTGTCCGGGATATTTTGTCGAAGGACCAAGAATCATGGAACCAAATATAATATCAGAGCAGACCTGGATGGACATGCTGGCTGGGTTGTGTAAGTGGCTAGGATGTAAAATGAATCAGTTTTGTGAAAGGTGTGTGTACATCAGCTTCAACGACACCTGTAGACCTGCCTGTGAGTTTGTATGAGTTAAGTTTGTTGTAGGATATAGGATGGACTTGGACTTCTCCATCCTTAATGGAGGTTTGCCTGATGGAGGTTACTCGAGGTTATTGTCCTACATTTCCTTCTATCCAGGCATTGGATATTAACTTGTATCTTCGTTGGACTCGTTGCATTCTCTTTCCTCTTACATCCACTGTAAGTCTTTACTTCTGGGTGCCCGACACTAATATAATGTAAGAGTCAAGTTGAGTCTCCTACTTCTCCCCCTGCTGCGTTCATTCGTGTCCAACAAGAATGCTGTAGTTACTGTTTACTGTTTAGCTGTCCCCTCTCGTCACCAGTTTTCTTTCCTTAATTCCTATTCTCAGTCCGAGATTTTACTAAATGTAAACAGGATAAGATAATTCATCACTGCTGCTTCGGGTTTTTTATTTTTACTCTAATCAGGTGTTTTATCGCTTCACCTTCTCTTCTTGGCCTTATCTTCCCTTTTCCTTTTTTCTTTCGTTTGCTTTTTGATATAAACTTAACAATAAAACAAGTTAAATAATATTCTATTATATTAATAATTTTTTTTTTCTTCAGTTTTTATTTCAGGGTCAAGTGCAATCTCTCTTACACCTTTTACTTGGTATTTTCTATGAAAACAAAAAATATTTATTTAGTTTAATTTCATTATCTTGTAAAAGTAACTTACTTGTAATTGATACTTGCAAATAGAAATGATATACAATACATATATAGACTATCTTGAAAGTACATTCAACTTGCGTTGAATGACCTCGGACAATAATGTCCCGTGGATTTGGCAGACGTTGCTATCTAAGGCAATAATTTATTTTTTTGACACCTTAACAATTTTTTTAAAACATAAAAATTAAATTGTAATGTTAATTTATGACATTAAAGTTAGCAATCACTAGAGAATTTTTTTTAACAAAAAAATTTGTTCCAAAAAATTGTTTTTAAAAAATTGCATTTTTTAAAAATTTTTTTACAATTTCTACATGTCAATTTTTTTTTTTGCCATAATTTATTTGTTAAAAATAATTCTAAAAATTTATCATTGTTAATTTTTATAGTTACCGTTAATATTTTATACCTCTGAATTTTAATTGCGCTTGATCGGATTTCGGTCTGTCTCAAGGTCAAGTTCATTTTATGCTTCGGCTAATAAATGCCTTAAATTTTTTTTCTTTTTGTGGGACTATGCTAGAAATTTTTCGTTAATCAACTAAAAAAAAATAAACAGAGGTGAAAAAAAAAATAATTAAGGGGTGAAATAACAAGTTGTTTGTTTCTTCCAGGTAAGACAGTTCGTTGATATTGATATTATCCTGTGTAGTAAGCACAAGAAGATACGAAAAGTAAATAGTTACATAAGAAAGGTAAAGGATCTCTTCTGCTCTCCTTGGGCGATCCACATCCGCGATTATGCCACTTTCCATTGACCTCGCTTTATCTTTCTTGAAAGCCACGCGCACGCGCGCTTATATCAATCACAACCGCGCTCTTCCGCTTATATATTTATTTATCCGCCATTTTTTTTTTTTTGCAATAATTAAACAAAAATTTTATGATTTTTTATATTTAATTTATCGAATAAAATTAAATACTTAAATTTTTTAAGTTATTTATTATAATTACCCACATTTATTTCTTCTTTCATTAAATGTCATTATTATTTATTTATTATTAATATTAAACATCCTTGTTAATTTGTGAATGAATAAATTCAAAGTATAGTTTTATTTTTCGCCGCTAGGAGTCTCTAGTTCTTCCCAAACACGCTAAATGCAACATGTGTTGTTGTTCTTTTGTTTTAACTGTAATTGATCCTTTGTATTTTGTCAATGAAAATTATAAATTATATTTTTAAAAGTTTTGACAAACAAAAAAAGATTTTGTCTTTTAATATTATTATTATTAATAATTATTCTTCAGTAAAAATAAACTCAGGTATTTATAATATGAAAATTAATTTAGCAGATATTTGATAATTTTAAAAATTTTTGTAACAAATAAATTATAGCCAAAAAAATTAGAAAAGAAAAATGACATGTAGAAATTAAAAAAAATTGAAAATCCAATTTTTTAAAAATAATTTTTTGGATTAAATTTATTTGTTAAAAAAAATTTTAAAATAGTCAAGTGACTGCTCACTTTAAATTAATTTACTTTATTTCTGGATTTGTAATAATTTTAATTTTTAAATTGACAATTAAAAATTATTATTTTTTTTTTTTAATAATATGTTTTGTTCTAGCTGGATGACATTTTGCACACTTTTATAACGACTATCAAAGATTTTAAACAATGCCGAGTAAAAGAAGAACCAAAAAAGGTCTCTCTATAAGACTCAGATGCAGGCAAATGTTATAAAATTGATTATATCTTATAAATAATATTTACTATAATTTATTAATAAATAAATATTTTTACAGGCGACTAGCAAAAGAAAGAAAAAAGTTAGCGTTTTTAAAACTTGCTGATAGTATTTTCGAAAATAAAAATGCAAGTTCTACTCCTGCTGAAAATAAGTCTTCAAAATCAAATCTTGAAGTTCCAAGTGAAGTTGATGAAAATGAAGAAGAAGAAATTATTTATGAAGAAATAGAGGGTTATTTTCCTGAAGAAAGATTAGAAGAAACATCCAATATTGATAACAGCGAAGACTTCATAGGATTAAATCAGTCGAATGATTTAAATAATTGCACTAAAGAAGAACAGGAAGAAAGATTGGTTATTAAAATAGATCCTGCAGAATACTTGTCAGAATTAAATCAGTCAAATGGTTCAGATAATTGCAGCGAAGAAAACTTGAATATTAAAATTGAACCGATAGAAGACTTGTCAGAATTAAATCAGTTAGATAATTTAGTTTATTGCACCGAAGAAAAAGAACAAAATGTTGACAATAATTCAAGCAAAATTCACGCATTAAATCTTCCAAGATTAAATAAGTTTACTTCTAACTACGAGGTAAAGTACAAAGCTGTTGTTATTTTATCTCATGATTTAGATTATTATTCGGAGGAAGAAGAAGAAATACCAGCATTTAATTCTGATGAAATAGACAAAAAAATTAAAACATAATGACCATTTAATTCAAATTTAAACTCAGTATTATTCTTAATATTTATTTTTCCGGCGTTTACTTTTTTTTTTTTTTTTTTTTTCGTATTACTACGCTTTGCGTCATCGAGAAGCAACGGTATTTCAAACTCGGGTTCAGACAACAATACAATAGACAGTAAAGTTACCAAAAATACTTCTCATAACTTTTCCTCTCCTTCTAACATTTACTTTCACTGTAAGATTTTTGGGGTTTGATTATCTTACATCAACTTGTGGTGTCACGGATGGTGTACACCAATGAACTTAAGCCACTCGATTTCGTTTAAGGATTACAAGTGGAAAAGTAAAAAAGCCATGACGTTGTTTGATTTATTTTAAATAGCTTACTTTAAGCACCGGTTACTTTTTAGTGAGTAAAAAATCTTTTTAGAGTAGAGGTTACTCCAGGACAATGTTCTAAAAAGAAATTGGTCTTTTGTTTTTATGTTCATTGAACTATTAGATGTATAAGATTAAGATATACATAATAAATGTTTATATTTATGAGATAATTCAGTCAATAACATTTATTAGATATTTATTATATTGTTGAATATATTATATGTTTGTACAATTAATAGTTAACATTTATAAAGTTTCTTTGGAAGACAAAAACAATGGTCAGTAATGTTTGATAGCTTGTAATAAAATCTGAGAAACTTATTTATATGTCTATTTTTAAAATTCAATTATTTTATTTTACTATGCCGTAGATAATTATAAAAATTTTTGTCTTAATTCTGTCAATTAAATGCATTAGTTTTTAAAAAATATTTACAAATCTATCAAATTATTTTTATAAAATTTTTTAACTGTACTATCGATGTTTGATATTTAAAATTTGAAATTATTTTATCAAAAGTATGAAATGAAAAAAATCATGCAAGTTTATAAACTACGGCAGTTAAAAAAAAAAATTAGTTGTTAACTTTTACTAAAATCTCGTCAATACTAAATTGTACTGTGATGTAATTTTATCTATAAATTGATATAGTTATTCAACGTCAAATTTTCATTATAAAAAATCGGCTTTTAGTTTTATAATAGGACTTTCAATAATATTTTTACTTTGAATTAAGCGTAATTCCTTTTTCCGAGATTCTTGAGCGCCTTTATCTTCATATTCTAAAAAAAGACATATGTTAGAATTTTGTTATCTAATTAAATTAATAAAATATTAATTAAATACTTTTAACATGTTCCATTGTATTTAAAAGTACAGCGTGCAATGTATTAATTGTTTTTTCAAGAGCCTCTTTTAAATTGTTCTGCAAAGTTGAGTGAGCCAAAAACAGCGCTGCAAAAAGATCTCCCGAACCGACGTAACTTAATGGAATTTTTGGAATGTCTAGTTTGATCATTTTACCATCTAAAACAAGAATAATTAAATTTCTGTGATTTATATTAAAATATTTTTAGTGTTTAAAAGAAAAAATACCTTTGGAATTCCCAGCAATGGCTGTTAATTCATTGTTTATGTCTATTGATGAGACTACTACTGTTTTTGGTCCTTGTCCATATAAATATTTCATAGCATTTTGAACATCACTAATTGTCGTCACTTTTTTATCAGTTAGCAACCTAAAAATTTTAATATTTAATTACAGTACTTAATACTTAAATTTTTTTAATTTATTTACTCCAATTCGAATTGATTTGGCGTTATAATATCAGCTAAAGGTACGATTTCTTTCTTATAAATTTCTATCAGCTCTTTAGGTACATATAATTTTCCATCGTCCCCCAAAACTGGATCACACACTGAAATTAATATCAACCAGCTATTAATTAGATATTAAATAGAGTATTAAAAAAATAAATGATACTGACATCTAAAAATTTTTTTAATAATTAAATTAAAATGAAAAAAATTTTAAGAAATATTTTTTTTTATAATAATTAATTGGTAAAAATTGTCAGATGTCTGCTAAATTCAGTATCATAAAAAAAAACTTAAAATTTACAAACAGTAAATAAGATTTGGATTTTTTTTCTTTAAAATTGGGATCACTTGCGCAATTTGCTTAAGAAATGAAGCTGACCCAACATATCCAGTAAGAAGATGAGTGTAGTTATGAAGATCATTTGCGACTAATCCATCGATTAGCTCACCTGTAAGTATCATAATATTATTATTATATAATTTTAATTTCTTCTTCTGCTAATTAAAGTAATAAATTAGACACAATAAACTTACTCAAATTATGGTCATTAAGAATGTCTCCTTTAGTGACTTTATAACCAGTATGGTTTGATAATTGCACAGAATTAATGGCGTCAACTTCGAAGCCCAGGAGCTGTAATTAGAGCAATGTAACAACAAATCCAATTTATATTACTGAGGAAATTTGGCAAAATTAAGCATGGAATATTTAGATGGTTAAGTGGGTTAATGAGTTCAAATTTTCCAGCATTAGGTCTTGAATTTAATTTTTTAATTTATCTGAAATAAAAATCAACTCCAAAAAGTTTTTGAATAATCTATCGACAATTTTTTTATCTATTTAAAATAACTCTAAAATTCAAACATAAATTTTTAATTATACTTATCTTATCAGCAATAAATTAAAAAGCTATCTTTCAATTAATAGAGTGAAGACTATTAGTATTGTTTTAATTAAAAATAATTTCTCTTAACTAATTGCGTCGTATCTTATTAACTTTGATAATTAATAAAAATAAAAATTAATTTAGCAGATATTAAATAATTTTTAACAAATAAATTACTTTAAAATTTTCTACAAGTAAAAATTTTTCTTTTAATTTAAAAAAAATTATTTTTCAATAAAATAAATTATAAAAATTTTTAATAAAAATCAAGTTAGCCGACATTTCAAAATTTTTAGAAATTTTTTATTGAAAAAATTTCAATTGAACAATTGACAAAAAAAATTTCACATGTAAAAAACTTAAAAAATGATAAGTGCAATTTTTTATAAATATCTTTTTAGTTGTAATTTAATTAATAAAAAAAATCAAAAATTTTTAGACGTCTGCTAACTTCAGTGTCATAATTTTTAAATGTCAGCTAATTTAATTTTCATAAAAAAATTGTAGAAATTAAAAAAAATTTATTTGTAGAATAAAATTAAAAAATTATCAAGCGACTGTTTAATTTTATATAAAAATAATACCTGTAGCGGAAAAGTTGCGCTTTTATTACCAACATATCCAGACACAACATGACTTTGAATGGACAAAACTCTTAATTCTTGATTATTCTCCATAATATTATTTTGATTATCAATAATAACTCCAATAACTGAAAACAGAAAAAGAACCACACCCGTCCTGCTTAGTGGTTTCACAAAAACTGAATCAGTTTATCTGAAACGTTTGATAAACCTTTAACAAATTATAAAATAAATTATATTAACATATCTAATCTCTAGAATAAAAAACTAAATAAAAGAAACATTATCGTTACGCCTGAAAGGTTATTTAGGATTTTCCGAAAGTCATTCAATCTTTACATAATAATTATAATAAAAACTTTATTATTCAATGACAAATTGATTAACATTTGACATAAGCTTTAATAAATATTGAGTAATTCTGACACTTTACTTAAATAAAAGTTTTAATAATTTTTTAATACTTACAATTGACTAGCACAACTTATTGCACTTAAAATAATTATTAAAAATTATAATTCAATTAGCAAAAGTAAATAATAAATTTATTTTTTATCTCGTGTTTTTATTATTGATTGTTGTTTTCATTATTATAGATGACAAGTGTTGTTACTCATCGAGCAGACAATTTTTTCTGACCAGCTGTTGAGTTTAGTGTCAAGTTAAGCCGCCAGGTGGCGCGACTGGCGGCACAAATAATTTTTTTCCTCGCTCGCTCTTAACTTGGCTAAACTTAATTCCCAAGTTCCAAGTTAAAGTCCAAAATAAAACTACTACATGAAATAATTTGTTAGTGTAGAGAAGTGAGAGTGAGAGAATCCCACGTAAAAGTATGGCGACGTGGGAGAGTGATAAATTTTCAGATCATTTAAATTCCGTGGGGATTGACAATAATTTTGATGGAATTCTTATAACACATGACTTACAAGACTGCTTGGATGACAGCCTTGATCTCACAAACTTCGATAAGGTTTATGATCAATCGGTTATTGAATTAAATAATCAAAATGATAAATTTAATGACGAAGATGCTTCTTATATTTCGAAACACCCTGATGACAGCTCTGGGTAAGAAAAACTTTACTGTTTTTTATATTTTCACACTATTATTTTTAACCCGCTTGTTTTTTTTTTTAACTATTCTAGGTTTTATTTTATTCACACTTGCTATTTCAGTTTATTGGAGGAAATTTTTAATCATCCATTCGTATGATGTATCTCACTTCCTTATAAGGTTACTGAAGAATTTCGAAATTGAAACTAGAAAAAAAAAATTATTGACAGTCTTCAGGAAGACGGTTTTAATTATGTGCGATAGTTGGTGTAAAAAAATTGTTTTTTTTTCTTGACATGTTTTTTTGATGATTTTTATTACTTAATAGACAGAAACAAGCAGGTGTCCTTCTTACTAAAAATAATTTAAATCTTTTGGAGTACATTTACAAGTATGATTTCCTAATATCAGGTATAATTTTTGAGTTTTACGTCATATTAGAAATTTTGCTAGAGAACTGCCAAATTATGAATAAAAATTTAAATAAAGTTTAATATTAAATCAGCTGAATAATTTTTATGACATTAAAGTTAGCAGAACTTTTTAATTTTATTTAACAAAAAAATTGTATTTTTTAAAATTTCTATGTTGATTTTTTTTTTTTCTAAAATTTATTTGTTAAAATTATCAAATATCTACTAAATTAATTTTCAAATAATTTTTTCACTGAAAAACTAACTAATAATCTATATAACTAACTAATAAGCTCATCTTGATGTTACACTCATCAAGAACTTTCATTTGAATACCCACATCAATTTTTCATATATTTTATATATTTATATATGAAAAATATATCAAAAATGCATGTGGGTACTCCAATGAAAGCCCTTAATAAATGTAACATCAGGATGAGCTTGTATCTTTAAAAATGTCAATAGTTAAGAAAGTACAGTGCAATTTAACATAATTAAGAAACGATCTTGTATTTTGTGAACTATTGACATTTTTAAAAATATAAGCTCATCCCGATGTTATACTCATCAAGACCTTTCATTTGAGTACCCACATCAATTTTTCATATATTTATATACATGTATATATGAAAAATATATCAAAAATGCATGAGGGTACTCAAATGAAAGCTCTTGATGAGTGTAACATCGGGATGA
This sequence comes from Cotesia congregata, assembly GCA_905319865.3. Lineage (NCBI taxonomy): Eukaryota > Metazoa > Arthropoda > Insecta > Hymenoptera > Braconidae > Cotesia > Cotesia congregata. The sequence goes on from CAJNRD030001124.1 coordinate 14,925,767, forward strand.
GCTTATATCTTTAAAAAAGTACAGTGAAATTTAACTAAAGTTATTATTTAATAAAGCAAAATTTGATTTATTTATAGTTTACAAGTCATAGCAGTCACATAGTGACCAAGGTTGCTAGTTTTTAACTTATTTAATTTATAATTCAATATGATTCATAAAAAAAATATTTAAAAAATTATATCTTGTTACTCTGGAAATCTGTAAATATTTTATCAGTACGATAAGAAAGTTTCCAGTTTTATTTACTTAAAATCTAAAGTCTATTTTAAACCCATGACATCATCTTCAAATAATTACTTACAATAACAATAAAAAAAATATTTTTTTTAGGTACATCCACCACACAATCAGCCCAAATGAAATATACATGCGAATCCATCCAGGGCAAGATGATTTCATGCCGGACGATCCATCTCACGCGACAATTACCATCGAGAGTACTGATCCAGATACCAATCAGAAGCATATCAGCCGATATGAATGCAAATACGACGGGTGTTCGCGAACATACAGCACCGTTGGTAACTTGAGGACTCACATGAAAACACACAAAGGTGATTTTTATTTATTTCTTCCATATAATAATAAGTAACACCTAGTCTTTAAATGTAAGCGGTTAATTTATTAATATGGATTGAAAAACATTTTTAATTAATTAACAATGCTTGGAAAGATAAAATATTTCATCGCATTTGCTTAATTGTTTTTATTCATCCATTAATGTGTCATTTAATTCGTGCTTTCGGATGTGGAATTGTCTCTTGGTGAGTATCATGCTTTAATGAATGAATATGAGAAAAAAAAAAAAAAAAAAAAAATAGAATTTCAAATAAATAAATTTATTTGTCAAAATCTATTGTATTATTTCCGCAGTTTTTTAAAAAATACAACGGGAATTGCAGAAAGGGAATTGCATAAAAAGCTTCTTCATATAAATACATGTATTCTACTCTTGTCTATAAATATTCTTGAACATCCGTGTCCGAATGTGGTTGCAAAGGGATCGCTTCGATCTGCATGGCTTTTTTCGGTTAGTGCATCATAAAATAAAAAATAAAAAATTAATAATTAGTAATTAATAACAATTTATAATTTAATAAAAAATTTTTCTTAACAAAAAAAATAATAGTTTGTAAATAATTATAAAAAAATAATTTACAGGTGAATTTCGTTTTAAATGTGCTGAACCAAATTGCGGGAAGGCTTTTCTTACATCTTACAGTTTAAAAATTCACGTTCGAGTTCATACTAAAGTAAAACCCTTTCAATGTAATCACGATGGTTGCGATAAAGCGTTCAATACTTTGTACCGATTACGAGCACACCAAAGATTACACAGCGGTAATACATTTAATTGTGAAGAAACTGGATGCGTTAAATTCTTTACAACACTAAGTGATCTCAAAAAACATACACGCACTCACACTCAAGAACGTCCTTACAAGTATGTTTTTTTTTTTACATTTTTTTTTACTTTTACCTGCACTATTTTTTATCTTATTAGTTATTATTTTTACCTTATAATTATTTTATTTTTTATTTTTTTTGTGTTATAGGTGTCGGGAGAAGGGTTGTGGAAAAGCATTTACTGCGTCGCATCATTTAAAGACCCACAAAAGAACTCACACCGGGGAGAGACCGTACACGTGCTCGTATGACAATTGCCAAAGATCGTTTACTACTCCACATAGTTTGAAAAGTCATATGAAGACGCATAAGAAAATCGCTGATGGCGAAGTATATAATAATTATCTATATTCTTTCTCTTTAGATACATGATTAAGAAATGACTTTGTATCTTGTCAACTATTGACATTTTTAAAGATATAAGCTCATCCCGATGTTACACTCATCAAGACCTTTCATTTGACTACCCACATAAATTTTTCATATATTTGATATATTTATATATTTCACATATACCATATATATATATATATATAAAATATATAAAAATGTCATGTGGGTACTTAAATGAAAGGTCTTGATGAGTGTAACATCGGGATGAGCTTATATCTTTAAAAATGTCAACAGTTCACAAAATTCGAGATCATTTCTTAATTATATTAAATTGCACTGTA
>CAJNRD030001124.1:14930098-14970044 GCA_905319865.3 Cotesia congregata
AAAAAAAAAAAAAATAGAAATTTTATCCAAAAACATGAGCCAAAATTTTTTCCAACTTTTAAGGCAAAAATCTTTATTTTTTTTTAAATATTAATCATAAAATCAGAATTAAAAAAAAATTAATTTTTCATCTAGTTGTAAATAATTACCAAAAAAAAAATTTTTTATTTTACTTAACAAGACTTCTTAAGTATTAAAAAATTAAATCAAAATTACAAAAAAAAACTATTTATACTAATTTTATAAAATATTTAATTATTTATATAAATGTTATTTAATTAAAATCTATATTTGACTAATATATTATTTAATTATACAAATTTAAAGAAGTCTTATTGTACATATATATTATTTTAATGACAAATAAGTTTATAAAATAAACGATCAAAAATCCAAATTTTGTTATTTACAATTCTTCCATTGTATTTATTGTAATTAAACATTTTTGTTACATATTTGCTATAAAAAAAAAAAGATTTAGCTGATACTTAAAAAAAAAAAAAAAAATTGCTTCTTAACGAATAAAGACCAGCTGTAATATTAACTTTAAAATAGCAGAATAATAATTATTAAATATAATATATTTAATTACTCGATAATATGAAAACTCAAATAATAATTAAGCCCGTAGAGAAATAAATTGATGAAAAACATCGGTGATGTGGCGATCAGTGTCCTCAGCAAAAACAAGACTCTTGAGGGTAGAAGAATACTTCATGACTTGTTCATGGTGCGCCAAGAAGACTTGCTGAAGCCGTCCAATGGTCCATTTGTACCAGTGGGTGTTGTAGTCAACCCTATCAGTCAAGCACATGGTGAATCCGTGGAAAATAATGAGGAACAAATTCTTCTGGTCAGACTCAGCAGCTTCTAATTTTTCCTCCATACCTTCCACAGCATCCTCCGTGGGTCTTTCAGTGTCTTTATTAGCCTCGTCTTCTTCAGAAGAAGATCCCGATCCTCGTTCAGTTCGTCGTAATTTTTCCTTAGCTTCCGCCAGTTCTTTGGAGAGTTTAATAACATGCTGATTTTTTTTACGAATAGTAAGATGAAGAATTTCCCAGACGTAAATTTTCGTGAACTCAGGCTCCATTTCTTTAGAAAAAATCCACTTGGCAACAGTGCTGCATTCAATGATCCCAGTCTTTAAAAATTTATCAGTTAAAACAACCAACATCTGGTGATGATTCTTCCAAAGAGCGAACATGTTTTGAAGAATACAAATCTGAGATTCCTCCGTCTCGGCAAGTACTTTAAAAACGTAGTGGTACTTGCTGATGGCAGCAAAACTGTGGCTGAAACTTTTGCAGCCAAGATGGAGCAAAGTCTGAACAAACACTTCAATTTTCAACGGATTGAAGCTGTTGGCCTCTTCATTTTCATTTTGCCCCGGCAGTGAATTAAGAATATTAAGTACCTCCTCAGGCGTGCACTTGCGTCTAATTGAAGCTACCAGCTCACTGGCAGCGACTGTCCCAGGGAGAGAGCTAGCTCCTTTAGCAGCAAACTTAAAAATCGGCTCAGGCACAGCAGGGATCAATTCCGCGTAATTTTCCGGCATCATTTCTCTAATTTTCTGGTGGTAGGACAATCTGAGTACCTTTAACAGCACCTCCCGGACGAATTTAGGCCTCGGATGCTCTGGCTCTCGCTGCAAGCAGGAGTCCCAGTCCTCCCAGGACCACCGGAACTGGAAGTTGCTTAAATGGTACGAGAACCACCAGACAAATCTGTCGAAGGATGCAGCGGCCATGCTGTCGATGCGCCGGAAGAGTATCTCAGTCGCCTGGGCCAGTACTTGGGGCATTGTCGACGGCTGCAATTTACATAATTCAATTAAAATAGAGCCATAAGCGATCTCCAGGTATTTAGGAGTCGGCAGCTTGAATAATTCTCCAAAAATCACTTCAACAATGCAATATTCCAGGGGAATTTTTGTTTTATAGGGAAAACTGAGTAAATTAGCAGCGCAGTGCTTGCGCTCGAAGTAAAAATTGTCGATTATTTGCCGGAGGTGCTCCTCGATTAAAAATCTTTCAATTGCGTGGCTCCCAGGAAGAACTGGACCTTCTGCTGGACAATCAGTGTAATCAAACATCCTGAAGACAACTGTGGGCAAAGGATACAGGTAGGACTCGTGGTGCGGCGGAGGGAGCAGAGTTGGCAAGTTGTGGTGCAGCGCCTCGCATAAAATAGAATCGAATGCGAGGTAAGGTCTCAGAATATGCTTCTCTGCCCAGTTGCCTTGTCTCAGTTCCCTAATTTGAGCCCAAAGACAGTCTAAATAATCTTCTTGGGGATGAGGAGTGTCACTGGACCAGACTCTTAAAGCTGGCTGGTGTTTTTTGCTCCTTTTGTTGATGAAAATCTCAATAGTGACCATCAAGTGATCCAACTCTTGCTCCTTTTTTTCGTACAACTCCCTCCCGACCCACGGTAAGGTTGATAACACACAAAATACATACCAGTCACGGCGAACCTGGGGCACTCCGTCTTCATTGGCTGTCTCCAGCATGTTGTCAAATAGTTGCATCAAGGATCCGCAAGACAAAACGTGGCAGTTGATCAAGTCTGCCAAGAAGCGCAGAGAATATCTGGCTGCGTCCCATTGGCAATTCTTCAAGGATTCTTTCAAGTTCTTTACCATGTGATCGACGAACTCGCCCCCGAAGTTGAAGTTCTTGGCGTTGAGTAATCCTACCAGGGTCGTGTACACCGTACACTTCTCCGGCATCTTCATGGCACAGTCTGTCAAGATTCGCAAGATTTTGCTCCGGAAGATTCCCAGATCCGCTTCTAGAACAGATGCCAGTCCTTCCAAGTTGCTCTCCAATGACGAGGATGATTTTTCACCCACTCGGATTATCAGCGACTCCAAACGATCCTCGATTTCCTGGTTTTCGGACACGCGACGACGCTTTTTGTACGCGCGGTCGTACCCGTCGTCATCTTCGTGGGCTCTTCGGCGACTCATTTAAAAATTTTTAAAAACTTCAAATGTTTTTTGGTATTTTTAGGTTTGAGGTTAAGTTTCACTACTAAATATATAATATAAACTGTAAACTATTCACTGAACTGCACAACACAGCAATGCAGAATGCATGCGTAGAGTGTAGAGGAATCGACAAAAAGACTGTCGTAAAGAGTGGGGGGAACCAATCAGAATTTTCTGGAATACAGCCAAGTAATTATTGTAATTGTAATTTTAATAAATGACAGTAAAGTTAGCAGTCACTAGAGAATTTTCTAATTTTTTTTTTAACAAAAAAATTATTTTAAAAAAATTGCATTTTTAATTTTTTAAAATTTCTACATCTCAATTTTTTTTTATATTTTGTTTGTCATAATTTATTTGTTAAAAAAAATTATTAAATATCTGCTAAATTTATTGTCGTTTTTTAATAAAAAAATGTAATCATATGATAATACTAAAATTAGCCGACGTTTTTAATTTTTTATTTTTCATTTATTAAATTAGAAATAAAAAATATTTTTGAAAAATTGTACTTATAGTTTTTCAAGTTTTTTACAAATGAAAATTTTTTTTTAATAAAAAAAAATTATGAAAATTAATTCCACGATATAATTGAATAAAATTTATTTATTATTTAAAAAATTACCTGAATTTTCATTAAAATATCCATAAAAAAATAAGTTTAAGATTTTTCAGATGGACTTTGAGAAAATTTATCTGAAAATAATAAACAAAGTATTAATTAACAATTGAAATATAAAAATATATTCGAGATTCAAATTACTGTCGATAATTGTTCATCTTACTTTTAGGTTATAAAACTCCCACTAGATGGCGGGACTTGAATTTACCTACAGCGCCATGTTTATTTTCATTCTATATATATGTACATACGTTTTAGCAACGAAAAAAAACATAACCAATATAAACAACTGTGAACGTGCGTCAGACGTTTACAAACGTTTGAATAAATCAGTTCGTGTTGTAGAGTAATTAGCCGAGTTAATTGTTATAAATTATTAACATATTTAAATACAATTAATTTTTTTGGAAATTAATAATCGTCAAAATGGTTTTAAATGACGATATTGAAAAACTTGAGCATTTATCGTTGGTGTCTAAAATATGTACGGAATTGGAAAATCACTTGGGGCTCAACGACAAGGATTTAGGTATGTACTAATTTTAATTTATCAAATTATTTAATAATAATTGAAATTTTTTTAAATATTCCATAGTTTTTATTTTAATTTTTAAATAAAAAATTTATTTTAATTACTAAAATCCTAATAATTGTTAGAAGTGTCTATTTACATGTAAAAAAAATCATAAATCTACACAGCGTGGTTTTAAGGTTCTTATATTCATTTTTTAAAAATAGCATTTTTAATTTTTAAAAATATCTATGTCATATTTTTTTACAACTTTTTTTTGCTATAATTTATTTGTTAAAAAAATTATTAAATATTTTTAATTAAAAAAAAAAAAGGAACAGCAATTGATAATTATTTTTATTTTACAGCCGAGTTCATAATTCATTTGGCGACAGAGAACCCAACACCCGATGGATTCAAGCAGGCATTACGAGAAAATGGAGGCGAACTATCTGATTCATTTATGGACAATTTACTTCGAATAATTCAGCACATGAAACCATCTAAACCATCAAACAACAAGGATTCGGTAAAAATCACAAACCAGAGTGAAGTGGCTAGAAAATATCCAGCATTGGCCATGACAAACAGCGCGCCAGTACCTTTTTCAGACGACGACGACGAGGAGGTGAACGAAGCCATGTCAGCACTCGAAGCCTTGGCTCCTTCTTCTTTGCAAAAATCTAATGAAAATGAAATTTCTAAAAAGGCAGAGAAGAACGATAAATCCAAACGTTCACGATCTAGATCTAAATCAAGAGAGCGAAGACGCAGGTCGAGAAGTCCCCAGAGAAGACAGAGATCTCGTTCTCGCAATCGATCTTCTACGAGAAATAGTCAATTAAAGTCTAGGAATCGTGATAGGTCAAGGTCGAGAAATCGGGATAGGTCCAGGTCAAGAAATCGCGATCAAAAGCGACGAAGATCGCGAAGCCGCAACAGATCATCCTCAAGGGATCGAAGACAGCGACGCGGATCAAGAGACAGGTCTGATCGTGGACGAAGAAATGTTAAAAATCGCTCGAGATCTAGATCACCAAAAGAAATTCCATTAAATCCTGAAGTTGGAAAAATTTACTCTGGAAAAGTAGCAAATATTATAGACTGTGGATGTTTCGTACAATTGGAAGGATTCAGACGAAAATGTGATGGCTTGGTGCATATTTCTCAATTACGACGCGATGAACGTGTTAGCAATGTCAATGATGTAGTTTCTCGTGGTCAAAAAGTCTTAGTTAAAGTATTGACCATAAGTGGGCAAAAAATGTCACTGACTATGAAAGACGTTGATCAAGAAACTGGACGAGATTTGAATCCAAGTTTACCAATGACAAGATCTGAAGAAGATGAGCAAAATCTTAGGAATCCTGATAGACCAACATCACTCTTGGAGCTACAAGGTAACATTGATGACGATGGAATGGATTCTTGCAAACGAGTCAAGCGTATTGCTTCTCCAGAGAGATGGGAGTATAATCAGATGCTTGCTGCTGGTTGTCTCGATCGTAGTGAGCTGCCTAACTTCGACGAGAATACCGGATTGCTTCACCGTGAAGATGACGAAGACGAGGAGATTGAAATCGAGATTAGAGAGGAGAATCCACCGTTTCTTCAGGATCACGATACAACCGTTCGTGCCTTGAGTCCGGTGCGAATTGTTAAAAATCCTGATGGGTCACTAGCGCTGGCTGCGATGACGCAGGGTGCTCTGGCCAAAGAACGTCGAGAGCAGAAGATGCTGCAGCGTAAATTGGAGACGGATGCAGCTCCCGGCTTCAATAAAAATTGGGTTGATCCTCTGGCTGTTATGGAAGACAAAACTTTATCTTCTAACATGCGTGGTATTGGATTCCAGTCTCAAGATTTACCGGAATGGAAGAAGCATGTGATTGGTGGTAAAAAAACTTCCTTTGGTCAGAAAACTAGTATGAGTATTCTTGATCAACGGAAAAGCTTGCCAATTTTCAAATTGAGGGACCAATTTATAAAAGCAATCAATGAGAACCAAATTTTGGTGGTTCTTGGTGAGACTGGTTCAGGAAAGACAACGCAAGTCACGCAATATTTAGCAGAAGAAGGATTCACGGCAAGAGGAATAATAGGTTGCACCCAGCCCAGAAGAGTTGCTGCCATGTCTGTTGCCAAAAGAGTCGCTGAAGAGTTTGGATGTCGAGTGGGCCAGGAAGTTGGTTACACAATACGTTTTGAAGATTGCACTTCGCCGGAAACTAAGATTAAATACATGACAGACGGTATGCTTCTTCGTGAATGTTTAATAGACCTTGACTTGAAAATGTATTCAGTGATTATGTTGGATGAGGCCCATGAACGTACCATCCACACTGACGTTCTATTCGGGCTGTTGAAACAAGCTGTTACACGACGACCAGACTTGAAGCTGATTGTTACAAGTGCTACTCTTGATGCCGACAAGTTCTGTCAGTACTTCCACGGAGCTCCAAGCTTCAAAATAGAAGGTCGTACCTTCCCCGTAGAAATAATGTACACAAAAGAACCTGAGTCAGATTACTTGGACGCTGCTTTGATAACGGTGATGCAAATCCATCTACGAGAACCACCGGGAGATATTCTTTTGTTTTTAACCGGTCAAGAAGAAATTGACACATCCTGTGAAACTCTTTACGAGCGGATGAAATCACTGGGCCCAGACGTTCCTGAGCTTATTATTCTACCTGTATACTCAGCGCTGCCTTCTGAAATGCAAACGAGAATTTTTGACCCTGCGCCAACCGGATCGCGTAAAGTTGTCATAGCGACAAACATCGCTGAAACTAGTCTGACGATTGATGGGATTTATTACGTCGTCGACCCGGGATTTGTAAAGCAAAAAGTCTACAATTCTAAGACAGGCATGGACAGTTTGGTTGTTACGCCCATTAGTCAAGCTGCTGCAACTCAGCGCGCAGGTCGGGCAGGGAGAACTGGCCCGGGTAAATGTTACAGGCTATACACAGAACGGGCTTTCAGAGATGAGATGTTGCCTACTCCAGTTCCGGAAATTCAAAGAACCAATTTAGCTACTACTGTGCTACAACTGAAAGCAATGGGTATCAATGATTTGTTGAACTTTGGATTCATGGACCCTCCACCGGCAGAATCATTGATAGAGGCTCTTAAGTTGTTATATGATCTTAGTGCTGTAGATGATGAAGGCTTGCTCACAAGACTCGGAAGGAGAATGGCTGAATTTCCACTGGAGCCAAATCTCTCGAAAATGTTGATCATGAGTGTCCATCTTCAGTGCTCCGATGAAATATTGACAATTGTAAGCATGCTGTCAGTACAAAATGTGTTTTATCGGCCAAAAGACAAACAACCGTTGGCTGATCAGAAGAAAGCCAAATTCAACCAAGCTGAAGGAGATCATCTTACTCTTTTAGCTGTTTATAATTCTTGGAAGAATAATAAGTTCAGCAGCCCGTGGTGTCACGAGAACTTTATTCAACTTCGGACATTGAAGCGAGCTCAAGATGTTAGGAAACAATTGCTCGGTATTATGGACAGGCACAAATTGGATATCGTTTCTTCAGGAAAAAATTCAGTTCGAGTTCAAAAAGCTGTTTGCTCGGGGTTCTTCAGAAATGCAGCGAAGAAAGACCCTCAAGAAGGATATCGAACGCTCGTTGATAGCCAAGTTGTGTACATTCATCCGAGCAGTGCTTTGTTCAACAGACAACCTGAGTGGGTCATTTACCACGAGCTCGTACAAACTACTAAGGAATACATGCGGGAGGTAACGACCATTGATCCAAAATGGCTTGTTGAATTTGCACCAGCGTTCTTCAAATTCGGTGACCCGACCAAGTTGAGCAAGTTCAAGAAGAATCAACGACTTGAACCACTTTATAATAAGTATGAGGAGCCTAATTCGTGGAGAATCTCGCGAACACGACGTCGCCAAAATTAATACTATATTTTTATAAACGCTGTACATATTTTTATAAGATGTTTTTCATAAATGAAATAAATTAATTATATTAATTAAATATTGTAGAATTATTTCTAAAAAAAAAACAATATTCCTTTTAATAAATTAATTATCTAATTTAATATTTAATTAAATGGTTGAAATAAATAAAAAACATAATTAAATTTAACTTTTCTTTTTTTTTTTCTATTATTTTATTTTACAGATTAACAACGATGAGCCATTACAATGATGTTTATTAACATCGCTATATCTAATGTTGATCGACAGTAAGTAACTGTATTAATAAATTTCAAGTTAATGTGAATCATTAATTAAAATTAATTAATGAATTAATAAATCAATGGCATGGTAAAATTTAGATGTTAAATTTGCTGAGAATTTAAGAAGATGCTTGAACTAAAGCTTCAGCAACCTCAATAGCGATAGCAGCCTCAGCTTTGTCTTGCTCTGATGAAGCTGAATTCAATTGGCTCTGAGCTTTGCTGAGGATATCACGAGCTGCTGAGTTGTCGAGGTTCTCCACGGGATGCGCTTCTTCAGCTAGAATCTGTAAGTTGATAAAATATTATAATTTATTATTAAAATTACTTTTACTTATTGTCAAAAATTAATATTTTACTTGAACACTGGCATCTTCATTAATGGTAACAGTTCCAGAAGACACGAATACTTTTTTAGTTGTACCATCATCTTGATAAACTGTTACTACTCCGGGTTTTAGAACTGCCAAGGTAGGAACGTGTTTTGGCAGAATACCGAATGATCCGGAGAATGAAGGTACGTCGACTTGGCGAATACTAACGTTGTCGTAAAAGACCTGGAGACAAAAATTTTTTTATTAATATCGATCATAATTATGACACTGAAGTTAGCAAACACTTTACAATTTTTTTTTTTTTTTCTAAATAAACTAGCTTTTAAAATTATTTTTTTAAATTTCTAAATGTCAATTTTTTTTTGACATAATTTATTTGTTAAAAAAATTATCAAATATCTACTAAATTAATTATAATAAAATTTTTCAGAGCTCCGAAAATTGGAATTTTTTTTTTATTTTTCTTCCAATAATTTAATTATTAAAAAATCCCTAAAAATTATCAGATGTCTTTCAATTTTAATGTTATTTATAATTGGCAAAATAAATTAACAATTAATATATTAAATAAAATATTTTATAACGTGATTGGTTGCACATACTTGGTTAGCTCCAGCAAATGTGAATTTCATTTCATTTCCAGATGCCTCGGCGTAAGATCTGGCCTGGCTCCGGAGACACCGGAAAGCTGGTCGCAATGTTCGTGCGAGTGTTGCCATTTTTAAACTGCAAAAATTAAGATTTATGTTAACTAATGTTCTTTATAATTAATTTTTCAGAATATACACTGTTTGACATGACTGTTACATCACAGAGCTAACCCCAATTGTAGTGAGGTCTTGAATTATTTTTTATTATTATTGTATAAATATAAAACTAAACTTTAAGTTTTTTATTTAAAAAAAAAAAAAAATGATTAATTATTAAAAATTGAATTTTTTAATAATTATGTAACTTACTTTTGAATAAGATATCAAATCTCTTTATTATGAATATAAAATTATACAAGTAGCTAAAGACAGACTCGCGCATGCGCAGTTAATTAAAAAAAAATGTATAGTGTGATATTTTCTCAGATATAGTTAGTGATTCGTTATTATCGATACTGTCAAGATAAATTAGAGTTCTTTTATTTATAAATTTTTTTTATTATTCAATTATTTAAAAAAAAAAACTCATTATTTCTTCTTTTACTGTAAGTATTAAAAATTTTATTTTTTAGAGTCCATAATTGTTTTTATTTTTAATTTTAACAGAATATTTTCAGTTTAAAATACAAAATTTCATAATATTAATTTTATTTTATTTTATTAACTTTTAATTTTATCAAAAATAATAATTTTTCAAGTTTAAAATTGTCTAAAATATTAATTACTTTGAAAAAAGCAACAAAACTTTTTATTTTCTCTATTTTAGACAAGTGTTGCGCTCAAAGTTTGTTTCTTCTTAAAATTCCGGCAAAATGGCGGAGGATAGAAAGGAAAATTATAAATTTATTAAAAAAAGGACTGAATAAAAAAAAACTGCAGTATAATTTTATTAAATCTTATAAAATTTATTAAAATAGAATCTTCACTCATTTGATTTTTCATTAAACATAAAAATATACAATTACAAATTTACAAAAATTTTACCTATAGTTAAAAAATAGACGGTAACAATTTTATTTACAATTTAAGTAATTCTAAAAATTTATTCTTACACTAACAATTTAAAATTTTGTTCGATTAGTTTAAAAATAAACATTTCCATAATTTGAAAATTGTTTATAAAAGTTAAAACTAATAATAAATTAACTGTGAAAATAAGGCACAGAGTTATTAAGTCTAAATTTTATTTACAAATTCGTGGTTCTTATTCTAAATGTATTCTAAATATATTACATATCTCTGACTAGCATCGGTAATTATAAACTAATTGATTCTGAATACTTTTACGCATCAAATTGGCTTTTAAATAAATATTTCTTTTATTTTAAGACAACGTCGCAGGAAAACAGAAAAAAATATCAATTTAAATTACCGAGTTTAAAAAATTATTATAAAAAATTGCGAGCATTCAGAACCGATATAGCTTAAAAAAAAATATTAATTTTAATTTGATGTTTGAAAAAAATTAATATTTAAAATGAATTAAAGTAATTTTAAAAAATAAAAATAAATAGTAATAAATAACCTAATTAATCTTCAATATCAAAAATGAGCTGCCAGCAACTCACCCCCTCATTGAAATATATGCGAAAATTTATGTGGAACATGTAATTAATGTTTATACACAGAAAAAAAAAATTAACTTGAATCAAGTAAATAATTTTAAAGAACTATCTTCTTAATTTGAGTAAAAAAATTCTTAAACTAAGAAACTTTTTTTAGTTTAAATAAATTTTACTTGATTAAAAAAATTGTTTGTCTTGATTCTAGACACTGAAACTCTTCAAAATTATTTTCTTGATTCAAGTTAATTTTTTTTTCAGTGAAGAAAATAAATGTCAACACAAATATTCAGATATATATATGTACAAAAATTTTTAATGCAAGCTTTTGAATTTCTGCAGACTAACGTCGCGACGAAGAAGAAATAGATTCGCTCTCAGGATGTCTGGATTTCATGTGCCGTTCAACATCTCTCCGCCTTACGAAAACTTTTTCGCACAGATCACACTTGTAAGGACTCTCGAAGTTACTACCTTCAGCATGTAGCCTGACGTGCTTATTAAGATTGCTGGGATCTCCAAAAGCTCGGGAGCAAATTTTGCACTTGAGAGGTTTGTATCCTGTGTGAGTTCTGATATGAATTTTCAATCCGTATTTCCTGGAGTAGATTCTGCGGCAGTACAAGCAGTGATGTCCATTCTTAGACTTCCCGAGGTTGCTGACGATGGTCTCCATTTGTGCAGCACGTTCTTCAGCATTTGCGACATTTACCATCGATACGGGCGCTCTGAGGTTCGCTTGGAAGAAGGGATTGATTTGAGGAGGGTAATTGTAAATTATTTTGTTATGCGGAATTAATTTTAAATTATGAGGGATTGTCTCAGGAACGCGTTGCTGGGGGTAAGGCTTGAACGCTGAGTGAGGAACCCCCACGGGTTCAACCGGCGTTTTCCAGAGCTCCAGTGAAGAATTTATCGATACGTTTGGTGATGTCTCGTCAGAAGAACTTGTCGAGGCTTCTGTCAATGCCGTCGAGGTCGCTGGAATTTCAACCCTTGTATTAGGGTAGCTCATTGTTGGTGGTGGCAACGCCTGGTGCTTCTGCGACGGCCTCAATCTCGGGCTTTTGACCTCCAGGTCGTGCAACATCATTTTAGGTTGATGCTGAAGAGACAGCATTTGATACTGGAACGCTAACGGAAAGTTCGTCCGAAAATTGTCCAGGTGAAAAGAAGCGTATCCTTTGGCCAGCTTGTCCCAGAGGAAACTTTTGTCCAATTTGTTGCAGTCCAGCGCTATGTGTATCTTCAGAGGATTCGGATCTGAGAACTGGCGGTCACAACGCTGACACCTATAATTAGGTGTACAGCCTGATTGCATTATGCATTGGGGTTCTAGGTACAGTGGGATGTTCATCTTCGTCAGCAATTGATTGTCGAACCACATCATCAAAGGCTCGCCGGGGAAGATTTCTTTTTTTGCCTTCAGTAAGATTCCTCGGTCTACTTGTTCCAGCATTACGTTGTAGTTGTGAATGTTGTTGGCTATCGTTACTAATTTGAACCAAGCTGACGCGTCCAATGGGATGTCTCTGCAGATTAACCGGCCTTGATGATATACAACATTGATCTGTTAATAATATGGTTTATTAGTTACATTTTTATTTTAGATTTTTATTATTTTCTTCACGCATTTATTTTTTTTATTGATTATTTATTTTAATATTAAAAATTTTTAATATTTAAAATATTTTAATGTTTAAAAATATTAAAATTTTTAATGTTTAAAGATATTAAAAATTTCTAATATTTAAAAACATTAGAAATTTTTAATGTTAAAAAATATTAAAAATTTTTAATGTTAAAAATTCAAATTAAAAATTAAAAAAAAAATAAAAAAACTTATGCGTGAATAAAATAAAAGTAGAAAAAATAATTAAATTGTACTTACATGTTGGTCAACAGGTGTAACGCTTCTTTGAAGGTCAGTTTCTTCAATAACTCCCGTGGATGCGTTTATTGGTAGATGACCAGCAGCCCTTACACAATGCTGCGGCCTAGGCGCTCGATTTAAATTGTTATACGTGTAAGCATAATTTATAGGAAATCTTTCCATTGATGCAATATTCATTACCATCCTACTTGCTTCTGGATACACACTAGTATCACTAATTTTGAATACTATTTAGTAAACTTCACAAGCACCAAAAAATTCAAGAACTTAAACAAATAATTTAAGTTCTACTTTCGAAGACTTGTTATAGAAATCCAAAGGAACTGTTGAAGTACGAAAGCAAGACCACGTTGGAAAAAGTGAGATTCTTACTTGCAATGATTAAGCAGGTACGCTTTCGTAGTATGTACTGAAAAATTTGTACTCGAACATGGCTTAAATACTCGGTACTGCTTAAATAGTGTAAATCCTGGGCTTTTCCCCACTCTCTAGCTAAGAGCGGCTGTCATAGGCCAAAATTGCTATTAGTACCTCCCTCTTTTGCCTAGTGCTTATTTAATTGTGTTCGGTTGTTGGAACCCGGAACTTTGAATAAACAGGGGAGCTATGGCGTGATTTTTTGACTGTAGTAGGGACCGAGGCGTCGAAAAGAGGGATGATATCCGAATGATTAAAGATCTGGACACGTGTCACCGCAAGGTGCATCTACTATTCCACTTGAAAAATTTTTTTTTTTATTTTTAGAGTTGCATCTAGTAATTTGTACTAATTTTTAGTACAATATAAAATTTTGGTGCTATCAAATAAGAAGCATAGTAAAAAATTTAATGTTTTTTATGAAAAATATTTGGTGAAAAATTTTTGTCCAATAAAATAAGAAGACTAGTAAAAAATTAATAGATATTTCATTTTTTTATAAAAAAATGTTTTTATTAATATTAACTTTTTTCTTTTATTTAAAAAAAAAAATTAATTAAAATTCTAAATTAACAATTATGTGTACTTTAAAAATATTTTACTAAAAATTTAGACCAAAAGGTTATTTTTAAAACTTTAATTAAAAAATTTTTTAACAAATAAAAAAAAATAATTATTATAAAATTTAGTAACAATAATAATTATTTATGGTTCCTTATTGAAAACTAACTACATGTCAAGCAAATTAGATATTCAGATTAAGTGTGATGCACAGTGGTAGGTCATTACTGATAATTGAATAGTGCTGATGGTAACAAGTATTTAGTCGATAACTTCAATCGTTTTTAAATTTGTTCGGGTAAGATTTATGGATTATGTGTAATTTAAGTTTACGGTAGAAAATGCTAGAATAAAAAAGGTAAAGCTTTAAACGCTACTTTTTTTTAATTATTTTAGTAATTAGTAAAGACTTAAACTCGAAGACTTAACTTTACTGTCAGGTATGACAACTGTTTTGTCTCATCATAAATATTAAATTTTCAAAATATGGAAGTTTTAGCAAATAATTTATTTATTTATTTATTTTTAGTAAACAATGGAGCCGGTGCGGTTAAGAAGGTGACGCTAAAAGCAAGGACCGCAGATCGGCAAGTGTCTGATGGGGCGGTAAAAGCTTGATGTGAAAAAATACTGTTTGGCTCAGCTGCAAGCCACTGCTTCTTCATCAAGAGCGGGGGATCTCTGCATGTACATCTGATCACATGTGTACAGGAAAGGTGCATCTGAATCAACTACTGATTACCAAATTAAGTACTCCATTCTTCTCATTTTTCATCTCGACGATCTTTCGATGCATAAGCCTATCACGATCCTTATCAATTTATCGGTTCTTTTTTATAAATTAATCTCATCAAATGTGTGCGACCACTGTCAAACATAATCTTACTTGAAATTTATTTTAGCCTTGCATTGAATGGGATACTATTAAAAAATTTTTTTTTATTTTAATTTCTTCTTTAAAACATAAATTTATTTTTCAAAAATTTATTAAAGATTTCTTCTTTAAAACTTTAATTTTTTTATTAAAAATTTCTTCTTTGAAACATTAATTTATTTATTAAAAATTTCTTCTTTAAAACATTAATTTATTTTTCAAAAATTTATTGAAAATTTCTTCTTTATAAATTTTTGAATTAATAATTAATAAATTTAAATAAAATACAAAAAAATAAATTAAAAAAAAAATAAAAAGGAGATTAATAAAGTATCTTTAGATTGTCGAGATGGTCCTTAGCTAGTAGAGCTAGTAGTAAAAGGTCGTGATTCATTCCGGATGGTGTCAGACCATACCAGGGAATAACACGAGTGCTCACAAGCCGCACCAACCCTCAGTTTGGTCTTGCATTAACCATACATTATTATTATTTCACTATTAAAATCTATATCCTTTTTATTTCCTCAGAAATAAAGAGCAAATGTTCATCATTCAGCCGTTAAGCATCAGCGACAAATATCACCATCTAGGTAAGTCTTCAGCTTCTTGAGTTTCTTTAAAATAAAAAAAATTTTACTACAAAAAATAATTTAGTTTGATATTGATGACATGTTTTAACACGTGGTTAATAAAAATAAAAAAAAGCGGTGGTTTAAAGGGATATAATAAGTGAAGGGGGTCATCATATAATGATCACCCTCGACTATAAAATAGTGGTGGAACTATTTGTGGTACCTATTACTCTGCTCGTACTCGTATCTTTTTGTGGTATGAATTTCTCCCTCTTGTCTACCGTCTACTCAAAAATCAGGATGTATTCAGTATCAGAGAATACGCTAATACAAACCATCACCATCGGGATCGGGCATTAAGCTGATATGAGCTGGAGCTCCATTTGGGGAGCAAGTGTTTCACCGTGACCAATCCTGGCTGCACGCATGTGCGCGCTTCTCAATGCGATATTAATATCACGATTATCATCTACGTATTATCGTCAAGCGACCCTCATTTTTGACGGTGGTTGCTGTTACTTGCATACATCATATACTATTTTTTCTTTTCTTCCTTTATTACAGTAATTTTTTTTCACTTTCAATATTTATTTCTTCATCCGTCTTTTTTTCTTTTTAATTAAAAAATTATTTCTTCATTTTTTTTCTTCTTAATTAAATTTATTTAATATTTATTTCTTCATCCGTCTTTTTTCTTCTTAACTAAAAATTTATTTCTTCATCATTTTTTTTTCTTCTCAATTAAAGATTTACTTTTCTAAATTTCAAAATTAATTATTTAATTATTAATTTATATTTAAAAAAAAAAAATTTACAAATAACTTCAAAAATTAAATAATTTTTTGACACTCAAAAATTGTCACTAAATTAATATTAATACTAGTATAATTTTGTAAAAGCAAGACGAATTTTATTGTATTGAATACCCTTATATTGAAGCTGTATACAATCACCCGGCTTTACACATGGTATTGTTTGGTATTGTATAAGAGAATGCCTAGATATATATACAAGACTAAGTTATAATCTTGCGGGGTTTTGGTTTTAGCTTTTCGGGGTAGCTACCAAGCTATAAAAATGATTCGTCGCGGTTTTGCAAGTGTCAAAAGTTTTCATCTAATGGCTGTACCTAACATACATTCACCTCATACATTATTAATTTATATACACTCACACAGGTTCAAAAATATATATCTATCAATGCGAATGTCATCCGTTCATTGTTATTATTATCATTAGTATTTTTATTCTCATCTATTTCTGAGTCACGAAATCAATAAGTCAATACTTCAATACTCGGCATTTATTAACAAAATAAATCAAAATATCTAAAAAAAAAAAAAAATCAATAGCTTAAATTGGAAATAAAATTTTTCTTATTGAATATTTAAATTTAAGAAGAAATAAAGATTGAAAATTGTGACTAATTCATAAAAAATAAAATACAAGAAAATCCACTTGACTTTATAAAAGTCATAATAGAATATATATTACACGACAAAAGATTTAAGTAACTTGTATGGTCACGTGGCTCAACACATTGTCAATTGTCGATATTTAGTGTGAATAAGATAGCTTGTAATATGACACGCGCCTATAAATATCCACATCTGACCACCAAAATATTTTATATTCTATTATTATTTCACTTTATAAAGTGTTTAATATTGCGAGGGTGGCTTTGATAGTATTTAACCATTAGATAGTGTTTACATTATTTCATCATCACATATGTTGCGAGTCTTATTACAAGTTTATATTCTTCTTAATTGAAAGTTTTAACTATTTCTTCTTTAAATAAATTTATTTATTTGAAGTAACTTTTGTTTTAAATATTTTGCTTTTTTTTTTTAAGTGACTAAAAATTACAACTTTAATATAAAAAAATAAAATTCCAGATAAAAAAAAAATAAATTGTTGCAGAAGAAAAATTTCTTCTTTATAAATAAAATAAATAAATATTTTATTTCATTGAGTAAATAAACAAAAGGAAGATATTTTAAAGTATTTGATATTGAGAGTACAATCACACGTGAAGCAGGTGACGTGGGTCATATGACAAAATAATATCTAGCCCCCAGCAGCAGTACCAATTGTGGACCAACCCCACCAAGCAACTACTCTGCTGGGCTTTCAACCGGAGCTTGTCTCCGTGCCCCTGTTAAAACACGTCTCACTTGGCACACAAGTATTGGACGCATGCATCATCGGGATGTTCAACCCCTGGCTAATTTAATCCAATACAATATGTCCCTCTCGGTTAGAGCCGAGTCTCTTGCTCTACTTTGTTCGATATATATATAAATATATAAACTATGAGCCCCTCTTGTGAGTTCGGTCGGCTGTAAGGGGCGCATTAAAAAAGGGTGGGTGGCTTTTTTAAACTGTGCCAACTTAAATTCTCCGTGAAACCTCATCCTATTATGATTGATTTAATCTTGATTACATTAGACAGGTTTGTCTTTGTGGTTTTTATTATTTTTTGTTATTAAGCTATTACATTCATTGTTACTATTATTCTTTTTTATTATTATAAATAACACAGTTGAAATTTTATTTAAAAAAAATTATTTGAAAGATATCAAAAAAAATAATTACTTTTTTTTTTTACTTCTTTGAAAATCTATTTTTTTTAAATAAAATTTTGCTATATTAAATAATTACTTTTGTTAAATTGCACTGTACTTTCTTGAATATTGACATTTTTAAAGATATAAGCTCATCCTGATGTTACACTCATAAAGAGTATTTTAAAGATATAAGCTCATTGCGATGTTACACTCATCAAGAGCTTTCAACTCTATTAGTATTATTTTAAAAAAATAAAATTATTTAAAATTTAGTCATACTCATCAAAAAATATTTCCGGTAATAACCTGCGTCGAAAGGAGGTAAAATATGCAGCTGTCCTTTCTTCACAGGTCTTAGGGCTAAAGTAATGTTTACTTAAGTGTTTAACAAGATACGTACTACACGGGTACTGCTAGCGATTTTTGGCACCCTTAGGCATACTCTAAGCCAGTATTGTAATGTAAAAAAATGTAAAAAACTGAGCGCGAAGGTCATTAGTTTTATTCATACTTTGCACACCTTTTATCAGCGGCGCCGATCTTTTTCTCATTAAGCTTCTTGCGTTGAAAATTTTTTGTAAATTTGAGCCTTCATAATAAAATTTTAATACCCTGCTTGACAAGTCCAAAATCATTAGACTTCATGAATCATCCTGCGGACTAAAGTATGCGTAAAATACTCAGTCTTTGTATTTCCGTACACAAATGACACTATATAGGAAGTATATGCCTCGGGTTCGGCTTACAAAGTTATAAATAAGTTTAAACAATGAAATAAGTGTAAAAGACATTACTATCCATTTTTTTTTTTTTCCCTAGAATTTCTTTCTTAGAGAAGAACAATTGCCAATATTCTTTTGTTCTATCTAACCTCTTCGAGCTCACTAATATTTAGATGTTCAATGGGCAGTAATGCATTATTGTACTCCCTTTAATTTGTGAACCTTATCAGGTTGTTAGACTAGCAGTTACTGTTGGTGCTTATCTTAATTTACCAACTACCCAAGTCGACCCAGGCTAATACCATTCTGTTTATTGTCTTTAAGTCCCTCGAAAGTAATTACTCTAGTCAAATTTTCTACTTTTCAACTTTACTTTCACTTTTGAATTTTATTTTACAAAATATTATTTTAAGAAATTCAATTTATTTTATCATCAAAAATTTCTTCTTAAATAAATTTGTTTTCTAATTTAAAGTAAAAATTTTAAAGAAGAAATAAAAAAAAAATATTTATTAATAATAATAATAATTACTTTTTTTTTATTTCTTCTTTGAAAATCCATTTTTTTAAATAGAATTTAAACTCTAATATTATTCATAAAAAATAAAATAAATCAAATTAAAGTCAATTAAATAAAAAATAAATGTTAGTCTAAATATTACCAGTATTTTTTTAAATTAAATTAATAATTAGTTTAATTATAATTAAATTTAGCAATTATTTATAATTTAAATACAAATTTAGAAATTCATTAAAGAAAAATATAATTTTTTTTTTAAGACAGAACAAAAATAAATTTTAATAAATTAAAATTTAATTATTCTTCCATAAATCTTTCAATAGAAGAATAGTCTTAAACCTGCTAAAGAAAATTATAAAAACATACCATACATGAAATATTTCAGCTCCATAATTTGTCAAGTACCCATTAATACATTGTCCTTTTTATCTGATTTTTTCCGACCTGTCATTAACGAAAAATTGTCAGTAAAAGTAATGTGTCATATTCTGTCAATAAATTATCTAATTCTAGTACTTACACGTCATAAATAAATCTAAAAAAAAAAAAAAAAAACACAAGATTCTTTACAGTAAAAGTAAATAATTTTATTCTACTATTAATAAAATGACAGTAATTATATATCTTTAACATAAAAAATAATATTTTTTTTGATAAAACTAACAAAAACATTAATTTGATCAGTAATTTATTTATATATTTATTTATCCGGGATATAAATAAGGCACAGAATGAAATCAGGGAATTATTTTAAGTGTTAAGTGTAATTCTTATGAAGAAAAATCAATAATTGATTTTTAATGTGGGCTTGTGACAAGGCCGGGGATGTTTGTTCATAGGATGTAGCCCATCACATTGGAGGTTCCTCGGTGGTGTCGAGCTTGATCACGAGAGTCATGCACCCACGGGGTGGAGACAGCCGAGCTGATGGATTTGTCTCGCAGCTGTGTACACCGCTACTAATGTACTATGTAGAAGAAGGTGGTATGGACATGTACCATGGTATATAGAGCAAAGACCGGCCGGGCAGCCAGAGCTGCTGGTCTCTCCCCCGGTTGTTCGAAAAATAACAAAAAAGACTAACCACCTCTCCATGGATTGCATTTTACATTAAACGATCAGCTAGACGATGATTAAGTACAAAAGATGACTCAATTTATCATCAAACTCCTATTTCATCCTCTGCTATTGGTCCTCAGGATCCTCAGTTAACATTGATTCGTGAGTGGCCAAATTTTCACCGTTTGAATCGTTATTGCTTTCTTCTTCTTCATTTATTTCTTCATTTTCGCTGTTTTTTGGAGTTACTGGTGATCTGATACTTTCTTCCTCGTAGTCTTCGGCTTGTTTTTGGTAAACTTCGGCTTTATTTTTAAGAATTTCTTTGATAATGTCTGAAAAAATAGAAAATAATTTTTCTAATTAAATATTTCATCATTTTTAGGATTATTTTTGTTTAAATGATGAGAAAAAACAATTTATTGAAAAAATTTAAGAAGAAATATTAAAAAATTATAAATGTAATTTTTTAGAAAAAAAACATGTAAATTATAATTATTTTTATTGAAACTTAAATTAGCAGATCTTTGAAAATTTTTATGAATTTTTTTTAATAAATAAATTATTAAAAATAAATTAAAAAAAAATTTTAACTAAAGAAATAAAAAAATGACTTTAAATGCAATTTTTTTAAAATATTATTTTGGTGCAAATTTATTTATAAAATAAAATTAAAAAGTAATGAAATATCTGCTAATTTCAGTGTAAAGATAAAAAATTTTTTGAAATTAGAAAACTTTAAATAGTTATTATAATTCTGTAAAAGTTTCAAGGGTTTTTTTAAAGATTAAGTCCTAAGCATAATCCAGCGTTTTGTCATTTTTTCAGCTTAAAGTTCAAACTAAGTAGTTAAAAATAAGTTTAGTATTTTTTTCTAAAATTATTAAATAAATTCTCAACAAATTTTATTAACTACAATTATTAACTACAATTTATGCCCGGCAATTAATTTTAAATAAAAAAAAAGAAATATTTGTCACTCTAAGGCCCAAAACTTGAATGTTAGGTGTGAAAATAAGTGTATAAGTATAATATTTATGACCACCCGAATAAGCAACAAGAAAAATAATATTGTTCATGGCAACGGTCGGATGAGGTATTAATACAGCCCGGATCTCTAATATAACAATTGAAACTACAATTGCATTTATTGCTCTGAAAGAAGCAAGGTGTCAAGTCTGAGTACTATTTCGGGCCTTTTGGAGGCTGGAGATAATAATTCAGATTTAGGGGTTGGGTTTGGCGCCTTATTGTTTTTCTGTCTGCCGATGGGTATCAGTATATCCTCTAGGATTTATGATATGTAGAATCTTTGACACCTTTTCAGTGCAGGTAAAAGAAAGAATATTGCACGGTTTGACGAGGCCTTGCAGAATGAGTCAGGTTTTTGATGGTAAAGCCGGCAAATCCCTAAATTTAGTCAAACAACTGATGAGCTTAGTGGACCCTTAAAATTACCTTCGAGTAATTCTGTGCTGTCGACCATTGTGCCCACTTCTTTCTTTACCTCACTGACGAGCAAGGGCATAAAACCTTCTCTCTCTTCCGTTTCTTCTTTTATTTCCTGTAATAAATATCCGGATATTTTTAATCTGTCTAATACACTTGGCAATAGCTCGGCTACGTAGCCGGTCAATAAAACAGCAGCTGCTACGCGTTCTTCCGTTTCTTCTTGGATCTTCAAAGCTTCTTCGTGCTGCTTTAGTCGTTGTTCCTTCGAAGCAATTAAAAAAAATTAGAAAAATTGCAGGCATAAATTAAAAAAAAAATAAATACCTTTTCTTCTCTGAGTCTCCGCTCCTGTTCTTCGAGCCTTAGCTTCTCGACTTTCTCCGTCCCTCTTAATTCGCGGAATCTTCTTTGCTGCTCTTTCAGAGCAGCGAGTTCCTCTTCTTCCAGGACTTCTATCAGGGCCTGCTCTATCGTCTTTCCTACCAGGACTTCGAGGATAGGTTGAACTTCAACGTCGAAGTCAAAGAGCTGCATTGAAGAAATATATATGTATATTATCTACATTATTAAGAGAATAAGCAAAATTTTGTGGCCAGTGTATTTATAATGCTCTATCTCTAGATACGTATAATTAAGAAATGACGTTATATCTTGTGAAATATTGACATTTTTAAAGATATAAGCTCATCCCGGTGTTACATTCATCAAGACCTTTCATTTGAGTACCCACATCAATTTTTCATATATTTTATATATTTGTATATATTATATATAATGTATATATGAAAAATATATCAAAAATGCATGTGGGTACTCAAACGAAAGCTCTTGATGAGTGTAACATCGGAATGAGCTTATATCTTTAAAAACGTCAATATTTAAGAAAGTAATAAAGCAAAATTTTAATTATTTAACATTCACAAGTCACGGTAGTCACATAGTGACTGCAAGGTTGCTTGTAAATATGATACCCTTCTTCCTTTATAAAATTTGTAAAGGTGATACTTACATCGCCAGGTCCTATTTGGGTTTCAGCATCCACCCCGACTTTACCGGGACAATGCAGAGGTGTTGATGGCCTGTCCAAGAAATAATCTGTTTGTGTAGCAGCTTCTGACTCTTGAGGCTTTTCAAGCAACTTTAATTACAAGTTCATTTTGTCAGACGTGAATAATCCAATTATATTAATAGTTTTCAATACATTTAGAATTTTTTCAATTATATTTACAAGGATTTTATAATTAATACTTTTTTTTTTATAAAATTTACTGATATTAGTATTTTATAAAATTAATCTAGTTCCATGCAATAGCAATTTAGATTTTAATTATTTATTCTACTTTAATAAGGGGTGAAAATAGGTTGATCATAAGATATGCATGTAAATTGTCCAGTAATTTAACTCAATTAGTATTAAGCTATTTATATCTTAATAAAAATCAATAATAATTATACTAATTAATCAAAATTTGTTTTCTTCGTGAAAAAATAATTAGTGAAGATTTTTTAAATTATTTAAATAAATTAAAAATAATATTTACTTCTTCAAGGTATAAATCCGTTTGAACAGGTTCATGTTTTCTTCCAGGAACTGGAGGAGGTGAAGAAATCCTCATCATCATGGACCTGGTAGCTTGAATTTGAGCTCTTTTTTTATAAATTTGTTTTCTTCTTGCCTCAGCTTGCCTAGCTGCTTCAGATTGTTCACAGTCGGCCTAAAAATATTAATTTTTCATCAAAATTAAAAAGGTCATTCAACTTGTACTAAAAAAAATTTAATTTACACCAAGAAAAAAATTATTGAAGCAAAAAAATAATTTTAAAGAGATTTATTGTCTTCATTTTAGCAAAAAAAAATTTTACTTAATTTAAAAATGATTTTTGTTATTAACTCACGATATTTGAAGCTGAAGCGTATGTGCTACCACGCACAACACGTCTATCGAACATAATATTCGCAAAGGGAAGTGATTGATCTCTGCAATGCAGAAATTACATTTATAAAAACAAATATTTAAGAGATTTGAATATTTAAATTAAAATTAATAGCAGATATGTAAATATAAGAAAAATAATAATAATAATTAATATTGTATCTAGGAACTATAAAATTTTCATTGTGAATTCGAGGCCGTACTTGTGTCTAGTATTATATATTACTCAGTATCATATATTCCTGTATAATTTATACGAAACGCAACGAATATGTATTATAATCCCTCGGTACAGTAGAACAGGCATCGACAAACTTTCCGGTCTCACGCGACTTCTGCAAGGGAATTTCAAATTAATATTTCATTATTCAAATTTAATTAATAAATCATGATATTTTAATTGATAATTTTGGTTATTTGCAGGATTGAAAAGACTGGCGACACCCCTTCCTAGTAAGCAAATAAATTGGATACTTTTTTTTCTACTAAAAAAGGATTTATTGGCAGGAAAAATTAATAACTACAGGATAAATGAATTAAAATGACACACTCGATTTATAATTAGACTATTTTACCCATCGTTATTTAAAATCACGTGCATTGTGTTTTTTAAAGGCTCCAGCTTTTTGGGTAACGCTTGTGATGTCCATGGAAGATCGCTGTAAGAATAAGTTTTACTTTTTCATTTTTTTTAATTTTCTTATTAATCAATTTTTTATTACAAAACTTCTTTGTCGCTGTAAGAATAATCTAAAATTTTTTATTATTAATTAATTTAATTTTTTAAATTGTTTTTAATAATAAAAAAATTTTTTTTATTTTGTGAAACTTTAAAATTTCTAAAAAAAATCATTTTTAATTTTTTTATTAATTAATTAATTTATTTATTTATTTAAAGTCCTTAATAAATAGATATTTTCATAAAAAAAAATAATTTTAAATGTTTTGAATTCTAAAATTCAAAACTTAACAAAAAGATTTATTTTCCAAAAGGTATAATCCCCGTTTAATTCGTCAAGATCCTCTTTTATCCTGTTACTAATATTAAAATCTAATTACCCAGGCAAACTACTTAAAAATAAGTCCCGTAGATTTTCCATAAATCATAAAAAAAATCATCCTAAAAATACAATTATTGAATATGAAAAAAAAAAAAAAAAATAAAAATTACGACGGCTATTAATGACAAATGATGAATTACAATTGCGGAAGAAATTATATTAGCAAAGTGTCTTGATGTCTTAATAGATCCTGAAGTAAACTTACGTGTCAGAAAGCTTGTTGTTAAGAGCTTTTCGAGAGCGTACTTCATTAGCCAAGGTCGAGGCAGTGACGCCCGAAGAATTTACAACATTTACGGGAAAGTCAACAGTAGCCTTAAGGGCCGCAGGACACCTAGCATTGTGACTGCTGTGACGTACTTCCGGGCGCTTACCACGGAAAACAAACGGCCGGAACCTGGAGCGTGGAAGACCCTCGTGTGTGTCATCCAGGTCGTGACCGATCCAGGAGCCATTTGGGGCCATTCCAAGAAGCGAGGCTACTTCTGGGGGCGGTAGTAAAAATTCTCCTGTCTTTACTGTTGTTATGAACGGTTTCTTTTGTGGAGACTGTTTATTATTATTATTAATTACATTAATATTATTATTATTATTATTATTATTGTTACAGTTAACAGTTTTATTGCTACTTTTGCTAGAAGAAATCAATTGCCGATCATTGTCCTTAAATTTATCCGTCAGTACTTCGCTAAAATCTTCAGTCGTCAAATTCATCGGCAATTTATTCCCGATTAATCCCGAAGATAAATCGTTCGGCTTTTTGTCATCATTATTGACAAGCTGGTCATGACTTTTAGCGACTTGTTTCTTCTTCAGCGGATTAACTTGATTGTTTTGCAAGTTCGCGAGAACTAAGTGGTCGTTTGACTTGCTGATGCGCTTTCGCGATAAAAAATTATTCTTCTCATTTTTTATTTCTGCCAAGTAACTCTTTTTATTGTTGTACTTGCAGTCCTCGTTGTTGTAATTGTCATTATCATTGTCATCGCTGTTAAAATTGTTGATATGAAGAATCGGCAGCGTACTGTCGAGGTGGTCGCGGTGGATTATCATGAACGCGGGTGATTTGTAGTTGTTGTAGTCAAATGAAGAAGGTGGAAGACTTGATAGTCCAGCCGGCATTTTTATTTTTTCTCTCTTTACAATTATAATTATATACTATGTAGTTTTTTTTATCGACCAGCGGTGATTAACAATTCGCCATAAAAAATATCTCTGATGATCTTTTTCGCAGAATTTATTGTAAGAAATAATTTACAAGTGTGTTAAAAGTCACGCGGCACTTAAAACATTCACTTAAGCACGAATATTTTTTTTACTTGCAAAAAAAATTGTTTAAAAAAATTTAATATTTTTTTTTTTTAATAAGTTCACTTTTAAAGAAGAAATAATTAATTTTTTTGGACAATTTGCATTGACAGCTTTCGTGTTAGCTAAAATAAGCGTGTAAAAAAAATCGATTGAGAATAACAAAGAATTTTTTTGTCTAAATAAAAAATAAAAAATCGATCAAGAATGAGAAAAAATAAATCTATTGCCGATAAAATTAATAAATTTAATTAATTAATAAATTTGTTTGTTTAAATAAAAAATAAAATAACTACTTTTATTACTTCGGACAATGATATATACTTAGAACTAATAATAGCCTCTGAATAATTATAATAATAAAGTTTTACTAGCAATTACCGATCAAGGCTATTCTATAAGTGCAAGTCTTTTAAAATTTAAAGAGAATCGCTGTTGCAATTGATCAGCTTTGGTAGAATGACTGAATTATTTATCAAATCGAAGAAAACCGGAAGATATGGATTTTATTACTAAAAAAATATATACAGGTATTGAAAATATATAGATGAGGGAAATATATATCGAAACTACAGGTATGAGGTACGTGAATAAAAAAATGAAGACTGAATGAGAAAGCTCGTATTGGTTAAAGCTCGCGGCAACACTGACGGGGCTGAAATTTTGTGCTCGGAGTCGTTGCTGGACAGCGGTCACTATGTGTACCAGCTACCAGTCAATACAGACTACATACTGGGTATATGAAGACATGTACAGGTACACATATGTACTTGCAACATTTCTACGTGGACTGACCACTCAATACTAGTGTGTTTGTGTTTGCTCGGTACTTGCGCATGTCTTTCTTTGGCCGCTTGACCACTGTAACACTGTAGTCGAGTTACTTATTTTATGTATGTACTATATGGATTGACGCAATGTATATGTATGAAATACATATATTAATCCGTGATCGCAAGCCCGGTGAACGAAGGAATCAAATAACCTAGCTTAAGCTCCAAGCCCTTGGCAACTCTTCAAGGTGAAGGGTTCTTCTAATTTTTTGTAGGGAAATTATTTTATAGAGAAGTTTATAAAACTGACCTTATTTTTTTTTTTAATTAAATTAAATTAATAATAAACTTAGCCGACGTTCAAAAATTTTTGATTGATTTTTATTAATTAAATTAAGACTAAAAAAATGTTTTTTAAAAATTGCAGGTGTAATTTTTAATTTTCTCTTAATAAAATAAATTATTAAATTTTTCAGATGGCTAAATAAATTTTCATTTAAAATTATATCGATTAAGGATTTAATTTTTGAGTAAAAAAAAAACTTTGCAATTTTTTTAGTCATTAATTTTAAAAATAAAAAATAACATTATTAAGTTAGCAATCACGAGAATTTTTTAATTTGTTTTTATTAATTAAATTAAGACTAAAAAAATATTTTTAAAAAATTGCACGTGTAATTTTTTTAATTTTATAAGTATGAAATTTTTTCTTTTAATAATTTTTCAATAAAATTTTTAAAAGTTGGCTAAATTAATTTTTATATTAAATTATACCAATTAAGGTTTTTATTTTTTTGTAAAAAAATACTTTGCAATTTTTTTTGTCTATAATTTTAAATGAAAATTATTTTAAAAATGGAAAATAACATTAAAGTCAGCAATTACTTGACAATTCTTTAATTTTATAACAAAAAAAATTATTTAAAAAAAAAATTGCATTTTTTATTTTTTTAAATTTCTAAATGTCGATTTTTTTGCCATAATTTATTTGTTATAATATTCTAAAAATTATAAAATATATTATAAATTAATTTTTAGATATAAAAATAATAATAAATTATTTAAAGAAGAAATTTTTTATAATTTAAACAGTGTCTTGAATTTTAAAAATAAAAAAAATTGATGTAGCATTAAATAATCAAGATTACATCATCCATTTGTTTGAAATTTTTCTATCAACATACATAAATGTATTATTTATATACATATGTATAAAGCAAGATCTAATATAATGCCTATGGTAACTATCGATAAGATCGCAAGAGCGGTCATTCCCTCCGCTCTATATATGAACACGTTCATAATAGTCTTATTGTGTACTCAGTAAAAGCTTTTGTTGTCGATGTCTGAATATTATTCATTGATTTCCCTCAGTCCTGTTCCTTTTTCAACCCTTACGCTTTAATTTAATATTTATTCCGCTCCGATAAAAAATCCGACAGTACTCACGTAAAGCTTTAATAAACAACATTATATTGCGCTAAATTATTTAAATTAATGACTATTTAATTACTAAATAAATTTTAGCTTCTTACGTAGGAGGGTTCCGGTATTTCTTCTTTGTATGAAAAACAGCACGTGGACTCTTGACAAATGTATATGTTTCTCTGGTAGATACCGCGGGAATATTGTAGAATTGCAATCCTCGGCTGCACATTTTGCACTCTTGGCATGTTTTTGACGTCATTTTTTATTAAACAATTACTCGCGTTAAATTGAAGAAATTTTAACTGTAAATTTTTGTGTTGAAGAAAGAAATAATTGTTGTAATTTAATATATATAAATAATGAAGTTAATCAATAGAAATAGTAATACACATTGAATGTACCAGTTGGAATGTACATACGTTCATATCGTTTATCAGTCAACTTCCTCGTTACTATAGAAACGTAATACAGGAAATTGTCTCGACGTATTGATGTTCTTGATGAGTAAATAATACGCGAATTGTTTATTATAGCAACAAATATTTATACTTACAAGTTAAATTAATTATTTAAAATAAAGTATTAAATTTTAATTGTTTATTTAAAAGAAAATTTTTAATTAAAACTGTATTAATTCTAACACTTGTTGATTAAATACTTTTTTTTTTTTATTAACAATTTTTATAATTAAATTTTTTAGTTGAAGATTTTTTATAAAATAAAAAAAATCTATTTTTATAATACAGAATTTTTAAAAACTTTGTTATGAATATTTATAAATTTAATTTTTATATAAATATATGAGAAGAAATAAATATATTTATTATTTCTTCTTTTAAATAATAATTTTTATTTAAAAATTTTTAATAAAATAAGAAAAATATATTTTTTTAATAAAGAATTTTTTAAAAATTTGTTATTAATATTTATAATTATATAAATTTAATTTTTTTTATTAATATATAAGAAGAAATAAATATATTTATTAAATTTTTTATTATTTCTTCTTTTAAATAATAATTTTTATTTATTTCTTAAAAAAAAAAAATGTTTAAATTTGAAATTGAATTTTTGAATAAATTTAAATTTCGCGCCATTTTTACCTCCAATAATTTAAACGAATCACAAGGCAGACAGAGAAGAAAAGTGATTGGTCGAAAGATTTATTCTTATTGATTAACTACCCAGAGAGAGAAGGGATACAAGCGACCAATGAGAGTTTAAAGTAAAGAGAAAGAAGAGAGAGAGAATTTTTAAATGGAAATGAACCTGTATGTAGTTAATCGAGAGCTGGGCAAGCGTCCGTTTATATATAGTAGCGCTCCCTGCAACTTAGCAGCATCGTGTGTCTTGCATCTTCTGTTTTTATATTTATAATAATTACAGCGATATACATTATTGGGCACAAGTGTTAACTGAGATTGGAGATTTATAAAATTCCTCGTGAAGATAATCAGTGGAATAGGAAAGTGCGTGTGTTGTGATAGTATAAAAATTAAAGCGAAAGTTTATCAACTGAGATTGGCAAAATGACGGAAATTGGATTCATGAAAAATCCAGTGTAGAGTGAGAGAAAGAAAATAAGAGTGGACGCTGGGAGAGTGAGATAGACAGACATGTGTCGGTGGATGAATTACTACCATTTGCTTAATAGCTAATAGCTTACACGAAATTTTATTTAGCCTATGCGATCTCTGCACAATGGCTGTGTCTTTATACAAACTTGCGTATCTTATTCTTATTGGATTAGTGGGTATGTATTACAGTTCAATATACATGTTACGTATATATCATGTCTGATTTATATACATATATCTATACCAATACGGTTATTAAATATTTATACATCACAGTGGGTTTATTATTGTAATTGCGAGTGAAGCTGAAACAATCGACCTTCTTATTCCAATCGACCGACTACAATTTTTTTTGATCCTTTTTTTATTTTCTATTTATTTTTATTACACATAAGTAAGTCTAATATTTTTTTTGACAAATATTTTATGACACTAAAATTAATATGAGATTAACGTTAACATTTTTTTTTAACAAGAAAATTTGATCCAAAATATAATTTTTTTATTTTCTACATGTTAATTTTTTTACCATAAATTATTTGTTACAAAAATTTTTAAATATCTGCTAAATTAATTTTCATAAAATAAACAGTCATTTAAAAATTTTCTGTTTTTTGAATCAATAGAAATTATTAGCAAAAAAATATTTTTTTTCAAAATTTTTTTAAATATTTCATTTAATTTATTTTTTTTTTTTGTTTTTAAATAAATTTATTAATTAAAAAACAAAAATATAAAATTCCCACGTGCTTTTAATTTTTGGTTTTAATTTTCAATTTTTTTGGCATCTAAAATTTTTTTTATAAAAAAATTAATTTTCAAATTAAATTACTAACTAAAAATATTAAAAAAATAAATATTAATTTATTTTCTACTCTAAAATATTCCTGCCGTTCTATTTTTTTAGATATCTTGACCTGTAGAATAAAGTGAGCTATGTTTACTTTCGCCAGTAGGCAACATGTAAAAAATATCTCTGAAAAACTCCAAAGAATTCTCGCAAGATTAATAAGACGCTTAGTTATTACCAAAAACGTTTTGCAATTAGCCTAAGCAGCTTAATTAACTTTCAATGAAATTTATTTCATGAACCTTGATCAAAAATTCAAGTTTCTAAATTTTCATAAAAACTCAGTAGTAGCTGCTTATATATATGGAAAAATTATTTTGAGGATGGAAAAATTAGCTCAACAGCTGATCCAGTTACCGACGCGGATCGCGCATCTACAAGTGGGGAGAAGTTGCGCACGCCGCGATTGTTTTTAATTTTTGGAGTATCAAATTTGTCAATTAAAAAAATTGCACAAATTATAATTGCAATTTTCAGAACAAGTATCTTGATAAATATTTTTTTGTTTTTTAAATTTTAGTCACTCAATCTGGACAAATTTTACTCCAAAAAAATATATAAAATTTAAGACAAGCTCTTAAAATTTCTGTATAATTCTCAAGCAAACTTACAAGTACATGTAATACTACACTCTAAATATGAGATGTGAGAGGTGATATATTTATGCTTACAGCGTTCCAAGGCTGAATGCTTGTTGATATTGTAAACAACTGATTACTCTTTTTGAATATTTTTTTTATTCCCAATCTGTATAACTCATCCTTGTAAATTATTTTTATTTAAATTTCTTTTAGATGTTTCAATATTATATTATAAGTTTTGTAATTAAAATAGTCATTATGAAAATTCTATTAATAAATAATTTTGGCAAATAGGTCTGTCGTCTGTTGTTGGCCATGATATTAAAGGTTCAACGCAATGCGAATATTATAACGAAACGTCGTGTGCAGATCCGACGAAAAACTGTCCAGAAATAGAAAAATGTTCCCCACCTGAACCAGACAAAAGGAATCACTGTTATGTGCTATGGCAAATTGACGAAGTTACTAAGAAGTCTATTGTTAAACTCAAGGTATTTTTTTTAGACTCAAAATAGCAAGTCAAATTGCTGTTTTAATTGATTTAGTTATTTTACTTATAAGTAAATTTTTTTTCAGGGTTGTTTCTTAGACAGTAGAGAATGTTATGACAAACAATGTTGCGTAGAAAAAAATAGCGACCGTAAGGGAAAGATGTACTTTTGCTGCTGTGATGGGGATATGTGTAATCAAAATTACACGTGGGATCCTCAGCCGACTGAAGCGCCTAAAGATCATGGTAAATATTTTTAATTAAAAATTATAAATGTAATTTTTTAAAAATAATATTCTAGAATTAGTTTACTTGAAAAAAAAAAAAAATCAAAATATTATTTATTATATAATATAATTATTACAGAATTAACACCAGTACCAAATCCCGAACAACATGTGATAACACTTGTTGTATCTGTATTGGTGCCAATGCTGTTGCTGACAGTTATTTTGCTATCATTGTTTTGGTGTTACAAACAACGAAAGCTCGGATATTTCAATGAGGTGAGTAAAAATAATAAAAATTAAAAATAATCTATATTATTAAGAGAATAAGTAAAATTTTGTGTTGTTTAGATACATAATTAAGAAATAACCTTGTATCTTGTGAAGTATTGACATTTTTAGAGATATAAGCTCATCTTGATATTATACTCATCAAGACCTTTCATTTGAATACCCACATCAATTTTTCATATATTTGTATATATTATATATATATATGTATATCTGAAAAATATATCAATAATGCGAGTGGGTACTCAAATGAAAGCTCTTGATAAGTGTAACATCAGGATGAGCTTATATCTTTAAAAATGTCTCAATAATTGAAAAAGTACAGTGCAATTTAACTTGATTAAAAAACGACCTTGTATCTTGTGAAATATTGACATTTTTAAAGATATAAGCTCATCCCGATGTTATACTCATCAAGACCTTTCATTTGAGTACCCACATCAATATTTCATATATTTATATATTTTATATATATATGGATATATGTATATATGAAAAATATATCAAAAATGGATGTGAGTACTCAAATGAAAGCTCTCGATGAGTGTAAACATCAAGATCAGCTAGCTTATATCTTTAAAAATGTCAATATTTCACAAGATACAAGCAAAATTTTATTTATTCATAGTTCTCAAGTCATGGCAGTCACATAGTGACTGCAAGATTGCTAGTAGAAAAAAAATTAATCGTAAAACATGTTTAGGTTCCAACATTAGAGCCACTTCCCTTGCCTCAGCCGTCGCCGAATCTGGGTTTACGACAAATCCACCTGGTCGAAATAAAAGCTCGTGGTCGTTTTGGAGCAGTATGGAAAGCTCAATTTAAAAATGACATAGTTGCTGTTAAAGTATTCCCGATGCAAGATAAACAGTCGTGGCAAACAGAGCAAGAAATATTTAAATTAGCTCACATGAATCATGAGGATGTATTACGATTTATCGGCGTTGAAAAACGCGGCGACAATCTTCAAGCTGAGTTCTGGTTGATAACAGCTTATCATGAAAAAGGATCACTCTGCGACTATTTGAAAGCCAATGTCGTATCTTGGGCAGAAATGTGCCGTATTGCCGAGTCAATGGCACGTGGATTGATGCATTTGCATGAAGAAATTCCTGCTAACAAAGCTGATGGGTATAAACCCGCGGTAGCGCACCGCGACTTTAAATCGAAAAATGTTCTTCTCAAGTCCGACATGAGCGCATGCATCGCGGACTTTGGACTCGCGTTGATATTTCAACCTGGAAAACCTTGTGGCGACACTCATGGACAAGTACGGAAAAGTTTTTTTTTTATCCGATAAATTATACTCACAACCTTATTTAGTGTTAATTAGAAGTCTTGAATTTTTTTATGTAACGATGATTAATATTACAGGTTGGTACTCGACGATACATGGCGCCAGAAGTATTAGAGGGTGCGATAAACTTTACACGAGACTCATTTTTACGTATTGACATGTACGCTTGTGGCCTAGTGCTCTGGGAATTGGCGTCACGGTGTACAGTACAAGACGTAAGTTCTCAAGATATTTATAGATTGCTTTATACATATTAAGTCTCTAATGAAAAAAAAATATATATATATATCTATTTTTTTTTATTTTATCTAAAATTTCAAAATTATGAGAGTAATTAAATTATTATTTATAATTTTATAATGATAATAATTCATGGTTTGAAATTTTATTATTATTATTATTATTATTATTATTATTATCTATATTATTAAGAAAATAAGCAAAATATTGTGACCAGTTTAATTATGTGATAAAATGCTCTATCTCAAGATACATAAAATTAAGAAATGACCTTGTATCTCTTGAACTAATGACATTTTTAAAGATATAAGCTTATCTTGATGTAATACTCATCAAGACCTTTCATTTGAGTACCCACATCAATTTTTCATATATTTATATATATTATATATATGTATATATGAAAAATATATCAAAAATGCATGTGGGTACTCAAATGAAAGCTTTTAATGAGTGTAACATCGGGATGAGCATATATCTTTAGAAACGTCAATAGTTAAAAAAGTACAGTCCAATTTAACATAATTAAAAAACGACCTTGCACCTTGTGAACTATTGACATTTTTTTAAATATAAGCTCATGCCGATGTTACAATCATCGAGATCTTTCATTTGAGTACCCACATCAATTTTTCATATATTTATATATATCATATATATCTATAAATGAAAAATATATCAAAAATGCATGTGTGTACTCAAATGAAAGCTCTCGATGAGTGTAACATCGAGATGAGCTTATATCTTGAAAAATGTCAATAGTAAAAAAATTACAGTGCAATTTAAAAAAAGTCATAATAAAAATTTTATTATTAGAGACATTAATATGAATGAGTGAATATTATATTGAAACAAAATTTTTATTAAATAAATTATATCATTCAGGGACCCATCGGAGAGTACAGATTACCTTTTGAAGAAGAAGTTGGTCTCCATCCAACTCTGGAAGACATGCAAGAAAGCGTAGTGCTTAAAAAAGAACGTCCATTGATACAGGAAACATGGCGAAAGCATCCGGTAATTGGACATATAATATTACATCACTTAATATCAATTTACAAGTTACAATGAATTCTTATTATAAATTATAAATAAATATTTTTTAGGGTCTTTTGTCTATTTGTGATACGATGGAAGAGTGCTGGGATCACGACGCCGAGGCACGATTATCAGCGTCTTGTGTTATGGAAAGAATTACTACCTTGAGTAGAAGTCTCGTTATCAATTCATCGACTTTAATTCGCGTCGACAATACCAACGATTCAGTCATCACCAAGGAATCTAGTATGTAGTTAGTCTGAATGTATTATATTTATACTTGAATCGCACATCTCCGTTTCTTGTATTATATTTTTTTATCTATAATAATCGACAAAGAACGCTGATATTTTATTAATTTTTTTAATTAATTTATTCATCATATATGTGTAATTAAATTTACATATAAATTAGCGTATTTGTAATTAGCAAACTTGGTTAGAAAAATCGTAGGACTGATATTGATAATTAAAATTATTTGTAATATAAAGTAGAAAAAAAAAATTTATAAATTGTAAATAATATTAGATTGAATTTAAAAATAAAATTATCAGTGTTCTTTGTCATTGACAGAATGATGGAGAGTATTTTGAAATGATTTAAAGTATTGGGCCGAAAAAACCCGATTTTGTGATGAATATATATAAAAAAAAAAATACCGAGAATTAATTAATGGTTAATTATTAAAAATAAATTAACGAATAATACTCTAATGTATTGATGATGTGAACGTTGTAACAACCCTTATACGATGTACCTGGTAGACACAATCGTGTTAACCGATTGATAGCCACGAGGAATTCAATAGTTCAAAAAAAAAAAAAATCGCTATTAACAAACACAATATTATTTAATCAGCTTTTTTTTTTTTTAATTTAACTGCTTGTGGAAATATTGGTCACATCTGTAGAAAAATTTTTTCTCTTTTTAATTTTCTCTATTAATTTTAAATGAATATTTATAAATTATAATTTAATTTTATTTTTTCTTCGAATCAAATTTTTAGATCGGCACTTGCATGTGTGAACCATACAAGAGCCACGGATACATTATTAATTGTACAGTTCATCGAGGAAGATTTTAAAGGATGAAAATAGTAAGGATAATTATTAATAATAATTAGAGAATTAATCACTCATTTTATCAATTAACTTTTAATAAAAAGTTCATTCTTTATATACTTATTAATCAGCTATTTTGTAATTAATTAAATTTTATAACGGACTACATGTCTACCCAGTATCGTAAACTTTTTTTTATTTTTCTATTTTTTATGTTAATTTATAAAAAAAAAAAAGAAAAAATAATATATCATAACGCATAATTCATCAAAAAATACTTTAGGTTTTTATTTATTAATTGTTAACTTTTATTTTAGATACTGGGCTCTGACAGTGCCAAATATTAATTAATGCTAAATATTTTATATGTTTATTTAATTAATTAAAAAAAAAATTTGCCATTTAATTATATAAATATTAATTAATAATAAGATTTATAATTGTTAAGGTATAGAATTTTATGCGAGATCTGATCGAACAAATTTTCGACAATTAGGATTGACAAATAATTGAGCATTGCTAATTATTAATAATAATAATAATAATAATAATAATTTTAATACTAATAATAATAATAATACTATTAAAAATATTTATGAATTTAAGTCACTTGACATATCGACCAGTGAATTAGATTATAATAAAAAATTGTATTAGCGTATTGCTTTATTTACCACGAGCTAGTGGTCACCAGCTAAATTTTTTTAACATATAAATTGTAAATACATTTAAAAAAAATAAGCAACACTTGAATTAATTTTTTACATGCTAAATCTGTACAATGTCTCATTTGTTCTTATAATTACCACATGTATAATTCAACATCTTGTTTTAAGTAATTTTTTTGCCTTGTAAGACATCAAGTGCAAGATTTATTTATTTTTAAAATTTTTTCCTTTCAAACTACTTGAACAACGAGGCTTTTGTAAAAGACTTTTTCTTAGAAGATCTTTAAAATTTTTTTTCACATATTGAAATTTATATTTATAAATAAAATTTTTTTATTAGGAAAAATTATATTTTTAAAATGCATGCTCATAAAAATTTATAATGAAAAATGTTTAAATTTGTTGTATGGAATTTTTTGTTAATATTTGCCAGCAATATTTATAAATATTTTAGCTTATAAAAGATATAATAATTTTTTTTAATGAAATTATTATTATTATTATAAAAATGACACTGAATTTAACAGAAGTCTAAAAAATTTTTGATTTTTTTTATTAATTAAATTACAACCAAAAAGATATTTCTAAAAAATTGCACTCAAGTTTTTTATATGTGAAATTTTTTTTTTTTATTGAAAAAATAATTATAAAAAAATTTTCACTTGTAAAAAACGTTAGTGGAATTTTTAAAGAATATTTTTTTGTTCTAATTTAATTATTAAAAAATTAAAAACGTCGGCTAACTTTATTTTCATTTATAAAACTATTGATCTGTCATCCCAGGGTAATATTATGTAACATGTTTTTTTTTATTTACAATTTACAATGCTAATTTAAATATATGTGGTGGCAGAGACTGACTGGATGATATAAACTTGTCCATAATTTTTTTTAATTAAACCATCAGTGATAATGATAATATTAAAAATAAAAATATTGTATGCTTTTTTCGTATCGTTGATCTAGCTATGTAAGTGTTCGTTAATATGTTTCATATTTATCATTAAAAAAATCATTATCAGTTATTAATCACGTTAAGATTTTAATAATTCATTTATTAATAAAAATGTAACAGCAACATAATTTTTTAATTAGCTCCGTAAATTTTTTGTGTAAATATTAATTAACTAATATTAATCCTAGGAGATTTAAGACTAAGAAATAGAAATAATAGCTTAGTAATAAAATGTTTCTACCTAATTTTTTTAATGTAAAAAATTTATTAAAAAAAAATTGGGTGTTACAATTATTTAATTGTAAATTAATGAATTAATATTTGATTTGTAAAAAAAATTTTTTTGGAAATTTTAAGGATTGTAGGAACATTTTATTAAACTAAAATATTAATAAATAAGAAACACAAATAAGTCATAAATATGATAATTTTTATTTTATGTAAATGTATACATACGTATATGTTTCATCAAATACGAGCGAATCAATAAAAATTGAAACGAGGCCAATTTATATTATGATTTTTTTGAGTTGTAGCGTTTCCTTATGTATCATATACTCATATTAACTTGTCTTACGCTCAATGATTTATTATATATATATATATATATTAATATTAATTTATCTTTTTTATTGTATATAATATATCATATATATAACATCATTTGAACAAGACACAAAGCGAAAACATTTATCTATTAAGTTGTGATACAAAACAATGTAATGTTTGATACTTGGGTTATTTTTGTGTTTTTAAACTCCATATATTATATATATATATATATATATATATATATATATATATATATTTCACAAATATCATATATATATATAAAGTATATAAAAAATGCCATGTGGGTACTCAAATGAAAGGTCTCAATTAGTGTAACATCGTTTTTTTTTTTTTTTTTAATAATATAATCTTTGTGATTTAACATGATGATTATAATAATAGATATTCAGCGAAGCTATCATACGTTTTCATACATCGAAATATATATACATTTTGTCCACAATTATTTTCTCCCTTATTTTTCTCGTTATAAATAATTATATTTTTTTTTTTTTTTTTCAATTTTTAAATTTTTCTTTATAATTTTTACTTAAATATATGACTAAGTATCTAAAGTCGAGCATTATTGCATAATGATAAGTCACTTGTATCTGTACAGTGAGTATTTAAAATAGTACAACTATTTATTATTACTAGAGTACTATTACAATTACTCTTTGATTAAAACTTAAGTCGATATGCAGGTAAATACGCAAGATATAATAAGCAATAAGCAAGTAAAAAAAGATTATTTTAAATATACCGCACAATGACATTGATATAATTTATACATTTGTGACATTTAGCTGAATTTAAACAATAAAAATTATTATTATTAAATAATATATTTGCGTATTAAATTAAGCGTTATCTAAATATTTTTTAATTGGATTTAACAAACATTATAAAACGAAACAAACTGATAAACTTATTTGCCTATTTTATCTATGATCACAGTTATAATTATAATAATAATTAATGATAATAATAATAATAATGTTATTACTACTCAATTAACGTTACACTGTATATATGTACAACGGAGTTCTCTTTAGATAATTAAATTAAATACAATCTGGTATCGAGAAAATGACTAGTTATATTTATTTTTATTTTTCATCGATTAATTATCTTAAAATAATTATTAATTATTAATTATTAACTAATAAAATAAAGATTAATCTTTGCCATAGTTATTATAATTATAATATTAAATATAAATATAATTAAGACAAACTTTATTGATTAACTAATCAATGAGAAACTTCTCATCTTTGTTCTTCATTTGATACACTGTACATTAATCTACTTTTGTCATGAATTTTATTTTTTAATATGACACGAATGTAATGACACGAATCCAAGTTATTATTGCCACCCGTAACTTTAGCACACACAATTAATTTTTTTGGATACCTAACACGTGAGTTTTGAATTTCCATGCGGTTGATGATTATCAGTATAAAGTCTTGGGCTAAGTTTGACAAACGTGCACGCAAGCTCTGGGTACTAAGCCCTTGCGATCGCCCTTAGCGCATAATAACCATTTGCTATCTACCTCCAAGATAACTTTCAGTCTGTCGCCTTCGTTAAAAGATAAGTGACCATTGTCTGACGGAAGTCGATGAGTAAGTGTCCGTACTTCTCTAAAAATAAAAAATAAAAAAATTTA
The DNA here is from genome assembly GCA_905319865.3 of Cotesia congregata. NCBI lineage: Eukaryota > Metazoa > Arthropoda > Insecta > Hymenoptera > Braconidae > Cotesia > Cotesia congregata. Next base: position 14,969,630 of record CAJNRD030001124.1, read on the forward strand.
CATTAAAAAATTAAAATTTTGGTTTATTAAATACAGAATTTTATTAATTTGCGCTGTACTTTCTTGAATATTGACATTTTTAAAGTTATAAGCTCATTCCGATGTTACATTCATCGAGACCTTTCATTTGAGTACCCACATCAATTTTTCATATATTTTATATATTTATATATATGTATATATGAAAAATATATCAAAAATGCATGTGGGTACTCAAATGAAAGCTCTTAATGAGTGTAACATCAGGATGAGCTTATATTTTTAAAAATGTCAATAGTTCTTAAGATACAAGGTAGTTTCTTAATTATGTTAAATTGGACTGTACTTTTTTAACTATTGACATTTTTAAAGATATAAGCTCATCCCGATGTTACATTCATCAAGACCTTTTATTTGAGTACCCACATCAATTTTT
>CAJNRD030001124.1:14970150-15009190 GCA_905319865.3 Cotesia congregata
CATATATATAATATATATTTTAAAGATATAAGCTCATACTGATGTTACACTTATCAAGAGCTTTCATTTGAGTACCCACATGCATTTTTGATATATTTTTCATATATACATATATATATATATATATATATATATAATAATATATATAGAAAAATTGATGTGGGTACTCAAATGAAAGGTCTCGATGAGTGTAACATCAGGATGAGCTTATATCTTTGAAAATATCAATAATTCACAAGATACAAGGTCATTTCTTAATTAAGTATCTAGAGATAGAGCATTACTACTAATGACACAAAATTTTTCTTATTCTCTTAATAACATACATTAAAAAATAATTAATAAAAAAAAAACTTACTTGGGCGGTCGCTTTAATTGGGTATTAGCTTTCGAAGCAGCCGGAGTATTTGGTCTTGGCAAAGAAGTAGAAACCGCACGTCTCTGCGGTGAAATCAAATTTTTTTCCTTCGCAGTAAGCGCATGAGTTTTATAAGGCAACGAACTTGGCCTTGTTAAATGACTTCTCGGAGTGCTATTGCTCTCCTGATCGACCCGACTAGTGCGCCTGGGCACTTCCTTCAACTTCAAGTCTGCTTTCTTGGGCATCATCATCATCATCACCTTACTAGTACTCGTAACAGATTTCTTAACCGGAATCCCAGTAGCCGGAATTTTACTCTTCGCCCCCGCAATATTACTCACTGGCTGTTTAATCGGCGAGGTAAGCAGCCGCGGAATTTTAGACTTAGTAACACTAGTGGGAGTTTTCAACGGAGAAGATGGCGAGGTAGCTTCTCTATCATTGCCACCCATGAGCTCCCATTTTTCCTGGAGCCTTCTGAACTTCAGTCCACCTGCTGCATTATCTTTATCATCATCATCATCATCTTCATCAACTTCACCAGCAGTTCTTACATCAAAACTTGACCTGGGCAAGTTTTTCCTATTTCTATTCAACGGAGAGTGCTCCAAGCTATCAGTGTAGTCCTCAGAGTCATCACAAGTAAGCTTATCAAGCACAGGGAACATCTTGGAGCCAATTGCTAAATTACTCCATCGCTTTTTAATATCTGTATTATCATTCTTGACACTCTCAAACCCACAAGAGCGTGGCCTTGCTTTTTTAGGACTCGGAATGACACTTTGTTTCTTATCACCAGCGCTATCATTCGCCCTGAGGCTGTTAACATGACTAAAGCTATTGTGCAATTGCCGGTACTGGTACAAAAGGTCTAATTGGAATGGACACAACGCAAGAGGGTCTAACATACTCAAAAAAGTGTCTATTAATTTCCGTGAATTGGCACAACCTAGCGCAGCAATAAATAAACTCCCGCTATTATAATGCTTGCGTAATATCGTCTCACGAGTGCACAAGTACGCAAACCACGCATCTAGGGCTCTTAAATTAAGCAGTCCAAATACAAAAGCGTGAAACTTAAGAAGTCCTTCAGTCATAAAATCCTCACTATTTATCTTTTGAACAAGTTCATTGAGCGTATGAGTCAGCGGGCCTTGCTGAGAAGAAGCTTCAACTACTTGCCAAACACTGTTAGCAATAGGCCCGAAAGTCGAATTCAATTGCGGCTTTAACCCATCAGACATTATAGCATACAAAGCTGGACACAAATTACTAAGACAAATTTGCGAGCATTCAATTTTATCATTGTAATCTCCCGACCTAGAATTCCAGAATTTGATAAGTAAATCCACAGCTTTGCTAACTGAACTAACCATCAATTGTTTCGCTTCCAAATTAATTTTTTTATCATCCAAATATCCCGCAAAGCTGACAGTTTTTTTCTGAGACTCCAGCATCTCAGCTCTGACAATATCCTTGTTCATTTTCAACGCCAAGAATTTCCTGACATAAGATCTCAATTTAACATCAGGATCTTCACCGTCGTCGCTGCTGGAACTAAATCCACTGCGCTTTAAAAACTCTTCCAGCTGCTTAACATCATCACCACCACTAGACTCAAGATCCATTGTTGCCTCCGGGACTCGGTAATTACCGACTTCTCGCATACGCTCAGCGTATCGCTTCTCTTCAACCTCATCAACGTCCTTGTCAGAGTCAATGATCCTCCCGTGTCTCAACAATTGCAAATCATTGTTAATATAATACGGCTCTTGCAAAGACATCCGTTTGTTTGGTTCATTGTCAGACTTTAATTGATCTTCAACCTCCTCAACGCCTCCCATTTCAAACATGCTGTACCTCTTATTACCTGATTTATTTTTCCTTAGAATGCTTCTTGGTAAAGGAGGCCGCGGTGGGACTCTACCAATATACTCTCCAGCATTTTCTTTTTCTCCATGCGGAAGAGATATAGATCTTTTAGGAAAGCCAGGTAACTTGTGACCAGTTAAAGTTCTTGCCTGGTGAGATTTTTTGTCCTGACTAATCAAACTATTTTCTGAACTACCACTATCATACCGATAAAGATAAAGAGGATTGGTACTGGTTTGTTGGTTCGTCAACGAATCAGTAAGTATTGTCGAAGACCCACGATACCCTGAAGAAGGCTGGGTTCCAGTGCTGCTGCTGCTGGATGACACATTGGTAGGCACTTCCACAGATCTTCCCTTTTGCCTCATCGGAGGTGACAAACAAAACAGCGGTTTTTTGGTTTCCTCACCTAGTTTTATATGACTAGGTACCTCAGGGACGTCGTGTAGAACTTTACGATACTCTGTAGGAAGTAAGAATGTCAACGATTCCCAATCTTTTACGTGAGAGAACCCACGCTGCTTCAGAGACTCAATGTCGTTGCAGGAAAATGGTCTGCTGTTGCGCCCAGCTTTCTTCCAGCTCATTCGCTCTTGAGGTTTTAATGCTACGTTGTTTATTTTTACCTCCTTGCTGTTTAAAAATGACAAGTCAGGTAACACGTAATTAGGGTAGACTACATACACGGGCTTTTTGTCGACAAATGTCTCGCGTAAATGGGGGTAGTAGTCATTTTTAGAAGGTAAAGTGTACAGGAGAGATGTCTGGACTCCATTGTCTTCAACTTCTCTTATTGTTTGGATCCCTGTGGTCTTGGAAATTGGTATTGACTCTTGCTCGGGTTTACTCCAGGCTATTTTAATGTTCTTCACAAATTCACTGTCTCTTAATTGCAAATCAGGGATTATTTTATCAGTAATTTCTGATTTTAAAATACTCTCGGATAATTCTTCTACTGAAGGTGATTCTTGTTTGAATTCTTTAATAGATGGCACACGTTTAGATGTATTGGAACTGTCGGTTGTTCCAGAACTTTTATAGCAGTCAGTTTTAACCCAGTTGATAGAAAAATCATTCTCCGGAATGTTATTTTTACAATTTTCATTAATATTATTATTAATTCTTTGAATCTGTGTGTTTGTGTTTCTACTTGCGCTGCTGCTGTTACTAGCAGGCCAACCATTGTCACTAGCAGAGTCTGATTGATCCAACGTCAAGCTCATACCTTCAGCGCTCATGCTTTTTTGCTTCATAAATAATTTAACCAGACTCATATTTTGAACTTTTTTACCAGAGGTGTTGCTGTTTGAGCTCTCGTTCACAGACCTGCTCATCGCGGAGCTAGAGCTGTGCGAGTGCTGGTGATGCGACTCTGCAGAGTCCATTGAAAAATTCAACGGGATGTTTATTTGGTCAAAGTCACGCGTTTTTCTCAAGTCAGGTAAACTCAAGCTCCTTTTGGTGGAATTCAACATTACAGTCGCGGGTATTGGGGTTCCTTGAAGAAAATTTGGGATGGTGTTATTGTTACCAGACCCGTGTCGTTTCATAACTTTGGTCGCTGATAAGTATTTTAAGTTACTCCAAGTTGTGTATATTTTGGAATCCGAACAAGCCATTGAGTAGTCCAACATGTTTTTCAAGTCCATTTTACTTGGGTTGTAATAATTTTCTCGTAATTCATACGCTTTATGTTTTTCTGCAATAAAAAAATTATTTTCTTAAGATAAAATTTAAATTGAATAAAAATTTACTAGCAACCTTGCAGTCATTATGTGACTGCGGTGACTTGTCAACTATAAATAAATAAAATTTTGCTTGACTAAATAATGACTTTTGTTAAATTGCACTGTACTTTTTTAAATATTGACGTTTTTAATAATATATCAAGAGCTTTCATTTGAGTACCCACATGCATTTTTTATATATTTTTCATAAAATATATGAAAAATTGATGTAGGTACTCAAATGAAAGGTCTTGATGAGTGTAACATCGGGATGAGCTAATATCTTTAAAAATGTCAATAGTTCACAAGATACAAAGTCATTTCTTAATTATGTTAAATTGCATTGTACTTTCTTAACTATTGACATTTTTAAAAATATAAGCCCATACCGATGTTACACTCATCAAGAGCTTTCATTTGAGTACCCACATGCATTTTTGATATATTTTTCATATATACATATATATAAATATATAAAATATATGAAAAATTGATGTGGGTACTCAAATGAAAGGTCTCGATGAATGTAACATCGGAATGAGCTTATAACTTTAAAAATATCAATATTTTACAAGATACAAGGTCATTTCTTGACCTTGTAAACCTTGAAAAGGCATAAATTTAAGTCAAGACCTTTGCAATGACAATAAATATCACTAAAATAACCGATTTCATCATATGACTATCCTGAAAACAAAATTTTGCTTATTCTCATAATAATACAGATGACAGTAATAATTTAAAAAAATAAAATTATTACCTTGACTCTCGAAATCCACTTGAGAGCCATCGGAATACATCGTCATGCTGCCTTCAAAAGCGATTGTATAATTGTTCTTGTTATTAGCTTGACACGTCAATAACATGTCTTCGCAGTCCAGCGAGTCAACGCTGTAGCTACCACCCGGTGGCAGAACTGGAGTTTCTTTAACTGGCGAAAAAAGCAGCGATGACTTGCAAATAGAAATTGTATCCGCGGTTGAACAGGCTGAGTCTTCGCCCTAAAAAACAAAATTATAGCATTAGTTACAAATATTATAATTATAAGAATTATTAATTTAATTATATCCCAATTGACATGCTGCTATTGAATAAAAAGAAATGTATTATTTAAAAATAATAATAATAAAAATAATTTTCAAGTCCCTTGAGCAATGGAAGTCTGTCATGCTTGATTGATTGATAAGCGCAAACTGATAATAAAAAATGATAATAAATTTATTAAATAAGCAGAAAATAATTAATGACACAAAGCTTATTTGTTGTTTATTTTTTTGGATGCAGTCCATTTCATACCTGACTGCTGGTATGAGGACTGATTGACGAACCAATGTCGATTTTTTCCATCACTGAGCCAGATATACTGGCATAACGTTCCCTTTGATAGTTAAACTGTTAAAAATTTATCAAAGCTTTTAACTCCCCAGTTATTAAAAGTATTTTAATTTATATTTAATTTTAGGCTCTAAAAATAAAGTACTTGAGTTTAAAAAAAGTAAATATTACCTCTGACTGTTGAATAGGATCGGTACACATAACAGGTAAAGCTGTAAGCAGAGTATGTATATCTGCGGTTCGGAAACTCTCCATATCAACTTCAGCAAGATTGGCATCCAAATTTCTTGCCAAGTCGTCGTAGTAACCCAAGTCCTCTTGAGTGTAAGAAGTAGAAAGTGATGAAAGTACACTTGGATGGACGTGTAATCCTCCATCTCGATAACTGGGCAATAGATTTTATTATTTGTTAAAGTTCAATTTTAGTAATTAAATATCAAATCGATCAAATATACTAAATAAATTACTTCCAGTAATTATTTATCAGATAAATTTTAGGGGTGTGCGAATATCGTTCGAATCGAATCGAATCGAATATTGATATTCGATTCGAAATTCGAACCGAATAATTCGAATTTTCGAATTAATCAACATTCGACGAATAATTCGAAAGAATTATTCAATTCGAATTTTGAATCGAATAATTCGTAAGTTCAAATTATTCGCACACCCCTAATAAATTTATTCATTTGATTGGGTTTGTATTTAATAAATATTGATCTTCGGTTTTTAAAGAATGAATTATTTTTTTAATTAAAATATTAAAGAATTTTTGGAATTAAATTAATATTTTTAGACTAAGAGAAGAAATAAAATTCATGAAAATTTATTTAAATTGTGATAATCAATTTTTTTTTTTAATTGTTTTTTTTTTTTATGAATTAAAAAAAAATAATTCAATAAAATTAAATAAAAATTTCGTTAAAAAAAAAATGAAAATTAAAATTCTTGACTCCACTTGTAAATATTTATCAAAAACTTTTTTAAGAAATAAGACTACGATACTAAAATAAAATTTTAAAAAAATTAAATTCATGTTATTCTAAACGGTAATATAATATATAACTATATGGGAAAGAAAAGTCTACCGTTTTGAACTGGAGATAAAAAAATTAAAGCATTAAGATAACCTATCGAAAACTAGAACAGAAATTATACCTCGACCTTAAATTTAACATTCTTTTTGAATAACTTGATTGTATTCTTAACTGTTATCTACTCACTGAGTCACAAACTTTTTTTACATATATAAATAAACCATACAAACATTTTCTAAAATGTACCGGTATATTGATTCTCAGTGTATTGTAAATAAAAAATAAATTATGTAAATTAATTTCTACTACATTTGACGAGAAAAAAAAAAAATTTTGTCACAAAATTAACTTAAATGGAATTGTGATAAAAAATTTTACCCATAATCTATAAACCACTGATAGTCCGAGTTATCTTGAATAAATTCCGAGCTTATGAGATCCTGAGAAATAGGATCTGCTGGATTGGAATTACAATCCGAACCGGGAGTCTGTGGATCTTCCATCATTGTAGCTCTCTTACCAGCGCCTATAAATAAACAAAAAAGATAAAATACAAATTGTAGTAGCAGCAGTATTAGTATAGTAGAGCACTTTCAATTATTCTCTTCTATAAATAAATATCCAATAAAATAAATCTTTAAAACTCCATACAATCCATAAATTAAATTAAATTAAATGAATTTAAAACCCACGGTCCACGATTCGCGATACACATTGCATCATAACTCAGATAACTATTTAAGATGTTAGTGCATCTATTAATACTCTAAGTGTACCAATTATGAATAAATTTTTAGTGTTTGAATTATTAATAAAGCATTGTCAATTGTAAACATTATTATTATGTTGAAACATACACCCAGTATGTTTTTTCTTCATTAATTCCATAACACTTCACATCCTAATTTAATATTTATTTATAACTTTCTGTAATTAGGTATCTGTGTTAATTATTTATTAAATAGGAAAATGATTATACAATTTTAAAGTGAAAATTAATTTAGAAATTTGATAATTTTTTTAACAAAAAAATTAACATATAGAAATTTTAAAAAATTAAAAATTTAATCTTTTAAAAATAATTTTTTTGTTAAAAAAAATGAAAATTAGTTCAGAAGATATTTAATAATTTTTTTAACAAGTAAATTGTGACAAAAAAAAATTTTTTTAAAAATTAAAAATGCAATTTTTTAATTAAAAAAAAAATTAAAATTAGTTTAAAAGATATTTAATAATTTTTTTAAAAAATAAATTGAGGCAAAAAAAAATTTTTTAAAATTAAAAAATGAAATTTTTTAAAAATATTTTTGTTAAAAAAAAATTAAAAAATTTTAATGTCATATTTTTAGAAAATAAATAAAAAAAACTATCGACTATTTACTAAAAAATTATAAACTAGATATAATACGAGAAAGTTTAGTAACGCCTTTTAATTTCCCTTTTAATAGAATGTTGTTCACCGTGATTGCCAAGACAAATAACAATAACAGCTTAATAAAGTTATCAGGACATTTGACAAAAACAGCGCACTTAATTTCTGAGTTGAAAAAAAAATTATTTATTATTATTATTATTATTATTATTGTAATAATATTTATGGAATACAATAGAATCCTATTTCGAGAGACTATTACTAACCTTCTTACATAGCAATTGCACGATCGATCCAACTCTCGTACGTAGGCGATACACTTACAAACAATGGGATATTATGACACATAACGTGGATAAATTGACATGGATAATAAACTGACACTAAGTCGATTGTCGAGCAACAATGTCAAAAGCAACAATTCTTAAAGATAAATAAACAATTGCACTCTAGAAGAAGTTAAGTAGGATTTTTTGAGAGATGAAAACATCCACACAGTGTGTTCGCCACCTCGCCATTCGCGGCACTGCTGCTCTTAGAATTTCGAAATGTACGATGGACGTTCAGGGATATTTAACACATTCATACCTTATCTGTATATATGACTGAGGTTTTATGCACATTTATACTGTGTGTGTAAGGAGAAAAATCAAGTGTAGGCCGTACTTAGTGACGTCACGCAAGTATGGCGGCGTAAATTTAAATGCGCATGCGCGGGAAGATAATTTTAATTTTTCCCGCGGTTTTTTCAAATGTTAAAATTTATTTTTTTTTTAATTATTATCAATAATAATAATAATAATAAAATAAAACCATTCAAATTTTTTATTAATTAAATTATAAAAATTTTAATCTTTAATTATAATAATTAAATTCATAGAAATCTTTCAATTTTGTTGATTTTTATAACTAAGTTATTATAAAAAAAAATTTAATAAAAAATGCAAATTAAAAAAAAGTATTTTTCTTCTTTAATAGATTTAAAAAAAATTTTTCAATTGATTTTATCATTATTTTTAATTTAGTTTAAAATTTTAAATAATTATATTTATCATAAAATAATTTTCAAAATGAAAAATTATTATTATTAATAATAATAAATAAATTAAAAAATTTCTTTTCCTTAAATTTATTCTCCAAATGAATTACCACTCACTTATTCAATTTATTATTATTCACAAAAAAAGAAACTAAACAGATATTTAATTGTCAAAAAAAAATTCTTGATTACAGTAGTTAAATATTTTTTTTTTTTATCTAACGGCTTTGTCATACATAATGCGTCATCGTACTCTTTCCCGTGCGTGTGACGAATGTCAAATTAATTAGCAACACAATTATATTTTCATTATTTATCAGTTAACAACCAACTACAATATATGTCATTTACAAAAAGCTCTTTTTCAATTAAAAATTTCCCCTAAATTAATCTCCAATAATTCCCTCAAGACGCGCTTTATATTTTTCTCCAAAATTATAAATATAAAAATGTAAACATTACCTAAGCGAGTCATTTTATTTTTATCAAAATAACTGATAGCCACAACGGATTGATAAGAACTTTTACCGAACTTTGCATAAAATATTTACGAAATAAATATTCAAGAAAATCACAGTAAAACGATACACGTCCATAGATACAACTGAGTCCGCTTACGGTTTAATACTGACTACTGACTACTAGAAGCTAGCGTATATACTTTCATAACATATTTTACTGGTAGTTAATCAGCGACATGATTACAATACACGACTACTTAATGTAACTGAAGATAATAATAATCCAAGAAACTTTCATTGTCTTCATAATGAAGGCATAAACTGCGCATGAGTTACTGTAATAAGATATTTAAGTTTTTGAGTTCATTGACTAAAAGTACTTGTATTATTAATCTTTAAAACGTCCATTGTCAATGTTAATAACAAAATAATTGCTTTGCAACATTTTTATTTGAATTGAATTACTCATCGTGAATATTGAACGAATTTTCTAAAGAAGAAAAAGCTTTATTGCTTTGATATTAAATATTTTATCTTTTCAATCAAAGCGCCATTAATGCGTAAAGAATTCTTGAAGTTTAAACTTGAAAAATAAAACTTGTTTGACATACGATATACAATGTACAATGTATAATACACAATACAATAAAAGAAGAAATAGTTCAAGTGCATGATGCATTTTATAACTGGGCGTATACCGTTCTTACTCTATACCTACTTCTCGAATAATGTTGCACAGAAATGTCGACTGTATGAAGTAATTTTAGACAACTTTGAGACTCCTGCCTCTGGCTACAGTAATAACGAGTTAGTCTTTCTGGCAATCTAAAAAATTACTGCAAATAACTTGGCACTTACTGATTTTATTTCATTTATGTCCGTGAAATTTAATCGCTCTCTTATAACTTTTCTTGTGCATACTTAACTTTTCTATTTATTGTTTCTAAAGTATTTAATGAAAAATATACATAAATTTTTAACTTAATTGAAAAATAAATTTCTTCTTTGGTTTATTAAATTATTTTTAAAAATATCTTGTTTCATTTTTTAGCATTTGGGTGGTAAAATAAAATTTAAGTGCATACAATTGAAAATATATTTAACCTTAGTGTCGTTTTATGAATTTGACTTAATAAAATGTTGTATATCAATTACTTTACCACACACATGGCTCTTCACCAGCTGTTAAATTCATTTTGACATGCTGTGTAATGTATTAGTCAGTGTAGAAGAATTTTTGTGAAGTCACGTGTTTTTTAGACAGCTTTAGAATTTTAAAACAGTTTTTAATTGTGGATAATTTATGAAGAATGAAATAAATTAATTAATTTTTGTTTAATTAATTTTTTTAATTAATGTAATTTAATTTTATATACTTCTCTATGTATATTGCCTACAGGCGTAAGCAAATGAACTAATAAAAAAGAAAAAATTATTTTCTTCAAAAAAACAGAAGGAAAAAAATAAATTTTGATAAAAAACTAATTTTTAAAAAAATTAGTACTGTAATTAAAAAAAAAAAAAAATTTATCAATACAAAATATTTGTAATTTTTCATAAAAAATTAACTGTCTTTTTTATATTTAATTATATGCTAGAAAAATTAAATATCTTCTCTACTAAATTATTTTTTTTTTTAATTATAGTACTAATTTTTTTGAAAAGAAATTTTTTATAAAAATTTATTTTTTTTCTTCTGATTTTTTTAAAGAAAACCATTTTTTCATTGATTAATAATTTTTTAAAATTAAATTTGAAATAAATTTCTTGAAAATTATTTTGAATAAAAATGAAATAATTTTCTATTTTTTTTTTTTTTTTAAAGAAATAAATTTTATGATAAATGTATGTAAGTTTGAATCGTTTGATTTATAGAGAGGAAGTGGGATAAAGTTTAATCAACCACTTAAAGGTACTTATCGCGTTATTAGAACAATCATACATCACGTGATTAATTGGGCTATTTATAAACTCTGGATCTAATTGAAAAAATCAATAACAATTAAATTGAAGAAGAAAAAAAAATAATCCTTACGTTTTTTGTTGTTTTTGTTGCACTGATACTTATTATTGATATTAATCCATTTCCGAATTTTGCGCTTATTATTGTTATTATCGTTGTAAGTATTGAAATTATTGAAATTATGGATATAATAAGGCGGCGAATGTCTTGAAAGAGTCGGGCTAACACGCCCAACGGATAACTCAGCAATCTTCATAATTACGCACAAAAAAAGCACTAGCATCATTTGAAAAATGTACTAGTTGTACGGAAGGCTTTCTAATGCCTCTGCTCTTATTTACTGCATCGTTTGTCTTTCTATTTCTCGTCAGAGTTTTTTACCACTAATGCTCATACACTGCGAGTTTATGTATTCAAAGCACAAAGTTAAAAGCACATAAAATTTAAATAAAAGAAAATAAACAAAAAAAAAAAAATGTTTTTTACATAGTTCACTGCACCGTTTATGCTCTTATATTAATATAAACATGTAATGCATGTGTGTAGTACTTAATTTGATGAGCTGCAAATTAACGTCTGCATTTAAATGGTGTCACTGTTAATCCAATTTATAAATTCAATTAATTAAACATGAACAAAATAGTCATTGCTGTACAAATTATTTCTTCAAAGACATTTTTTTTTATTTCTTCTTTTAAAATATGATACTGGGTGTAAAAAAAATTATTTATATTAATATCAAGGGACAGATATGTTTACATTGATAAATAGTAAAGCTATCTGTCAATTGAAATTGATATCTAACAAATAATTTAACTTGTCAGCAGTAAATAAATTTAATTAAATTATTATAAAAGAAGAAATATATAATTTATGGTAGCTAAGTTTATATTAATTAAAAAAATTGACATATAATCATTTTTATGATTTTTTTATAAAAATTAATTACTCTAGAGAAATTTTTCATCTGGATTTAAAAAAAAAACTATATGAACAATTAAAAAAAATATTTTTCTAAGATGAAACTAAAATTAGCAAACTTGAGTATTTTTTAATTGTTTTTAATTAATAAATAAATTGTAAATAATTATTCTTTAAGAATTACATTAGTAATTTTTTTTAATTCTTAATTTTTTTTTTTTTTATATTTAATTTGATAAAAAAATTATGTCTCTTAAATTAATTATAATTTTTTTAGTACTAATTTATTTTTAAAATAAAATCAATAAATAAATTTATTGAAATAATAATGAAAGAAGAAATGTGTAATTAACAGTTTTAAAGTTTGAATAAATTAATAAAATAAAATATACAGCAGTGTCTACTTAAGGAAAAATAATTTGACGGGTAATAGTAACAACTACCAATTTATCATGATAATAACTTGGATGACGTCAATGTAAGCACATTGAGTTGTGTTAAATTGCAACAAGTGATGAACGAATTGTTCCAATTAATCGAATGGCTGATGTGATAACAGGGTGTCGTTCTCATTTAAATTATTGTTATGGTTCAATGAACATAGAAATTCTATTTCTGCAGACAATTTAACTTTTTATAATTATGTGATAGCAGACATTTGTCAGTTTTTGTTTTTAATCAATAAAAAAATTCCATTTATAATTCTTCAAATTTTTTTTCAATAAAAATTTTCAAATGTCAGCTGATTTAATTTTCACATAATTATTATTGACAGTAAAAATGATATTTAACACAAAAAAATCATCAATTCAATAACTAACGCACTAATTTTATTTTAAAATCCAAAATGTCACTTCCGCGGGAGTCTTTATTCAGCGCGTTACTCAGCTGAAATTGCACAGCGAAATATAATCCAAATAAAGTTCACCATGGATCCAAATAAAATATGATTGATCTTCAATAAAATATCAAAGAAAGTTTATCAGTAACTATTTGCGCGTGTTAATGGCGGACACTCACGATAAAATGGCGAAGAGTTATTAGTTATTATTTAGATATTTTATTTAGCCACAAGCTTTACTTCAAGCTTGCCTGTAGTTAACTGCTGGCTTGGACTTCAACCGCGCGGGAGATCACTTGCACACGACACTACACGACGCGAACGTTTAATCTCTATTAATAAATACCCGGAGCAGGGTACGGCGAGAATAGAGTTCTGCCAACGCTCATCTCATACGAACTATGCTCATCTTCACTTACTCATTGAATCAACCCTGGTGTTAGACTTAACTTGCCACTTTATTATCATTTTTATTTTCCAATAAAAAGTCAATTTTATTTTTATTTTATCTTTAGATTATTATAAGCTTCATGGTTGTTTTATTTACAGCTTCACTTTTAAGTTTTTCAAACTAAATAATGAGTTTAAAATTTTCTAATGAGACAAAAGGTAATTTTTAAATCAATTAATTAATAAAAAATTTATTTATTGTAATAATTTAATTTTCAAATGTTCATTCATTTCAGTATGATAAATTTAATTTATAAAAAAATAATCGCACTGAAATTGACATTAAAAATTTTTTTAGTACTTTATAGCAATTAAATTATTATCAAAAAATTTATTTAAAAATTCCACATATAAACATTAATAAAAATTATAAGTGATAATTTTTAGAAGCATTTTTTTATTATAATTGATTTGTTATTAAAATTTTTAAAATTTACAGCTGACGGCTAACATCAATATTATAAAAAAAAGACATGTTTAAAGATTTTAAAAAAAAAAAAAATTCAAAAAATAATCAACAGTTGCTGATTTTAAAAAGAGCGAACGGAAACTCTTAAAATAAAATTTCTAAGAAGAAATTTAAGAAAAGAATTTAAAATTTAAAAATAATTAATAATTAAAAAATATAGATTTAATTATATTAAAGAAGAAATGTTTATTCTTCACTCAGAGTAAGTGCTCCATTTTTTTTTCTTTTGTTTCAAAAAGTTATTCAATCCAAAGTTTCAGATTGTCCTAGATTTTAAATTCACCAAGTCAACATTACTTTTTGAGACATATTTCTCTAGATGAACATAAAAGTAGAAAGTGGTTTTTATAAATAAAAAAAAAAAAAAAAGGATTTTAGTAGACTAATATTTAATTGAAGGTAATTAAAGATAATATCATCCGGCAGACTATCCCCTATGACCTTTAAAATAAAATACTCCAATATTGATGCACCCGCATCAATTTCTGACCCAATTCAGTCCCTCTTTTCAATAAAAATTGTATTGTATTTTATAATTGTAAATATTTACTCAACTTATTAGCTTCTTAGGCTAAAAATACAAACGCGATTCTCAGCAAGAGAGTTTAAGGGCAAAAACAAACTTAGATGTCATATTTGAGCCCAATGGATCCAAATCTCAAAATAGTAAACTAAACCGGTAGGTATTTTGTTATATTAAGGATTAAACATTAAAGGTATATTTATACTTTATCCCACGTGTGTATCAATGTACCTACTCACAGCATATAGTAGTTTTTTACGTTTTACAGTACATGGAGAGTACCACGCACATGTGAGATGATGCATGTTCGTTTAAAATAACAGCCCTCGTTGATTCAAACCGCACATATGTGCCAAGCAGTAAACCATAGAGAATTAAAATAAAATAAAATTCTTATTTTCTTCTTTCATAGCTCATCGATTTAAAATTGCAATAAAATTAATCTCACAATTTATTATTATTATTTTTAGAGATTAAAGACTTATATTTTATCACGGCAATTAAAACTTTGAGTTGGAGGGTCCGTCGTGCTTTTAAAGTTTCTTCCCGAATTTGAGTGGAGGTTATTGCTAACTGGGTTACACGAAATTGCGCATTGCTTTCATCCTTGGGATCAAACACTAAACATAGAGCGGGTGAACTAAAAATTATTTCTTCTTTAAATTATTATTTATTAAGTAAAGCTTCATTTTTTAGGATTTAATTGGGAAGAAATGGAATATATTTCTTCACAGGAAAATATTGAAGGTAATCATTACAATTGATAACCTGATTGGATGTAACCTAATTGATTTGTTGCATAAGTCTGTCAGAAATAACAACAGCAACAATAACAGTCGAAGAAAAAAAATCTAGCGGGATGGTTAACTTCTTACTTCCTAGAAAATAAGCACCAGTTGGAAGAGATCCAAGCATGTTGGCAAGACTCGATTACTAACGACAATCACAATGCACTTTTTGAAAGTTTCTTTTTACTCTATTCCCTCCTATCATTATTTATATCGTGAACTCTGTTGCGGCTGAGGGCTTTGATGAAACCTAAGAAAGTTATACGCTACACAATATAAAACAACTAAGAAAGATGTGTAGAGAGAGCTAGAAGTGTTTATTGATTAAAATAGAGATGTATCAACACTACATGTAGTCAACAGTTACTGACATTTGTAAAAGGACAATGACTTGATAAGTAATGCTTACCAACCTGGATATAAAATTACACTTCATTTTATTTTTATTTCTTCTTTATTAATTATTGGCGTTTTAATGTTGTTAGTTTGTAAAATGTGACTGATACTCGAGTAAAACGTATTAACAACCCTCTTGGATGTTTAAGGTTTCAATTCAATTATAATGAACAAACTTTGTAATTAGTTTTCTAGAGTAGAACTCAATAGATAGTTATTTGTATTTGAATTTTATAATATTTGCTTAGTTTAAAATTGTGAACTATAAAAAATTAAAAATTTGCTTTATTAAATAATGAATTTTGTTAAATTGCACTGCAATTTCTTAAATATTGACATTTTTAAAGATATAAGCTCATTTTGATGTTACACTCATCAAGAGCTTTCATTTGAGTACCTACATGCATTTTTGATATATTTTATATATATACATATGAAAAATTGATGTGGGTACTCAAATGAAAGGTCTCGATGAGTATAACATCAATATCAGCTTATATCTTTAAAAATGTCAATATTTCACAAGATAAAAGGTCATTTCTTAATTATGTATCTAGAGATAGAGCATTTTCGAATGCAGCCTAAATACTTATAATAAATTGACTTGAAAACAAAATTTTTCTTATTCTCTTAACAATATGTATTTCTTTAAAAATATTATTATTATTATAATTTAGGGTTTTTATAATGAAATAATAATAATAATAATAATAATAATATTTTGAAAAAGCACTTTGAAATATTACAAGTGTTCTTCATAATTATTTGTTGCTTTTTAAAGATTCAAGAACCTTTCTTAATGAAAAGCTGCAACTATAGTAAGTAACATAAAAAAAAAATTTTATATTTTCTACTGTCCTAATTTCTAAAATTTCTACTCTGATTTCAAAAGGCGTTTGTTCTAAATATTAATTCCATACTTTTAAATCAGCAAAACGAATTTTTATAAAATAAAAGCTTCACTCCACTGAATACAATTTTTTTTATCCTCTTCAGTGAATTGAATAATCCTCTCAGCAGAATTTATTACCATCGAATTAGAAATATAAAAAAAAAAGGAAGAAAGAAGAAAAAAAATATTTCTGAATATTTGTTGAGAACTCAGACTACAATTCTCAAAGCTTTAGTCAATATTAGAGCAATACTCACGTTCATGTTGAAGCTCCAACCAGAAAATCGTTAATCCACGGTGGTAGTTTCACATTCACACAAACTTTATTTTCTCCAGATTTAGGTGTTTTTTTTTTTTTCAATGCTCCAAGAGTCAATTGAAAGAATTCAACATTTTGCGACACAATAATTAAACAACAATTATTTAGCAAGTGTAAAACGTAAGACGTTGAATTTGAGGGTGGATAAACTGAGTCACAGAGTGAAGGAGCCCCTCCTCGGTGATAACAACCCCTGTTAAGTGACAAGTGCGCATGCTCAAGCTCTCAAACGTCGGTCAAAGGGGATGATTCTTGTTTCGATTAAAGGAGCCAGCCCTAAGCGTTTCGGAAGTTCTCGGATTTTCTCTTTTCCGCATTTCTTTTTGATAATCCATCAATAAAAGCTGGCCGTAAAAAAGCCGGCAATCGATTTTTATTTTTTTTTCAATAATTCAAATTAATTAAAATAATTTTTAATTATTTCTTCTTTTGAAATAAATATTTTATAAAAAATTGTTCAAAAATCTGAAAAAAAATTTTTTTTTCTTTAAATTTAGTCAACAATTTTTATAAAAATACCTAGAAAAATTAACTACCAAAAATTAATTATAAAAAACAATTTTAATTTCGTGAATAACAAATAGAGAGTATTGATTTTCACAAATTAAAAATTTTTTAATTAATTAAAATAATTTTTAATTATTTTTTCTTTTGCAATTAATATTTTATAAAAAATTGTTCAAAAATCTGAAAAAAAAAAATTTATTTCTTTAAATTTAATTCAAAATTTTTAATTTATAAAAATAAAAATAAAAATACCTGTAAAAAATCAAATTTTTTTTAATTAATTAAAATAATTTTTAATTATTTTTTCTTTTGCAATTAATATTTTATAAAAAATTCATTAAAAAATCTAAAAAAAAAAAAATTTCTTTTTTAATTTAATTAAAACTTTTTAAATTATAAAAATAAAAATAAAAATACCTGTAATAAAATTTCTAATTCAAGATTGACTATAAAAATAATTTTAATTTCGTGAATAACAAACATAGAGTATTGATTTTCACAAATTTAATGTGAAGGTCTACTGCCTAGACTTGATATATAAAAGTCCATGGATTGAGGGTCATATAACTTCTCAAATATCCCCCGATTTTTATCCGTCGTATCTGATTCCAATATTATCAATCTCGAGGAATTTTTTCCGATAATTAGAATCGAAAAAAAATTCACTGAAAATAAAAATATTTAACAAAAGTGTCCATTGATCTGTAAAGCAAAATTTAAGAAAAAATATGTCCCAGTTGGCTGAAAGGAGCCAGTTTTATATATTGATTTCCTTTCTTTTGAGGGTGACAAATAGAGGCGCCATTCGGCTATAATAAAATCCTCATACTCTTGCCAAATATTTATTACCTTGACCATGATCCAGGAAATAAAAAATTGGTATAATATTTCATAACAATTATAGTAATAATAATAATAATAATAAGCGATGCTCTGAATAAATTTATATCTATTATTTGCACCTAAGGCTTTTCTTACTTTTATTTTTTTAGGTACAAAATAAATAATTTTATAAAAATATAAATAGCCCTGTAAATGTTATACTACAATATATCAAGAGTAATAATTTATCTTTCTGTAAACTCTAGATAATTTTTTTTACTATTATATTCAACAATTGCTTTTAAATGGACCGACAAGATTTATTAAACTTCTATTTAAAACTCTTAAAAAATTGACGTTAATACTTTATATTAACAATTTTTAAAAGCTAGTACGATAAATTTACTTGTTTAAAAACCAATATAGTACGACAGTCTTAGTAATTGACCCGACAAACGCTAATACACTATACTTTACTCTAACATTAATTGTCAACCTTAATTTGCATCACTCTTTAAATAGCAATTAGTTATAAATAGGTTTTTTTTTAATGTACAACATTCACTATTAATTTATTCACAAGTGTTAATTACAGTAATCTTAATGAGTGATGCAAAATAAAATACTGCTGAGTACTCCTACCACATTATCCTAAATAAAATCAATTATTATACTATTCAAAAGTTTTAATTAAGTGTTGACAATAATTTATAGATTTTGGATCATAATTTTAGTAGTGCATTTGCAGTGTAAAAATTATTTAAGAACATAATTGAGAGTTGTACCAAATTAATCCTCTTTCAAACAGGAATGTGTATTGAAAGTAATTTTATTAATTCAAAGATTTTTGCCGTTAATTCAAAATAATAAAAATTTTTGATATCAAGGCGAAAATTTTGGTTCTATAAAAAAATTTTTGAAACAAAAGTTCAAAATTTAATTTTGTAAGAAAATGACTTATGTTTTTTGCCTTAATTTCCAAAAGTAATATTCATAATTATCAAAAAAAAAAAAATTATTAATTATTGAATAGAAAAATTGGATTAAAGCTTTATTTTTTAGCAATAAATTTAATTTAATCCAAAAAAAAAAAAAATTTGAACTTTTCATTATTAATTTTAATTTTGAAATTAAGTTTTGTTTTTTTCTTTGAAAAAAAAAATAGACATTTATTTTATAAAATTAAATTTTAAAGAATTTTTGTTCCAAAAATTCGCCATAAAATAAAAAATTTTAATTATTATAAATTTGCGGCAAAAATTTTAGCCCTAATTATTATTTAAAATATGCATAATTGCTCTTTAAACGATTACTTCACAAATAAAATAATAAAACTATTGTACAGAATTGTAACTAGACATATCGTCTATTCTTTGGCGTTTTTCGGCACCTTCTTCTCCCGAAAATAGCTATAAAGACAATAGCAATAGTAGCAATCAGCACAGACCCGACTGCCCAGACGGCAGTGCTCATTCCACCTTTGATTAGTTTTCCAGCTTCATTATTATGTTCCACTTCTTCTTTAATCCCTTTATTATCTTCTCTTTTGACACTTCCATCTGCCTTTTTAACATTAATCGGCACTGCTTCAGTAGTTTTGGCCACTTCTTTTCCAGAATTTTTATCCGTAATAATTTTTGAAGAATTATTTGCTTGCGGCTTAGGCGCTTCTGTACTCAACGGACGTTCATTTTGCTGAGGCTTAGTTGTTGCTTTTTTTGGCATGGCAGTTGTAGGCTTGATCACTTCTGTGGTAGAAGGAGTATTTAAGTCTCTTTGGTATTGATCCTCGAGGGCTTCTAATTTTTTTTCAAGCTCCACCGGTAGGCTACCAACTTCTTTCTCGTCAAGCTCATCCAAATACTGCTCTAGTGGAGAAAAGTAACTCAGCAGAGAATCCACAGAAACGTCGTACAGTTGCAAGTAACTTTTCATAGCTTGGTTCCAATTTTCTGCGCTTCCGTGCTGTATCATTTTACTGCAAATAATTTAAACGCAAATATTTTCATTAATTATTTAATCAAAATTTTTATTAAATAATTATTAAAATTAAAAACTCACATAAAATTATGATTGATGGGTATTTTTTCTAGTTTTTCTGATCTTACTTCCGTTGACTCCATTAAGTACTCGTAAATTTGAAAACCAATTATCGTTCCCATAAATTTACTGTAATAATTATTAATTATTATTAATAATTCATTGTTATCTTCTTGAATTATTCAAATAAAAATACTTACGAAAGATACGGACGATTACTTGTTATAAAACTATCATCTAAAAATGTTGGAAGATTTTCGGAAGAACCAGGTACTACGTGTTCATAATCCAATCTGGTAGAAAAAAAAAATATCCGTGAATATAAAGAAGAAATTAATTATTTTCATTTAAGATAATCATCTTCATTTTCATTACCTATATTTCCACCACGAACTCGTTAAATTTTCTGGATCAAAAGTGTTATTTTTAATGACATCTATTCTCCATTGATCAGCGCTAAAATAGTACGCCATTCGCGGAAGTACATCTAATGCTGTCATCATAATAGAGACAAGATGAGCTTCTTCAGTTTTATCAGTCTCATTAATTAAATTTAATGTGGTGAGCCATGCTTGACTTGAAGCCAAAATTCCGAATAATTCTGATACTCCTTCTTCTAGCGCTGTTGAATAATTTTACCAAAGATTAATATACTTAACAATGTTATTATTATTATTAATAGTAATTATAATTAATTAATTAATAAAAAAATTACCAGAGTATCGATTAGCGCCATTTACAATAGGCATACTTTCTTCAGACATTTGATGGATTAAAACCTTAGCGATATTTTTATGAGCTGACAAATAATTTGAAATTGATGGCTCAGAACATGTATTGACTCTTAGTCTTCCCTGGCGACAGAAATTTACCAGCCGGGATGGACACTGACCTTGGAAATTACTCTTATCAAAAAATTGTGCTTCTGGTACATGTTTTAATGTTATGCTTGCTAGTCTAGATACTGATTTGTATAAATTTTTTCCTATAAGATTCTGAAAAAGAAAATTATTGTATAAAATAATTAAGTCATCAATTTTTAAATAAGTAATTAATATAAAAATACCTTTTGCCAGAGATTTTTTCTAATTTCAAAAATAAAATCAGGATGAGGTACTATGTCCATTGCAAGAGGTGTCCAATCATATCCTTGAAGAGTTCCTTGATAAATAAAAAATAAAATAAAAATTCTTTTGAATTAAATTGATAATAAATAAACTTACCAAGTAAATGAGCAGGTATCCCCTCGCCTTTAATGAGATCTTTGTATCTTAAAGTTAAATGAGTTTTAACAAATTTAACTATTTTATCATAGAGAGATGAAATTTCACTCCATTTATCTTTGGCTTCATTGTATCCATTTTTGTATTCACTGAGCATTTCCCAGTACTCTGTTACATCATTAGCGCCTATGTGCAAGAAAGAGAAACCAAATTAATGCTTATTAGCAAAAAATAAAGATTTAAAAATATTATAAGCAGAGGAAATAAATAATTGTAAAAAGGATTGCTCTTTTCAGGGACATTTATGATGTCAAGCTTGTTGATATGCAAGACACAAGGAAGAATTGCGTAAAGAAAATACTCAGCAATTCCATGAAATTATAACTAATAAGCATGTTTATTTCACTGACCATTCGCGATGGCGGCTTTCTGAACAAGCTGCAAATTATTTGATAATTTTGTTGTTAGTGGTTGTAACGTTTGATGCCAAGATCTCCATGCTTTTAACTTTTCTTCAGCACTTGCATTACGCGCCAGTGAATCTTCAGCTTCTGTACAGTTAAACAAATAATTAAAAATAAAAATTTTAAATAATTATAAATAATTTAAAATAAATACTTTGAATTAACGATTAAAAGTCTGAATAATTTATCTTTTAAATAAATATCGATCAAATTACTTTTGCGCAATGAATTATTTGATCCTGATGTATAATTTCCAGATAATCGTATTAATTCAGCTTCACTAACAAATGATATAAAGCTTGTCCAGTCTTGAGGCTCAAGCAATGCATCACCCGGTTTACTAACAAGATTCAATTTGTATTCAATCGCAGGGCTTGACCGAGTTTCATTTATTCTCTCATCTAAGTCTTTCACACATTTACGCTTTATTGATCCATATGCAGTCAATGAATCTTCCTGGAATAAAGAAGAAATAAAATTTTTAGTATCAAACTTCCATTTAAATAATTTAAATATTTTTTACCCATGGTTTAAGAGTTTGATTCGTTGGATTTTTAATAAACGTCCACTCAGATTCAGCGGACTTGAAACAAGCGTCTTCATACTCTAACCCGGTGAACTGCAGAAAGACATTTAATTCCTTGTCCGGATTTCCATTTTCTGACAAAACATCTTCAAATGCATTTGCATAGATTATAACACTCAAAATCGCATAACACCACTTCAGATTCATACCTTGTACCTAGAAAAAAAATATATTTATTTACAATATAATATAAGAAATCTTTTATCAATTCTTGAAGCAATAACTCAAGTAAAATTCAATCGCAAATACCCTGGAGACAATAATAATAATAATAATAATAATAATAATAGATGATTGATCTCACGGACAGTAATCTTCAATTATTTAATTTCTCTGGGCAATTGCCAATGAAGATTGCTCGAGTCAAGGAGATTAATATAGTTTGATTGAATATTTCTATTAATAATTTTTTATCTTTAAATTATTTTTCTAGTAGTTTGTAAACAAGAAACTTAAAAACAACTTTACAAACATTAAATTAATAATTATTTTGTATCTATAAATTATTTTTCTAATTTATAAAGAAGAAATTTAAAAACATTAAATTAATAATTATTTTTTATCTTTAAATTATTTTTCTAGTTTATAAAGAAGAAACTTAAAAACAACTTTGCAGATATTAAATTAATTCAATTGTATTTTATAAATAAATGGCATTGTTTTTCATGAAAAAAAAAAATCTTGAAAGTATTATTACTTTTAAAGCGACCTGGTCCGTAAGTAAAAACAAGTCTACTGTAAAATGTTACGCTGTTACGTAATCGCATAGGACATTCGTTTTCATACATCAGTTTTTTTTTCAAACTTGTTTTTTTTTAGCTATTTTATCTCAATGATTTTTAACTGATTGTGAATTTTTAATGCTTGTATTTTTAGTACAGAGCAATAGAGAATTTTTTTCCTTAACATTTAAATAGCAGATAAGATCATATATTTTTCTTATCAATTGATATTTTGACATTCTTTTTACAATTTATCATTTGTGTTTTAAAAAAATATTTAGCAAATCGGATATCCTGTTACTTTAAATATTAATTAAATAACTTAATAGTTTTATAAATTATTTTAAAAATTGCCGTTTTTTATATGGTAATAATGACATCACGTGACCTATGTAATTTTGTATTCATTGTATTAGCTTCTACTTTGATTAAACGTATTATTAAATACGTTCCCTGTCATGGTTCGAGTGAATAAAATTACCATTCAGTTACTGATTGTCTTGGTACAAACGTATGATTTTTATTCAATTTTAAAATTAGTAAAAAACTCCGAATTTTAAAATTCAATAAAAATTTTTTAATGGATAAAATAAATTTATAGACTATTAATAAATTTTACTATTTGCGTTTTTAAATTTTTACTATTTTTTTTTAAAGACTTTTGTTTAACCTTTGGCTCTGTGTCAAGGTTCAGACCTAGATGCTGCGCTCAACAATTATAGTACATTTAATATTTCTCAGCGGACTGTTCAATATTTATCATTATAAATACTAACATTGTAAATAATAAATCATAAAAGATTTAATTATTCCACGCGGCAAGGTGATTTTATAATTATTAACTATTCGGAAAACTCACATTAATCATTTACATCTTTTATTTTCTTTTTTTTTATCAATTAATCTTGATAAGATAGCAATTGAAAAATTATTTTTTTTTATTTTTTATTCATTGGGAAACACAAAATTCCAATTAGACATTAAATTTATGAATCATACTTTGAATAAATTTTATGACTAATAGAATGGAATAATATAGAATATAAATTCTTCATTAATTTAAACTATCGAAAGGTATTTTTCTATCGCAGTGAAAGTCATGAATTAAACGCATTCCTTTTTTTTTTTTTATAAAATTAACTGTCTAGTAAAAGTAAACTTAAAAAATTTTTATGAAGAATTTAAAGTTGAATTTTTAAAAACAATTTTTAACTTGAATAATCTATAATAATAATAATAATTATTATTATTATTTAATAAGCCTTGGCACTCCATAATTGTATATACTCGATATTACAACAATTATATTTTATTTGATAATTGAATTTACGTGATTTCACACTAAAAAACAATTAATTATTAAATAAAAACAGAAAAATCAGACTTTTTTTTAATGAAAAAATTAAAAAAAAATTTTTTTTAATTTAATGAATAAAAAAAATAAAAATAATAATTTTTTTTTAATGAAAAAATTATAAAAAAAAAAAATTTAATTTGTAAAAAACTTCAAGTGCAATTTTAAAAAAATATTTTTTCTAATTTAATTAATTAAAAAAATGTCAGCTGATTTTAATATTATAAAAAATAAACATTTACCTTTAATTTTATTTTATAAATCTAAATCTAAATAAATCAAAACTAAAAAGATAAATAAGCTTGTCATAGATTAAGAAGAATATCAAAATATCTTTGAAGGATTTAATGCCACTGTTTCGTTATGTTAAACTTGGCCGGGTATTTTATCACGCGATGCCGACTCAACTGCGAAAATGTATCCACTTGACTGATGTTGATGTACACCAGCAAAACTCAGTATACACTATTCGCTCAACTACACACAACGAGTATAGTAAACAGAAACAGCACACACCGAGTCCAAATTCTGAATAACGAGCAGTAAAAAATTTATTATATTATATTAATGACAGATTAAAGATAAAGATATGATATAACAGTACAATTATATCGACTACATATGATAACTCTTATCTTAAAAAACTATAAAACAAATTTGGCGCGATTCACTCGCTTGCTAACGACAATTAGTTCAAAGTTCGATTGATCGTGATTTTGTTTAGTTCCACTACAATTACACTTTTTATTGTTATTATTACAATATTATTATGGTCAGTATTCTCATGTAAGGTATGATCGAGTAGTTTCAGTCATAAATAACTCTAGTTAGATAGATTTACTTCCACTATCTGCACACTGACATTTATATTTTTCTTGTTCTTCTCCGTTGGTCAGATAGGTTATGTTACCGCGTTGGATAAAACAGTTCCCGGGGAATTTATTTATTTTATTAGATGTTAGATTTTATTTTATTACTGACTTTTCATGTGTCACGTTTAAATGTTTATATTTATACACTATAAAAAATTTAATTTGTTTATTAAAATAAATCTTGTAAGTATTTACTGTCAAATTGCTGGTAATTAAAGAATTTTTTATTGAATATTTGACAACAATGATGTAATGTGTTTTTTTATTCTCGATTGTGTCTTATCGGGATTCCCAGAAGTGAATATTGTCAATTTCATTTCCAAAGAAATTCTTACGTCGCATTACGTCGAAGAACAAAAGGCAAGTAGGTGCAGAAATTAAATTAACCTTTTTTTAACAAATAAATTATTTAAAAAAAAAAAAGCATTTTTGATTTTTTAAAATTTCTTTGTCAATTTTTCTTTTTAATTACCATAATTTATTTGTCAAAAAATTATTAAAATTATAAAATTACTAAATTATTTTTGACTGGTTTAAGTAATAATGATTATTTTTTATTAGATAAAATTATAAAGTATCAAGTGAGTGATAAAAAAAAAAAAAAACGGTGTTGATATTATTTGCTGATAAAAATATATCAGATTATTTTGTCTTTGTGCTGAGCGCAGTATATTCACTATGGATTTTGTGAAAAAGAAGGTAATTTTATTTTTTATGACACTTATTTAATTAATTAATTATAATAAATAAATAATTTGATATTATTTATAATTTTTAGTTTCTAAACTGGCACAGTGGAATAGAAAAAAAAATTCCCTGTCACTTTTGCAGTGTCAAATTATCTGATGAGATTTATTCATGTGATTTTGGTCATGACGTATGTCAGGCATGCAAAACTGATTCCTGCATAGCTTGTAAAAAATCATCTTCGTTTTTTCGGAATCATATTGCTGAATTTTTAGTTTCACAATTAAACAGTTTGAAGGTAAGTTTTTTCTTTCTACATGTCAATTTCTTGTCATAATTTATCTGTGACAAAAATTAAACTATAAAACTTTTTTTTATAAATATTTATTTTTAGAGTGATGTTGAGTTACTGGATGATTCTGTTATCGCAGGAACAAAATCCGAGTGTAAAAACCAAATAAGTCAGACAAAAATTGAATGTAAAAATCAAATAAGTCAGACAAAAATTGAATCAAAAAGTAAATTCAGTCAGACACAAAATGAGCAAGATAATAAAATCAATCTGGCAGCTAAAAATGTTGACGAGTCTATCGAGAATAAATCTTTGACCGTTGAAAAATCAGAAGATGAGCCGAAAAATAAAAATGACAATCCATCAAATTTTTTTGGTATATATCAATGCTGGATTGGCCGTGATTGCTACCTCAAAGGAAATCAAGCTTCAATTTTAGCTCACATAAAAAATCAACATCCTCAAGAATTTACTTCAGTAAGTAATTTAATTTCTCATCAATTTTAATTTAATTTAACTTCTAATTACACATTTTTTGATATCTAAAATAATAATTGATTTTTATAGCAACCTTTCAAAGGCTGGCCACACGTAGTAGCTTGGGATTTAAATTACAATGGAGCTAATACTCGCGAGGATCGCGCTTTCGAGATTCAAGGTGTTGGATTGTTTGTCCTGCATATATTTGTGACCCACGAGCAACATCTAAAAGCTCATGTTTTAATGTTTGATGGTGGCAGAACAGCTGCTCAATATCGATATGAAGTGGAGATAAAATGTGACGATAATAAAAAATCATTCAGCGCTGCAGTAAGTAAAAATTAATTTTTTAATATTTAATTATAAGTGTTTTAATTTAAAATATTGGTTAAAGGTTGACAGTAGCAGATTGCCAAGAAAAGCTCTTCACGATCGTAGCAAAGGATTATTTATCAATGAAAATTCGATGTTACAAAGCACGATTAAAATGAAAATGAAGTATAGGTGCACAGTTCAAATAATGAAAATTAATGACACTAATGAGAAAAAAATTCTGGATAATTTTGAGAGTCCAGAGGTTGAAACTAAAGTGAGGGATCATAAAAATCCGAAAACTTTGAACAAAAAGCAATTCAAGCCAATGCGAAAAAATGCAAATCAATTTAAAGATAAGTCTAAGCCAGGATTGTTGGATCTTAGGAATGTCAAGATTGCAGATTGCTCATCATTATCAGAGACCACTGTTCCTCCTGTTCATCTTCGTAAAAATAATCCATTCAGTGTACCAGGAAATTCTCAGCTGTATCCTAATCTTCAGAAAGAGTTCAACTACCAACAAATGCCGCCTCAGAATCCTCATATGGCGAACAATAATTTTAATATGAATATGCAGCAGCCTATGAACGTTCAACCAGGTCCGTTTTATCCCCAGCCACCTGTCTCTTTCAATGAGCATTATCAACGCAATGCACCACCGCCTGCACCTCCGTCTGCTCCTCATATAGACATGGAAAGTAATTTTCATCTACCGAACAAACCTGGAAATTTTACTGCAGCTAATTTAGAGAGGCAGAAATTGATTCAGCGCCAGATTGAAGAACAAGAAAAAGATCGGTTGATACGATCAGGCGCTTCGATTTTTGAAGCACCTCAAGAAGAAAGGAGAAAATATAAAAATTATAAAAATGACTTTGATTCACGTGGGAAAAAATCTAACGAGTGTGTTTTGTCTTAAGCACTTTATTTTTTAATTTTTTTTATTAATAATTAAAACTAAAAAGTATTGTTAAAAAATTACACGTATAATTTTTAAGATATTCCACATGTAAAATTTATTTTTTAATAATTTTTCAATAAAATAAATTCATACCTATTAAAATGATGTATTTATTACATATTTTATTGATATTTAAAGAAAATATTTTTAATATTAATAAATTTTTATTTTTATCAAATAAATTATAGCTCTAGATTAACGTAAAAAATTTATTTGATGAAAAATTATGTAATGTTTTTATTAAATCATTAAAAAAAAAATCATTGCGATTTGCACTGATAGCCATCCAATTGTAAAAGTTAACGTTAAAGTTAAAGTTGCAGTCCAACTTTTATACAATCTAGGGCCGAAATTTGACTTTAACTTTTATCAAAATGTTTTAGTAAAAGTCTTAATGTGAAGTTTTAGTGAAGTTGGACAAAATGAATGAAAACACTTATTGATATGGCAGTTTATCAGAATTTGTCTCTTTTTTACATCGGTAGGTAATTTATCGGTAAAAAAACGAAGCACAGTAAAAATTTTTAATTACTGCCTTGTCAAAAAAATTAACATTTAATTGTTAAACCGGGGACTCGAACCCGAATCGCCTGATTCCTAGCCAAGCCCACTATCAGATGAGCTATCTTCGACTCATACCATCATCGCGTTTTCAGTCACTTATATCTGACACAATATTTTACATTATAAAAATAATGTAAAAAATGTAAAATTGTATTTGCAATTATGAATATTAAGTGAGTGAATTGAATTAATTTAATAGTTTTTTGTTTTTAGCTATGACATTGAAGTTAGCAATCACTTGACTATTTTGTAATTTTTTTTTAACAAATAAATTAATTCCAAAAAATTATTTATAAAAAATTACATTTTTTATTATTATTATTAGCTTTGTTAGATATTTGTTACGTTATTATTTAGCCGTTCAAACAAGGGATCATAGAATTTTCCTCACACGTGTCTTTTATGGCTTTTCCTCAGAATCTCAAGTACCTAAGGTTTCTCAGAACTCAATAACTACAATGTCCCTTTGTACTCGATAATAGCTTACATTTATTTGAAACAAAATATACTCTATGAAATATAAATAATCAACGATACAGAACCTAAATTATCTAATTTGGACAGTGTTCACTATTTAAATTATGAATTAATAAAATAATTTAATATAATCTAAATTACATTAAAATTTTTTTTTTTTATTAGGAAAAATAATATACAACCCTGATAGCCACCTTACCTATAACTTACTGTCAATCTACGTCCGCAATTTGAAGCAAACTTGACGGAAAGAGTTGGCAAAGCGAGCGATTACCTATTAGTTACCTATAACTTGCTGTACAAGTATTTCCGTCAAATTGTAGTAAAGTTGAAAGGAAATTTAACTACAAGTTTGATTGCTAACTTGTATATTCAAGTTGCGGCCATAGATTTCCGTCAATTTGCTTACAACTGTTGTTGAGTGAAGAATTACCGCCAACTTGATGTATAAATTAACCGTAACTGCTGGAAGTCAACGCTTACTGAGAAAGCGCTGGCTATCAGGGAAGGCGTTGGTGTAAACCAATGTAGCCAAACATTTAAATTTGCACTTCACTGGCTGATAGCGTCATCTGCTGGATGCATCTAGAGGCATTACAACTCGTAACGAAAGCTCTATCTGAACGAATTTTTTTTCGTTGCTTAACAAGCATGAGAGACATCTTCAGGCCTTCAGAAAACTAGCAACGGGAAGCGTTTTTATCGCGGATTTGAGTTGCTTAGGCCATATAATAAGACTTCGGTCTCCTGTGTGTAGTCATCATATACCTAACCTAACTTAAAAACTACGAATAAGTAATTTAAGTGCTGAATTCAAAAATAATTACGGGAAGTAACCTCATTGGTTAATTTCCGACAAAACATTACCAGTGGATGTTTTATTTAATAATAGTACTTATTATTTTACATCGTCATCTTTTTTAATGTAAGTATTACTGCCAAACAAATTTATAATATACACGATAATTCAACTAGGCGCGAATAATTCAGTGCCCTTCGATTGGGTTATGTAGTAAAAAGCGTCAAATAATATTTTTTATTGCAGTGATAGTGATCATTTTTATTATTGTTATTATAGATTGTGGATAGTTATTATGATGGGAATGATTATAAATGATACGTTAACATATATATACATAGGAAGCCATTGGTAACCAGTATAGTACACTGGTACTGTTTATCAGCAAGTACTTATGATTTCCGACGCCCCCGTTCTTCTTGCTCTACCATTCACTCTTATTACTTTATGTCCTGCCATTTAATTATACTAAAATTATACTTAATTGCTCCAAAAATCAACGAAAATTAAAACAAATTTATTGAATATTGAAAAATGGATGATGACGAAGGAACATCAAGCTCCGGACCAGTGTCATCCTTGAACAGTCTATTTTCTTTCACCAGTCCAGCAGTTAAAAAACTTCTAGGTTGGAAGCAGGGCGACGAGGAAGAAAAATGGGCTGAGAAAGCCGTTGACTCGGGTTCCATGATTTTTGATCCCCCGACAAAATATCCCCGACAAATTATACCCAAGACAAAAATTACTCGACAAAATATCCTAAATAAGCCGTCTATCTTACTGCATATTTTTTACAAATTATGGCAAAAGAAATTATCAAAAAATTTCATTTATATTTTTAATCAAATTTGTGTGTGTTTATTCGACATTAGACTAAAACAAACGCTTGTTATCGTGTTGTGCCCTTTTATCATTGCGCCTTTTGATAATTTCTTTCTTTTATTCAAATTTTCGATAACTATAACCGAATTTGAAGGATATTTTGTCGGGTAATTTTTGTCTTGGGGATATTTTGTTTGGGGATCAAAACGCCTGATACCGTTGACTCGCTGGTTAAAAAAATTAAAAAAAAGAAAAGGCGCTATCGAAGATTTGGAGCACGCTCTTAGTTGTCCAGGTACATCGAGAAAGTGTGTTACGATCCCGCGGAGTCTTAATCGGCGACTTCAGGTGTCGCATCGTAAAGGCTTGCTGCACGTTATCTATTGTCGAGTGTGGAGGTGGCCTGATTTGCTAGAACCCCGAGCTAAAACCTCTGGAGCTGTGCCAATATCCGTTTTCAGCCAAGCAGAAAGAAGTTTGCATCAACCCTTACCATTACAAACCCGTTGAGAGTCCTGTGTTACCACTGGTACTCGTGCCAAGACACTCAGAATATGCACCAGGGCACTCGTTGCTGCCCTTTGCCCAGATCCTTTACTACCAATATCCTGTTACGTGAATTTTGGAACGCTTCACGTAATAATTACCGTAATTCCTATTCTTTCCCGCTTCACAGCATTATTTAAATTGGTTGCACAATTTCTCTCTGCGCACAATTACTCTCCTAGAGTGTTAATCATGGATTCGAAGCTGTCTACGAGCTTACCAAAATGTGTTCTATAAGGTAAATTTTATGTAATATTAATGACAAAGACACGACGATGCCACACAATGTCTCTCACTCAACTAGTGTATTCAATGCTGGGCCTACTGGAGGCTCGAATATAAATCCCACGTCGCCCATGTCCTTAATAAGCTCGGTACCAAGTCCCGGGAGCACTTCAAATAATTCCCAGAGTCCGTACGGCACAAACGGCTTACCAGAGACACCGCCACCAGCTTATTTGCCGCCAGATGATGGATCACAAACTGTACAATCACCGCCACCTGATCCCGCGGCCATGGACACCACCGGTGCGGCAGAAGTTTTAATAAGTGCAAACATAGAATTACCGGTGATTCAATAATATTTACCGATATTATCATTAATAATTACAATATTATATATAAATACAGATATATAATCAAGTTTAAATGTGAAGATAATGGATATAATAGACGTATGCTCCATTGCTAAATACATTGAACTGAGAAGAAGCCTTATAAATCATTGAGTAATTAATTAACGTAAAAAATGATAATATTTTTTACTACAATATATGTATTAATCATAGAAAAAAAATGTTAAATATTTTATAAACAACTTGATCAGCATAACGTTTTGTATTTTATATAGACGTTATGAGAGATTTATGTGCAATTTTAAAAAGGTTACTGTTTTAAATATCGATCACACAAAAGTTGATAAAAGACAGCTCGTAATGTAGAATAAATAATAGTTTAAAAAAACTAAAAACACGCTTTTTATAGAAAATCAAACTAAAAAATAGAAAATAAATTTTAATAAATTTAAATTAAGAATAGCGTTAAAAATTTCAATAAATATTAATTAATAATAGTGTGAATAAAAAAAAAATATTTTAATTTTAAAACTTTTTAGTTTGGTTAATTTATAAAAGCGTGATTTTTTAGTTTTTTTAAACTATTATTTGTTTTGTAGGATTAAAATTCTCCTTAGTATTCGAAAATTTGTCAATATTAGAGAAATTGGCTAAAGATAATTATTAAAAATTAAAATTAACATCAAGTCCTGTCTTAT
Source organism: Cotesia congregata (assembly GCA_905319865.3). Classification (NCBI taxonomy): domain Eukaryota; kingdom Metazoa; phylum Arthropoda; class Insecta; order Hymenoptera; family Braconidae; genus Cotesia; species Cotesia congregata. Next base: position 15,002,723 of record CAJNRD030001124.1, read on the forward strand.
CGACTGTAGAGAAAAATTATAGGCCGCAGGCGCGAAAATTACCCACGGAGAGTTACATACTGACATACTGACATACTGACATACAAGTGAAGCTAATAAAAAGCGTGTAATGAATCGTGTCTATGAGTGTCCACAATGACTATTTATTTTATGATGATTGATTATTATGGATCTCAGAACAGATTCCTTAAAAAAAAAATCAAAAAAACACTGATTTTTTTTCAAGAATCTGGAGTTGCTGTCAGAAAAATCTAGTACAAGCAATTACAACAAGCAAGAAAACGCAATTTTATAATCTCCATCAAATTCCGGCACCAATTTTTTTAGCTAATAATATATCTATAAATATAAATTTATATAATATTATTGTATAATTTATTTATTTATATCAGCACTCTTTATATTAATAATTCGTTTCAACAATCGAAGCTATAATTTTAGCGATTTCAAAATTCAGTGTAGTGATTTACATTTTAATCGACAGTGGCACTTGACTTATTTGTACATATATAAATCTATTTTAATTTCAATTTTTCTATAACTATACTTAATATTAAAATTTTAAAATATTAGGCTTGGGCTTCGTCATTTTACATCACTTGTAGACACCCACGAGAATCAACTGCCACTTAAAACTATAAAAAATTTTGTCTTTTATCATTTGTAATTGTTATTTTTTGCTTATTTATTTTCTGGCTTAACGTTTTATTAATTTTAATTGTGATGTATAAAGATAAACAGTCATAATCAAGAGACAATGTTTACAATAGAGAATGTTCCGTATATTAAAACAGTTTCAAAGCTAACTATAAAACAAATTAGTTTATATTTATTCAATCATTATCTCTATTTATCAGACGCAGTTTAAAATTAAACTCTTATGAGATCGGCGTCTGTTTATATCTTGCATTGTTTTATCTTTTATTATACAAAAAAATTTATATTTTATTATTTTATAGACAATAGACAATATTCAGAAGTTTTTATTTCATTTTTAATTACAGCGAATTTTATTTATTTAATTTTTTTTTTTTTTTTAAATCTATCAATAAAGTATAATGAATAATGCTTCTCAAAGGCTCATATTAATACTGTCAAGTTAATCGGTAGGTATATTTAATAAGGCTGAAAAAGTTTCCCAGACAGCCATTGCGGAAAGCAATTTCATGTCATGATTAACACTTTATAAAATTTTTTTTTTATAAATAAAATATAAAAACATATTCACAAATTAATATATAAAATAGCGCGAATAAAAATAATAAACAACTATTGATACAGTCATAAATCATGATAAAATAATAATAAATATTGGAAAAACATGATTTGGAAAGTAGTTTTGATAAGCATAATTAATTTGCTTTCCGCTGGTCGTCAATACATCTTAATACTTTCATTTGAAACACTTTCTTTTAGCACCAGTCTTACTTGAATGCTGGTTATAATAATGTATAAAATAGCAATAGCATTTAATTATAAAATTGACAGTAACCTTTTAAAAATTGCACATAAATCTCTCATAACGTCTTTATAAAATACAAAACGTTATGCTGATCAAGTTGTTTATAAAATATTTAACATTTTTTTTCTATGATTAATACATATATTGTAGTAAAAAATATTATCATTTTTTACGTTAATTAATTACTCAATGACTTATAAGGCTTCTTAGTTCAATGTATTTAGCAATGGAGCATACGTCTATTATATCCATTAGCTTCACATTTAAACTTGATTACTAGAAATTTGAATAGCGCGCTACGCGGGCGCTTAAATTTTAACCAATAATGAATCGTGGCCCGTTTTTTTGCGAGTCTCGACCTTTGACTAACTTCAAGACTATCATGTATTTTAATTTAAAGGATATAAACCAAAAAAAATATATAAATATTAATTACAAGTCTAAGAAAAATTTTTAATTTTTAAAGTCACTAAAACGTTGCAAAGTTAAAAAATTTAAGATTTATTTATTTATCGGCTCAAGATTTTTTTAATTTAATATTACATAAAATTTACCTTATAGTACACATTTTGGTAAGCTCGTAGACAGCTCCGAATCCATGATTAACACTCTGGGAGAGTAATTGTGCAAATTCAGCATTATTAAAAATCTTGAGTGAACATCCGGGTGGTATCTTGCATACCGTACTGGGATGAAAGCCATGATGATGATTACAATTTCTAGATTGTACGAAAATCGCCGAGTCCGACAAACATTCAGCGTATACCTGGCTACCAACATAGTATAAATGAACGCCTTTACCAATATGTCTTCTTGTGTTCTCTATCGTAGAATTTCGATTTACGTTTGACAGCTGTCCGAGGCAAAAGCGGTCCGAGTTGTTGCTGGGGTTTGTGAATCCGTCGACAATCACAGAATGAGACTGACAGTGAAAGACTTCACCAACGCGGTAGTTCAACTCGTAGTAAGTAATCGTTGCCTAGTAAAGTGGTTCCTGATAGCATACCGAATTGAATTCTGCCACACCGGTGGTATCCATGGCCGCGGGATCAGGTGGTGGAGATTGTACAGTTTGTGATCCATCATCTGGCGGCGAGTAAGCTGGTGGCGGTGTCTCTGGTAAGCCGTTTGTGCCGTACGGACTCTGGGGATTATTTGAAGTGCTCCCGGGACTTGGTACCGAGCTTATTGAGGACATGGGCGACGTGGGATTTATATTCGAGCCTCCAGTAGGCCCAGCATTGAATCCACTAGTTGAGTAAGAGACATTGTGTGGCATCGTCGTGTCTTGGATCTGGGGAAAGGGCAGCAACGAGTGCCCTGGTGCATATTGTGACTGTCTTGGTACGAGTACCGGTGATAACACTGGACTCTTAACGCGTTTGTAATGGTAAGGGTTGATGCAAACTTCTTTCTGCTTGGCTGAAAACGGATATTGGCACAACTCCAGGGGTTTTAGCTCGTGATGTGACTGCAAATCAGGCCACCTCCACACTCGACAATAGATAACGTGCGGCAAGCCTTTACGATGCGACACCTGAAGTCGACCATCAAGAGTCCGCGGGATCGTAACACACTTGCTCGGTGTACCTGGACAACTAAGAGCGTGCTCCAAATCTTCGATAGCGCCTTTTGTTTTTTTTTAATTTTTTAACCAGCGAGTCAACGGCTTTCTCAGCCCATTTTTCTTCCTCGTCGCCCTGCCTCTAACCTAGAAGTTTTTTAACCGCAGGACTGGTGAAAGAAAATAGACTGTTTAAGGATGACATTGGTCCGGAGCTTGATGTTTCTTCGTCATCATCCATTTTTCAATATTCAATATATTTGTTTTAATTTTCGTTGAGATTTTTTTCACTTCACTGTAAAGAAAAAAAATTCATTATTAGTCATTATAGATATTTGTTATGGAAATAATATTAATTTAGGGTAATTAATTAATTTTACATTTAAAATATTTAAGAATGTGTTTAAGTATTTGGTCCTAGCGTGTTAGGCTAATAGACCGGGAACTTCCGAGTTTTAATTTATTGAGAGTGATAGGTTTGTTTGAATAAATTGATGTAGTTGAATAATTTTAATACATATATTGTTCAAGTCCAAAACTAATATCATTAGTTAAATTATAATAGTTACAATTATTACACAGTGATTGAAGTTAATTTTTTTTTCATATAACGATTTTACAATATTACTAAATTCACAAAAATTAATAATTTAAAATATACCTGATAAAAATTGGTGAATCTTGTTAATTCAATTTGCTTTAGTAGATTTCACTTTCCGATTTTATTTTACCTTTACAAATGTTTTACTTTCTATACAAAAGATTTACACGTGGTCTATTGAGACTTATTTAAACTATGTACGATGTTAACACTAGGACGTCAGGACAACGAGAGATTTTTTGGTGACAATTGCGAGGTGTCGAATTTTAGGGCGTAACTCATTTCCACTTATTGGGGGAAACGAAAGTCCAATTATTTGTCTATTTTCTTGGGCCCTTACCCTCTCTCTTAAATTTGTCTAAAAATGTTGCATGAGTCCCTCTACTTGGGTCAGAGTGCAACATGCTTTCTCACGTACTCTTATGTTCTATTATTCATCTATGTGTTTGTGTATACGTAAGCGCATTTACGCATAGACAAAGACATACATTTATACTGTCTACATTAATTTATTTATTAAAATCGTATGAATAAATATATACTTGAATCGAACATCTCTTACGTTTCCTTGGATTTAATTATTTATTTGTAGTAATATTTCTGTTTTATCGTTTTATAAATTTGTTGTATTATTTTAGAATTTAATTGTTTAATATTTGTTTATTTTAAATTATTTAACTTTCAAGTTCTATTTTTTTTTATTTGTTCCTTATTTCATATTTAATTTCTGTTGTCTAAAAATTATTTCAGAAAGTGCATTATTAAAATTTATTTCGATATTTGACTTACAACACTAAAATTCTGTAATTAAGTTATTCTAAAATCTTTTGGTTTGAAATAAATCTTTTAAGTATTTATTATTTTAAGTATAACTGAGTTTGCTTACGTATAACAAAACTCCCATTCATCTATTTAATCTCTTTATATTAATATACCTGGGCCCCAGACTAATTACGGGAATTTCCCTGGGCCTTTTGCGAAAATCGAACGAGACACTTAATGACCGCACTCGAATTAATAACAATCGTTAAAATTTAAATAAAATCATACTCGATTTTATTATAATTAATAAATATGTAAAGAAAAATTTCTTTACATAACATATTTATGGATTTAAAAAATAAAAACGCGGGGTAAATTGTAAAGGGTATATTTTTGGAGCAATTAAGTATAATTTTAGTGCGTGAGTTTGTAATTGATAAGCAGCACGAAGGTAATTAAATGGCAGGACATAAAGTAATAAGAGTGAATGGTAGAGCAAGAAGAACGGGGGCGTCGCAAATCATAAGTACTTGCTGATAAACAGTACCAGTGTACTATACTGGTTACCAATGGCTTCCTATGTATATATATGTTAACGTATCATTTATAATCATTCCCATCATAATAACTATCCACAATCTATAATAACAATAATAAAAATGATCACTATCACTGCAATAAAAAATATTATTTGACGCTTTTTACTACATAACCCAATCGAAGGGCACTGAATTATTCGCGCCTAGTTGAATTATCGTGTATATTATAAATTTGTTTGGCAGTAATACTTACATTAACAAAGATAACGATGTAAAATAATAAGTACTATTATTAAACAAAAAATCCACTGGTAATGTTTTGTCGGAAACTAACCAATGAGGTTACTTCCCGTAATTATTTTTGAATTCAGCACTTAAATTAATTATTCGTAGTTTTTAGGTTAGGTTAGGTATATGGAGACTACACACAGGAGACCGAAGTCTTATGGCCTAAGCAACTCAATTAACTCAAATCCGTGACAGTGGGTGCTCACTCAATGCTTTTAGATTGGGCAGTTATTTTAAGTCAGCTACAATGTTTAGCCAACATAACGAGACGATTTTTTCTAGGTGTGACAAAAAATGAATTTTGTAATTTTGTAGTTGGCCGCAATTGTGGCGGTACTGTCAGCGCGGTCACGCCTCTAGTGGCAGACTCGCAACCAAAAACGCCTCAACACCGCCAAGCGCCAACAACTGGGACCATTCAACGTACTGTAGATCTCACACGAACATACACAAATAAATCGCTGAAGATACCACCGCTGCGCTGTGGCATCCAAATAATCTAATTAATCCAATTAAAGTTTATTAATGTTGTATAGCCCAAAATTGGCTATAGTAAATTTATTGAGTTCTTTTAATTCACCCGTTGGAACGCGGTAGGGCGTTCAACTCGCAGTAAATAGATTAAGGCGGGAGAGTAGATTTAAATTCGAATAAGTTGAATTAAATAATATATATAATAAATTAAAAATACTCGGATTATTTTAGTTTAATTTAGATTTGCCTTGCGCGCAAATCTATTATTTATTATTCAATAAATTACTAAATAGAAAGTACCGACAATAATTCCGAAAAAGAAAATATCCGCGTGGCGTACTTAAGTCTTGCTTATTGATAAGTATCTTTTTGTTTCCGTTGTCCGACTCCCCTGGTTGAGTCGTACCTTATGTTCGTACCTTTAGAGTGGGAGTGGCCCAGAGGGTAGTGAGGGTAGTTGCGCGCGCCTCTACAGCTCTCATCTTCGGCTAGCATCCCTTCTCGAGTTGGCAAAATGGGACCATGTTGAAATGACGTCACGATGACCCTCGATGTTTCCAGGTCATTTGCAGCCCGCCTGAATATCTGGTTTTTATGACCTAGCCTTGGGTACCCGAGTAATCCCTTTTTAACGAACGTTTTGGAAAATGAGCTTCTTAAAAGATTATGACAATAAAAATTAATAAATAAAGATCTCTGGGTTTTGTCTAGTTTAGTAGAATATTCCAAAACGTTCAGTATTTTATTCTAAGTGACCATTACATTTAACGTAAACTTA
>CAJNRD030001124.1:15010162-15022700 GCA_905319865.3 Cotesia congregata
TTACAAGCGTAAGTTTATTTTAACAAGGAAATTTTTCTCAGAATGTCTAGACTAACTGCACGGCACTTAAAAGTTTTTATGTTTTCCCTTGGGAGTTTCCGGTAATTATAAATTCGTCTATACCCTAAAATTTATGATAGAAAAATTCCCATACTTGACAATAGAATTTAAAATAGAAAGGTTTACGATATTTGAAAGATTCTTATTTCTCTTACTAATACTATTACAAATAAATACATATATTTTAAATCTTATGGGATTTTTCCCGCTATCATTTATTGCAGCCATCTTTTTATACGTAATTCTATGTTAATATACAAAGAGTGTTGTGATCAATCCTTTCGGATTCACAACATTAAATATAATAATTAATTATTTAAATATATTTTGTTGATTAACAAATGACAACAATAATAATCGTATCACTTTGGTCCAGTAATTTTTAGCATAGTGTATTCCCTTTGAATCCACACAATGACAACCAGCGCGCACTCTGTTAACCAGGATTGAAAGTTCGAACCAGACAACTACTGGTTTGAATTGAATAAATGATTTTTTTACATTAAAAAAAAAATTAACAAGAAATTTCAAAAATTTGTTTTATTAAAGTGTCTTTCTTTCATTTAATTTTTTTTATTAAAAATTTTTAAATCTGCTTATTCGAACCACTGATCCACTGATTTTGAAAAAAATAATAAAAAGTTTAATAGTAAAATCACTTATGGTAACGTAGTAGTTGTTAGAAGAACAACAAAAAAAAAAACGATAGTAAAGTAATTTAATGAGCTATGAATGAATGAATTTTTTTTTTTAAATAGAAAACAGTAATAGAATAATTTATGAAGTGAGTCATTCCACGTCAAACCGGCCAATAGTTGGAATCGACCCCTTCCGATTTGGATGAAATTTGGTCACAAGTTTGCTTTAATAATCATAAAACAAAGTTGTGCCAAAGTAAAAAATTTTTTTAATTTTTTTCGAAAAGTTATGCAAGATTCAAAATTTCACCAAAGTTCATTTTGAAGGGGGTACTTGGGACTATAAAAAAGTTATTTTTTCAGTAAAATCTTTGGAAAATCAAAAAGATGGTGTTAAGTTAAATAATTATTTAATTTTGTTATTCTCAATTAACTAATTAATTTTAATACTGATACGCACCTCAGTATACAACAAAAAGCTTATAAGTCTGGTTATCAGGGTGAATAATATTTATTCTCAATGTAAAATAACTTTCCAACTGTTGATAATTTCGCTACAAATGGTAAGAAGAATATTTCTCTTAAAAATTTTTTTTTAAATTAATATAAAACTAAAAATTTTGTAAAAATGATTATTAAAAAAATTTTTTGATTTAAAATTACAATATTTTATTTTTTAGGATACAACAAAACTAAAATGTTAAATATTATGAAGAATAAAAATCAAAGGGTGAAATTTAACGACGTAATTCAATACATTGTTTTGTTTTACGATTGTTGATATATACTTGCATTCCTCTGAGCTTGGATTCAATTCTTCGCGTTCAACTGTTTCATATCCGTTGCGTCAGTCTGAAAAGTATTGTTAAAAAAGTATATAATTTCACGTAAGTAATTTATATTAATATTTTTAAATAATATAATTTCATTGTATTAAAACAAGTGATAATTAATAATTATTGTAAAGTTAATAATTTTCTTGCGATCAATAATATGAATATTAATATTATAATTTATGTTACAGCGCTAAAGCGTCGTTAAGATTAGATTTGCCGATAAGGAATCAGTGGACTTGATTGTTCTTTCTGCAGAGTGTTTTGTAAGGCGAGTCACCATGGATCTTTTAAAAAAACAGGTAATTTTTTTTAATAAAAATTAATTTAGCAGATATTTAATAATTTAAAAAGTTTTTTTAATTCATTTTTCACCAACAAAAAAATTACAAATTTCAAGTACAAGTGTATTAATTTATTTGTTTTTTTATTCTTTAGTTTCTACTGTGGCAAACTCAAATTGAAAAAAAAATTCCGTGTCATTTTTGCGGTGCTAAATTGTCAGAAAAAATTTTTTCCTGTGAGTTTGGACATGATTGCTGTCTCTCCTGCAAAACCCAATCGTGTATGGCTTGTCCCAATTCAAATCCATTTCTTCGGAATCATCTTTCTGAATTTTTGATATCTCAATTCAACAATTTAAAGGTTTGTAGTGTTTTAAATAATAAATTTTCGGTACTAAGAGACATCTAATAATTGAAAAAAAAAAAATTTAATTTAACTACAGAGCTGTGTTGAGCAACTGGATATTTCAGCGATTAACCCGAAAAATGATAACAAAAATTCTTCGAAAGTTAACAAGGCCACTGAGACTAATATAGAACGTCATAACAAAATGTCGATGGCTACCGAAAAAGATATAAATATATTTTCTGGAAATAAAGCTTCAGCTGGAACAAAACCCACTGTCAAATCACCAGCAAATGGTTCAATTAAAGTTTCTGATGGTAAATTGATAATTCAAGCAAATTCCGATTCTTTAAGTGAAAATTCATACTCATGCTGGATTGGCACTTGCAACTTTAGAGGAATTTATGAAGATATTCTTAAGCATATGAAAGCTAATCATTCTTCAGTATTTACTTCAGTAAGTATTGAAATTAAAAAACTAGACATTGAATTAATTTTACTAAAATAAATTAAATTAGTTTTAATACTTTGATTAATTGTTAATTTTTTGTAGCATGAATTAAAAGGATGGCCGCATATAATGAATTTGCATTTGAATTACACGGGACCGGATAGTCGTCAAGACTACGCATTTGAGCTCCAAGGTATTGGATTGTTTGTTTTACACATATCTGTGAGTCCTAAGGAAAATATGAAAGCTCACGTTTTAATGTTTGATTCTGCAAAAATTGCGGCTCAATATGGCTTCAATGTTGAAATAAAATGTGACGATCAAAAAAAATCATTTAGCGCAGTGGTAAGACTTAATTAATTTTCTTTTCTTTTTTTTTTTTTTTAAACTAGGCCTTAATTATTTCAATTTATAATAAATGGTTTAAATTTTTGATATTATGTCAAAAATATTGGTTTTTTTTTTTTTAAAAAAAAAAAAACAGAAGACAATTTTTTTATAAAATTAATTAATATTGAAAAATTGAACCACTTATTTTTAAATAGCAAAAATTTTACATTTTTTTTTTAAATAATCAAATATTTATAGGTCGACAGTAGCCGTATGCCGCGTAGAAACCTTCAAGATGTCGCCAAAGGCTTGTTCATAAACGAAAATTCACTTCTGCTCAATACAATTAAATTAAGAATGAACTTCAAGTGTGTCCTTGAGATCAACACATTCAACAAATCAATTTTCAACGGAATCCTCGACTCCAGTCTTAGAAACTCTGATCTTCAAAAAAAGCCGAGCAATGATCAAAAGCCAAGATTATTTTTAAACAAACCAAACTTCAAACCCCGCAGAAATTTCAACTACGCTAAAAATCAATCAAGCATGCCAGCATTATTAGATTTGAAGGTTCCTAATCCTCCTGTTACTCCTGTTACTCAACCGCAAGTTCAGCCTACGCCTCAACCTGCCGTGGATTCCCAGCAGTTAATGATGTTATTCGAACAAATGATGGTTAATTACACTCAAAAGATGACACAGAGTAAAATTCAAACTCCTCAGGCTCAGCAGAGCTCAGTTATAAACTCAAGTTCGATTTTACAACCATCTACTGTGCAGACACAAGACAAAAGTCCGCAAAAAATTGTTGAAGATCAAGCAAGTGCTGTTAAAAATCCAGTTACTGTTCCGGCTCAATCTTCACAGCTTCAAGACCTTCTTATTTTTGATGAATCAAACAAGTCAGAAGATTCTACTTTAAATAAAGTCCAGACTCCAAGTCCAACAGCAGAAACAACAACAGTTGACGAGTCTGAAGAAACCAAGCAAGAAGAAAGTGACTCAAAGCCGAATAATGACTGCAAAATTAACTGATTATTATTTCTTTTTTTTTAATATCAATAATATCAATAATAATTCAGTAAGTTAATTTTTAATAAAGTTCACTTTAATAATCAGTGGGTTCATAAGATACCTGGGTTATACAATTTTAATTAATTTAATAAGCATGATAATTCAAACTTTGTCGTAGAGTCATGCATTCTATCTCATCAATTTTTAAAGTATTTGTTTTGATATTAATATCTTCCTCTAATTGTATTTGCATACTTAGCAAGTACCGTAAAGTCGCATGAGCCTGAAATGATGTAATGATTTTCATTAATAAATAGTATTTAATTAATATATATCTTCTTTGGTTTTTAGAGCTACCTCGTTCAATGTTTGCTGGAGTTTCGCAACCGTTTGACGAATATCATATACTTCTTGGACAAGTTTCTGCTCAACTTGATCGCGAGTTAATTCCAAGTTTGGCCGATGACAACGATTTCCTAAACGCGTGTGAGCTAACGCGAGAAATCCTTCTTTTTCAGCAATATTTTTTTCCAGACGTGTTATGTTCTGAGTCATTGCATTTGCTTGTTTTATTATCTAATTATAAAAAAAAAAATTTTATTAATTAAAAAATTAAAATCAATTATTTTACTTAATTTATTTATTAAGTAAAAAATAAAAATTAATTATCTATATTATTAAGAGAATAAGAAAAATTTTGTGGCCACTATATTTATATGATAAAATGGGTTTTTATGGATATAAGTACTTAGGCTGCATTCGAAAATGCTCTATCTCTAGGTACATTATTAAGAAATGACCTTGTATCTTGTGAAATATTGACATTTTTAAAGATATAAGCTCATCCCGATGTTACAATCATCGAGACCTTTCATTTGAGTACCCACATCAATTTTTCATATATTTATATATATTATATATATGTATGTATGAAAAATATATAAAAAATGCATGTGGGTACTCAAATGAAAGCTCTTGATGAGTGTAACATCGAGATGAGGTTATATCTTGAAAAACGTCAATAGTTAAGAAAGTACAGTGCAATTTAACAAAAGTCATTATTTAATAAAACAAAATTTGATTTATTTATAGTTCACAAGTCTCAGCAGTCACATAGTGACTGCTAGGTTGCTTATTTAATTCAATGAAAAAGAAATTAATTATTTTATTTATTTAATTTAATGAAAAAAAAAAAAATTACTTCAGAATGTTGTAATTCAAGACGAGCTTTAACTTCCTTAATTTCCAAAATTCTCTGTCTAAATGCTTCGTTAGTTTTTTCTTTCTGCTCATTTAAATCATCTACTATTTCTTTTAAAATATTATCTATGTAACAACGGAGGACTCGGGTGCTATTCATCTGCTTCATTGTCGACATAACAATTTCATCTGTATGTAAGTCCCATTCTTGAATTGTAATGGTCCTAAAAGTAATTAAAAATTAAAATTTTAATATTAATAAAATTTTATTTAATTTTATAATTTACTCACGAGGGATCCAGTGAAGCTGTTCCGTGATAAGTACTGAGATTCAAGCTAGTCTCCTTCAAACTAAGGTTCCTCTGGTCCAACTGAATGCTGCGGTCCTTGTTCTCGAGATCTCCATCAAGGTAGTACAACAAAGATTTCAAAATCCGAATTTGTTCGTTTGTATGCTCCAATGTTCGAGTAAAAATACTGTCTGCCCGGCTTATCACTTCCAGTTCTTTCTTCAACTCTTTCTCTACATCGTCAACAGTCAAGTCGATACCCAAGCGATGTTCTCTAAAAAAATGGAAGTAAGTTATTTTAAAATTACGGTAAAAATTTTGAAATAAAATTGCTTATACCGAGCAATAAGACATTTTTTGCAAATATCAGCAGCGTTTTCTTGAATCGAGGACAATCCATCAATCAATCTCGCCTTGTAAGTTTTCAGCGCATCAATTTCCAAAATAACATCCTTACGGTGCCGCAAAATTTCATCTTTAACAAATTTAACATCCGTTAATTTTTCTTTCAGCTCATAATCAGTGGCTGTTTTATTAGTCTTAGTTAATTCCAATGTCGAATCACATATGCGTTCCGATTCAGCGATCAAACTTTCAACCAACTGGCAATGAATGTTGCATTTGCGGAACCTACAATTACAATTACAATTAATGGTAATGATTTTAATAAGGAAATGCTAAAAGATTTACCGAGCTTGATTGTCAAGACGCCACTGATCGATAGTAAATTTTTGCGTTGGAGGCGGAACTATTTCCATTGGTTCGTTTAATTTTAATAAACGCTTCTTAGTGAACATTATTGAATAATTGATACTTGGACCGAGCCTTAGCTGTCAAAAGAAATCTGATACGAAACATTGCCAATATGTGTAAGCCGTTACCAAGGACAACGAGTAACTATGGTTACTAATCACATCAATATTGTGTTACTCGATTTTTTTAATTACCTATATTATAAGTTCTTATATTATTTAATCGCAAAGCTTCGATAAAAATATGAGCAGAAAAATTTCATATTCTTAATAATTTAACAGTACAATTTTTTTTAAACAATTTAATAATATATTTTTTTTTTTAATTTAATATTCTGATTACAATTTTTTTTATCTAAATTATTATTAAAAATTTTTCAGTAAGAAAAGAAATAAAACTAATAAATAAATTTATTTTTTAAGATTTTGAATTAAATTTGCAATATATTCTTCTTTGGCATTAAGCGCGCGTTCAGCTTCTGAAAGAGCGTTAAACTTCTCCGAGATCATGTTCAACTGCTCATTAACGTACTTGTTAATTTCACTTTGTTCTTTAGTGAGTTCCTTGCTTTTTTTCATTAGTTCGCCATTTTTGTTCATCTCATTTTTTATTTTTTTTGCCATATTTTCACTTTGTTTTCTTAAATCTCTTAAATTTGCCGTCACTTGCGCATTTTGTTCCTGAATTTGAGTAACTATTTCTTCTATTTTTTCCAAGTCTGTACTGTCTAAATCATCTGAAAAATTATTTCTTCTCAATTCTAACCTTCACTCTAATCATCTAAATCTAAATGATAATTATTCATATTAATTTTACCTTCACTCATTGTTAAAAAATATTTAAAATTCTTCACTGCAAATTTTAATTTCAATAATAAATTATAATTTCTTCATTAATTAAATAATAATAATAATAATAATAATAATACTTCATTAATTTTCAATATTATGACAAATTTAAAAATGACATCTGAGACTTTGTATACATTTATTAATTTGTTTGTTTTTTTTTTTTTTTTTTAATTCGCTTTTTTAAATTAACTTAAAAAAAATTTTTAAATTAATAAAATTAAAAAAAAAAAATAATTAAATAAATAAAACATAAATTATTCAAAGTAATTTTATTTAATTTATAATAATACATGAGTACATAGATCATCAATCGAACTTATATATAATAAAGTCTTATTAATTATATAAGACTATATCACAAAAAATATTTTTCAATGATCAATTAATTTCTAAACTTACATTAAAATTAATTAATAACAATATTTTTAATATTTAAAATATTACACTATATTGAAAATATTTTCTATCTACAAATTGGTAAAAAATTTAAATCTTCAATGTTACAATTATATTAGTAAACATTAACATTATATTATAGTAATAATACTGATAACATTTGATCAGTTTACACTTAACTGATCTTCATTCATCTCTATAATAACTTAAGTACCAAAATATATTTGTATACACTCGTAATTTACACTTTTTTATTTTTAAAACGGCATTAAAAATTTTATTTTTATTTTGCGTTAAAAAAGATAATTTTTTTGCTGCTATAATTTAAAAAAATTTTTAATTAAACAATTTAATTGTCTTTTAAACCAGTCATAAATATTTGTGATGTTTTATTTGGTGTTAAAATATTAAAATGAAATTTAAAAAATAAAAAAAAAGTGACTAATAAATTTTATAAATGCTCGGAGAGAAAATTAGGATTATCAATACCATTGACAGCAGCTTCAATGTGCTTATCAGAATTAGCAATTGAAATTTTCCTTTGAAAATCTTTATTGTTATCGCTATTAATAATCATCTTAATACCCTTATCACCCAGTTCTTCAACTTTAGCAAACTTCTCCTTCCTCATTTCGAGCTCCATCAGCGCCCGTTCCCTTCTGTTCTCAAAGTACAGCCACCTACACACAGTAACATGTTAATAAATAGTTACAAGCTAGCATATCAACCGAGCTATCACTAATTCATCTCAATCAAACTAGTGGGGGGTAATTTAACAGTAATAAAATATGTGTCACGCTCAATAAAATTTAGTTTAATCAATATCGCTTCATCTGCCGTCGATATCTTAATTATTTATATTTATTTAATGTTTTTTTATTGAAATTTATTTAAGAAGAATACTTACAAAAATGATATTACAGCGGGGATCGTTAAAGCGCCTCCGAATAAAAAAAATGTTCCTGGTAATGTGTCCATCGTTGCTGCATACACTGAACAATAAATTGGTCCGTATACTAGAGGCATCAGTGATTCACAAACTCCGAATAAAGAATTTACTTTACCTAAAAATTATAATTTTTTATTAATTATTTTCATTTTTTTATTATTTTATTATTTTTTATTTATTATTTTAACTTATTAATTATATTAATTAATTAATTTAATTTTTAATTTAAAGAAGAAATAAATTAAATAAAATTAATATTTCTTCTTTTTAGATTTTAATAAAATTTTTTCACCAAAAATTAAAGTTTTTAATTAATTGTTTTAATTTTTAAATTTAAAAGAAGAAAAAAATTTAATTTAATTTTTTTTTGGGCTCTAATAATTTTGTTTTCCCAAAAATTAGCGGCTTTATAAAAAGATCAAATAAATTAAAAAAAGATATTGAGTAGAGAAGAATAAAAAGAAGCTTTTAGCAGTAAATAAATCTAAATTGAAATAGAATTAAATAATTATATTAGATTAAGTTAGATAGAATTTGAACGGATGAAAAAATTTTACCGCCGGATATTTGATAATTGTGTTTAAGAGGGCCAGTCCAAAAATTGACCTCGAGGAATTTATTTTCAACAAACTAAATTAACTGTAAATAAAATCTACAATGCAATAGAATAGATTAATAGAGATAGTAAACTTACCGAGCTCGTCTGTTGGGACTAATTTTGAAGCTATGGACCGCATTGCAATGAATGATGTTCCATTTATTATTTCTACCAGCGGAGCTGTTACAATTTTATTATTTATTAATATTTTATTCTACTTGTTATAATAATATTTAATTTAATTAATTAATTACCTAAATAAATGACCCAGTCTTCAGTGGCAAATGCATAGACGAAACTCGCCAAAATTTTGCTCATGCAGCTCATTACTCCGATAAGCGCGTCGTCTATTTTTAAAAAATGACTGAATATTCCCACGGACATCATTGTACCTGTAATAATTTATTTTTATTAATTAAAATTTTCTAAATTAAATTAAATAAAAAAATTCAAGTTCATAGTCGCTTCAAATTTTTTATAGTCAACCGGAAAAGCCAGCATCCGCTGATTAGCAATCAATAAAAAGTAAAATTGAATATAAAGTACATAAAAGTGTATTGTATTACATCTATTACATATTACATGATCCTTCAGCCTCAACAATGTGTGTAATTTGTGATTGAATTTTAAATGGTACAATTCACAATAAATCACAGAGTAAATTTGTTATGCACAATAGAATAAGCTAAACATATACATATCTCTTGAACGAAAAAAAAAAAAAAAAAATATATATATATATATATAAAAACCAAGACAATAATTATTTGTTATATAACTTGATAGCTCTCGTCCCTCATAATAATATTTTTAAAAGTAATAAGCGATTATTTATTAAGGATAAATAAATAATTAAGATGAATTAACTAGCCGCAAGTTTGAATAATTATTTATGAGCAATAAATTCTAATTAAATCGCAATATTTACATAATGATAATAAATCATGGATTGATAGGATTTAAATAATGACATAAGAGAGAAAGTTGTTGAATCAATTCTCATCTTGCTTGTATTATGCATTATGTTTTTATTGAATTATTAAGGACGATCCTCTTTATCATTCGCATATTTAATTAGATATTATGATAATATTCAACCATTATTATGATTAATTTTTTTTATTTCTTCTTTAAAAGTCCTTTTTTTATAATAAAATTTCAATTTTTTTATTATTATTATTATTATTATTATTATTAACTACTTTTTTTTCTTCTTTGAAAATCTTTTTTTTTTAATAAATTTCAACTTTATCATTATGACTATTATTTTTATTACCTATATAATTGAAAGAATAAACAAAATTATTGATATTTTTAGGATATAAGCTCATCCTGATGTTATACTCATCAAGACCTTTCATTTGAGTACCCACAACAATTTTTCATATATTTTATATATTTGTACATATTATATATATGTACATATGAAAAATATATCAAAAATGCATATGGGTACTCAAATGAAAGCTCTTGACGAGTGTAACATCGGGATGAGCTTATATCTTTAAAAACATCAATAATTAAAAAAGTACAGTGCAATTTAACAAAAGTCATTATTTAATAAAGCAAAATTTTATTTATTTATAGTTCACATAGTGACTGCAAGGTTGCTAGTTATTATTATTACTTAAAAAAATTTTCTTTATTTCTTCTTTGAAAATCCTTTTTTTAAAATAAAATTTCAACTCTATTATTATTATTGTCGTTGTTTTTTTTATTGATTATTTGATAATTAAAATAAAAATTCTTACCAATTAAATTAGTGATCATGGAGTAAGTGTAGAACATGCTAAACTTAAGTTCATTCCAGTTGAATCGGTAACGCGTGAAGAGATACATGACAGCCATCTCTCCTGCAAAAAAAATGAATAATTATCGCAATTGTTAGTTCTGGAGAAAAAATAAATGTTGACTTTAGAATTTCGAGTCGGTAATATTTATTAAAGTGATTGTTAATCTATTATTACGATAGCATTATGTAAGAATAGCAGGTTGCACAACAAGTTCATTTATCAGTACCATCCATTTAGTAGTTTCCGCCTGAGCTCAACGGTCTTTATCGAATTATGCTCTCTATACCTTTTCATGTCTTAAGTTTTTAAACCTCTTTACATACTTTAGATCTAACATACATACATATAAATTTATATATTTATGTGACGTTTCATTGCTGGCCCACGTGCTTTGATTTTTAAATGCCGCTAATATAATTGTAATTACTGGCGACTATTGAGAAGAATATACCGACTAATAGACTAAACGCCAGGAAATATATTACAAACATAAATACAGCGCTTTGGTAATTTTATTGTGAAAGGATCAGGTGTATCCTTGAATTTTGCAGGACAAATTAACATAAATGCTAATAGAATTTATTTTTTTATTAATTATACTTAACATTGGCCTTAATTTTTATATAACTTGATTTAAGAAGATTATTTTATTAATTTAAGAAGAAAATTCAAAATTTTACCGATTTTTCATTTTTTTTTTTTTTAGATAATAAAAAGCCAATTTATAAAATTATATAATTTTAGATTGTACAATTAAATTGGTAAATAAAATTAACTAACTTAAAGCAAAGAAATTAAAAATAGATATTTAAATTACTAAAGAATAATTGTTAAATAAAAAATTAACTACTATAGTAAAAAAAATAAATTTTTATCTGATGAAGTATAGCCAAAGTAAAGGAAGCAAATAACAATAAAAAATAATAATATATATCATACATATCGCGAAGGAAAATTTCATTTATAATATATCATCACCATCTACTTTTGTCATTCCAGCGCTTCTGTCTCGAAACATGAGAATTATTATCACGAGATCTAATCTAAACTCATAATAACTTCCTAGTGTTTCTATAAACCGCTTCTATATTCTTCCGAAGGAGAAGAAGATTAGAAAAGTTATTTATTTTTATTTCTACAATTGTTAATTAATTTACGCGATCAAATTGCCTGTAATTGCCGAATTAAAATAATTAAATAGAATTTTTTTATTATTTGAGCGTCTTGCAAAAAAAGATGGAATAACATTGGATAAAATCTCGTGACTCGTTTCTTTGCAATCTAATCCATGACCTTCCCACTAAATTAACGATACCAAGGTTTAGAGAAAACGGACATGAATAATTTGATAATTGTATAACAAATTTGTCTGAATTTTTTATTTTTTAATTAAATAATTAAAATTCGAATTATAATAAATAATAATAATAATTATCTACATTATTAAGAGAATAATAAAAATTTTATGTCCTGGATAGTCAATCTATTATGATAAGTATTTGCATTCAAAAATTTTTTATCTCTAGATACATAATTAAGAAATGACCTTGTATCTTGAGAACTATTGACATTTTTAAAGATATAAGCTCATCCTGATGTTATACTCGTCAAGACCTTTCATTTGAATACCCACATCAATTTTTCATATATTTTATATATATTATATATATGTATATATGAAAAATATATCAAAAATGCCTGTGGGTACTCAAATGAAAGCTCTTGATGAGTATAACATCGGGATGAGCTTAT
>CAJNRD030001124.1:15022823-15044081 GCA_905319865.3 Cotesia congregata
ATATATATTATATATATGTATATATGAAAAATATATCAAAAATGCATGTGGGTACTCAAATGAAAGCTCTTGATGAGTGTAACATCAGGATGAGCTTATATCTTTAAAAACTTCAATAGTTAACAAAGTACAGTACAATTTAACAAAAGTATTAATAAAAAATTGTTTTGTTATTTTTTTTTATCAGTCTCGTTAATCAGGAATTTTTTCAGACAATTTTATGTAACAAAAACAAAGCAAAAAAATAATTTTCTCTTTTGCGGTCAAAGATCTTCGGGGGGGTTTGCATTCTATAATAATATTACAACTGTTAGAGCCTCGAGTTGGGGTAAATTATCTTGAATAGTTGATAGTATGGAGTATAAAGAGTGTACCCTTGGTTTTAGTTGCAGAAATGAATAACAGTGATTGAATATAAGATCTCACAATTTCATCTCATTACATGTGTTATGTATAGTAGTATGGGCATGTTACGTTGCTCAGATGAAAGCATGCTCGCCGGATTGATAGGAAGGTATTGAGCGTAAACACCATGCATAGAGCTTCAATATAAATATAAACATAACAGAGAAGATATGACTGCAAGTACTGCAAGAGATATTATCCGAGTTATATTAGCGCTACAGCATCTGGGTGATACCAATGGGTAGTTCGGTCAGATGCGAGGAGAGCTACAACCAACCTGTCGTCGATTCAAACAACTTTCTTCAAAGATTACCTCTTGCTTTTTTATTTTATTTCCAGTTTCATAGAATCAAACTTAACAGAAAGATGCTAAGGATAATATTGACATTAACATTACCTATAGTGTCATGATGAAATCTTATCATGCAATTGGCATTGGAATAATGCCGCTTACTTATAGAATATAAAATGTCACTAATATTTCGTAATTATTGTTTGTTAATAATCCTTTTTAAACGCTCGTCCTTTTATTTCAAGAATATCAAGATTAAATTTAATACGTTTGCAAGTGATTGTGTTTACATTTGTATGTTTATTTATAGATGGGAAAATTCAGTCACTGTGTGAATTAATTATATGTAAAAAATATTTTTTTTTAATTAAAATATTTTTATAATTATGAAATATTTAATTTTTAAAGAAGAAAAAATTTTTTTTGAGTAAATTTTTAATTTTAAAGTTCAAAAATGAATTTTTACTGTTTTTTTAATTAAAATTTTATTAAAAATTTAATGCAAAGTATTTTATAAATTTTTATTTTTGAAAAAACTTTAAAAATTATATTTCTTCTTTATTTTTAGACAAAAATAAAATCTTGTTAATTTTTATTCAAAAATAAATTTATAAATACATGTTAACAAAATTTTCCTTATTTTTTTAATAATAAACATGAAAATATATTATTTTAAAATCATAATTATTTAAAAAAAAAAAGTGTAACTTTGTTATAATTAAAAACAAATTTAAATAAACAAAAATTCTAAAGGATTGCAAAAGAGTGGAATAATAAAAAACAAAATTTAATTTAGACAGTAATAAATACAAGGTATTGACATTAAAAAGAAAAAAAAACATATTTATATTATGCATCTCTGATAAATCATACAAGCTGGACATAAATATTAATCGCTCGATATGTTAATGAAATATTATTACAAGTTTGTAATATTATTTATTCTCAAGCATTCAAATTTAAATAAAATTAATTCGTTAATTTATTGGAAAGTTCAACAGCCAGGAAATTTATTTTGATCAGTGCTCGATTGATAAAATTATATAAAAAAATTAAAAAAAGAAAGTAGCGCCGAAATTTCTTTGACCTTAAAATAATCAAACGACAAATAATTTAAAAAGTGAAATTAAAACAAAAACAAAACTATAAAAATTAATCAGCCAACATCTAAAAATTTTAAAAATTTTCTTTTATTTAAAAAATTATAACAAAAAAAATTTTTAATTTCTAAAAAACTGGAAAAACTACAAGTGCAATTTTTAAATAATTTTTTTTTTTTAGTTATAATTTAACAAATAAAAAATTTTAAACTTTGACTAACTTTAGTATTATAAAAAAAATGAAAATTAATTTAGCCAACATTAAAAAATTATTTGAAAAAAATTTTTTAATTTATAAAAAACTTGAAAAACTGTAAGTGCAATTTTTAAATAATTTTTTTCAGTTATAATTAAATTAATAAAGAAATTTAAAACATGAATTAACTTTAGTATTATAAAAAAATGAAAATTAAGTTAGTCAACATTGAAAAATTATTAAAAAAAAAATTTTTAATTTGCAAAAAACCTGAAAAACTACAAGTGCAATTTTAAAATAACTTTTTTTAGTTATATATTTATAATTAAAAAACATCAGTCAAATTTAGTAATAAAAAAAAAATGAAAATTGTTAGCTAACATTAAAAAATTATTCAAAAAAATTTTTAGTTTGTAAAAAAACTTGAAAAACTATAAGTGCAATTTTAAAATAATTTTTTTTAATTATAATTAATTAAATAAAAAAAAATCAGCTAAGTTTAGTAATTAAAAAAAAAACTCACCATACATAGGTCCAACAACAACCATGACAACAATCATCAAAACACAAATCCTCCTCTGTCTATTATTCGTGCCCTCTTTAAACGCGACCCTAAAAGTCTCAGAAATATGCCGGAAGGCAAAAAAGTCAGCGACACTTCTGCAAAGCGACATTTTCTCTCCAGTATTTTCCGGGTTGGCCATGGGCGGGCGAGGAACTTCCTTAACCACCATGAGCCCATAGACAAAACTGATAACATAGCACACAGTAGAAATAGCAAAGACCCCATAGAACCCGATCTTCATGTAAAGAATCCCCGAGAGGGACATCCCAATGGGAATCCCCACAGAGAGGAAAAGATTAACAGTGCCAATCCTGAGCGTCCTGGACTCTACTGTAGTTATATCCCCGACGTAGCTGAAGACGGCCATGAGCATGGTGAACCATCCTCCGGTAACCGCTGGCCAGAAGGCCTCGGCGAGGGCAGCAACCTCCATGGGCAGCTCGTAGAACCAGTAAGTACACGCGAGGAGGCTCACGCTGGTGAGGAACTCCCCGACGATCGGCAGGAGCATGCAGGGCTTCCTGTGGCCAGTCCTGTCGCTCCAGGCCCCGAGGAAGAGGATCAGCAGGCTCGGGAGTCCGCTCTGAAGGGCCAGCTTCCAGGTTTGCATCCCCGCGACCAGTTGCTGGACCTGGGCCTCCTCTTCTCTGTAGATAGAGGTGTTTCTCGCGGCCAGGGCCGAGCAGACGTCGTCGGAGTAGCCCAGGTTGACTCTGCAGGCCTTCTCCAGGTTGAGATTTTGCGTCGCGAGGGAGGCAAGGACACTCGGCATTATGTAACACACTACCATCGGCTCCACTGTTATGCTGCTGAAGAGAAAGTTGCACTTTTGCTGGACGCTCATCGACTTCCAAGTTAGCACTTCCTCCGTCAGCGACTTCTGCTGGTCCTTGGTCACGTTGTTGTTAGTCATCTTGCTAACAACTGCTCCTTTACTTTCTCTGTTTAAGATTGGTCTGAAGGCACTTGAACAATCCAGAGAATTTTAATTCTTCAGGAGAAAGACTGCTGCTGCTCCTGGAGACTTTGAAGGAGAGTCTGATGGAGCTTGAACAGTGATCTCGACTTGGGCACTTGGACACTACTGGTTACTGCCGGTGGGATTGCCCGGACGCTGTCTACCGGAGTCTGCTTCTACTTCTCTTGCTCGTGCCGTACAACACCGTACCGTGGCATATTGTGCATTGCGTGTTACAGGTCTCCCTCGGCCCCTCTTCCTCGCACTTACCCAGAGCTCTCCCTCTCAGATCGACGGTACTCACTACTTGCTACTTGCCTATGTTCTTCACATCGCACACTGATCACTCATCTGCTGTGGAGAGGCTAGTTGCTAGTTACTGGTTGCTTGTTGCTAGTTATGCCTAGAGTCCATCCACCTAGCACTTGCTAGTATTTCTTCTTTAGAAACACCTTTTTTTGGTTTAGTCTTCCTATTAAGAGCTGCTCTTCCTACTGTCAATTCTAATCTAGATTCCGGGCTTTTATAGCTGAGTAATTGATAAAAGTCGGGGAAAATATTTTTTCGGATTTTTGGTGGGAGAAAAATTTTTTTTTTTTTAACTTTATTTTTTAATTAAATTGTCTTTTATTTTAAGGAAAATTTTTTTTAAGGTTTTATTTTATTAAATAATTTATGGTATTTATTGGAAAAAATTTATTTATTATTATCAATATTTAAAAAAGAAAAAAATTGTTTTTATTTTAAAATTAATAACAGCAGGAATTTTTTTTTTATTTTAAAAATTAAAAATAAAATTGACTTTTTTTAAAACATTTAAAAAATTATCTTTTTCTTTCTTTTTTTTTTTTTTTTAAGGCAAATTTATTATTATCAATATTTAAAAAAGAAAAAAATTGTTTTTATTTTAAAATTAATAACAGCAGGAATTTTTTTTTTATTTTAAAAATTAAAAATAAAATTGACTTTTTTTAAAACATTTAAAAAATTATCTTTTACTTTCTTTTTTTTTTTTTTTTTAAATTTGAATTTTTTTTAAGTTTTATTTTATTAAATAATTTTAAAAAAACTAATTTATTAAAATGACAATTTAAAAAAAAAAATTTTTTTTATTAAATTTATTTAATAAAAATTTATAGAATTAAAATAATAAATAAATTATTGATAAAAACATTTTATTTCTTCTTTATTAAAAAAAATTAATTTATTATAATAAAAATTTGTAGAATTAAAAACAATAAATAAATTATTGATAAAAAAATTTTATTTCTTCTTTATTAAAAAAAATTACAAATATTTTTAATTAAACAACTTTCTGGATTATTTGGTGTAAATAAAAAGTTTTCAAGGTTTTCTATGATCTTAAATACTTCTTACTATCTCTATCTAAAAAAAACAAATCTTAAATTTTATTTACAATTTAATTATACAAACAAACAGCTTAAAAAGTGAGTAGTGTGATGTGACAATTCAAGGTTATTGCCAAATTTTATTACCAAAGATAATTTTCAAGCAGCCACTACGTTTCATAGTAAGCTACGTAGTTGAGTAAATAGAAATATTAATAGAATAAAAACTACGGAGAAAAAGGTGATTTATATTACTTAAGATTGGAAATAATTTGAAACACAATACAATGATAAAATAAAATTAAATTAAATTAGATTAAATAATGCGGGATGAGATATTGTATGTAAGGTCATTGTAGGAAGTAAACAGGTTCTTTGAAGTTCACACAGTAGTGTAGATGTCAGGTGAATGTTTTATTTACTTACATTACATACTTTCCCATCGTCTAAAGGGAGAAGAAATTCTTGTTGCGTCATCGATAGTTTCTCGTTTTATCTTCTCGATATAGATTCACTTTTTATATCAGCAATTTTCGTAAAATATTTTTTTCCAAGAAAATTAATAAACTTAATTAAATATAAAAGTCAGCATGACTACTTTTATTATCTTTTTTTTTTTCTTCGGAAGTGAATATTGGTGTAATTATTATAATTGAAGAAGAATATACTCAATTTGAAGATTATACACAGAAAAAAAATTAACTTCAATCAAAAGAAAAATTTATTTATTTATTTATTTATTTTAATGCCAATTGGCATTATACAACAATTAGTACATTACTTAAATTATAAAATATAAAATTGTAAATTTTTTAATTCTAAAATTTTGGCTCGAAAATTGTACAAAAATTTATTTAGTGATACCTAGAAAAAATTAATTTTTTTTCTATTAAATTAAATTAATAATTTTGAAGAGTTTAATTGTCTTAAATTAAGTCGAAAAATTTTTGAATTAAATAAAATTTATTTAAATCAAGTAAAATTTCTTAGTTTAAAGAAGCTTATTTTCTTCAAAATTATTTACTTTATTTAAATAAATTTTTTTTTTTTTGAGTACTGATCAAAAAAGCAATTAAAATAAATTGAGTAAATAAATAAAAAATTTAAAATTTAAAATCAGTGAAAGAGGGAAACAAAAACGTGAAGAGCGAACCCCGGGACAGGTTTGGCAGGACGAGACAAATATAAATAACCTTTGGAAGATACGTTCAACGAACCCTCTGAATTTTGGTGTTAAATAAAATGAATGTCCCCGTAATTTATGATTTAATTACTTGGGAGTTTGGATAAAGAAAAAAAAACGGTATCGAAAAACAGAGGCTGGAACAAATAAACTTTTAGTTCATGGTGAATTTTACAGTTGAATAGATAGCGAAAACATTGTTCGTCTCACTTTCATGGATAGAGCCTTGGATCTTTCACCTTCGGAATGTAGGAAGCACCGTTGCCCGGTGGTTACTTAGTTTATCCTTTATTTCGCTCTTTCTTCCCCATTATTATCCTCATCATCCTCCGCGTCATCACCTTCATCGGCGTTATCATCACAATCATCTTCTCTCCGCTTACATCCAGAAGCAGCATCAACCTCCGCACCGGCAATCCACCAATAGCACTTGATAAGTTTACTACTTGGACTATTCTAGCGCTCTTTCTACCTTATACACATCTCCTTCTCGTCCGGCCTCCATCAAAACATTAATTTAAGTGTTAACAATGATAGATGACACATGACAACAATGTGCCAGTGTATTTATACTCTTGACCTTGAATTGGTGGAGGAATAACAGGTTTAATTCTTAATTTTATCAATTATTCTTTTAATGGATTGTTAGTCACAATTAATTAGAAAAAAATATTTCTTTTTTATTGTAAATAATCAATAAAATTATAAATTTTTGATTTTTTTATTGATAAATTTATTTTTATAATTAAAAAAAGAAATATTTTGATTATTATCTTTGTAATGGACCTTTAAATATTTATTTTTTATTTTGAGAATAAATTTTTTATTATAAATAAACTAATTTAATTTTGAGAAAAAATATTAATAATAATTAATAAGAAGAAATTTAATTAAAAACAACAAAATTCAAGAAGAAATCTTTTTGTTAATTACTTATCTATATTATTAAGAGAATAAGCAAAATTTTGTGGCCAGAATGGTCATATGATAAAATCTAGATGCATAATTAAGAAATTACCTTGTATCTTGTGAACTATTGACATTTTTTAAAGATATAAGCTCATCCCGATGTTACACTCATCGAGACCTTTCATTTAAGTACCCACATCAATTTTTCATATATTTATATATATATCATATTATATATATGTATATATGTATATATGTATACATGAAAAATATATCAAAAATGCATGTAGATACTCAAATGAAAGCTCTTGATGAGTGTATCATCAGGATGAGCTTATATCTTTAAAAATGTCAATATTTAAGAAAATATAGTACAATTTAACAAAAGTAATTATTCAATAAAGCAAAATTTTATTTATTTATAGTTTACAAGTCACAGCAGTCACATAGTGACTGCAAGGTGCTAGTTTATTAAAAATAAATCTTTAAAAACAATTTTAAGGGAAGAAAACTCAAAAAATATTTATTTAAATCATTTTTAGGCCGACTAACAATAAAAATGATCAAATGATTCTGTCTCCTTATAAAGCTCTCAATGATTAACAAGGATTTCATAGTCTCTAAAAGACAATTCCTCGCCATCAAATGGAATATAAAGACATCCGTGGCTGGGTTGAATTTTGCCAACAGTTTGCGCGCCATTGTGAAGAACACGACCTACGTAAAGAGGTTCTCCTTCAGAGGTTTGTCCCCCTACAACAGCACCCTCAGGAATGACTCCATTGCTCGCGAATTCCCACGCAAATTCTCCTTGACAAAGTACCTGGAAAGAAAAAAGTTGTTCCATTGGAAATCTTATCTCATTATCGGCGCGAATTATCGCTATCTTATTATCAACCTATATCGATATTAAATGTAGAAAGAAATAGATATGAAATAAAATTACTTCAAATTCATGTTTCGTATGCTCTTCGCCGGCGTGACAAACGTATGCGGCCTGTTTGTCTGGGATTACTTTAGCTGGAACTGTGTCTCCATTATGGTATGCGCGACCAACGTAGATTGGACAACCATCAACGTCTTTACCTCCTTTAACAGCCGTCTCCGGAAGTGGTTGACCCACATGTCGTGACACCCATCTGTAAGCTGATTTAAATATCCTTTGATATTTTTCTTTTCTTATATTTTATTATATTTTATACCAAAAAGGTTATTTTTATCGCTGGTCAATTTATCGCACTGATTTTTTAAGACCCTTCCGCTCAATAAAATACCCAGGTTTTAAATTTTTTATTATACTTACTTTCGAATTATAAAGCCCGTTAGTTGTCAATTGCAATAAAGAAAATTATTTTTTATTTTTTTATTTAAGATTTTATTTTTTGCGGCTTAAATTCAGGATCGGACTTTAATTTTTTATTTAAAAATTTAAATAAAAAATTTTATAAATATTTTAATTAATTTTTAATATATCTTTTTAATGATAAAAAAAAAGTTATATCATTTTTATAACTCTATTTTATATTTTTAAGATTGCTCAATGATTGTAAAACTATTATCATAACTAAATTAAAGATAGCGACTTTACGTAATTGATGATAATTTTTTTAAATAACGAACTGGAGCCTCGTGCCAATTGGTCATAAATTTTTCGTCAAGGTTTTTTTTTCACTGCTAATGACAAGTTTTTACGGCTGTTAATTATTTATGTGATAATAAAATAGAACTGTTTAATGAATCGTAATTAAAACAAAGCGCTAGAGTTAAATTTTATCTAAAAAATTTCTTCACTATTACTATCATTATTATTATTATTATTATTATTATTATTATAGCGATGAAGAAAAAAATGATGAGCAATTTTGGATAAAATAAATAGAATCTTACCTGGCATTTTGATCAGACTCACTGCGCGTAGAAGCAAAACACTAAATGGTTATCTTTTTTAGCACTCCTAATAAGGAATCTGCACTATCTTATCGCAATGTTTACTCAGTCTGTTCAAATGTCCAATTTCCCAGAAACACCTATTACTTAGTCGGATAATTGATGTCACCTTATAAAATTAATTCGATTAAATCATTTTTATCGCTTTTTACTTGAATTATTTTAATTTAATTTCTGTGAAAAAAATTGTAAAGATAATTTCTGTCGAAAGTTAAAAATTTTCATTATATTTATATTTATATAAATAAATAAATATATGAGTAATACCTGATTTTTATTACAAATATCAACAAGATAAGTTTACAAAATGACTAATGATTTGTACAGTGTTTTAATTAAAAACTATTATTAAATTAAATTATAATTTAATTATTATTAGTTATCAAATTTTTTAAAAAATAATTAATTAAATATTTTTATTCATTTAAAATTAATATTTAAATTTTTTATATTTTAAATTTTGGCGCCCTTATTGATAAGTGGCGCCATTTTTAAATTTTCTTCTGCAGTTGCGCAGTTTGCCGCTTGGAGGCGTCTCTGTGTTATTATTGAATGTTGACATTTTTTAAAGCACATGTTTAGTGTACATATTTGCTCCAAGTAATTAAAATTCAATTTAATTAGTAATTATTAGTAATTTTATTAGTTTATAAATAAATGTCAAGATGAAAGTAAAAACATTGACCAGAAATCCTGATGAATATTTAAGAGAAACAAAAAGAGATCTCCATAAGCGTAAGTTGTATTTAATATAACCTAAAATTTTTAATTTTATTATAAAAAATAAATTTTAATCAGCTGATCTGAATATTTTTAATTTTTTTAATAAATAAATTGTAATTTAAAAAATATTTTCAAAAGTTAACAAACATCTGACAGTTTTTTTTAATTTTATTAAATTTTTTTTTGCTTTGCATTTGTAATTTTTTTAAAAATAATTTAATTGTAAAAAATTGACGTGTAATTTTCTTAGCAAAAATTTATTTAAAAAAAAATCATTTAAATTTTCAGCTGTTAGATAAAATTAATTTTTAATATTTAAAACTTATTAATTTAATTTTTTTAGAGCCAAGAAATTATGATCCATCCTTGCACCCGTACGAGGCTGCTCGTGAGTACACCCGAGCTCTGAACGCGACAAAACTAGAGCGAGTGTTTGCAAAACCGTTCGTCGGAAACTTAGACGGTCACAAAGACGGCGTGTCAAGTGTCTGTACTCATCCAAAATATTTATCAGTGTATCTAAGCGGAGCTTGTGACGGAGAAGTAAAGATCTGGAACTTGCCAACGCGAACATGCCAGCGGACAATTTTAGCCCACGATGGAGAAGTAAAAGGCATTACTTTCGCCAGTGATAAAGAACATTTTATCACTGTTGGTAATGACAAGTCCATCAAGACGTGGAAGTACTCCAAGGCTGAAGAAGAAGAAGAAGAAGAAGAAGAAGCAGATGAGCCTACCAACACAATTTTCAGCAGAGTAAGTTCTCTTATTTTTTAAAAATTCACGTTTTAATAATTTAATAGATAATTAAAAATAAAAAAATTAATTTTGACAATTAAAATTGTTTCAGAAAATTCTAACAGGCATCACTCATCACCGGAATAAACCTTTGTTCGCAACTTGCGGAGAAATTTGTCAATTATGGGAAGAAACAAGGAACGAACCTGTGAAATCATTCCAATGGGGAATTGATGGCTTGCTGGATGTTAAATTCAATCAAGTACAGACGAATTTACTTGCTGCGTGTTCTAGCGATCGCAGTGTAATTCTGTATGACACAAGAGACGTAGGACCCATGAGAAAAGTTGTCATGAAACTAAAAACCAATCAACTTGCTTGGAATCCCATGGAAGCTTTCACATTCACTTGTGCGAATGAAGATTACAAGTACGTAGCTTTTAATTACTCTGATAGTGTTACATATTTAGCTTTATACTAGTTTAATACGCGCTTGTAAATTTAAGATCAGGTTGACTAAAGGAGAAACTTTTAAATATTTAATTTGGATCATATTGCTTATAATTTATTTAAAAAAAAAAAATTATTTAATTATTCTTGAGCAGTGTCTTGATTATTAAGTTAATCAAGATATTTTGTTAATGTGATTAAGTAAACTTGATCTGTAAGAATCTGTATTATTCGGAAAATATTTAGGCTGCATTCAAAAATGCTTTATCTCTAGGTAAATAATTAAGAAATGACCTTGTATTTTGTGAACTATTGACATTTTTAAAGATATAAGCTCATCTTGATGTTACACTCATCAAGACCTTTCATTTGAGTACCCACATCAATTTTTCATATATTTTATATATTTATATATTATATATATATGTATATATGAAAAATATATAAAAATGCATGTGGGTACTCAAATGAAAGCTCTTGATGAGTGTAACATCAGGATGAGCTTATATCTTTGAAAATGTCAATAGTTAAAAAAGTACAGTACAATTTAACAATTCATTATTTAATAAAGCAGAATTTTATTTATTTATAGTTTACAAGTCGTGGCAGTCACATAGTGACTGCAAGGTTGCTAGTTTTTTTTAATAACATTTTATTTTTATATTTAAAAAAAAATAATTTGATATTTTTATAATAATAATAATATTAAATTTACAGTTTGTATACATTCGACACTCGTCATTTAAAATCACCGATAAATGTACACCAGGACCACACCAGCGCAGTTGATACAGTTGACTATTCACCAACTGGTCGAGAATTCGTATCAGGTAGTCACGATAAATCAATTCGCATATATGAAGTCAATAAAGGACACGCTCGTGATATTTATCACACAAAACGAATGCAGAAATTGAAATGTGTCTCCTGGTCTCTCGACAATAAATATATTATTAGTGGTAGTGATGAAACTAATATCCGGGTATGGAAAGCTCGGGCCTCGGAAAAATTGGGAGTGGTAAGTCATAAAGCTCTATTATTTATAATTCAATTATTTTCTGTTCGTTGAATCAGATTTGTTATGCTCATTTGTGATTTATTTAACAGCTGAAGCCTAGGGAAAGGATGGCTTTGAATTATAGTTCTGCGTTGATTAATAAATTCGCAGCGCATCCACAAATTCGTAGGATTGCGCGTCACAGACAAATACCCAAACATATTTATAATGCGCAGGCTGAATTACGGACTATTCGGGAGAAACAGAAGAAAAAGTATGTATTTTTATCAGAATTATTTTCATTTATAAAAAATTTATTTATCATTTTTAAAAAATGTATTTTTAATTATTTTTTAAAAAATATATTTTTAATTATTTTTTAAAAGTAGTATTTTTAAAAAATGTATTCTTAAAAATATATAAAAAAATTTATTTTTAAAAATTTAAAAAAAAAAAATTAATTTTTCAGAGAATCAAATCGTCGTGCTCATTCACGTCCTGGAACTGTTCCATTTGTATCAGAGAGATCGAAGCATGTTGTCCGAGAAGAAACATAAGTTTAAAAATATTTTTTTTTTCATAAATAATCAATAAAAAAAAAAATAATTCGTAATAAATAATTTTATTATTGAAATTATACAACATATTACCGTGATAATTTTATTTTTCAAATTTCCTCAACACACAAACTTCAAAGCGAGTAATTAGGTGTATTTTTTAATTTTTTATTTTTAAGATAATCTGTAGTACTTACTCATCACAAATTTTAAATAGTTACTTGGTAGTGCTAATTTACAATTAAGTTCAATTTTTAGCGATACATTTTACTTTTATTACAATTAAAGTTAAACATTTACTGACCAAAAATAATAGGATTTATAATTTGTAATTTAATGAGTATCGCTTGTTCTATACGTACAGATATATATTTAAATTATCGTGATAATTTAATTAGAGATACGATAGAGATAGTCTGGCGTATAAAAGCGTATGATCCGCCCCTTGTTTATGCTTACATCATTTATTTCTTCATACAATATTTATTTTCGAATATAAACTATTCACACAACTTCTGTACAAGACTAGGTTTCAATAAAATCAATCGAAATTTTTTTTTCACATTTTTATCGATACAAAAAAAATATCAAAGTTTTAAATTTAATATTTATACTTTCTCTTTTCATGATAATAAAAAAAAAATTAATTAATTAATTAAATAAATGACAATGTTCAACAATAATTATATAATTTATATACATATAAACACATTTACATTAATTTATTTTATAATAAGACATTTTTATCGAAACCACATTTAATTAATTAAATATCGTGGTAATTTTTTTTTTCTCATTTTCGGTCACTAAAATTATTTATTATCGAATGGCAGTGACTGACGCAAAAAATTTAGGATAAAATAAAATTTATAAATTCATTTGACTTAAAAATACAATCACGTATTTTTTTTTTTTTTCTAATATATTTATATATTATATAATATAAATTAATGATAAAATCTATTTTTGACTTTCAATCGCCATAATTATCACTTTTACAATATATTTATATTTATTTTTTAATTAATAATCACAATTAACAGTTTATTGTTAAATAAAATTAAATTAGACATTTAAATCAGCCATCATTTTACGAAAGTCCGCTAGAGTATTGTAATCAGGGTCTGAATCAATGTCGGCGAAGTCTTTGTTGGAGTCTGTCTTGACGAAGCTCGGATTGTAGCGGCTTAGAGACAGAGGACAAGGTAATAGCTCCTTCATTACTGAGTGGTGAGTTATTAGTGCAGTTAGGGTTGTAAATTCCTTTGTAAAGCCCTGAAACAAATTTATTTTATTTTTATTACAAGTTTGTTTATTTTTTTAAATATTATTTTCAAATTTATTAAAATTCTATTTTAAAGTTTTAATTTAGTTATAAGTTTAAGGGTTCAATATTCTAAGGGTTATTTTCTAATTTAAGTTTGTAGTATCTAAAATTACTTATCAAACTTATCAATTTTTTATTTAAAAAAATAAATTTGAAAAAAAATTTAGAGCAAGATTTTAATTAGTTACAAATTTTTTTAGCAAATTTGAATGGATTTATATTATTAAATTAGTTGGCATATATAGATAAAAAAAAATTATTAATTAATTATTTTAAATTTGAAAAGAAAATTTTTTTTTAAATTTAATAAATAAAGTTTAATTATATTAAACAAAAATAATGTTGTAAAAAAATAGCACTCTAAATTTTCTATCAGCAGTAGAAATATCATAGATAAAATTGAATAGATAAGAATGTAAATAAACACAAATGGGATTTAATATAATAGATATTTTATACAAAGCTTTCTTTAAATCGAATGTCATATCAAAGTATTAAATGTATAAATAATTTTTTATGTTTCAACGGGATTTAAGTGGAAATTTTTATACGATACAATTCTCCGAGTTCATTCTATCACTATCAATAGTTTTTTATTGATAAATATATTTTATATATTTACAACTCTCGGAAATTTATTTCCAACGTGAGTTGCGAACTTGGTAATAAAAATATACTTTGTAAAAATCCAATTGACGAGTCTGGAGAAATATTACTTTTGCAAGGTAATAAAAGTGAGATAAATCTAAAATTTATCTTCTCTAAAACAATTTTTAATTTTTTCGTTTCTATATTTGTTAATAAATATTAAAGTACTAATAAATAATTAATAAAGTTTTTTACTGTGCTTTTGCACAATATTAAAAATTAACTAAATACAAATTTTATCTTCTCTAAAATTTTTTTTAAGAATATTTTATTAGAATAAAAATAAAAAATGAATTTTTTGGCTTTATATCTGTTGATAAAAAAAATAAAAAGAAATATTAAATTATCAATTAATGATTAAATAATAAAATTAATCAATGAAGACTAATTTCTTGACTTGAAGCCCCGGGGTAATTATAATTTACACATAATAATCACAGCATTGAAATTGGATGATCAAAGTAAAACAGAGAGAACAGTAGAGGAAGTACGTTTGATTTCCCTGTGGCCCTTTCTATAAAACTCATATCGAATACTATATGTGTTCCTCTGCTCGTATGTACCATCAGGCTATGGGTTGTGTATATTCCATCATGATAACTACCATCCTTTCTCTCAACCCTTCATCCATCCTTTTTATATATACATTCATAATTCTATATATATTTTACTCCATACTGGCAGTATGGACTCAGAATGTGCAGTCTCGACATCCTCAGGATTATACACGTGAAATTCCAATCGTAAAGTTTGTTGGATTAGCCGGATCATCGTAGTCTCCGTTTAGTTCTCAAATTCGTTACTCGAGAAACTCCTAACTCTATATATCCTTC
Source organism: Cotesia congregata (assembly GCA_905319865.3). Taxonomy (NCBI): domain Eukaryota; kingdom Metazoa; phylum Arthropoda; class Insecta; order Hymenoptera; family Braconidae; genus Cotesia; species Cotesia congregata. The sequence goes on from CAJNRD030001124.1 coordinate 15,038,001, forward strand.
TCTTTACTCATCCCTACTACAACGGTTACTACAAATAAAAATGTAGAAAAACTACAATTGGCAAGAAAAGAAACATCCAACTATTTTAACATTTCAAGTTTTTACAATAAAAACTTTAAGAGCTGGTAGTAAATTCTTCTCGGATAGTTTTAGTTAAATATTTATTGATTACATTGTTAAGCCCATCAATATTGTCAGAACTCGGCTGGTTGTTAATTTCTTTTTTTTAACGTTTTTTATATATTGAAAAAAGAATTTTTTAATAATAATTTAATAAATACTTATTAATTATTTTTATAATTAACAAATGACCTTGTATCTTGTTAATTATTGACATTTTTAACGATATAAGCTCATCCCGATGTTACACTCATTGAGACCTTTCATTTGAGTACCCACATCAATTTTTCATATATTTTATATATTTATATTTATTATATATATATGTATATATGAAAAATATATCAAAAATGCATGTGGGTACTCAAATGAAAGCTCTTGATGAGTGTAACATCAAGATGAGCTTATATTATTAAAAACGTCAATAGTTAAATAAGTACAGGGCATTTTAACAAATATCTTGTAAAATATTGACATTTTTTGAAATGTAAGTTCACTCCGACATTATACACATCGAGACCTTTCATTTGAGTACCCACATCAATTTTTCATATATTTATATATATTATATATATGTATATATGAAAAATATATCAAAAATGCTTGTGGGTACTCAAATGAAAGCTCTTGATGAGGGTAACATCAGGATGAGCTTATATCTTTAAAAAGGTCAATATTTAAGAAAGTACAGTGCAATTTAACAAAAGTCATTACTTAATAAAGCAAAATTTTATTATTTATAGTTCACAAATCACGCCTTTAAAACTGTCGATAAATTTATTTATAAAAAAAAAATAATTATTCAAACATAATAAATTATTTTATTAAAAATGAATAAATTCTTCCTATTAATGTAAAAGAATTTTGCTAGAAAAAATAATAAATCGACTTAAAGTTAATATGAAATATTATGTAATGCAATAAAAAATAAAAGAAGAAATGTAACATACTTTTATCTTGTAGCCTTTGTTTGTTCGCATGATGAGATAGTGAGCAATTCCACTGGGTTGAAAGTCACGTGGAACGCGCAAGGATAATGCATAGCATCCAGGTTTGCTAGTACTCTCTCTAACCATGAAAGCACCTTCCGGTTCTTGGCTCAACACCTCCAGCGTTATTTCCCTGTCGTCATAAATAACATCGAGCTCAAGTAAAGGAAATGCAAATCAACAATAGAAAGAGTATCACATACTCTATTATTATATTTATTTGTACGAGTGAGATGTAAGAATATTAACGCCCGCGCAATGATATGAAGCTATGATTATCATCACGATAACGAGGTACAACGTTGGCGGTCGTACTGTCAACCGTCATGCAACCCGAGCTAAGTACTTTGATTATATTTTAATGGTGTACATATTAATATTCTTCGCAGTAAAACAAGCTACAAGAGGAATCCTACTGTTGTTGTATTACATAATTATTAATTATTCGTATTCATATATATTATTTATGGGTGTCTTTGTTTTACAAACAACGGAAATGAAGGTACTATTTATGCAATAAATTTCTTTTTATTATCGGCTTTTTATCAATTTTGTTTTATATTTTCAAGAAGAAATGTAAAAATTTTTTACTTAATAAAAATCAATTGAATAATTTTTTAAGAAGCTAATTTAAATTTTTTATATCTAAAAAAAAATCTTTATATGAATAATAAAATGTATAAATTAATTATAGAAGTTAGCTGAAATTTTTGATACGAGAAAAATTTAATTTTAATATTTAAAAAAAGTTCTAAAGAGACTGTAGATGAAAATGGCGTTTTTAAAGTTAAAAGCGCGCGATTTTTAAAAAAGAACATCAATTTGCAACCAAAGGGCTTTTTTATTAATTAAAAAATCTTTATTTGATTTATAAAATGTATGAAATAATTTTATGAGTTAGTTAAAGGTTTGTACAAGGAAAAAATTCAATTTTAATATTTAAAAAAAAGTTATGAAGAGACTGTAGATGAAAAAGGCGTTTCTGAGGTTAAAAGCGCGCGATTTTTAAAAAAAGAACATTAGTTTGCAACCAAAGGGCTTTTTTATTAATTAAAAAATGTTTATTTGAATTATAGAATGTATGAATTAATTTAAAAAAGTTAATTAAAGTTTTGTATAAGGAAAAAATTCAATTTTAATATTTAAAAAAAAATTATGAAGAGACTATAGATGAAAATGGCGTTTCTAAAGTTAAAAGCTTGCGATTTTTAAAAAATAAAATTGTATAAACGAACCTAGGTATACCAGCTTGAAACCAAGGAGCTTTTCTAAGTTCGCCTTCCTCACACCGGTTATTAAGACTATCAGTTCTTTCGGGAAGTGGGGGTGGAGTGGGCGTCGAGCCGTGAGTACTTCCATCAGCTGGTACGGAGCTGCTTGAAGTGCTGATTTGAGAGCGGCGTTTTGTTTTAAAATCAGTGTCGCCACTGTTCGGCGAATTGTCAGGCGCCAGTCTGTGAAAGCAAAAGAATTGTTAATCAATAGACGTAACAAGTTTATTGAAGTTTATATTAAATTGGCACTCTGGAGCTGGGAGTTGGAAGTTCTGAATTTAAAGTAAAGTATTAATTGAGTACCTGTTGTTCTCGATATTGAAATTCTTGGTGGTAATTGAAACATTGATAGTATTGTCGATATTGTCGGACGCCGGAATCTTATTGTAAGTCGTTCTGGTGGCCTCGTTGTCAATAATAGCTTCATTTATGTATCCACCTGAGTGCGGTCGATTTGTTGGACTAGTTGGCGTGCTACTCCCGCTTACCAGGGGACAACTGTCGTCCTCGCTATTGAGACCCAGGACTCCGCCCGTGAGGCCCATTGTCAGCCGCTTTATCAGCGGGGGCTTGTCCGTCAGTCTCTTGTACGAGTTCAGCTCCGTCGGGGAATTACTCTCGTCGCTGCTCGGCGTACTTTGTTGCGAAATGCTCTTTGGGTCATCTTGGTTCGTTAGTGGTCCCAGGACGTTGGAGAACGGGTGGGACGGTCTCAGGCCTGGTATTGAGTTTGGTGTCTGCAATAAGTCATTATTACACTTAATAAAATTTTTAAAGCTCTGATTTTTTGAGAATTTGCAATTAGTATTTTTTTTTACAATTTTTAATGTCCAAAAAAAATTTCTCTAAATTCAAATTGTTAAAAAAAAAAAAATAAATTTTATAGCACAAAATTTTGAAAATTTTTTAAACTTTAAAAAATTTATTAAACTAAATGAAATTTATTTTAAATAAGAAAAATTTTTATTTATTTAGCTGAAAATTTTTTTTACTTTAATAAAATAAATTTTTTAATTAAAATTAAATTTATTAAGAAAAAAAAATAATTAAATGATTTAATAAAAGAGAAATAATAACTTTGGTCCAAAATTTTTCTACTAAACAAATAAATTTAAATAAAAATAGTTGACGCCAACAATTAACTATAAATAGACTGACAAGACAATTCTCGATAGACTCGATCTAGACACGACGATTAAGCTCTAAAGACCATAAAAAGAGCGAAAAAATAACATACCTTAACGCTGGCGAGTCGCAGCGTGGGCGAGCCGGCACTTCCAAGCTGGACGTTCATGTCCGCAGTTGATGTGCCGTTTCCAGAACGAGACGTGGGCGCCGAGCGACTCTTCAGCCACGAATTTGAGGACGGGGTTCTGCAGCCACCCACTAAACCGCCGCCCCCTCCGCCGCTACCGCTGATAACTTTATTCTCTTTCGAGTTATTGTCACCTCCCAGTGGTTTGTTCTGTAATTTAAATCCCCAGTTAATCATCACAGCCGCTGATATTTTGTATCATACGCAACTACACATATTGATGATAAACATGCACAAGTAAATTTAATTTAACAGGACACCAGCCTTATCTATAGTGTAAATATTTTATATTACGCTACATTACATAATATATATTAAGGTGGTCTATTTTCAGCGCTGGCTGCCGAGGATAGTTAAAAAGTCGGCGCTATCACCTAAAATCTTGGGTTAACTTTATAATTAACGCTGTCAGTAAATAGGACACCTTGTGCTAGTTTGTACAGACTTAGTGGTTTCTTTGCTAGCTTGCTTGTTGTTGACGTTGTATTATATTATATACGAAAAGATACATTTAACTTTTAATATATTTTTTTTTTATTTTTAGTTATAAATTTTTATGATTTTTTTTAGACTTTTAATTAATTTTTTTTTATTTATTTTTAATTAATTGAAATTAATAATTTTTTTATAAATAATTTAAATTAAATATTATAAACATTATTTAGACTTTTAATTAATTTATTTTGTATTAATTTAAATTAATAATTTTTTTAATTAATTTAAATTAAAAATTATAAACATTTTTGAGACTTTTAATTAATTTATTTTGAATTAATTTAAATTAATAATTTTTTTAATTAATAAAAGTATAATATTGATAAAAAAAATTAATGAAGAAAGGAAAAAAAAAAGTGTAATTTTTCTGGAAATAACAATCTATCGGTAGCCAATCAATCGTAAATTTTAATTCACATTGTACGGGTGATATTGTAAGTTCACTCACCCAGACGTTTTTTTGTTCTTGGGCGGAATCTTTCCGATAAATAGTCGTTGATTGAGGTGAGATCACATCCTGGATAATTGGCTGGCGCTGTAATTGCGCCACGTATGCCATACGAAAAGCATTGCCAACTATTGTATTTAATTCTTCAGCCTGAAATTAAATAAAATATTTATTATTATTAGTTCAGATATTAGTTAAATTACATAGGAATTTATAAACATTCAAAGTATTTGAGAACTATGTTGATTTCTCCGAATTCCAAAACAGGAATTTATCCGATATTTTTATTTTGTGCCTCGCAAACATTCTGAACCTTTGGAAATATTTCAGATAACTTTAAAACTGTTTTAGATATTTTTTAAAATTCTGACCAGTGATTAGAATTTTTGTTACTTTTTAGATTGACAAATATTTATAAAAATGTTTTAGAAACTTTGATAAAAATTAATTATCATTTTGTAATTACAATAAATTAAATATAAAAATTTTTTAACTATTTTAAAATTAAAAATTTTAAAGATAAAATAATATTTTTAAAAAATCTAATTTTTCATCGTGAAAAATTTTTTTTACGCTAAAAAAATTCACTATATTAAAATTAAAAGATAAAAAAACTGAACTAAAACCACACATTAATCTCCATCAGTTATAACACGAGTGTCGAGTGATAAAATTCAGCTTAAAGTAAACAAATATTAAATTTAGAAACGTTTGAGTATAAAATACAACGAAAACACGTCGAGCGGTAGAATTTCGTCTGACATGCAGAATATGTTTATACACAGGAGCATAATCATCATACAAATACAACTACAAATCCATATGAATATGATAAAATGAGAGACATATGTAGGACGTAGATAGAAAGTAGGCAGCAGTATATATATAATATATATATATATTTGATATAAATGGTTGCTGTTTCGACTGTGGTCTGCAGACTGCATTGCTGGTTGCTGCCTAAGCCGGATATACTCAAACAGGGAGAAGTCAGGAAGTATGGCTCGTACCCATGTGGGATACATGTTATGTTCATAGATGCATGCTCCACGCACACTATTTTACATTTTTCCTTTTTCCTTTCATATTCGGTTCAGTCTTTTGCTTCGTCGTCTTTCGAAAAGTCAGCACCGCGGATTCGCGCACCGCGAAAGTGTCTGCAAGCCCCACTGAGCTTGCATCCTTCCATTTACATACATATTGTATTAATATATTTTTTTGCTATTCATGATATTAAAATTAGCCGTTCTACAGTTTTTGTATTTTTTTATCAATTAAATTAAAATTTTGCTTTGTTGAAAAATGACTTTTGTTAAATTGCACTGTACTTTCTTAAATATTGACGGTTTTAAAAATATAAGCTCATCCCGATGTTACACTCATCAAGAGCTTTCATTTGAGTACACACATGCATTTTCATATATTTTTCATATATACATA
>CAJNRD030001124.1:15044086-15058415 GCA_905319865.3 Cotesia congregata
AAATATATGAAAAATTGATGTGGGTACTCAAATGAAAGGTCTTGATGAGTATAATATCAAGATGAGCTTATATCTTTAAAAATGTCAATAGTTTACAAGATACAAGGTCATTTCTTAATTATGTATCTAGAGATATTTTCGAATGTAGCCTAAATACTTATCATAACAAATTGACTGTCGGTGAGAATGTTATAAAATCTTAAAAAGGCACAAATTCAAGTTCAGACCTTTACAATGACACTAAATTTATCAAAAAAAATTAATATTGCAAATTAAAAAAATTTTTTTAAACTTAGGCTGTCATTTTGGATATATCATATCCGGGAATTTAAATCCAGCCGATATATATTTTGCCGAAAAAAAAAATAAATAAAAAAAAGAAGAAAGGATGTGCGAGGCGTCAATGTCAGTTTTGGCTTTTCAAATAAGAAACCACAGCAAACAGTGAATGAGAGACGAAGCTTGACAGGGATGAACTGTCCAGGGGCTTTTGTCTCTACTGTTCGCTCTACGGTCAACTGAAACCTGATCAGTGGCCTCGGAACTGCGGTTGAGATACTCGCAATATATGAATAAATGTGTTTGTGAGTTTCAAAATGTCACTTGGCTCTATTCGCTAGCTATTTGTGTGTCCCGAAGCTTTTTGTTTCATTTCGCTTTACATTATTCTAGTTTACATATTTATGCACTAGATTTATTCAACTTTTACGTATTACTTTGCTGAGATACATGCCACTGACATGGTATTTCACTCAACGCCATCACAGTAAACTCAAACTCCAAAATCTTGTCACTTTTATTTTTTTTTTTTTTTATGAATTTATAAATAAAATGAAATATTTTTTTATGCAGAGATTTTTTTTTTGACATAAAAGTAAAAATAAAAGTAAATGGTGAAAAAATAAAGTTAAATTAACGTCATTAGAGCGTTCCGAACGATGTAACTTGAAAGAGCGCGTAACGAGGCAAAGATTCGTTTTATATATTTATTTTGTAGAAAACTACGATACAATATGTGGATTAATTAATGAAAGAATGAATGAATGAATAAATGATAGGGAAAAAATAATATTTTATTTAGTCTATTTGATCAATTATTTAAATTTAATCAATTGTACATAAAAATAATTAGAGGTGGATTTTTTTTAATTAAAAAAAATACATATCGGAAAAATGAAAATAAAATAATTATTGACAGTAACTTTTAAATATAGAATTTAAATGGAAAAATAACAAAGCAATTTGCTGAAGGATCATCGCTCGGTTCAATTAAATTTTAAATTACTCTAAATCTCCAAGATGAAAAACTTTTAAGTTAAAATTATTGTCATTTTAAAGTTTAATTTAATTTACTTTTGTTTTATTTAATGGAATAAATTTAATCAGTAGGATATGTATTGATTATTCTGTTTATTAGTGACATTCAATCAAAGTCATTGCCCGCAGGGCGTTTTATATTATACAATCATAATCATTATTTAATTTTAATTTAAAATTGTGTACTCAATATCATTTCACGTTAATATAATTCAATTATCTACCCCAAACGGAGGGATTGGATTATATTAATTAATGTAATTATTTCAGTACATAAATCAATGGATATTTTCATTAATTAATAAATCAATATTACTTGCATGTGTTTTGGGGGATTTAATCACGTAAAAAGTATCATTTTTGTGGAAATTGTTTTAGGCTAATTAATTTATTGATTTTTATATTTTTTAAGCCATAAATAATAATAATAATCTACATTATTAAGAGAATAAGAATAGTATTTTTCTTACCTGGGGCAGGAAAATAAGAAATGTCTCAGATTACATGTAATTGTTGACCGAGGCGAAGCCGAGGTCGACAAACATGTGATCTGAGGCTTTCTTATTTCCTGCCCGTGGTGAGAATACTATTTTTCTCCTCGACGGAGGCGGAAAGCGGCATTTTCGTTTAGCGCAGCGAGCAGAAAATTGACGCTTTCCGCACGGAGGGGAGAAAATATATTTGAAGTGTTATTTTTGTTAATATCTACTTATGAATTGTTGTATAATTTCGTTCACCTTGATTGTGATATATATTAGCGAAAGTGAATGAGGAGTTAAGAAAAATTCAATGACTCGCTCGAATCAAACTAATTATCTATTGAGTAATTTAATTATTAGATAATTTCTAAATTAACATCTGATGTTTTGACTTATTAAATTATCGAATGTAGAAACATTGAAAGGTACTTTAATCTTAATTAATTAATTTGATTTATTGGGTATTGACTAGGCTCTACACGGAAAAAAAAATATTGTTACTGGAGCCATCTATTAGATACCTACTCGTAGAAAGTTACTGTAGCATTATGCATTCCTACAGCAGCAATACGGTATGGCTACTGGAGCGATCTGTTAGATAGCTAGAATCGCCAACTACATTTCTCTTACAACGCCCTCTTACCGGACAAAACATATTTATCCGGACCACATAAAAGTGGTACAAAAATCAATTTATTGATAAGTAAATACTTATTTATTTGTCATAAAATATGAACAACCAACCTCAAACCTCATCATTATAAAATCAAAACATTTCATTCTTCTAATCTTTTGTTAATTTTTATTTAAAAATTGTATGGATAAATAAAAAAAAAAATAAGTAATTAAGAATTAAAAAAAATTCGTAGTGAAAATTTTTAGAAGCATTTTTTACTATCATTGATTTGTTATAAAATTAAAAAAAAAAAAAATTGACAGTTGTCAACTAACTTTAGTATCACATTTTTGATAATATTTATTTATTTTTCATGTACCATTTAAAAAAAAAAATATACAAATTAAATGTTTCTACACACATTCATGTATTTGTGACAAAACTCTTTTATTATAATTATTACAATAAAAAAATTGAAATATTTTGAAGAATATCAATAAAATCAGTCGTAAATGATACTGTCTCATTTACAAATCTTCTTCTAAATTTAAAATTACCTCAAAGTCGCCTGGGGTCCACTTGACTCCTCGTGTCCTCAACAGGATAATATTAAATTATAATTGTTTTTTTTTTATTATTTCCGAAATTTCCATATGTTGAAAACATCAAATGAATTCGTAATAAATAATTTACATCATAAATCATGATACGTTTTTCTGAATTGTTAATACAAAATTAATAGGAGCATATGTCATGTGTAGTAAAATTAATTATGCAATATCATACGCGGGTGATTCAATGGAAATTCAATAAATCGAGTAACGCAATTTTACATTTATACATATGGTTTCCAATATTCCAACCGTCTAGAGATAAATTTCTACTTTCTGCGTTTAATTTGCATCATATAAAATCGCGTAGCTACAATTGAAATACGCTGAATGTTTTTGATTGCTACTGAAAGATTTAGAAGTCTATGGAAAGTGACGTAATTCATTTATCTCTTTATGAAAAATTCCATTGTTCGTGTTTTTAGAACGCATGAATTTATCACTCATAATTAACTTAATTTAATAGTTCAGACAGATAGGGAACTCGGCTAATTTGAAGTCAAGTTTTTTGACTTTAAGTAGTTGAAGTTACTTCAGAGTTATTAATAGAACAGCTGCATATCCTGACTGCAGTTGATCATTTAGTAAATACAATAGTTAGACAGTTAATCCAAGACAATACCAACAGCGAGTTTTTCAGTTTTACAAATTAAATTGCTGAGTGGAAAAACTTAAACGAGTTTGTGCGATTAAATCGTTTCAATTTAAACAAATTTTCTAACTTGTTAGAGAAAATTTTACCTTTTATTTTATTGAAATTTTTGAAGGTGAAATTGGAATTGATGGAAAAATTTAAAGAATTTATAACTTAAAATGTCTTGTTTGTTTTACAAAAAAAATTAATAAAAATCAATAGGAGGATTTTTTGAAGTGAAACTTAATTAATTTATTATGATAAGTATTTAGGCTGCATTTGAAAATGCTCACAGAGCAATTTAACATAAGAAATGACCTTGTATCTTGTGAACTATTGACATTTTTAAAGATATAAGCTCACCTTGATGTTAGATTCATCAAGACCTTTCATTTGAGTACCCACATCAATTTTTCATATATTTATATATATTATATATATGTATATATGAAAAATTGATGTGGGTACTCAAATGAAAGCTCTTAATGAGTGTAACATCGGGATGAGCTTATATCTTTAAAAACATCAATCGTTAAGAAAGTACAGTGCAATTTAACAAATGTTATTTAATAAAGCAAAATTTTATTTATTTATTATTATAGTTCACATTATTATTGTTATTATTATTGGAATAATAATCAAAATTTAGAGTATATTCATCTATAAATAAAGCACCAATGTAAATTAGGGTTATTTTGCCAGTAATCATAGAAAGGCTTTAACCAATAACAATATTCATAAGAGAGGTTGAGAGAGATTGTAAGCCTGAAGGTATTATAAGTCTATGGCTTAGATATTGCGTTAATTTATGAGTACGCCGCGCATTGCATTTTATCTCTTCCGCTTCTTCATAATTAGACGATTTTTTACATTAATTAACATAAATGTATCCACTTTAAAAATAAATACCAGAATCCCGTTTCGCTAGATGCACATCCTTTGCAATACAACCTAATGTGTATTACTGTTACCATTTAATTTCCTTCTCTATAAAACTAGGTGAAATTAATTGTAAAAATACATTCCTCGTTAAAATTACTACAATTGAATGTGAGTTTTTTTATGACATCTAGATTATGAAGCTACATATTTCATACACATAAGATTTTTGTTCTTTAAAAGCTAAAGTGGCTGTAGCTTGACTCGAGGACTGTAATACAAGCGCTAATTATAAATTCAACTCTTTAAAAAAATTAGACCGGAATCGTGGGATAAAAATAGTTAGCTTTAATATAATTTATTTATTTATTTAAATATAATTTTTTCGTATTATGAAATTCATCAGAAAACCAGGACAAATTGCTCTTTTCGCAAAGTGCTTGCATTTTTTATCAAGTCAATTTTAATTTTAAATAACCTTCCAAATGTTTTGTTTTAAAAAATTTAATAATTATATGAATTTTTTATTCATTATTATAAAAATACAATATTTGCACTTGAAGTATTTTTATAAAAAATTATCTTACAATTAATTATTTCTTTTTTTGCGTGAAATTAAAAATAATCAATAAAAAAGTTATTAAATTTCCTGCAAGTATATTAAATTAAATTTAGATACAAAAAAAATAATTATAATTTTTTATTAATAATATTTTGCAAGAAAAGTTTAATATTTACTTAATTACTGCACCGTTATTTATAAATGTCGGCATATTGTCTAAAAAAAAAAAAAATACCAATCACTTCTTCGTGTTCTAATTAACTTTAGACCTCTTAGAAGTAATCAGCCTTTAATTTTTTTGCAGTAAATAAAAATTTCTTTATCATAATAAATTATAAAAACTTTTAACGAATGACGGACATAATTTTTAATCGAAAAATCTACCAATTAAGTAATTTAAAAAAATTTCCAATAAAGTATCGAGAGAAAAATGATAATAGCTGTTACGAGGACGAGGAATCAGAAAGTTGCAATGGATTGGGTATTTTAGTTGGGTCGTTAGCCCGACATATGTAATTTGGACAGTGGTATTTCAGCACGTGTTCACAAAATATGTAACATGTGTGTTTAGTGCTGCTCCAATAGAGGAGGACGCAGGATGCCTGGAACCACTATCGCGGCGTGTAATGTGGAGGCTGGATGGAGACTAGATACTGTACAGAGACAAGAGAGAGGCAAAGCTGGAGCTGGAGCTGGAGCTGGAGCGGAGATGAAAGTGTATGCTGTAGTATATGGAGAGGAGGTTCAAGTGGATAGGAGAGCCTCTTGGCATTCTATTCACCAAGTGGAAACGCGTGCGTGACAGATATATTGTCTCTCGTGTTGAGTCACGCACACTAATCTCTAAATCGGTTTCCCGCATACAATGAGCATCACAGATCACCGATGATAAATTGTATCTACCTCCGCCGATATGCAATATCCTGAGAGTCACAATCATGTGGTACAGTCTGGTGGATACATTCAAGTCAAGTCCGTAAATTTTATATGAATTAAGAGGCAACACTACTTTTAATACAAAATTATCAAAAATTGAATTTTTCAACATTTCTTGTTTTATATTTTTTAAAATTACGTACTAAAAATTATAAAATATTTTTTGGCTTAAAAGCTTCTTCATTTCACCTCTATTTCTTCATAATATTTATTTTTTATCTTGCAGCGGCTTTAAGAAAAGTTTACTTAAGCTTTATCGCAATATGTGTTGTAGAAGCGTAGAAAAAATTTTGAAAAATTATTATAAGGAAATATTTGAAGTATTTTTTGAGCTAAAATCTTTTAAAGAAACTTTTAATCGGTTAGAAAAAATTCTTTGTTGGAAAATTAATTTTTTTTCTTTGATTAAAAAAAATATTTAAAAGTAAAAAAAAATTTTTTTTGGCTAAAATGAAGTTTTATTGAGCCAAAAAAAATTTATTTTTGCTCCAAAACAATTTTTTTTTTGGTTTAAAATAATTTTTATATCCTTTAAGATGTTTTTTTAAAAATAAATTTTTAAAATTTGCTTCAATTTTAAGTTTAGTTATTTAAATTGCAAAAAAATACTAATTTTATTTGAAAAAATCACAATTTTATAAAAATTAAGAATTTTTTTAAAAAATTCAACAATTTCTTTAAGTATTCATTTATTTTTTTTATTTTAGGCTTTTTAATGATCTTCGACTTAAATATATATTTTTTTAAGTATTGATGCTCTAAAATTGAAAAAATTGAGGATTAAGTAATTAAACGCGACAAGTGAAGCCGAAACGTAAATGTCAGGAGGAAACTGTTGGAAATGTGTTCAGCTCGGCTGGTGGGATTCGACGGAACAAGTACTGCGGAAGAAGAAGAAGCAGATGAAGATGATGGTGGACAGAAGGAGAGTGATCGGACGCGTGAATCGTTCGCTCGAATAATTCTGTTCCACGGTTTGCGGTCTTGAGATCAACTTGAAATAGAGGGATTCAGATATTTCAATTACGCTCAACAACAGACGAAAGAGACAGACATTGAGACACGAAGAACACGAACAAGAACGAGAATAAGAGAAGAGGTTTATACTCTACTCTGGGCGTGCTATAATTGCTGCCAGGCGGTCGTCTCATAACTCCCAGAGTCATAACATCCTGGGTGCATACCGTCAGCCTGCCATCTACATACTCAACAATTTGATGCTAACTCTCTTAATGTCTCAAATTCAGTTTACATTTAATTTAAACATTCCATTAATGTATTTTTATTTATTGTATTTAATGCACCCGAGCTTAAACGATGAATTATTCATTACTGATAGTTATATTGTGTCTCAATAAAAATTTATTTAGCATATAGAATTTTTTAACAAATAAATTATGACAAAAAAAAAAATTTTTTTTTTAAATTGCATTTTTAATTTTTTAAAATAATTTTTTTCAACAAATTTTTTTAAGTAAAATTAAAAAATTGTTAAGTGACTGCTTACTTTAATGTCATAAATTAATTTAGGATGTATTTAATAATTTTATAATGAATAAATTATGACAGAAGAATTAAAAAAAAAAGTTGACATAAAAATTTTAAAAAATTAAAAATGCAATTTTTAAAAAATAATTTTTTGGAACAAATTTTAAATAAAATTAAAAAAGTATGAAGTGACTGCTAACTTTAATGTTATTGTATCTCTAATAATTAATACGAACATTTATATATAATTAAATTTTTTTAATTATATTTATGGAGCGCAATTTATATACTTATTACAAAAAAAATGTCATTAGCAAAAACAAGATAAGGATGATAAAAAAATAGAGGAGATTAATATTATAATTTTAAAACCGGTTGATGCAGGATAGATTAAAAAAATAGTGTACTTTAAATAGGTATTATATATATTGAAGTTGATATTAGCATTAGAATGATAGGAAAAAATCGTAACATGCTCATATCGTGACTACATAAATGTCGGGAAAATTAAAGGCAGGTAAGTAATAGCCGAGAGAATTAAGTTTCAGTTCCTGAATCTTGATTTTATACTTGTACTAGTATATATAGTGAGTAGAGTATATATAGATGTACTTGGCTCTGGCTTCTTGCTGGAGACTTAGCGAGTCCTTTAAATATGCAAGAAAAGTCTCCTCTTGTTCTACCAATCTTACTTATACGCCTTGCTACGAACCACGAAATTTTAGTTTTACATAGAAAAGGTTAAATATATCACTAAATCCCCGGGTGCTTTTCACATCAACTCGATCGTTATATTCTAAGGTTACTTTTTACAGGATCACTACTTTGTACTTTGTTAAATTAATCTTTTGGGAATTTTTTCGTTGATAAATCTTTTTAAGTTTATTTAAATATAATCTCATTTGGGAATTTTTCTTAATTTTTACGTTCAATCTTGTTAATTGCGTTTGTACTTATCATTGCTAATATTATTATAATTTATTTAGAACAAGAAAAATTTTATCTCCAGAATAGACATAATTAAGAAATGACCTTGTATCTTGTGAATTATTGACATTTTTCAAGATATAAACTCATCCTGATGTTACACTCATCAAGACCTTTCATTTGAGTAGCCACATCAATTTTCATATATTTATATATATTATATATATGTATATATGAAAAATATATCAAAAATGCATGTGGGTACTCAAATGAAAGCTCTTGATGAGTATAACATCGGGATGAGCTTATATCTTTAAAAATGTCAATATTTAAGAAAATGCAGTACAATTTAACAAAAGTCATTATTTAATAAATTTAATTTATTTATATTTTACAAGTCAATAATGTTAATTTTATTATCATTGTAGTTAATTAAAATCAAATTGTGAGGAAGTCAATTTTCATTTAAATTTAATTGAATTTTCTTTTCTCTTAAACTAAATTATTTTTTCTGTATTTAAGTAAATAATAATTTTAATTATATTTTCAATGATTTTCTTTTAATTTATGTTCAGCAGAAAAAAATACCATGATCTGAATAATTATAATGAGCTTTAACAGGTTATGGACCCAGACCCAGGCTAAAAATATAAAAAAAGTATTATTTTTTTCTATATTAATATTACCAGACAAAAAAAAAGAAGTAAATGATTAAAATGTCAGGTTATAACATCATTAAATAAAATAATCTCTAAGATAAACAGGATCGGTTTTCTTAGATAGATAAACAAGTCTATTTTTTTTACTCAATTAACCATTAGTAGACAGCAGACATACAAGTTCTCGCACTAGCTCTCATGATTAATAGTTTATTAAGATGAGAGGTAGTTTTAATATAAATATTAAAAAGAAGAAATAACTTTTGAAATCCCTAAAAGCAATATTTAAATTTGAATATTACTTTGTGAAAAAAAATTTCATTTCGCCGGCTCAGTTGGGTAAATATTGTTTGAGGTTTAGAAATAACTCAGCAAATTTTCCCGGAGCGAAGAAATCTTAACATAAACAGAAACTAAATAAAAGATTGAGCCTGTCAATTTGATCGTTTGCTGTGAGGTTTTTTCCCTCACAGCTTTATTTGCCAAATGGATTTAATAGCTCGTGAAACTCCATATCGGAACAGGTTTCACAGTGAGCAAACTTGATCCTCATCAGTATTATGTGTATTATGTATACGGCAGTTCTGGTATTGATAAAATAGTAGTACAACTATCAGTAGTCAGTAATTTTAAATGTCTGATAGATGTTACATGAATAATGAAAATTAAAAGATAAGCAAAACGTTTTGATGATTAATTGCTAAAGAAGATCCACGACGTGATACATAAATTGAGGATTCCCCGCAAACGTCATCATAAATCACGTAATGCTGTGCAATTACATCTGTCGAATGATACCTGCAGGAATTAGTACACTACATACTTTTTTTTTTTTAACAAGAAAAAATTTTAAATTATTTTTTTTTAACAAAATTTTAATTCTATTAATTTAATAAAAAATTCTTAAATAAATAAAAAGATCTTTTTTATCCCCAGAAAAAATTTTGAAATGTTTTTAGTAGAGTTAATTTTTTTTTTAAACAACAATCTTATCTATTAGATTTATTAGCTCTTCGATTTAGTCATAAGTTATTTTATTATCCATAAAACAATTTTTTTGTTAACCAAATAAAATAAAGTAAGAATCTAAAAAGCGAACTTGCGATGAATCCCAACGGTTTTCTCATTCTCTATCCGGTTCTTCAGTTTATCTTTTTATCCTCGGTATTTCTCAAGCTCTCCGGTATATAAAAGAATCTGGTTGTGCCTTGCAGCCGAATGTACACTTAGTTTTCTCGCAACACACAAGTAAACTGCCCAAGAAACTTTAATGTACCTAGTGAGTGTATATTGTGTATCCTAGATCCCAGATCCGAGGTCCCAGGTCCCAGGGGGATCAAACAAGACAACAAAACAACCATAAAAAAGTATGATGGTCATAATAAAAAAATGTACTTTTATTTTAAAACTATTCGTTAGTTCGTAAGTGCATTTTTACCCTCTACTCCTGCTCGTCGGACAGATATCGATAGTATTTAATGATTATGATGCTTTCTCATAAATCTATCGACAACTCTTCAGCCGTTGACAACTCCCATCGATAAATCATTCTCGAGTTTCCGTAGCTGCCTACATACTATATAAAAAAACTCAAACTATATCTATAAAAAAATCCCATCGCTATGATTAATGTTTGTAAAGCAAAGGTGCGATTGACTTTCAAATAACACTTGTTTATTTTACCCGACAAATTTATTCTATTGGTAGAAAAAAAATTTTTTTTTAATTGTTTGTTTTATGGTCATTAAAAATTACAAGTAACCTTGCAGTCACTATAAATGAATAAAACTTTGAATGAAATTAGTTAAATTGCTCTGTAATTTTTTAACTATTGACGTTTTTAAAGATTTAAACTCATCCCGATGTTACACTCATCAAGAGCTTTCATTTGAGTACCCACATGCATTTTTTATATATTTTTCATATATATATATATATATATATATATATATATATATATATATAATATATATTTTAAAGATATAAGCTCATCCCGATGGTACACTTATCAAGAGCTTTCATTTGAGTACCCACATGCATTTTTGATATATTTTTCATATATACATATATATAATATATATAAATATATAAAAAATTGATGATATATTTTTCATATATACATATATATAATATATATAAATATATGAAAAATTGATGTGGGTACTCAAATGAAAGGTCTTGATGAGTGTAACATCGGGATGAGCTTATATCTTTAAAAATGTCAATAGTTCACGAGATACAAGGTCATTTCTTAATTATGTCTCTAGAGATGGAGCATTTTCGAATGCAGCATAAATAATTATCATCATAAATTACTAATTTTACAGTGAAAAAATTTTTAGATCACTAAATAAGTAAAAATTGATCTGATTAAAAAAAAAATAATGTTAAAAAAATTTTTTTTATCGAAAAATTCAATAATAACAATAATAAATTTAAAAAAAAAATCTGCCATATTTAGAACAAAAATTCTAAATATTATTTTTATGATTTAAAAATTAATGTTAATAAAAAAATGTTAATTTTTTTTATTGAAAAATTAATGCTGCTTAAATTAAAAGAAAAAAATTATTTTTATAAGCTTAAAATTAGATAGTAAGGTGAATAATTGCAAAAAGATTTTATAATAAATTTTTTATCTCATTTTTATTCCCAAGAGATTAAAGTTATCACGAGTACAAGACACTTTTAGATATTACGTATATTGTATTGCATTGTATTGTAGATTGTATGTGACACGAGTGTATCTTGTTTCGTATTGTATTTCTGGTGTGGTATTGAATCATACGAAAATGCAAAGTCACGTGCAAGGTATCTAGATCTGGTGCTGAATCTTTTAAATTTCAGAGAGTAGATTGTATACGAGGGTTTTATACAAGAGACAAGAGAAGAGAGAAGATACCAGGTGAGAAAATGTCATGTGAATGCCTATAATGTTTGAGGAAAGTATACTACTAAAGCGTGCACTAAAAAATTTAACGACTTTACTTTCCAGCTAAAGATGATATACTATATATGCACTATAAATGCGGGTAATATAGAGATGAGAAGAAGAGTTAACTCGCGAATTTCCTCCGATAATACTAAAAAACTTCATTGCTCTTATCTGGCATCGCCGCAGAGCCCCAACACTCAGACACTGGAATGTTCCGGGAAGAAAAAAGGGCGGCGCGAAGAAGAAAGAACAAGTGTATGATGTATAGGTTATAGGACGGAAAAACGATAAATAATTGCTGGAGGAGTCTCGAGAAATATTGAACTGACTCGGCTGCTTTTTCAAAAATACTCCAGAGAAAATTACGTAAAGTGTGACTAAAAAACCAAATAAATCTCTTTTAGCTCATGTGTAAATAATTGCTAGGGGGGTAGGTATACAGCCCGTGGGAATAAACACCTCGATTGTGTATACTAGTATGGTCTTTGCTTTGGATTTTAAAGTCCTTGAAAAACTTTTCAAGAAATAACATCCTGGATGGAATTGACGTCTTTTTCAATTTTTAATTTTTGTCCAGCAGGACAGCTGGAGTTTGACGTAAGAGTGCTTGGCACAACCAAAAGATAATTAGACTGATTGGTTAATTATTTGTAAGTATGCATACACTGATAAAAAATTTTTTAAAAGAAAATTATTTTTAAGAATTAAAGAATTCTCGGCAATTTTTTTTTTACAAAATTTTTCTTCTATTGATTCAAAACAAGAAAAAAATTGCTTTCTATTTTTGATAAAAAAGTACAAATATAAAAATTAAGCTCCAAAAAAAAATTTCACGTTTTTTGACATTTTTTTTATTTAAAAAAATTATGATATAATTTTAGTACGGAAAAATTTTAAAGGGGAATAAATAATTAATACTTTGATTTTTGCTCTTTAAATTAAATTTTCAAAATAAAAAAAAAACGAATTTTTGCTCTTGAGTCACGTTAATTTTTTTATGGTCATACTTATCTCTATTATTAAAAGCTCATGATCATTACTCAAGCCGGAGTTATTCCAAATAATTAATGATAAATAATAGCAAACAAATAGAGGATTTAAAATAGAGGATTTATGTAGTAGAAAAGGGTGATTACTGATTACTTGGGTTCTTACACGAGTACCTCGGCTGTGCACACATCATAAACATCCTTCAAAGTCAAATGAATCATTATGTGGAGTTCCTCCATACCGTGTGATTCGGGTTTGCACTCGTCATACAGAACACGAGCCTGGAAGCACCAACTGAAGGCTTTGTGGTTCGAAATAAGCTCTGGTAAAGCGTGTAAGCCTGGAAAATTATTTCACTAAGTGTGTACATGGCTTTCGCGGAGCTTTGATCGACGTGATGGAAACTC
Source organism: Cotesia congregata (assembly GCA_905319865.3). Classification (NCBI taxonomy): domain Eukaryota; kingdom Metazoa; phylum Arthropoda; class Insecta; order Hymenoptera; family Braconidae; genus Cotesia; species Cotesia congregata. Next base: position 15,057,527 of record CAJNRD030001124.1, read on the forward strand.
GCTCAGAGCCATGCAGAGGACCTGTTTTGATTTCGTAGAAATGTAATAAGAGATGAGGTGGCTAACGGATCCGTGCATCAAGGTGAAACCAAGTTACTTTGATTACTTGTTGACACCCTGGGAATTAACCGGAGGTCTTTATAAAATTTCTAAGTATTCTCAAACTTCTCTCTTTGTCCTTCTCTCCTATGTGTTTAATGTTAATTACGCTTTTCAAATAACATCGTCTTGTCACAACTCACAACCTTTCAAATTTACGTTTGACATTTTAAATATATACTCAAAATACTTTTTTTATCTCAAGAATTTGTTGGTATTATTTTAATTTCAAATTATCATATTTTTACATTAAATCCTTTGGGTTAATTAAAAACAAACTTTCTTTTGATAAAATTTTGTTTTTTCGGTAAAATATTTACTTTCTATTCTATTTTTTTTAGAATTAATTTTTAATGTACATAAAAAATTTGGATGGTAAATGTGCAAAGTTAATTTTAAGTCAAATTCTATTTAAAAAATTTATTAATTAAAAACTAGCAACCTTGCACTATTGTTAAATTGCACTGTACTTTTTTAAATATTGACACTTTTAAAGATATAAGCTCATCCCGATGTTACACTTATCAAGAGCTTTCATTTGAGTACCCACATGCATTTTTGATATATTTTTCATATATACATATATATAACATATATAAAAATTGATGTAGGTACTCAAATGAAAGCTATTGATGAGTGTAACATCGGGATGAGCTTATATCTTCGAAAATGTCAACATTTTACCAGATACAAGGTCATTTCTTCGTTATGTATCTAGATACAGAGCATTTTCGAATACAGCCTAAATTCTTATTATAATAAATTGACTATTGGTGAGAATGATATGAAA
>CAJNRD030001124.1:15063295-15138857 GCA_905319865.3 Cotesia congregata
TCGGAATGAGCTTATATCTTTAAAAATATCAATATTTAAGAAAATACAGTACAATTTAACATAATTAAAAAATTACCTTATATCTTGTGAACTATTGACATTTTTAAAGATATAAGCTCACCCCGACATTACACTCATCAAGACCTTTCATTTGAGTACCTACATCAATTTTTCATATATTTTATATATTTATATGTATTATATATATGTATTTATGAAAAATATCAAAAATGCATGTGGGTGCTCAAATGAAAGCTTTCAATGAGTGTAACATCGGAATGAGCTTATATCTTTAATAACGTCAATATTTAAGACAGTAAAGTGCAATTTAACAAAAGTCATTATTTAATAAAGCAAAATTTTATTTATTTATAGTGACTGCAAGGTTACTAGTAATAATACTAATGATATTAATAATAAAAATTCAATAATGTTGACTACAATAAAGTACTCGTATCCAATATCTTTTATTTAATTTAATAAAAAAAAAGTCCATGTCTGTTGCGACATATCTCCAACTGGTCTTGCTATGCCGTCCGTCAAGTGAAAAATTATTGTCTAAACAACAGTCAGAAGCTCTCAATCACTCGGATTCCTCCGAAAGTTTGGTGAGTATCTTATAAAGCAAAGTAGAGTACAGTAGCATCGAACGTGACATTGTCTTGTATTATTTTTTTTTGGGTAAGCTCTCTCATTTTACTTTTATTTTCCTTCTATCTTCCCTGGGGCTGTGTAACCTGAACAGTAAAGGAAAAAAAGACCCGTCTCAGATTGAAGTCGGCTGCTGTAGCTGGTGGGAGTGAGTTTGAGTTGAGGGTGGCTATATATACGAGACATAAAAGACCATACTATCGGACACCGGTGGAGATAATTGAAGAAAAGTTAAAAAGTAAAACAAGAACAATAAGACGCGAATAAAAAGTTTCTCTGGACATCGACAATCGGAAGACATTGAGGGTCAAGTGCTGTTGGAGTTTTTCTTTCTTATATATATATATATATATATATATATATATATATATATATATATATTATACAATAAAACATAAATTGATCATACAAAACAATAAAATAACAAACAAATATCTTATCGAGGGTGTAATTTGTGAGCACCTAAAGTGATTTACAAAGTTTTACCCAAAAAATGAATACAAGAAAAAAAACTCTTGGTTCGAGGTAAGGTGGGGTGGGGGAGGCCGAGATAAAAATAATATAAAGACAAAGACAAGATTGGAGTCTCTGCAGCTCCTGCTCCTGCACTCATCCTATCCTGTTTATCCTCAGTATGTTGTTATGTGTACGTATATGTTATGTATACATATAGAATATAGAGGAATGAAAGATATGACCGTGACCGCGTGGTATGTCTGGAATGTGGCCCGTCACTGCGAAGCGCAAAGCCCCCGACGGCAAACTGGCACATCTTCTTGATCCATACGTCCATTTTTTATTATTATTATTATTATATTTTTATTTTATCGGCTCTTACGGTAATAATTTATTCAATCGGCGAGTTATATAAAGCTCCATAAAATAAAACTATTAAAAATAATTTCATTATTATTGTTATATCATTTTTGTGTTAAATGTTGCGCGACAGTCGGCTATTTCCGCCACTGAATTGATTATTGTATTCTCTACGCATCAATAAAAACAATGTCCGCATTTTTATAAATAAATTTTGATATTTAAAAAAAAACAAAAGTTTGAATTAAAAAGAATAATTAAGTAGAATTTTAATCGATGCCTGCAGACACTAAACGTTCAAGAGTACCGTAAAAATTAAAAAAAAAAAAACAGTTAAAGATAATCACTGTGATAGAGAGTATGATTAGACAGGTGCTCAAGAACGCACACCTGTCTGGTCCAACGAGATGCAGAGCCTCAAATGCGTAATATATGAGAGGTTGAGTGTCGGTGTTTAGGACAAGCTGCCAGATAGAAGAAGATATCTTTTAGGAATGGATAATCGATTTTAGGATTCAGCCACCTGCGGATTCTTGGCTGGAGGAGGACGGAGCCCTCGCTCTTTGCTAATTCTTTATGTACTGGGGATAGAACTGGAGATGGCGAAGACTAAGAATGAATGCGTTCGACGTTACAAGGAAGATAAACTCTCGGAAACAGCTGGATCTTTAATGGAGTTTAAGACTCGTTGCTGAAGCTGAAAGCTGATGCTCACTTCATTATCATTTTAGAATGTTTCGAACCCTAAGAAATTGTTCACCTGCTGTTTTAATTAGATCTAGTTTATTTACTATGACTGCTATAGATTTAATGATCTTTAATTTGTTTTAGTTTTTAATTTTTTGTCTTATTTAAAAACAAACTAATTACAAATTTGATTTTTTAACAAAATAATTGAAATAAATTATTTAATTTATTTTAGAGCAATATTTATTTAAAAATTTAATTTTTTCATTAATTAAATTGACAAAAAATAAAATTATTAATTTAAAATTAAAATTTTTTTCTATTAAACAATTTTATAAAGTCTAAAAATTTTTTTTTGAGGTAAAAATAACAATTTAATACTTTTAAAATAACTAGTTTGCGGTAAATCGATCTAATTAATAATAAAGTAAATAATTAGGGGTCTTGGAGTCATTTTGTGGGTAAAATATATCAGAAGCTCGCAAGGAGGTACTTTACTCTAATTAGTATTCACATATTTACGATCGCCTCTAGGTTATTTGAATTTTAATGCCGGATTAAGTGGATCTATATAAGATAATCATTATTAAAGTCAATTTAAATTTTTTATAAAAATATAATATATTCTAAAGAGTTATTAAAAGTATTTAAATAATTTTCCTCTCGGTTGACTGTCAACGCCTTTGAAATTAATTAAAAATTTTCGATAAGAAATCAAAAAAGTCCCGTGAAAATAATTTATATATTCTTTTATTTATCGCTTTTGTTAAATAAAAATAACAATTATCTAAAATTTATAGTAAAAGTTTGTTTCTCATGATCGTGATGAGGGAAATTTTAATATTCTTAAGAACTTTTTTAATGAAATGCATGTTGATGGATAAAGAAACAGAAAAGAGATTGAAAGTCGTTTTTCTCAGCATGTAAGAGCCCTAGAGTTACACCTGCGTCTACCTGGAAAGTAAACATACCTGCTTGAAAGTAGACCATACACTTTCGGCGGTGATAATTCTAAAAGTCAATAATTTAAAGAAAAATTACTAAAGACTTTTCTTTATTTAGGATGCGCCTATTAGCACTTAAAAAGAGCCGACAGGTTTCAAATTATATATTTACGTCTGTGAGATCACAACTAAATTCCGATAATTATTTGAAATTGATGGTGTTAGAAAATCAATTAAAGTCTTGGCTCTGTTTCCGTAAAATAATAATACTCCTTTGAATGCCGAGATCTGAGGGCTAGGAATCTTTTAAAGGATTGATAACTTTATCGTTTGAGTGTAAAAAGCATCACTGGTATATATTCTGGGGTGACAATGAGATTGGCCCCTCTTTCATGCAACAGAAGTGACTTAAAAAGCTCAATTTCTCAACCCTCAGCTGCAGAAACCCAAGAAAACCCCTGAGAATATCCTCGAGGGAGACAATGAGGTGAGAAGAAGCTGCGCAACTTTTGTTCTTAAAACATAATAAATGTATCTTCTTTTTTCTTCAATCCCTTTTTACTTCTCTTTTAGTTGGAGCACGCTTTTATTTTGTTTTAAATCAAAGAAATTTATTATTGAATCCAAATAATTCTTCAATTTTATAATTTTTGAAGCTCACTAATGCTGAATTTAATTAAATATCTAATTTAATTTCGCCGATAATTAATTTTATTTTGACAAAACATCCAATTAATTTCTGCAAATTCACTCGCTTTATTGTTGCTGTTCAATTAGTAGATTCGATGACAAGCTCGATAGTTGTCGAATAATTACTGTTTATTTTTGGCCGCATTTTGTAATTTTAAACACTCAAGGTATCGATCGATACTTCTTATTCACATGGAAAAAATTTTGCTTTTTAAATCACACCACAAGCGATACTAAAATTGCATAAGAATCCTAATTTTGGAATCTCAAAGATACAAAATTTTTATCTCTGTGGTGTCAATTTAATATCAGTTTTAGCGCTTGCGCAAACCAACTGCGCTGGTCAGTCCAAGTAGAGGTTATATTCCAACTCTACGCTGTTTGCGTTTATATTTTTTCACATTTATTCCTAAAATAATAATAAATAAATAATAAATATGCAGCCGATTATTTTGGGCATTTTTAATTTAAAAGAATTTTCATTGGAAATACCAGTCAATAATTTTAAATATTTATTTCTTATATTAATCGAGCTTAGAATTTAGAATATAGCAGCTGCAAAGTTAGTTCCATTGACAGAAAAAAAAATTAACTTGAATCAAGTAAATAATTTTGAAGAACTTCATCTTGATTTGAACAGAAAAATTCTTAAGCTAAGAAATTCTACTTGGTTTAAGTAAATATAACTTAAGTTAAGAATTTTTCATTTTGATTCAAGACAACGAAACTCTTTAAAATTATTTTCTTGGTTCAAGAATTTTTCTCTTGAGTAAGTTAATTTTTTTTCGATGTTTAAAAACACATCCAAATTTTGTATCACTTGATGAAATTTTCATCACTTTTTATTAAAAAATTAAAATCCCAAATTTTTTATTTTTTATTGCGAAAGATAATAAATTATTCTAAACAAAAAAGGTTAAAGGTTTTTGGACAATAGCCTGAGCTTTCCCGAATCACAATATAATAATAAAGGGATTTAAAGTAACCTCGTTATAATTTTCTTAATTTGAGAAATTTATTGAATAAAAATCTCGAACTTTAATTTGTTGTTCGATAAAAAATGTTAAACAATTTGAATCGTAAAAAGCTTGAGCCTGAACCTGGCCATGAATCTCGAATTATGTTTATAATAATTAACGGGTAAAAAGTGAGAAGTGGTCGGTGTATGGTAGGTAAACGAGATACTGTACACGTAGAAAGAGTAGAGAGTGTACAGATTCTTGCGGCTAACACATAACAGCTTAGGACAATGAGCTTGGTCCTGTGGTTCGAGCACAGCTTCGTGTGGTTACCGAAGCTAGTATGGAACAATGTAAACCAACTCAGCCAAGGGGAGACAAACTACAATTTCATTAAACCTCGTTACTGATATTATTATCCTTATAATTTAACATTTTGTAACAACCTGTAATTACTTAAAAAACCTCCCCTTTTAAATATACTCTGTCTAAATAATTACCCGCCCTAATAACATTTGTTTAACAAACGCTAATTACTTTTATTATTTTTATTTAATTTATTAATTTATTTCAGGTTTTATAGCTCGTAAAGGATTCGCCTGTATTTAATCTGCTGCATAAACTGCGAGCCCTTCAGTCAACTTTATGTTTCAGACAAAAGGTTACTTCTAGTGTAATTTTGACAATGAGAGTACTGTTATTGTTGGTGTATTTAAATTTTACTTATTTTACGGCTTAATTCATCGTATAAGTAAGGAAGCTACCATTGTTTTCAAATTTATTATCAAATTTTTTACAAAAAAATCGACAACTTTTTTTTTTTAATTTAAGTAATATTAATTTTTTTTTTTTTCAATGTTTCAAAATCTTTTAACTCCTTAATGTCTGGTCAATTTTAAAAAACTCGGATATATTTTTATAGAGAATTAAAAGCTTTATAAAAAAGGTCTAGTAATTTTTTTAAAAATCGACTCATTTTTAATTTATTTAATTTTAAAGTTTAAACTACAAAAAATTGGGGAATTTTTTCAATTTTTGATAAATTATTCATTTATTTCCAATTTTTGCTCTAAATTGACTTTTTAAAAATTTCTTTAAGACTCTGAAAGTATCTAGATTGTATAATAAAAGTATTTTTGTCAAAAAAAATTATTTGACTAATTTTTTATTAATTTCACAAGGCATTTTTTCAAAATTTTTGTTTAAAAAAATAAAATACTTGTATTTAAAAATTAAAAAATTTCTGAGAAAAAAATAGAAGAATGCGTCACTTGTCCTCAATAATCAGCGTATCAAATTGTCCCATTTAAAAGCTCGTAACTAAAAAAATGACTCTAAGCACCCTTTAAAGTGTGTAATTTTAATTTGAAAGAATTTGTAAAGAATAAAACTTAACATTTAAGAAATTTTTAGGCGTGTTAATTCCTTATGGCCTCTTAAGGAAGTATTAACACACCTTAAAGTGTAGAAAGTTGCTACAAATTCTTTTAAATGAGAGTTACACGGTTTACAAGTTAGTCTTTTAAATAGATTTTCAACGCCTTGCTGCTAAGAAAAAACTCGCAATCTTAGACAAGTGTACACTGAAAAAAAAATTAACTTGACTCAAGAGAAAAATTCTTGTAGCAAGAATTTAATTTTGAAGAGGATAATTGTCTTGAATCAAGTAAAATTTCCTTAAGTCAAGAATTTTTCTACTTAAATAAAGAATATTAAGTTCTTCAAAATCAAGAACATTTTTTTTGTGTAGTGTCCATTAAAGAATTTAAAATGTTTAAAAAAGAATTTTTCAATCCAAGTAATTTAAGATTTAAATTTATTTCCGATATCCTGAGAATTAATGCAAGTACATTTTTAGATTGAATACTAAAGTGGATCAATAGTACGAGAATTATCTTGTCAGTTGTTTAAAAAAAGATATCTTAAAAGCGGAAGGCGGATATTCCTGTCCGATTACAGTTTTTCAATCCAATATTTATATATTTATATTAATAGTTAATTATCTCCGATGATTTATTGATAAAATTCTGAGAATAAACGGGTCTAGCTCTTGAGATGATCGTGAACTCGTTAACTTATCTCATTGCACTTCTATTCCAGATAGAAATACTTCCGGCTATCAATATTAATAGGCTGCTTGGCATTAATTTTACAGGGATAACTCAAGTAGCTGGAGAAATAGTGTAGGACGTATTTAATAATAATTAAGGTGTCATCTGGGCGTTGCAAATAAATTTCCTCGGTTGGTTAGACGATACTGAGGGAAATTAAATTTGATAAATTTATAATTAGTTTGAACCGTAACCGTAATTATATTATATAATATATACAAGAGAATATTATTCGAAATTAGTCTATCGTGAATTGATGTCCCGAGTTTGTGTATACACAAGGGGAGGCAAGGAGTGGGAGTTTGTATAGATAAAAGCTTGTTACCAATTCACAGAGATAGAGATAGAGATTGAGACGACAATGGAGGAAATGAGGAATGTAAATCTGTTGCTTTTACATTAATTCTCCTTTTCATTATCATTGTCTCGAGTTTATGAATAATTAATCGACCGATTTTGTAAAACGATAGAGATTTATTTAATGCTGAATAATTTGTCGGAGTTGTAAGATAAATTATTATTAAACATTAAACGTAAGGTCCTGGTTAATTAAATTATTGTTATAATTTTTAATAAATTGAATTAAATCATTAATTAGTATGAAATAAATTAAATCAAATTAAACTAAATCATAAATTATATAAATGAGATACATTGTAATTATCTTAAAAACAATAAATATGCATACATATAATTATTGTTTTTAAAAAAATTTTATTTCAAGACTAATAAGTTATTGATTATATTATGTAGGGAGTAATATTTATATTGATGCATTGTTTGATGTTATTTTTAAAATAATAATAAAAGTTTTGTAAAGTTTTTTTGAATATACTTGAATATATAATTAACTTTCGAGGAAACTTTGGTATTTTTATTTGTTTCAAGACATCGGAAATATAATTAAATTTAAAAGTTTTTTAATCCATAAAAATTACTACAAATACAATTTACATTATTATTATTTGTATTTTTTTAAATTACAAAACTTTTAGGATCGCAAACTTGAAAATTAAATTCCTTTTTTGTTGGAATTTTATTTTTTATTCAAATTTAATTAATTATTGAGGTAAAAATTTATTTTTGTGAAATTTTATTTAAAAATTAATAAAAATTTACATATTAATCATAATATTATCAAATTTACAGTGAAAAAATTTTTAGATCACTAAATTAGTAAAAATCGACCTTAATAAAAAAAAGTATTTAAATATAAACCTTTATGGAGTTATCTTCAAAACTTGTTTCAATATCAAATACATGAATAATGAACAGTACAAAAAAAAAAAAAAGATAAAAATACTTTGAATGTACGCATTGTTTATAGAATCTAAAAAAAGTACTTGTTATATGGAGCATTGTGACTTAGCATTAAAAGTCTTATAATGATATTTAAAAAGCTACTGAGATAGTTCTTTAAAGCTTATAATATAATATAAACTACAAAATAACAAACAGAAATACCCCAGTCAAACGAATACAATAAGAATACGAATAAGTATTCTCAAGACGGAGAGTATCGATGAGCCACGCGACAATGGAGGACACTACTCTTGTCCATTTTCTCAGTATGTCAGATCGTAGCACAATGAACGAATTTACGGATGATGTGTTGTAGAGATCAGACCAGAAAAATAATATGAAAAAATGTTTTAGTCATAATACGTCCTCAAGTTAAATCCATTATTCTTTATTTACTTCTATATAGCAAGTAAAGAGTCTTCAAGAGACTTGGAACGAACTCGCCAAAGCAACAATAACAATACACCATCAAAAGGGAATGGACACAGCAAAATAATACAAAAGGAGACAGAGCTAATGGAAACCGATGCCGTTCGACATTCATCTGACCCACGGGTGGTGCCAATTATACCCTCGTATTCGCTCTTTTTATCCGCAATTCTAAAAAATTATCAAATTGTCCACCGTATATTTATTATACCTGTGCGCCTTCCTTAACAGTAGAGCCTAGGAACTGAAAACTCTGTCTGAAGTTCAAGTGAGTATTATATCGGATTTTCAAAAGGAACTAATGCGTTATTGAGGATCTACCAGGTGTAACTCACGGCCCTTCTCTTGGCTTTGAGTTCATATTATGTATATGCTCCATTCTGTGTTTGTGAATAACTATGTTTGACTATTCAATCGTATTTTGCTGTCTCTCTCGTATTTAAGGCACCTCAAATGATTCCTGACAATGAAACCGTACTTTATTTTATTCACCACTCTGGTCGTGCTCTGCTCTATTGACATCAAAGTGAAAATTCCATCACGCTCAGCCGAGTTATACACAATGCCGAAAACACGGGAAAACTTTCAGCTTTTTTTGGAAAATTTCAATATAAATTAAAATTAAAATTGAAAAAAATTGTGAGATTCTTTTCATAAAAATAAGAATTAAAAACTAATTTATTTGATAATAATCAGAGTATTAAATAGTATTATTATGAAATAAATTTAAAAAAACTACACAGTGGAATAAAATACCGATATGTTACGTGTTCGACAAAAATGTCGCCGGTATTTACGATAAAAAATCGCCTCGGAAGAATTTCGAATCGAAGGAATTAAAAAGAGAAATTAGTAGAATAAAAATACTTGGCGGCGCTTCTATGTATATTTATCCGCGTGGGTTACTTTCAGGTTGGTTGAACGGCTCGTAACTAACGCTTCTGTTTTCCAAGATAATCCGGTGGTCTCGTTTCACGGGGTATTATCTAAATCGTATTTACACGGAGCTGGTGAAACTTGTGACCCTTCCTTTAACCTTTACACTGTAAATCTGTGTGTGTGTGTGTGTGTGTGTGTTTGTGTGAATAGTTAAGTAGTTACAATAGTTTGTCTGCTAGTCTGTTGGACTATGTAATACTTGTCTTTAACCTTATAGACTTAACCATAAGTTCTGTTATGACTTGACTAATTAACACACAATTAAACTCCGTCCCGTGAGGCTTCATTATTCCCCTTCGTTCCATAACATTTTATTAATTTCTTCGTCAGGTTTAACACAAATGTCAAGAGTAACATGCTTTTTAAAATTCATTTTTAATTTATATTGATTATAAGTTTAGGCATTAAATAATTTTATATATTTTTTTTTAAGTAAAATTGACAATTAAATTTTTTTTCTGAGTAAATTTAATATTTTTTTCTTGCAAATTTAAAATTTACATTTTTCATATTATAAAATTGCTATTTTTAGTTTAAAAATTAAAAAAATGTAAAGTTCACATTTAAAAAAATGTAAATTTAATAATCTATATTATTAAGAGAATAAGAAAAATTTTGTGACCAGTGTATTTGTATGATAAAATGGGTTTTTATGATTAAATTTGGTATCGTTGGAAAAGTCTTGACCTGAAATTGTGTCCCTCAAGGTTCCATATCATTTTCTCCAATAGTCAATTTATGATGATAAGTATTTAGGATGCATTCGAAAATGCTCTGTCTTTAGACTCATAATTAAGAAATGACCTTGTATCTTGTGAAATATTGACATTTTTAAAGATATAAGTTCATCCCGATATTACACTCATCAAGACCTTTCATTTGAGTACCCACATCAATTTTTCATATATTTTATATATTTATAATATATATTATATATATGTATATATGAAAAATATATCAAAAATACATGTGGGTACTCAAATGAAAGCTTTTGATGAGTATATCATCGGGATGAGCTTATATTTTAAAAAACGTCAATATTTAAGAAAGTACAGTGCAATTTAACAAAAGAAATTATTTAATAAAGCAAAATTTTATTTAATTATAGTTCACAAGGTTGCTAATATGTCTTAAAAAAATTAAAATATTAACAAAAATATCTTAAAAATCAAGAAAAAAATTTCTTTAAGATTTTTTAAATTAACAAGAAGGTCCTCAGCCTATAATGAATGATCAAAAGTAATCTAAAGAAAGGGAAAGCCTTCTAGATCCATTGAAGATCTGCCTCTTCTTTATTGGACAATTTGATACGATAACCTCAGCAGTCCCTTGGTCTCAGAGCACAGATGCATACCAAGAGCAAGCCTGAAGTCTGTACACTTGGGTTACTTGGAGGAGCATACTCTTGGAGAAGCCTTAACGGCTGGAGAACGGCTGAAGCTCCGAGAGAAGGGGAAGGGAAAAGCCGTGGGATCGGACGAGCGCATTCCTTGGGTCCTTACCGCTTGCTCGTGGCACACGAGATGCCTGCGACTTAACTTCTCTTGCCTCCTACCTAACCTAAACCCGTATAGTGTAAATATATATATATAGCATCTATATCTATATCCTTTGCTTTGGCTTGAGCCTCAGCCCTCACTCCTTGCCTTGCTCTTCCATGTCTACGCTCTTTTTAGCCCGAGTTTTATTTTTTCTAATGCTTGCGCCTGCATGGCACAGATATCTTCACCCCGCCACTCGCTTTTTAATCAATGTTTCTAATTATTTTTTAATCTTCTATCCAGCCTCTATTCAGCCGCACTAATTTCACTCCAGTCTGCTCTGTCTGGTTTCCTCGGAACTAGACAAGACCCGGAACCGGAATTCGGTTAAATGATCCTCCTCCTTTTTCGAGGCCATTCAGCCTCGAATTAATTCAGATATCAAAAGAGCCAATTTTAGGGAAATGAGATGCTGGGTGCAAGATGTCGATGTCAACGTTCCAGTGATCTAATGCCAGAGGCATTGAAATAAAATTTAAAGATTCGACTGTCGATTCCCTGAATTCGCATGGCCTTAAGCCAAGAATTTGTCTAGGAATGCATTTCTCCTCACTCTCTGGCGCTGCCATTTAAAGAATTTCTAAATGTCCTATCCCTTTGCAGATCGAGATAGTGACTCACATACGGCTTTGCATAGATATTTATAAACCATCTGTGCCAAAAATTTTAATAATATCTGTGGGATTGAGTGAATTTTCACGGGTTAGATTTTCGAAGATATATTTTATGGCTTGGGTGATTTTTTTTTTATTAAGTAGGCAATTTTTAATAAAAAACTATTTTTATTCATTTTTAATAGAAATTTAGAAATTTTTTATTTAAAAATTTAATCTATATCTATATCCTCAAAAGACTAAGCAAAATTTTGTGGCAAGTGTATTTATATGATAAAATGGGTTTTATGGCTAAATTTGGTATCATTATAAAGGTCTTGACCTGGAGTTGTGCCTTTTTAAGGTTTCATATCATTCTCACCAATAATCAATTTATGATGATAAGTATTTAATAAGCTGCAGCCGAAAAAATACTCTATCTCTAGATACATAAATGAGAAATGACCTTGTATCTTGTGAACTATTGACATTTTTAAAGATATAAGCTCATCTTGATGTTACACTCATCAAGACCTTTCATTTGAGTACCTACATCAATTTTTCATATATTTATATTTATATATATTATATATATATATATATATGTATATATGAAAAATATATGAAAATGCATGTGGGTACTCAAATGAAAGCTCTTGATGAGTGTAACATCAGGATGAGCTTATATCTTTAAAGTATATATTGTATATATATTAAAATGCTCTATCTCTAGATATATAATTAAGAAATGACCTTTTATCTTGTGAACTATTGACATTTTTAAAGATATAAGCTCATCCCGATGTTACACTCATCAAGACCTTTCATTTGAGTACCCACATACATTTTTGATATACCTTTTATCTTGTGAACTATTGACATTTTTAAAGATATAAGCTCATCCCGATGTTACACTCATCAAGACCTTTCATTTGAGTACCCACATCAATTTTTCATATATTTATATATATGTATATATGAAAAATATATGAAAATGCATGTGGGTACTCAAATGAAAGCTCTTGATGAGTGTAACATCAAGATGAGCTTATATCTTTAAAAAAGTCAATAGTTAAGATAGTACAGTGCAATTTAAAAAAAGTCATTATTTAATAAAGCAAGATTTTATTTATTTATAATTCACAAGTCACGGAAGTCACATAGTGACTGCAAGGATGCTAATTTTATATTAATAAATTAAATTAAATAATTGAATGACCTTTTTTCCATTAAAAAATTTAATTAAATGTTTATAAGCCATAAAATTTATTAAATAATTAATAGAAAAAAATAAATTCATTATTTACAACGTCGCTAAGAATAGTAGTAGCTCAATTTGAGTTTTAACTGGACAAAAAATCGATTTAATTCCCACAAGGGCATTATAAACTCAGATAGACAATAACTTAAGCCAGTGATGCGCTTTCTTCATGCGTATTACACCCTTTGTTCTTATTTCTTGTTGTTATTCTTGCAGTACAACTGAAGATGGATAATTGGTGAGCGTTAACAGAGAACAAACTGGTTCGTACTTTGGTACTTGTACTAAGAAGACAAGGGACAAGGCCACGTGGAGGATATCAAGCTAAAGTCAACTATCGCTGCTCAGTGTTCACTGTATTTTCTTTCAATTACCATTTTGGTGTTAGCAATTAATTGTCACGTTTCTCGTAAATCCCAGTTGCTTTTATAGCGATGGAATTTTTATCCTCGAGTCACGTTAAAACCGCTAAAGCTCAAGAAAATACCATCCCTTTCTTTCTATATGTGTCGACGACAACCGAAGGAAATGGAAGAACGGTGTACCGAGTGCAGACGTTGAAAATATAAAAATTCTTTTAAAAAATCCTCGCGAGGAAAAGGATTGAAGCCAAGAATGGAGAACTTGAGAGATGAATTAATAAAAAAATTATTTTAGGCCTCGATTTTGGACGGATCACTCGCAGAGCTCATTACGTGATTGGCTAATAATTTAGAAGACTTTAGAAGACTCAGTTCGCTAAATCCCAGACAGCCGGCTTTCCCGAGGGAGTTAACGTCGCAGTTGTTCGAAAGCCCTAATCGACTTTCTCTATAAGCACCTAATTACATATACGTATGCGAGAAACGAAAGTGTTGATAAATATTGAAGGCCACCTAGCGGCGAAAGTCCTTGTTACTCTGTTCTAGCGAAAACTCTATCGATTGACCTGATTTTTGAGTATTTTGCATAGTTATTTAAATTTTTATCGTCAATTTGGTGAAGAAAGGAAAACTATTGATGGAATTTGAATGATTACAATCGCTTTCGATAGTTTTGAAGCCTACAAAATCTCTTTTGAACGCATGTCAGTGTGAACAAACAAAAGTAGTGTCACGAGAGATATCTTTGAAGAAATCGATCTATTTGAAGGGTTCTTTAGGTGGAAATAACCTAGATATAATTGAAGTTTTATGTTTATGTTAAGTAACTCAGATTTTTTGATAATAAATATTCTTTTGTGCATTGTAAGAAATTAATTTGGTTCTAGAGAAAATTTTTTTGGGTTTTTAAATTATAAATTTTGTATATTTTAAATCAATAGAAATTTATTCTATCATAATTTTATTTAAAACTGTCATTTTTACATTTTAAAAATGTAATTTTTTGATTATTTTTGCTATTAGACTGGTAAAAAAATCAATTTGATTATAAAAAAAATTTTATTTGATTAAATAATTTTTTTTAAATGATTTTCTAGGTTAAAAATGTTCTTTTATTTAATAAAATTAATTATTTTACCTAAAAATAAAGGCAAAAAATGAATGAATTAAATAAAATTTACAAAAAACCAAGAAAACTTTCAATTCAAGAATTTTTCTGGATTTTATTTGACTAAATAATTTTTTAAGTTAAACATTTTCTTTTACTTAATAAAATTAATTTTTTTACTAAAAAATAAAAGCAAAAAAATTAATGAATTAAATAAAATTTAGAAAAAACCAAAAAAATTTTTCTGAATTTTTTTAACAAATTTTCTTGATGAAAAATTATTTCTCTTTAATCAAATAACTAATCTTTTCACTAAAAAATTTAATTATTCCAACGATACCATATCCCAGAATATTTTAATAAAAATTTTAGCGCCCCAGCGACTCTGCAAGACAATACAATTACCATGAAAGGTTTTAGCATCGCTCATATCCGTCTAAACAGCTTATGATTACAAACTAAAGTCATAATACTCGTAATTGGTAAAATAAATATAATCGTGGCGCCTTACTTCAAGCTTCTGCATGTGTCCGCATCGGCAGCAGCAGTAGGACATGTAATCCGGTAGCGCCGGCATGAATTTAAGTTGCTCCTGATGCTGGGAGTACTCGTCGACGAGTTTGCGATAATGAACGCGAAAAATAGGTTTTGTTGTTCCTTGGGTTGACTTCCCGAGACGTCCCATAATCACCGTTAATGCTGTCAGGCTTCTGCGCCTGCGTATCAGTCTCCTCATACCAAAATAAGATCTAAATTGCTGCTATCCGACTAGCTATTTTTTAAACTTTAAACTCAACTTTAATTTAAAAAATATTCACAATCTTTAAAAACAAATTCACTCATAATAAATTATTCACTGAACATAGAAAATATTTTTCCGGGCATCTCACTCAGAGTTTCACTGAGAGACCTCATGCTCGTACTCTACATCCGCATCGATCCAACAATTGATCACTAGAAAGCTGTTGAACTTGGTAACCTTTGCTGGAATGCGATTCGCGGTTTTAAATTTTAAATAATTGGCTTTAAATAGAGTAATTAATTTTTTTCCCCAATGTTTAGGCAATTAAATTAAATTTAATTTAATAAAAGGAGTCACTAAACGCGAACCGAACCGAAAGCAGCGGAATAAACCGCGTGTAGTTGTACAGTACAGTACAGGAAAGAGTAGATGGACTGAAGCTAACTGAAGACTGAAGTGGAAAGAGTACATGAGCTAAGCGAAGGGCAACTAAGAAAGCGAACGGCCCACACGGCTCAAATCCCCACCAGATCTGCCACGCGGCCTGCCTCTCATCTCATTCTCTCTCACTAATACTTGTTTATAAGTTTTAAAATACAGACGGAGATTGTATGGCCTGTGGTGTGGGTACGGACCTATTTTCTTCCTCGCAGAAGTAAAGGCATTAAGTACGTATGTACCCGTACTCGTACCCGTACCCGTACCCGGCAAGGCGGCAGCTGGCGAATGCCACCTCGTACTCCAAAGTATTGTATGTTACTTGTGATATGTGATGTACTTTGAGTTTTACTTTCAGGCTCTCATTCTTTGACCTTACCTATCGCGATGCCGTTAATTACTTCAATTCCTTTCAAATGGGGGATTTAAATAATTATTTTTAATGACATTGATTTTTGGAGTGAGAAATTGCCGGTGATTTAATGCACGGGAAGAAAATTGAAGGAGTTATTACTATTTTACTATTGTAATTTTTACTAAATAAAATAGTAACGGTGGACTATACTTCTCATTTAGTAATTTTTACGATCTACTATTGTAAATTTTATCCAACAAATAAGACTAGCAAGAGTTTTAAAAAGTCGAATACTATAGAGCAAATTATACAATATGTGTTAGTGAACTTTACAATTCAACTATTGTAAAAATTCACAGTTGGTTTTTTTAGAAGAAATATTAGGGTGGGAGAGAGATATAAGGTAGCACGAATTGGTACCTGCACAGTAATCGAAAAAAGAAACTGATATTTTCGTGCTATCTGGGAATCGAACCCAGAAACTCTGTGTTGGTAGCCAGAGACTCTCCCTTTAGGCTATCCGCGATAAACTAAGACTCATGTCTTTTAACATTTATATAAAAACTCAGAGTCTAACGCTGTGCACGGCCATCACTCGGAAAGTGTGATCTTGATAGTGGGATCACTTTAGGTTGAGATTTGTGATAAGAAATTTTGTGGTAGAGATTAAAATGATTATTCTGGGTTGCTAAAATACAGGTGAATTTTTTTTTTATTAAAAAATAATGTGAATATTCTATTTTTAGGGTATTGTAACTGAAACTAGGGCATCTGATTAAAAAAACAAGAGAAAAATAGCAGGGGCTAATGCTCCTTAAAGTTTGTTGCTAAGTCGGCCACCAGAGCATTTCCTAGTGAATAATAAATAGCTACAAGGTAATAGTACTTAATGTCACTGAAATTGCAGAGTTTTCGATTAATTATTAAGTAAAAGATTGTTTAACATTTTTAAATAATTTATTGACATCAAGTTTTTGATACTTGTCTGAATATATTATTTTCTCATTAATTATAGATTCATATTTATTTTATAATCTCATTTTTTAATCAGCGTTATAGGTAAAATTTTTTTTTTTTTGCAAGAAATGGACATATATAATTTTTCGACTAAACTTAGTTTTGGAACTCTCCGCCAGATGGCGAATGATCAAGAAATTTTCTCCCTACTAGAGAGTTAATTCCTAAAATATACATATAATATTGTATTTCACTTCCTTAAAAAGTTTACCTGTCATTGTTTCTTAGTTAAATTATTTACCAAACCAATTTTTGACCAATACAACTCAATAATTGACGTATGAATTTAAAATACACTAAGTAATTGAAGTTACGAGCTAAAGTACAGCTATAATTAATAACAGATCAATGAGCATAGGAATGATAAATAAGAGAGCAAAAATTTCATTAGTTAGTTGAGTAATTTTTAAAGGTTAACGAACGGTTGGACCCCCTCCTAGTGCGAATTCCAGAGCGTTATCCTTAAACAAGATAGGTTCCGGGCTCATCGAACCTCTTTTATTATATTGTACAAAATATAAACGTATGAGAAATCGTTGTTACTTACAATTATAAAACACTAAAACTGTTATTGGTGGATTGACATCATGCAAGGGACACCTGTCGTCTTAAGCGTAAAAGTTTTTTTTTTTAATTCACATATGATGTCTAATTAATATTCTATAGAACTTAAGCCTTCTATTGTTATTGTACTCGATCGAAAACATAGAGATAACCCATTTTTTGTTCGCATTATTCTGTAATACTAATTATGAATTACAAGTACACATGTGGTTAATTATTAAGCCTGAATAAAAATATTATACTTATTAAGGGGACAATTATTAACACACACATGATCCTTGGTTAAAAAATTCAATTACAATTGTTGCCAGTTTCTTTCTTGCAGGGAGCACTTGCCTCGTAAATAATGCTTGGGTTAATTGTTCGCCGATTTGTGAAGAGGTTCAAAGAATAGGATGTAGATGTTAAGAAGGAATAAAAAGAGAAAGTAAAAAAAAAATAATTAAAAAAGTCTTTTCACTCTTTATTATGTGCGCTATCGATCTTTCTTCGTTATTTTAGCTACAAAATTAAATAAAAGGACTTTGAGGAGGTAAAAGATCTTGCCACTTGGATTGGCCGGGCCATTACTCGTGTAATGCGTAAATAAATCCTTGCGGTCGGCTCGGATTAAGAGATAATTCTGTAAGTAATCGGTTATGCAGATTGGGACGTTAAAGTTTCACTGAGGCTTGCGCCACCCAAGTAAGTAAGTAAGTAAGTGCCTGTTTAACGACAATTCGATCATCATTGATGAGCTGGGAATTATTATTGGCTAGAGTATTAAAATAAAATGAGAATAAAAATAATTTAGGAGGGGTAAGATGGTTCTTTAATAATAAAAGGTTGCTGAAAAACGCCTGAGGTTGGATGCCTGGCATAGTCACACGCCTCCACGCGACTCGAATCACACCCTTCCTCGGTAACGGTCTTTTGTCCTCCACCTCCACCTATTCTTATTCTTATTGCTGTTTTGTTCCTCCTCGAGGATCCTTCTATGTATATAGACACATAATATAAGCCTTTCTTCTTCCTTGTTCACTTGGACGCTATTTTATACGATGCTCTGACTCGAATACATCCTCCAGAGTGCGTTATCGAATTGTATACTGTCCGAGGGAATTCTCCGGGGCTCCACGATCCGATATCTCTGCTTTAATCTTTGTAATACTTTGTACAGCTTTGTTTATGCTTCCAAAGACTTTATCAAAAGTATCACAAGATTAAATGTTTGTTTTGGACGAATTATTTATCGATAAGACATTTTTTTAAGTCATTAATTTAGATTATTAATTATTAAAATAATAATTATTGAGCCAAAAATATGAAATTTATTGTTAAAATCAGGCATAAAAGTTTTTTAAAAATTAAGTAAAATTTTTTCTACTTGATTTAATTTATTGCTTTTTATATTTTTATTGAAAAATATATTTATTTCAATAAAAAAAATTTCTTTTGAACCAAAACAAAATTAAAAATAATTTAATTTTAGTTTTAAGAAATTTTTATTTAATTAAAAATTAATTTAAGCAAATTTTTAAAATTAATTTTTATCCGCTTACTTTTGACATGTGTAACTACACGGAGAAAAAAAAATAGATCTTATTCTTATGTTAGAATGATAACCATTACTACGTTACGTAGTAACGGAAATTTTTGTGAGAATTCTGTGTAAATTTGCTGATAAAAATCTTCAAAATTATGATATAAATCTGAACAATCACTCATTCGACGCAAAATTAAATTATGAAAATAATGTTGTTGTTTTTTTATTTTTTAAATAAAAATAAAAATTTTTTATTAACAAAAAACATAAACAAAATCAAAATTCTCACTTTTTCGTGAATAACTCAATAACTATAGATGATTTTAAAAGATTTATAGATACAAAAATTTTTATTTAAATTATTTGAAATAAATTTTTAGGAAAAAAAAATTTTAATGCATCTAAATGTCAAAATAATTATCTTTTTAAAATTGTAAAAATGTGTAACTAAATAAAAATAAAAATTGAGAATACTATTGAAAGAATTCGGATGAAGATGAACAAATACAATGTTGAGATAAAAATAAAAAGCATGTCGAATAAAAATGACACGGTAAATTTGTTTCTTTCATTGTTATCTCCGGGTGTTTTTTAACGATTTTCGAGCTTACCGTTTTTCTATACAGCCAAGTCATTATTATCTGGATGAGAATGCCAAGGTCAGCCTCATTCCGCGCGAACTTCAGATGGTAGAATCGTCGTACGACTATTGGTACCAATACAAATTCGTGCCGTTCTCTCAGATCTTCTCAATCTCAAATCGGCTTAGATATATTCTTCTCCATTTTATTTGTATTTTTATTTCTATTTCTATTTCTGGGAGCGATCCTATTATACATACACAGTATATTACATCGTAGGAAAAATTTTCATTTTTTTATTAAGTCGTAGTAAGGTAAAGATCTGGCCAGAGGGTATGTGTCATTACCCACGCGGTTGCGCGACTTATCTACTTCTCGATTATTATCCGACTAGCATTATATTATGGTGGTGTATCATCGATCGTAAGCGGAAACGAGCCGGGTTCCTGTCGTGATTCTCTCCGTTTTGCGTAACGATCGGAGATTTAAGGATAAAGGCTTGTATCAAATGAAGGGAGATTAAAAAAAAAGGTATATTCATGTCTTCAAGGTTTATCGGAATATACAATATGTTGCTCTTTTTTTTTTTGTTGCTCCGCACAATGGAGCACATAGCGTGTGTGATACTGATACTGTAATATATGATAAAGATAATAATAAACCGTGTATTGAAGGAAAAATTAACTTCTAATGAATCTTCTTGCTACTTTATTTTATCGTTTATTTGCATTATGTTAATATTATGATAAAATTATATATTTAAGGGCTATTAAAGATAATTACCGTTTAAAATGCAAGTTGTTTGTATTGCCGGAAAAAATTGTCTATTTTATTTTTTTTTAGAGGGTTATTGAAAAGCCTCTACACCATATTGGAGAATAATTGGATAATTTTATGGAATTATTCTATCAAGGAGAAGGTGAGATAAATGCTGACCTCGAGTGCTTAAAGTCAATACGGCTAATTATGTTTTTTTAAGCAATTAAGTGTCTGTAAAAAATTATAATGAGGATATTTATCATTCATAAGAAAATTTATGAAAAAATAAATTTTCATTTGATTATTTAAATTTTTTAAAAATTATGGAGCAAAAAATTAAGTCCTTTTTAAAAATAAAAGCTCATTAAAAATAATATTTAATCTATATTAAGAGAATAAGAAAAATTTTGTTGCCAGTGTATTAAGAAATGACCTTTTATCTTGAGAAATATTGACATTTTTAAAGATATAAGCTCATCCCGATGTTACACTCATCAAGACCTTTTATTTGAGTACCCACATCACTTTTTCATATATTTATATATTTATATATATTATAATATATATGAATATATGAAAAATATATCAAAAATGCATGTGGGTACTCAAATGAAAGCTCTTGATGAATGTAACATCGGGATGAGCTTATATCTTTAAAATATATATTATATATATATTAAAATGGTCTATCCCTAGATACATAATTAAAAATGACCTTTCATCTTGAGAAATATTGACATTTTTAAATATATAACCCATAAAATAATGTGCATTAAGGTCTTGAGAAAAGAACGTGATAATTTTTGCTTGGATGGACCTCGAAGAAATTTTCCAGTAGTTTGTCTCCAATTTTCAGATGATGATATCTATAAATTTTTTCTCTTACTTGGAAAATAACAAAATAAAAAAGTCGGTGGTCTTAGCAAATCGATGCCCGAGGCACGGAAACCTTCTTCGGCCTGAAACTTACAAAGGGACCTTGAAGAAAATACGAGAACTACTGAAACTAGTAGTATAAAGGAAAGAGAGAGCAGAGTTTGCACTTGGAAGTTTATGGGTCTTTTCTTCCTCTTCCTTTTCCTCTATTTTTATTTTCTCCACCCTGGCGCTGGAGCTCGTCTTTCTCAGCTCCTCGTCCAGAGTGGAGCTAGCCGATCGTTTTATATTGTGAATAGAAGGAGAATAAGAATCCAAGTCGTTCGTGCATTTAGTCAATCTTTCCAGTAGCAACTTTCTCAGATTAAAGTTTCAACTACTCACTAGTGAATTTAGTGATTCGCACGAGTTACCCTCTAGTATAACCTTTTATTCAACCACTTTCGTTTTTACTTTAATTTTGTTTTAAATAAACTCCTTTTTCACGGGCTATTAGACTCCCGCCACTTATGTTCATTTTCATTTTATTAAATATCTTCTTCTTACTTATCTTTTTTTCCTTTTACTCTTCTAAGCAACCGTGAAAACCTAGTGAACTATTTTTAGCTCTAGGAAGTCCGAAATAAATGTGATAGAAGATGAAAAGGATCTGGTTTAAGAGACAAAAGTAAAAAAAAAAAAAACGAAATTGACGTGTCCATCCGGAGCTCGTTTAATTAAGTGCGTCACAGTAGCACAAGCGTTAAGAAATTCCGAGAAAACTCAAAGGTACGAGTAAGGAGTGTGTAATGACCCGACTTATTTTATCCCAAGTCGTAGATTAGACTCTACTAAGCTTGCCGTGAAAATTTTTCTTTCAAACATTTTGCTACCGTGTGACCTAAATATTTTTTAAGAAATAAATTCTTTTTTTTTTTATTTTTAAAATTTATTATATTAAAAATATACTAAAAATCTTGCAGTCACTACGTGACTGCCGTGACTTGTACATTATTAATAGATAAAATTTTGCTTTATTAAATAATGACTTTTGTTAAATTGCACTGTACTATCTTAACGATTGACTTTTTTAAAGATATAAGCTCATCTTGATATTACACTCATCAAGAGCTTTCATTTGAGTACCCACATGCATTTTTGATATATTTTTCATATATACATATTTATAATATATATATAAATATATGAAATATATGAAAAATTGATGTTGGTACTCAAATGGAAGGTCCCAATGGGTGTAATGTCGGGATGAGCGTACTATCTTAACGATTGACTTTTTTAAAGATATAAGCTCATCTTGATATTACACTCATCAAGAGCTTTCATTTGAGTACCCACATGCATTTTTGATATATTTTTCATATATACATATTTATAATATATATATAAATATATGAAATATATGAAAAATTGATGTTGGTACTCAAATGGAAGGTCCTGATGAGTGTAACATCGGGATGAGCTTATATCTTTAAAAACGTCAATAGTTAAAAAATTACAGTGCAATTTAACAAAATTCATTATTTAATAAAGCAAAATTTTATTTATTTATATTTCACGACTTACAGAAGTCACATGGCAAAATTATTAACGAAATTCTTTAATGATGATTTAAGTTCAAGAATTTTTCTTTTGAATCTTTAAATTTTTTTTTCAATAAAATATTTATAATAGTAATTAATAAACCCAGTTGTTATTTACTTCTGTTTTCTGTCGACCCTAAGTGGTAATTTCCGAGATCCAAGGTTCGACAGAAGTACATTTTTTTACAGTTAGAAACTTTTTTCTAAAGACAAACTTATAAAACTCTGACATTGAACACTTCTGGGAAAAATACTCCTCACTTAGAAAAAATAGATAACATTTTCCCTTTTTTAAAAACATTCATTATAATAATAATAATAATAATAATAATAATAATAATAATAATAATAATAAAAATAACGAGAATGTTACTATGAATTTAAATAAAATAAAATAGAGAAATAGAACATCAAAACAGCGAGTACTTCTTCAGACACGGCAATTCGTTTTTCTTGCTCCTTTGCACCTGCCGTATTTTAATAAAACTCGTCGGAATTCTTAGTACAATGATCATAAGCATGACAGAAGGATTTTTTTTCATCGGATGCTCGGCTCGGGGTTTGTTGTTACCGCTGATGTGAATTATATAGCTTGCACGCCTATTAAGCTTCAATAACTCACGCTCGGTGGTAGATTGCAAAAGTTTTATAATTTTTAAACAAACTAAATCGATAAAATAATTTATAGAGAGTGGCTAGTTGAGAAATAAAGTAAACTTATTCACGTTCGTCGAAGAAAGACTTTGAAGAATCGTTATTGAAGTTTATAATGTCTCCCGTGAGTCATTGCAAATGGTTAATGCAAAAAAGACCGGCAAATAAGGACACAAGCTTCAACGCCATTTGTTTCTTCAGAAGTTTAAATTTTTTGCAATTATTTTAGCGTTAAGTTTAAAAACTGTGGTTTAATTTTAATAAAAAGGTAAAATGTGTATTACGCCGAAATAATTTTTTAAAGCAAACGAGTTTATGATAAAAAAGTCTTTGAGGAAGTATATAAAGCCAGATGAAATTTATATAAAATGGGAAAAGGTAAAAAGAAATGAAATGAAAAATGAAAAAAATAAAAGTTGTCATGCATGCGTTATAGAAAATAAGAGCAATTTAAAATCTCTTCAAAGGAAATCCATCCATGTCTGTAGACGATGCATGCAAGAATCTATTTTATATTTTCCTGGATATAGGATAAGATATATACGTCTATGAGGAATAAATGTCGACAATATAACGTCACGGTCTATAATATACGTACATAAATATAGACAACCTAAAATATTATATTGTGTCTTCATTTTTCATAAATTGCACCAGCTAATACTTCTATTCTTCAGGTACAATCTTTTTTGTTAAATTTTTTTTAAACACATTTACGATATTAAAATTATAATTTTATTTTTTTATTAATTTAATTAAATTTAAATGGATTAGTTATTTTAACTCTACATGCGAGTTCCGGAGACGCAAAAAATTGCACCATATGTGGAACAAACATCGAGTTTTTGCTGGTATCCAGGATGTATGTTGAGTAAATCTCTGCTTGATAAAGATTGATTTTAATAAAGATGAATTTTCTTCATACAATTCAGATTAATTTTGCTGTAATAATTTTCCCAAAACAACAACTTAGTCATGAGACTATTAAAAGTGGTTTACCGATCTCAATTTATTAAGTCAAGAATTTTTTAGTGATATTCAAATCTATATTATTAAGAGAATAAGTGAAATTTTGTGGCCAGTGTATTTATGGTTAAATTTGGTATCGTTGGAAAAGTCTTGACCTGGAGTTGTTCCTTTTCAAGGTTTCATGTCATTCTCGCCGATAGTCAATTTATGATGATAAGCATTTAGGCTGCATTCGAAAATACTCTATCTCTAGGTACATAATTAAGAAATGACCTTGTATTTTGTGAACTATTGACATTTTTAAAGATATAAGCTCATCCCGATGTTACACTCATCAAGATCTTTCATTTGAGTACCCACATCAATTTTTCATATATTTATATATATTATACATATATGTATATATGAAAAATATATCAAAAATGCATGTGGGTACTCAAATGAAAGCTCTTGATGAGTGTAACAACAGGATGAGCTTATATCTTTAAAAACGTCAATAGTTAAAAAAGTACAGAGCAATTTAACAAAATTCATTATTTAACAAAGCAAAATTTTATTTATCTATAGTTCACAAGTCACGGCAGTCACACAGTGACTGCAAGGTTGCTAATAATTAATTAATGAAAAATAAATATTAAAATTAGTCGAAAAAAAATGTAAATTTTGTATAATAAAAAATGTCAATGACCGGTTGCAATTTTACAACAACTGGTCCTCAAACTTCTGGTTTTGCAGTACCGACAATCTTGGTGAAAAAAGTTCGAATCGTTTGACGATTCTTCAGTATATCTGCTTCTGAATCTTCATCTTCTGTTCAAAAATTTTTTAATATTTTATTTTCACTGTCTCCGGTTCTCTCGAATAAAAATAACTGTCAAAGGAATTATTTTTTGTCCCGTCATACTTGCGGCCTTATTTGTAAACTCGGGTTTATTATCATCATTATTATTTTTATTATGGTTATTAAAGTTTAGATACAATACAATATTAAATATTATTACCCCCCAAAAAAAAAAAAAGAAAAACTAGAATTTTATGAACTGTAATTATTTTCTTCAGCTACTTAAATTTTTAGTGACAAAAATTCAAAGAATAAAAAAATAAATTTTACTGCAAAATTCTAAACCAAGTTTCTTATAATTAATTTTGATATAATTGTATTAATTTAATTTAATTTAAGGAACATCGTAGTAACAAGTGATAAAATTTCTTACATGATATGAATTTAGAAATAGACAATTAGAAATTTCCAATTACTGGAATGTTTAAGCAGAATGACGAATTAATTCAAGTGTTTCGTCTATTGCTGCAGGTGCTGGCAATAACAATGCTAATGAGGTGCAATAATATCACACCATTAGCCATTCTGTATATTATACCGGATATTAATTAAACCCGTTGGAGAGAAAGAGTCCGAAAATAAGTAAAAACAAACTTGGCACTTATTAATCAGCGATAGAAATAATAATTAGTAATTTCCTGGAAGTTCTTTTGAAATAATCGATCCATTGATTTTTGTGAAGCAATAAATAACTTTTCCGGAAAGTTTAATTAAAAGAGAGATTTGCATGGTAATGTAATAGTTATTATGTTTATAAACAGTAATTTCCAGCAATAGTTTAATCGGGTGAGTGGTACATTTATGCTTGTGACTTGCATTAGTTTGCATAATCACTATTTATGCATGTGCTACGAGACGTTTAACGTTCTGGAACAGACATTCCGTCATATGTCACTCTCTCGGCAATTAATATTAACCTCTGTACAGATGTTTAAGCCCAATTACTATTCAGAAAAAAATTATTAACATTTTGAGTGATTATACAAGATATAGTCGGACAGATGTGCGACCTTATTGTATATTCATTTATTTAATTAATTATAATTAGAATTAAATTATTTTCCAGGTGCGCTTTTAAATAAGTGTTTGTAAATTTATTTGA
Source organism: Cotesia congregata (assembly GCA_905319865.3). Taxonomy (NCBI): domain Eukaryota; kingdom Metazoa; phylum Arthropoda; class Insecta; order Hymenoptera; family Braconidae; genus Cotesia; species Cotesia congregata. Next base: position 15,089,695 of record CAJNRD030001124.1, read on the forward strand.
TATTGGAGAAAGTAGAGACCGTTCGGTAAATGGTAAAGAAGAAATTAAGATATCCGACGGCTGAAAATAATCCTTGATCTATCGATTATCGATCGCTGTTCATTGATCATTTTTTAATGAAATTTTTTATAAAAAATTTTATTTTATTTTAATTATTTTTTATTATAAAATATTTCTAGCAATTTTTCTTTATTTTGTCAATTTAAATTTAATAAATTAATTATTGTTTTAAATAATTTTTTTATCGGCGGGGGTATGATAATTTTTTAAGCAAAAACTTCATTTTCTTTTGATGGTTAATTAGTTAAAAAAATTTAGAGTTGTAGAATTATATTTTGAGCTATTTTTAATAAAAATTGTGGATTTAAGGATTAAAAATATTTTTTGCAAGTAAAATTTTAATTAAAAAATTAGTTTGATTTTTTTTGAGAAAGAAAAGATAATTTTTTGAGAGAAAGAAATGGATAGAAAATTTTTTGTAATTGTTCTTACCTGTTCAGGTGATTCAGTGATGAAAGAATGACAATACTGTATCGTGAAATGAGCTCTTGGTTCTCGCGCAAGAAAACTGAATTGCGCGTGCTGTAATTCACAAGTCGCGTATGAAATGCGCCTCAACGCATGGGCCATTTGCACTCGCTGGAACAAAAAACAAAAAAATAAACTAATATAAAAATAATAAAACAATATTATGAATTGATGACGCTGTCAGAATAATTCATCGAATTGAATCTAACTCTGATTGTTGGCTGTTGAATTTACGAGCTGAAGATAAGTTATAAATTACGCAGGAATATCTTAATTGTTTTTTCAGGCCCGCGATATTTATTATTCTTTCTTTCGCAGCAGATTATGTACACATATTAGTCGAGTGATAAAAATAAGAAAGTAAAAGCCACGGAGACTAGATACGGGCTTGTTAGTAAGCGCGATAAATCTTTTCCGAGTAGTCCTATACTAACTTCGTATTCGAGTGAGCCTCTCAAAACATTTTATTTACAAGAGCCCATGTTTAAGTATTTTAATTTAACAAGTTTATAGAATTAATGTCACTGACTGAATAGAGACATTTAACTACAAATGCGGAACCCATCTTTGAATAAATTTATTTGGCAATTTTATTATAAAAAATTTCTGATTAAAAAATAAATAAATTTATATATTTATTTAAGAGCTTTTAAATAAAATAGACGATTTTTTTTTAAATAATTTTTAAATTTGATAAAAAATTAAGTTTCTATTTAAATGACTTGAAAAAAATTTTTTTTAAGATTCTAAATTTTATATCTTGTTTTTTAAACAACATAACAAAAAATACAAGATATATTTTTGAAGGAAATTAAGATTTTTAACTATACAAACAATTCCAAAGTTAAAAAAAATTTTATCAGTCTTTTACTAATTTTTTCAAAATAATTTTTAAATGCAATAATTTACAAAATTTCTGTAATTGTCATTTAAAAGCTTATTAAATAATCTTTAACTAATTTTTTAAAATAAAAAATTAGATATTTTTTTATCGACTCAATAAAATTTAACTATCACTCTTTTAATAAATTAACGAGTTTTCGTTATCTTTAAGAAATCGAATCCTATTCCAGCTTTCAAATAAATTTTATTAATTTAGCAAAGACAAGAAAATCCAAGTCTTAAAATAAAACAAAAGAATTTTAAATGATAAAAGGAAAAGTAAGGGTAATGAAAATGAGAAATGAAGATTTTATAAAAGTTTTTCTCATTTACAATCTGATTCTCGAATCTGCTTAAACTTTTAATGGCAATCCAGCGTGCGATTGGGCGAAAAACATGATAAGAACTTTGGCGTTCCATAGATCGCGAGTAAACTTTACACCTCTTACATTATAGTATACATAATATTTTTTATTCATTCGCTTTCTATGCATGTCATCTCATCACCGAAACTTTTTCATAAGCAATTTTATTAAAGTTGGTGATTGATCGGTGAAAAAAATTCTCAGTCATTTATTCGCGAATAAATTCTTAAAAAAAAAAAATTGTTATTATATTTAATATAAATTTCTTGGAGCGTCGACAGTGGGGTGGTTTTAATCGTAAAACACGTTTTATCCGCCTCGGTGTAAATCATCCTCTTAAAGTTTGTGCGCCGTCGATCAGAAGTGCAAGATAATAAAATTTTTAGGGCGTTTATAAAATAAAAAGGCTTGATATTATATTATATTATATTAATGGGGACGTGTAGGCCCAGCCCAGAGCTCAGAGCTCGAGTAAAGTTTGTGTCTCATATACTCACTCGGCAGATACGGCAGATCACGAATCTTGGAATCGGAATTTACGAGGTGCTTTATCTTTAAACGAGATTAACGGTTTTATTATGAATAGCCTGCTAACTAAATTTACATTTTAATTAATTCGGCGTTATTGATACATGTGGATCGGGATATAAGATTAATTATTATTATCATGTGTGAATAATATTTTATTAAATATTGTTTTATTCGGATAAATATTAAAGTTATTTTTTAAGCGTGAATTTAATCGTTCAAGTTTCCAGTGCGACTACTCAAAGTTTATGATTAATATTCTCGAGGAGGCTTTGTAAATTGTATCGTCGAGGAGTTTATCGCATGCATCTCCCTTGAGAGTTGCGTGACATACTTGGAAAACGAGGGAAACTTTGTAATGCAGGTTATTGCAAACGAGTCACACTGGACTAATTATACGAATAGATTAAAACTGCACTTTACTAAACGATTGTTCTTTCTGTACTTAACTGATACGTCTGGTGCTGTATATTGCTTGACAAGAACACTTCCGACAATAAAATTTTTAAATAAAAAAGTTTTCGCGAGTTTTATCCCATGATTGATCGAGCTTTTTTGTTAATAAAATTGAAATAAATTAAAGACATTATTTCTCCGTTTGCGCTAAATTAATGACGACAAATTTATAAGCAAAGCTGGATTTGGCGTCTGGTCGACGGAAAAAAACTAAATGAAAAATCTCGAAGACTTGGTTGCGATCTCGAGACCTTATTGGTGACAAGTTGCAAGATAAACAACTCGAGAACCGCCTCTGAAGTATTGCACTTGAGAGTAATGCAAGAGCTTTTTACATTTAACTCTTTACATTACTACTACTTTATTTTTTCATCGTCTTTTTTTTCCAGACTAATAACATCTAATTTATCTTACTGATACAACAATATTTTTTTTTTATTTATTTTAAACGCTCTCTCAATTGTTTGCTCGGTAGATTTTATTGTTCAGTCGCTAAATATTTTTGTAATTAAAATTGGTCGGAGTTTAATGCAAAAGTTTAATTTTTTAAAGGACATTAAATAAATTTTTTTTAATAGATATTTTTTAAAAATAACAATTGAATTTTTATTGAATAATGATTTTTTTTTAAAGTTTCATATTATTATTAAAAAAAATAAATTTATATTTTGAAATTGAAATAAATTGTTTTAAATGTAAATTAAAAATTTTTTTTTTACTTTAAGCCATTACTTATGAAGCAATAATATAAACGTTTATTGAAGCGCCAGCACAGAGACGTACAGTAAATTTTAACGTCAGATCCAGACTGATTGTAACTCTGAACCGCGTCATTAAAACAAAAGAACTGAGCATTTATTTCGTACTAATACTTTTTAATAGTCACATTTATATTCAAATTCTCTTAGATTCATTACACTGGCTTCTGAAAGTTAAACAAGCCGACCGATAAATCACTGTTCGAAAAATCGAACCTGGACCATTCTAACTTGACTCAATTCGCGATGATTTAAACAATCTTTTTGTTGTCTGCAGTTGAATACCTCAGTACTTATTGAGTAATTTAAAATAACTGAGAAATAACATTGTACGGACTTAAATTTATCACCCGTCGAATGAAAGGAGTTATGAATGATACGAGGCAAATTTAATGAGTTAACTGTTCTACTAATCGCACGTTATCCTTTATGACCGGTAATTATGAATTATTAGTTATTACCGAGCAACCATACTCGCTGAAATGAAACATATCTGTTTTATTATATCATGTCATCTCTTAATTAGCAGGCATTAATTATTATAATTATAATTAATATTAGACATAGTAATTGTAATTATAAAGAAGTCTTTACCGAGAAGCTCTATGCATTAAATTCTCTCTGTATGTCATAACGAAGCCGATTAACTGCACTCGTATTCGAGAATGTCAATAGCCTACGTCTCGACGTGCGCATTGTCGCAAATAGGATTAGTTTTATAACTTCTGGTTGTGTTTACGCGGTAGTTCATCAAAAAATTAATGAAGGCAGGGAAAAAAATTTACTGGATTCAAGACAAAAATTTTGAATTAAAAATCCTTTTTAAATATTTTTTTTTTCTTTAATTAATTTAAAGAAAATTTAACTTACGTAAAAATTATTTTTTAATCTTTAAGCAGTAAAACTTTCTTATTTTTTTAAATAAATTTATTAATAAAAAATTCATTAATTAATCAATCAAGAAAAAATAATTTTAGATCAAGATTTAATAGAAAAATTTTTTAATTTTGAATCAAATAAAAAATCTTGGACTAGAAAATAAAGAATACGAAAGAAAAAAAAAGGAGGAAACAAGAAAGACGAAATTTAAGTTTTATTTGTGTTTTTTTCTCAGCTGCTCTGCAGAATCTGTTGTGTCCGGAGTAAAATATCTTTAGTACCTTCGCCTTCGGGCGCCTCTAATTATCTCTGACTACTAATTAAGTTTATTCAAGAGATCTTCTTCATTGTTTCCTCACTCAGTAAAACTAGATTTGTCGGTCACGACCTACAATAAAAAACAAAAAAAAATATACTATATATCTTTATATACAGACTAATTAAAGCTTTAGCTCTATTGAATTAAAGTTAACGAGAGTTACTTTTATATATACGCCCATGTTTTAATTTCCGGCTTGAAAATAGTAAATTTCGCAGAATGGAGCGCAACTCCGATCGATTTTCAAATGCTCGATTTTTAATCTCTAGTTCTCGACGTTTCGGGGTCGATTGCTTTTTTTTTACTATTTTGTTTGAAGCTAGATAATTAGTTTCTTTTTTTTTAATAATTAAATTTCAGAAATTAAAATTAGTAGTCCTGATTCTTTTTTTGAGGGAAATTTCATTTCATCTATTTTTAAGCTCACCAAGCGAACGATGGAATTATTTTACTAGACAGTTACAGACACGTGATATCAAGGTTACGATGTCATGAAAGCTCTCGGAGCTTTTAATGAGTCTCGTTGGAAACATGTGAGATTCATGAATAGATAATTTCACTTCAACAATAAAAAAAAAAATGATATAAAATCCTCGGAAAATACTTTCATTGTGAAAATGAATATTTTTGTAATAATAAATCCTTTGTGTTTTGACTCGCGATTGGTTTACCGCAAGTATATAAAATGTTACGTATAAAATTAAAGCTTATATTTTATACCAAATAAGTGAGTTACTCAAATATATTGTGAATAAAGGTTTAGTTCACAATTAATAAATGCAAGACTAATAATAGATGTTGCATTGAGTAAAAAACCATGAGGTTGAGTTTATCTTTAATTTATTTAAAGTAAAGAAATGCGACTGTGCGCTACAAAGTATGTAAGTATAATTAACTTAGAGAAAATACAAAAATTGTTACAAGGAGAGTAAGAACTAGGCGTTACAAGTACAAGCAGAAAAAATTAGGAGTAGGAATATTTGGTAACGAATAGTTAACGAGGAAATAATTTGGAGGCGGGATAGTTGCAAACTATGCAGTTTTGAAAAATAAGTAGGAAAGGGAAAAGGGATGCTAAGATTTTTACCTGGATGGGCGATACGTTTACAGAAAATATTTCTAAACTTAGTTAGCAATTAAAAGATTAAAAATACAAAATTTACCAAGAGTAAAAACCCAGAGTAATATAACCCAGGTATCAAGTTTATGACCATAAGCAGATTAAAAATTATTTAAGAAGATATCCCAAAAATTAGCATTAAAAATTCATTTTCTATTCTAAAGCTAGAAAATAACAAGAATATAAAAAAGGAAAAATTTGTCTAGACTGCTATTGCAATACATAGACTGGGAAATTTACACTCAAAAATAAAGTTGAACAAATGAATGAACCTTTTTTTTTCTAGATAACTTAAAATACTTAAGAATATGGGTTTGAATTTAAAATAAAATATATTATTTACCAATTTAAATAATAATTTTGACTATAGAATAAAAAATATAAAATTGTTTAATTAATTAAAATTTTTTTTTTTAATAAAACTAATCGTACGACGGAACACTTTGCATTACTAAAATTTAATTCTTTAAATCCTTTACATATTTTAAAGTCGTGATATGGAACTTGGTGTTAAATATTCAACATTTTTCTGTTAATTTGACACTATCCGAGACTTATAACTATTTATATGTTACTTAAAAAGAAATAATATTTAAAATAAATTGATATTTTAATCCCGCATAAAAATATAAATTATACATTGCAAAAAATATTTATTTAGAACGTGGAAAAAATTTTTTAAATAAAAAAACATGTTAGCTTTTAAATTTTACAATATAATATTACCAAAACTTTTATATAATTTTATAGAAATATTTTTTTTCCAATAATGTCATTTTTATGAAACCATTATTGTAAATTTAACATTTTTTTTTTTTTTTGGAGAATTTTCTTACATAATTTGTTTCGGTGGTCGTAAAATTTTTTTGATAAAACTGGACCGCAAATTAACCTTATAAAATAACAAAATTAATTATGCAGCATATGTGTAATAAATGGTGAGAGTAGATGAAAAACAGCAAAGTAGATACAAGAGGGATTGAATTTAATCCTTAATGGATTATGCCTACCGTTGGTTTAAACTATCCAACGTTTCTGAAATATGTTCCATGAACACATATATGGTCTACCTGTGCATTAAAATAGATTACCTCCGAAGTAATTAAGTACCAAAATTAATATACTAATAATAAACGCTGATGAAACATTTACTAAAATCTAACAAAATAGAGTTTGATATTATGACTAGGTGAACTTAATAATTAAAGCCGATTTAAAATTAGGACATAAGTTAATTATTCAAAAAGTCTCATATTTCGAACGTACCTCAGTTAAGGTTCATCATGAAATTTAGATATTATTACCTCGGTGTTTGAGAAACTAAAGTGAAGGAGCAGAAGGAAGCCATCAATATTATCCAAAATTTACATAATATCCGCATGTTTTGACAATACTTACACACAACAAATTTGGAAAGTATATGGCGTGTATAACGAGAAACTGTATTGTTGTCGGATGCTGTAGTATCACTATCAACTATCACTATCACTCTCAGTCTCAGTATTTTGTTATGCTGTTTTCTCTCTGTCAGTCGGAATCCGCAGCTTGTTTGGCGTATAACCCACCCAAGATCTACAAGACGTCGACGTATACAAATACGAGGGCGAAACCCATTTGTCTTATGTACTCGAGTACCACTGGCTGCATGAAGGCTCTGCCATAACGTGTGTTTAAGATCCACTGTTATGAATTTGTGTCATTTTTCAAAGGAAAATGAAAACTTAAGCGATATGATGAGTTATGGCGGTCGTTACAGGTTACAGACATAATGCTGCTTCAAGATATTGGTCATTAATTTATACAGGAAAATTTATTAAGCTGGCTGAGTGGTAATTATGGATAATGTCTCTTTTTTTTTAATATAATTTTTACTCAGATCAAAAAATACTTTAAAGCTCTAAAAATTTTTAAATATTATTGAATTTATTTACTATCTATTTTTTCCGTAAGAAAAAATTATGAAAAGTCCATGAATAATTTTTTTATAAAAGTTAGTTTTAAAATTTTCCGACAGGTGGCGCATTGCCGCTGAATCTTCTCGCTTTAAGAGAGTTAATTATTAAAGTATAAAGTATTAGATTAAAATTATTTTTTTTATAATTGTTTTATAAAGCTTTTTTGTTATTAATTTTTTATTTTAATCAACTATTAAATTAATTAAAAAATATAAATAGTTTTAATTGATTTAAAAATTTTTAGAAAAAAGAAATTGACGAAATTTGATAATAAATATTTTTTATAAGTAAATATTGATAATTTTCTGAGAAATTTCTGTTAGAACAGCAGACATCTAATGAAGTAATTATTATTCAAATCTCAGCAGACATTTTGAGTGGAAAATTCCTTATTTATCTTGAATGAATTTAAGATGAGTATGAGGAAATTATGTAAGCAATAATATTAACGTGTATAGATTTAAAAGATTATGTTATCATAATATTACATTAAATTATAATCATAGAAGCTTCAGGGAGTCTCAATGAAAACTGACGGATTTTGTTTCCACCGCAAATTCAAGGAGTTGAAAGTTCTTGGTTGAAACAACCATCTAACCGCCTCTTGATAATATTACAAGGATACGGGAAGAAGAGCGAGCACGAGACAGCTATTCACAGCGAGGTAAAAGGCAATATGCGCGAAAATACTCCCTTATTTTCAGGCTCTAACAAACAGCCTTTGTTAATATCCTTGTCTCGGCCTCAGCCTCCATTTTTTAATAATTTATTTTCTTTTAAATATTTTTTATTGTGATCAGGCACTGTGCTCTAATCTGCTTTTATTATTTTTCATCAATCTTTATTCATTATTTTATAGGAGATATTTTTTTAAATTTAAGATCGAGTCACGTAGAAAATTAGTATCGTCTGGAGGGCCTTAAAGTAAATTAAATAATTGTAAAATTAAATTTTATCTCAGCTGTAAAGTAGCTAAATCTAACAGTAAATAAATTTTTTATTAGATAAGAAGTTGTTTAAAGCTAATATAAAAATAATATTAAATTTTAAGGTAAAGTTCTGGAGAATCGTAAATTTGTCATTAAAAATTAAACTGAGAAAAATATTCCCTCACTTTGACGATTCTCTTTAAAACTCTTTACTTCTTTAGCATTTCTTTCATCTCTTTATTTTAGTTTCAGCATTTATTGGCACACCAGATTATAATATTTATTTTAAAATCTAAGAAACTGTCTTTTAAGTAAAAGTAAACGGATTTTCATCAAAGAAAAACACTAAATTTTTTTCACCTAAATCAGCTGAATAAATACAAAAAAAAAAACATAATAAATATTGCAACATTCCGTGAAAATTTTATTTAAAAAAATAAAAAGTCAACCATAAAAGGTGAAAAATACAAAACGGATAATACAGAATTGGACTTTCAGGTTGCTGCATCGAATCCAGTGTATATAAATACATATGTAATGTAGAAGTGTATATAAGCCAAGAAAAGTGAAGTGTATATATGTGAAAACGTAGTCATGACTTTACGACCCTTGTCGTGTAGCAAGCTTCTCTTGTGATACTACTCCGTAGCTCTGTAGCAACCCCTTCCTCTTTTCAATCACCCTCTAATGCACACTCGAGGCCACACGAGTCTCCTTCAATCCTAATGCACCTTGTTCTCCACGACTCTGTTACTAAACGAAAAGAGAAATATCTTTTTTCTGAAATGTCGAGCTTTTCACTTGTCCAAGTGTATAAAAACATTCTACGGTGCATCGTCCAAATGAGCTTTTTTTTACTTCTTATCCTCGTCATATACTTACTAAGCTGCTTTATTAACCGGAAAATTTACTTCCATCTTGTTATAATTCCAAGCCAACCGGCTTTCTTCGGAAAATTGAACCTGTAATGTGTTATCGATACACTGATGCGCTGATTTGTTATCTCTCGGATTGAATATTTTTTCTAAAACTCCAATTTATTTTTTATCGTCACTTTTCTGTTGTAAGAAATTTTTAAAAAGCTTTTCAGTGAAAGAATTTTAGTAAAATTCTCATATTTTTTAAGAATATTATATTACAATTCGATGTTACAGTGAAATAATGTATTTATGTTGAGGTTAATTTAATGAACGCGCACTTGGCGCGAGTCACGACCGTGTCTCTGGAAGTCTTCAAATTTTGATGGCATGATTTAATGCTAGAGACATCTGGGGCATTTGGTTTACATATTACAGTTTTATGCTAAAATTTTTGAGTAATAAAAGATAAATTGGTTTCATGCATCACGAGTCTGTCTGTGATATGTTAATCAAGCGATGAAGTAATGCGAATGAATCACGAAATCAAAATTAGTTCAATTTTTTAAATTTGAACTATAAATTTTAATATTTAGTCGTTCAATTCAAAAAAATTAAAGTTTAAAAAAAAACTTTTATAATTTATATAAAAAGTACATTTTAAAATTGTAATAATAATAATAATGGTTTTATTTTTTATATCTAGTATTTTATAGAAAATATTCAATTTTTTTTTGAATGTCTAAAAAATAATAATTGATATTAAAATTAAGATTTTTAATTTAAAAAAATGATTTAATAATTTTAGGGTGTTTTAAATTTTGTAATTTTTAATTTATTACTTGTATCTAAAATTTGTACAATAAATAAAGAATAAAATTTTTTTCTGATACTTGATCAGTAAAATATTGCACTTAAAGATCGAAACATGCGACCTTTGTTTCAGAGTCAAAGAAAGGAATTCAATGTAATTGATATTAACTCAAATAGCAATTTAAATCTCCCGTTAATTCGACTACACTTGACAACTCAAAAAAAATGCAACGCTTACAGTACCTGAAAGCAAAATGAAATCACTGAACTGCGATAAAAACAATTAGCGAGAATTTCCAAACGATATAAAGTGCAATTGCTGACACTTGTGTATCCTTTGAGCTAACTAATACTCAGCAAACGGGAATTAGCATAAAAGTAAAAGTAATCGAGGAGAAATGAAGTTCAAAAATGATTTCTATTGTTCTTACAGACAGTAGATACTTAAAGCTTGCTTTAGATTGCAAAAGCAATCAGGAGAATTTCAATAAAACATAATATTAATAAAATGTAACATTGGAGTTTATAGAAAAATTTTTTCCACGGACTTAATCAGAGTCTTGATTCAGAAGTTTAATATCGCGGGGAATTATTACGGGAATATCTTCCCCAGTGTAACTCTAGAGAATGCATCGATCGTGGGAATTAGCGAATTTTATTGCAAAAGCCGTTTTCCCTTTCGCTTTCTCTTGTATTTGATCCCCCTCGTCAAGTTCACAAGCTTTAATTTTCTACCTGAGGAGATTCCTATGTCGCCCGGTCTCTTATCCTACCTCGCAGATTCACTGATCTTCACGAGTGCTCTATAATGCCGAATCTGTTCTCACTGCCAAAGGGGATATATATTCGCCTATATAAGTGTGTAGCTTTAAAAAGTTTATATCCTCAAGAAGTTAAAAGGCATTCACTTTTATTTTTATTTTTCTCGAGTTCAAATAAATAAAAAAAATTTTAACGCTTGGCTTTTTTCTTTTTATCAAAAAAAAAGGAAAAAAAAAAAATAAAAATGACTCGTCAAAAATAACAAAATCCCATCCGTGATAAATAATTCTTTTGAGAATTATGCGAGAGTGTCAAACACTCAATAAAACATTGCGGTTAAATTAAGTATCGATGTTTCTCTATTTGTTGGGTCTTTTTCGCTCGGAGAATCGATTTATTCAAAGGCTTGCATTGGGTAACAATCCCGACAGTAACAACACTGTGGCACTGTACTACTTTACACTGTCTCACCCTACAACACACTGGATTCATTGGATCTCCCCTACGCCCTAGACCCTTTACCCAGCGTCCCTGCCGATCCAGTGTGACGATCCACCCACTTCGGTACACCCATGTTCCACGCAATATAAATTCAAATGGCTCATCGGCACCGTCAAACGGCTGTTCCCGATACAACGACCATCTAATTTTATTTATTTTACCCTTTTTATCCTATAACACTTTATAATCAACAGTATCGGTTCATTATACAATTATGTCCTCGTTTTTTTAAGGTCGCGTCGTTAAATTTTATTTTTTTTTATACTAGCACAGGAAAAATACATTTTTACTCAAGAAAAAAATTTTTATAACATAAAATAGGCTAAAGAAAAATTGACAACTTTCAAAAATTTTATTTTTTTTCATAAAAAAAAATTAATTTAAATCAAGTGAATAATTTTATATTTTTAATTTAAGAAGAAAATTTTTTTAACTAAAAATTTCTCTTGGTTTAAGAAAATTTTACTTAATTCAATAATTTTTCTCTTGATTCAAGTTAATTTTTTTTAGTGTGAGCTTTTGAAGAAATAATTAAGCTAATTGACTAAAAATTCTCAAAAAGGCTTTGCCAATTTTTGATGATCCATATTTAGGCTCAAAAAATGAAACAATTTCCAAAAAAAAATTAAAACTGGAAATTTGATTTAATTTGAAACTTTCAATAAACAAATGTGACTGACAGAATTGAAATGAAGTTAGAAACTAATGCACCAGACAGAACTAAGACAGTTGAGTTTGCATATAGCCCCTCGGATGAAGGTGAAGCCGATCAGTTTCAATCTGATATTCGTATTTTGCTCGGAAATTGGATTGTTTCGAATGGCTAAGCGATATTAAATTCACACAAACGGGATTTGATTTAATTAACTTGGGTATACTCAAAGTGAATATTAATACTTTACACTATTAGTATTCTGTCCAAATGAAAGTTGATTTAAAACCCTTTTCTCTCCAATTATGGTTCTTTGAATTGTCAATATTTTAAGTCACGTTACGGTGGAATATGAGAATATCTAATCGAAATGCGATTGTCGTCGTCCGTCGTTTATATACCGTTACCATAACTATATGCTATCAAGTTAAACTTCTAATGCACCTGATGTTGGGAATCTGAATAATTAATGAAGTTAAATTGGGACAAAGATATTAATGTCGAGTGTAACAAAGTTTGTTCTCTATGAATGTGCCGAAGAAAATTGAAAAAAAAAAACTAATTTAAATTAATTAGATAATTATTCAGGAATTAAATTAAACTAAAAAAAATCAATTATTTATTTTTTAACTATTAAAGCTATTAAGTAAGCAATAAAAATTTTCGTCCATCAAAAATAATTTACAATAGTTAATTATCGAGTGAATAAATTTATAAAAGCGAAAATTGATTGGCTGAAATTCGTTTGTGCTTTGTGAGCTTGACCAATGATACTTGCGGAATTATAGATTGAATTTATACATAGATACAGACGGCACAGAGCATTGCTATTGATGTCTCCACATGTATATGCCTATTATGACATTATATATAGATACGTACGTAAACTTTGGCACGAACGACAAGCTCGTATAACATCTCTCGTAATATTGATATGCGTAGCTCGTATTTCATGGCACATGAATGCTCTCCTGTCATCGTTGTTCCAGCGTAGGGCTTCGGAACACATATAAATTCTTGAATTACGACATCTAATAACTAATAACTAATAACCAATGATTGTTTTGATTTTACTTATTTTATTACGTCCATTGAATGTTAAAACAGTAGCCGGAGCTTCTCAGTATTTTTTAATGCTCATGAATCTTAGAGTAACTCGTGGGAAAATGAAAAAATTTCTGTCCCTATGATTCAATTCATAGAAAGATAAATTTTATGGTTACATATATCAAAGAACAAACACTAGGAAAATAAATCGCGTCATTTAATAAAAGAGTTTCTTTATAAATGATGTAAATTTTTCTCTTTTCAATCCAGCCCATCAATTTATTGCAGTTGTAAAATTTACATTCGATATTTTTAATTGAATTATTTGAATATAAATACTTAGAATATCTCTAGATACATAATTGACAAATGACCTTGTATCTTGTGAACTATTGACATTTTCAAAGATATAAGCTCATCCCGATGTTGCACTCATCAAGACCTTTCATTTGAGTACCCACATCAATTTTTTATAAATTTATATATTTTATATATATGGATATATGAAAAATATATGAAAATGCATATGGGTACTCAAATGAAAGCTCTTGATGAGTATAACATCGAGATGAGCTTATATCTTTAAAAACGTCAATAGTTAAGAAAGTACAGAGCAATTCAACATGATTAAGGAACGACCTTGTATCTCGTGAACTATTGACATTTTCAAAGATCTAAGCTCATCCCGATGTTGCACTTATCAAGACCTTTCATTTGAGTACCCACATCAATTTTTCATATATTTTATATATTACATATATGTATATGTGAAAAATATATGAAAATGCATGTGGGTACTCCAATGAAAGCTCTTGATGAGTGTAACATCGGGATGAGCTTATATCTTTAAAAATGTCAATATTTAAAAAAGTACAGTGCAATTTAACAAAAATTATTATTTAATAAAGCAAAATTGTATTACTGCAAAGTTGCTAATCGATTTTTAATTTTGTATAATTGAAAAAAAATTATAAATTTAAAGGAATGAATAAATTACAAAGCGTTGAAAAATTTTATTCACTCAAAAAGTTTATCGCAAACAGTGGGCGAGTTCCGTCAACCCTTATTAAAAGTCTAAGGGACTTTAAAACATACACATTCCATAATGAAATTTATAGCACAGTGTAATTTGACATGCACCAATTGACTAACCCTTCGAACAAGCTTCGAAACTTTCCGTAAATGTTATCCAGCTCGAAAATAGTTCCCGAATAAATGTACCTCCAATTAATGGACTCGGCTCTTTTATCGATTAATTATTTTTTTATTCAGTATTGATTTAATTGAAAGATAAATAAAGCAGTACTTGAAATGAAAGAAAAAAAATGAGAAAAACTCGATTTTTGCAAACTGGGGTAGAACCAATAACTTCCCGATTTTCGAAAATCTTCGATTTTTTTAGCGGGAAGTTAAAAAGTGAATTTATATTGTCGAGGAGACAAATGAGTTTTTTTTTTTGTAACACAGCCGAGTGTACGCACACTTTTAGTTTCTATCTCTTGATTTTTCATCGAGACACAATGCTCCCCGATGAGTGAAAAAAAGAAGTTTAAAAAAGGATCAAAGGGTTGATGGAAATTGGGATCCTCGGCACTCGTTTTCGCTCTGGCGCTTGCCGTCGACTGGGTTCAGTTTGAGGAAAAACTCGGGAAGCAAACATACATTGACGAAAGGCTTTTGAGTCTCGCGAGAGAGCCAAATGGCGGAAAGGGTTAGCATAGTCGGAGTGAGCGTAGGCATCCACATGTACATCCACGTATCACATATCTGGACGTTATGCCTTTGGTTGTGAATTGTGAAGCGAAGGGTCTGCTGCTAGTTGAAGGAAGGGCCGGGAGAGAAAGAGCGCGGATTGAATGAGCGGCTGCTGCTGGGTGTAGTAGGACCAGGGATGAGTAAAGACACATAATAAAAACAGAGAAAGTCGGAAGAGATGCATCGCTGGAGTTTTGTTTGCCCTGTTTCACCTGCGGATTTGCTCTTGCATACACGAAAGACCACTCTCGGTGTCACGTCGTATCTTTCTCGACCCTCTACTCGTTTTCGAATCCCTCTGGATTCTTCTCGTTTTATTCATTTTATTCATTCATTCATTTATTATTTTTTTTCAGTTTTTACTTTTTTACTTTTTAACCCGAGAACGAACATGAGAATACTCCGGACTGGTGATATTTACTGTAAATAATCTAGACATTGGGACCATTACTTTTTTTATCCCTCTGACGCTAAATATATATAATACGAATGGAATATTTTAAATATTTTCATTAACATATATCCTTTGTATTGTGGAAATAATTTAAAAGCCGCTGTGCTTTATACACAACAGCCGAGGACGGATATTTTTTTGCAGACATTTTGTGCCAAAAATTCATTTTTTTGGAGATATTTATTCAAATGAATTTTTTGCAGAGTAGGACACAAAAAATGAAAAAAAGTTTTTCTATTACAAAGTTTTGAGCTGTTTAAGCTATCAAATACAAGTTTACCATGTTTCCAATATATTTGACATAGTTTTTTTTTTTAATTTTGAAATAATTTAATACTATTTTATTTAAATTTCCAAATTTCTCGACTACAATTTACGACCATTCATTTATAGTCTTCGAAATTCGACTCTTGAAAGAGCTGCCAATTAAAGTCATAAAATAACTTAGCCTAATCTCCTTATTTAAAAGTAAAGCTTTTGAATTTTTTGTCAAACAGGTCACTTAAAATTAAAAATTAAAAATTTGTGTTACTAAATTATTATAGCATATTAACAAATCATTTATTAGAGACCACTATTTATTATTAAACAAATATTTCTCAACGTTTAAAATAATTTGTTTGTATTTAATAAATCTGATATTTATTTATTGAATATCAATAAATTTTTTTAAATACTAAGAAATATTTGTTAAGGACTCAAAAGTCGTCTCTAATAAATGATTCGTTAAATATTAAAAAATATTTTTAACTATAAACAAATTTTTCTATTAGTCTAATCATTGAATCAGTTAAGCGTTTAATTTCCTTTTTAGATCCTATTATCATTTTTTCTGCAATTATCAGGCATTGTTTTCATTCTCATCAATAGTACATCACAGAGTTTTATATCTATAATTAAATCATAAAGTTATTTTGTCTTGGCATAAAAAATTAAATAAATGAATAAATAAATAATGGTATTCAAAAAATTGTTTTAACCAAAAATTAATCAACTTGAATTTCTCTAATCAAAGTGGAACTAATTAATTGCCAATTTTTAATTTTTACAATACAAATTTGCACAAAAAAAAAATTAATAAATTGCCCACAAAAATTTTAATTAATTTCTACCAAATAAATTGAATCGGGATATTTATTGTAGCCACATTAAATAGGGCAAAAAAATTCATTCATCTGTCTGATGCACGTTTTAATTTAATGGAGTTTCGTTAAACAAATATCGCTTTTTCTTTTTTTTTTTTTTTATTTATTTTTTTCAATAATTCATATCATGTTTGCTTGGACACGTGTACGAAATACAAATTTTTTTTAGCGTCAGCCTCAAGCTAATTACCAACGAAATTCATTCGCGCACGTACAAAAATAAATAACCCGTGCATGGAAATACGTATTTCGCCCGGTATATATAAATATACTATTATGTACATTTATATTTAGTCTGGCTTTATTTAATTTTTTAATATAAATACTTTTTTCCACTCACTTTAATAATGGCTCATAAAAAAATTACATAATAATCATATTAATGGAGTTTATTCGGTTATTAAAAATTCTAATAAATATCAGGGACTTTTTTTTAGCGATGTTTTATCATTAACCGGGCGATAGAGGGGCCATGCATCACATAAATTAATTGAGCAATAAAGAACGGTGATTGAGAATGTAAAAGGGCCATTTTTCAAAAAGTTCAGATGAATGAAAGATAAAACAAGTGATCCCCTTCTTGTTCAGTGTCTGTTTCTAAGGAAAGACGGGCGTAACTCAAAAGTTGTACTCTGAGCAATGAGTGGTGTCTAAGTTTCAACACAACTAAGCAAGGTCCGAAGAGTTAAAAGAACATCTCCCTATATGTATAACAGAACAACAGTTTCACTGGCGGTTTCAAACAACCTTTAACATAAAGTTTTTACCCTTGTCCTGAAATGTAACTTCCGACGGAAGTTCGCATTCGTGAGTTTGCATTTTCGTACTACCAAATGCATTGTCGTGTTGCTCGTAAGATATCACTTGAGTTCTATTCTGTTGAATTGAGCTTTCTGTTTGTGGAAAAGCAAATATATTTTTTTAAGAATAGGAAAAAACAAATATAATTATTAAATTATTTTTGTAAAATATTTTCACAAACTTTAGACATTTATTATGGTATTTAATTAAATGCTTATTGAATTAGTTTACTAGATTTTGATTTACAGTTTAACTTGCAGAAGTAAGTTCAAGTATTTTTCAACTATGAACTTTAGTAAATTTAAAATTTTATATTGCTTAACTTTAATAATTAATTACACTAGTAAGCTTCAAAGAATTTTATTATATATTTGTGAGTTATCAAATAAAGTTAAGTTGATTTTTAAAATGAGTTAAATTATTTTCATATGAAAACTTTTGAGAAAACATCAAGAAGTTATAAAACAAATGTCAGAGCTTTCAAACAGATAGTTATAAATCGATAATTTGGGGAAATGGCTATTTCGTTATTTTATGTGTTTTTTTTCCGCTCCCGGTGTGTATCATAAAACTTTTTATGTAAAGCTACTCCGAAAACTTAATAAATCTCACGGTCTGCTGTAAAAAATTGATGGTCATCTAGTGGCGATGCATTTATACAGATATATGTATACATATAATATTTAATATGTCCGAGTATCAAAAGTAAAAGCTTCGGGCCATAAATTCATTGCAGTTTATTTTTATATTTTACAGACATGCGATATAATTGTTATTTTTTTTTTTTTTTAATGAGAAATAACTTTTATGGTTTCATTGTTTGTCATTATTATTTTATGTTTATTATTTTAATTATTGTGAGTAGATACTTTATTTTTAAAATAAAATTAATAATAATAATAATTTGTATTATTAAGAGAATAAGAAAAATTTTGTGTCCAGGAAAGTCACATGATAAAATCGGTTCTTTAAAATTAAATTTAGTGTTATTGCAAAGGTCTTGATTTGAATTTGTGCCTTTATCTCTAGATATTTAAGAAATGACCTTGTATCTCGAGAACTATTGACATTTTTAAAGATATAAGCTCATTCCGATGTTACACTCATCGAGACCTTTCATTTGAATACCCACATCAATTTTTCATATATTTATATATGTTATATATATGTATATATGAAAAATATATCAAAATGCATGTGGGTATTCAAATGAAAGCTCTTGATGAATGTAACATCAGCATGAGCTTATATCGTTAATAAAGTCCATAGTTAAAAAAATACAGGGCATTTTAACAAATATCTTATAAAATATTGACATTTTTAAAAATATAAGCTCATCCCGATATTTCACTCATCAAGACCTTTCATTTGAGTACCCACATCAATTTTTCATATATTTATATATATTATATATATGTATGTATGGAAAATATGTAAAAATGCATGTGGGTACTCAAATGAAAGCTCTTGATGAGTGTAACATAAGGATGAGCTTATATCTTTAAAAACGTCAATATTTAAGAAAGTACAGTGCAATTTAACAATAATTTTATTTATTTATATATTACAAGTCACGGCAATCACATAGTTACTGCAAGGTTGCTAGTAATAATAATAATAAAATTAGTCAATTGAAAAAAATGTACATAAAAAAACTCTTGGTAATTTTATCGAAGGTATAAATTTGTTTGACTGGATTTTTTGATAGTCAGTCATAAAGACTAATATAATGTTTACATTAGACGTAAGTATCGGTAGTCGGATTTAATAAAGGAAGAACAAGAGGACAATTTACGTTATAAGAGTAGTGAGGAGTGCTCTCGACTCTTGGTAAGTATATAGACTTATTATGTTCTGATTTATATTGGCTGAGAGACATATTAATATTGAGAGGGATTATAGACAGAGTAATCACTTACAGTGATTTCCTCTCCATCTAACTCAAAGTGGCTGTAACTGGAAAGGCATAACCAGAGCTCGCAGCGGCAGACAAGAGAATGGAAGATTCTCTTCTCAACTACCCACTCTGAGCATCCAAAGGGATCATAAATTTCAGCTGGACCATTATAGAAAGCACAACCTCGGTATATACATCACCACGTGCAATTGTTTGCCGCCCTAAACTAAAATTCTCCTCTTTTGATGTCTCACAATTTCATTCAATGGCTTCCTCAATTATCTCCATTCTATAGAACAATTTAAATTCACGCAAGGGACTAAACTATAGGCTACGGTTAAACTTTTTTTTTTATTTCATTTTATTACCAACACCGCTTATCGATTTTTATCTTTCTGATGGAAGAAAGAGACTCCCGGTGCGAGGTTTGTAGAGGAAACGGAAAAGACGAAGTTATCAATCAGAGCGACAACGATATATAGAACCGGGAAGAGAGAAGAGGGTCCCATTAGTTTCCCTGCACCACGAATTCATTCGCACTGCCAATCACTGGCAAAACTTCCAAACTCCTATGGGAGCTCCCACCCCCTTTTCTCGCTTTCCCTCTGTCATATTCCCTCTCGTTCTCCTCCTCTTCACTTTCGCTTTTGCTTCCTTACCGCCGAGCTATCTGTAAAATTCACCCCATGCACCCGGCTACTCAGTTTTGCTGTGTAACTCTTCCAACCACGAGGTATAACAACAAGAAAAAAGTAAAAAACTCGATTAATTACAAATTGCAGTGCTCTATTTTTGTCTAACACTTTTTTTCATCATATTTCTGATAATAATTTCATGCAAAAATGTAAAACTTACAATTTACTTTAGTTTTAAAGTATTCTTTGAACAAATTAAAGAATTTTTGAGAAATTCGTAAATTTTGTAGTTTATTAATAATGTAGAAGTGTTACGGTAATCTACATTATTAAAAGAATAAAAATGATCTTGTATCTTGAGAACTATTGACATTTTTAAAGATATAAGCTCACCCCGACATTACACTATCGAGACCTTTCATTTGAGTACCCACATCAATTTTTCATATATTTATATATATTATGTATATGTATATATGAAAAATATATCAAAAATGCATGTGGGTATTCAAATGAAAGCTCTTGATGAGCTCAACATCGAGATGAGCTTATATCTGTAAAAGCGTCGATAGTTAAGAAAGTACAGTGCAATTCAACAAAAGTCATTATTTAATAAGACAAAATTTTATTTATTAATAGTTCCCAAGCCACGGCAGTCACATAGTGACTGCAAGGTTGCTAGTTTACAATATTTTCATACTTAAAAAATTAGAAAATTTTTTTGTCGATTTCATGAAATTTTTTTTTTATCAAAATTCTACTGTAAAGACGAATAAAGTAATAAAATTTCAATAAAATTAACATAAAAAAGTATTTAGAAGATAATAAAAAAATAAAAAAAAAAAAAAATGCATAAATGCAATGTACTTTGAATGTTTCCTCGGTTAAGTGGAGTGTAAAATGAGGTTTGAATTACTCACGGAAATAGATAAAACATTTTTAAGTGGAGCCAAAAAGTTGAGAAAACGAAATCGACGCGGAAATTTCGTCGGCGTAGAGATACTTGACCGACTTTTCTTTGTGGTTCGACCGCTTTTTTGGTGAATATAAAGCTCGAGAAAACGAGCTTGGTAATATTTTTTTTTAATGCTATTTTTTAAACCTTTGCTTCTCTTTTCACACTTTTTTTTATTTTTTTAGACTGTACCCTTGCTTTACTATTTGTCGCCTCATTTGACACTCTTGAAGGTGCACTAAAGAGTGGCGTCAAGCTCAGTTTAACTTTTGCTCTCTCATTCTCTTTTTAATTCAGAAGCTTTTTGTTCTACTATGCCTATTTTTGAGTACTCACTTTTCCATCTGGGCTGCATACTTTTATTCCCGTCAGCGAAACTATCAGGAGGACAGGCGTGGAGCGATCGCTGTGCTGGAACATCAAAACAATCATAACATTAATCATTATTAATTACAATAAAAAAAAAAAAAAAAAAAGTTCTATGAATGCAAAAGAGGTCATAGAGTCAAAAATAATGAAAAATTCGATCGCAATTGTGCTCTAATAGCCGTGAGGAATGATCAGGGCCTCGTGTTAGATTTGAATATTTTTTATTGAACATATATTTACATATTCATATATCTAGACCTCCATCTGGATCTAGAGTGCCAGTATCAAGCTTTGTGCCATCGAGGGTGATTAAAAAGTTGCCAGCTGAGCTCGAGAGGAAAAAATAGGAAGCTGGAAGCTTCGAACTAACATAAGAGGGTTCGAGAGAATAAAGGAGCAGCGCAGGGAGGATAACTCGTTGGCGGTGAGAGGAAGAATTACGTGAGTGCAACCATTAAGAGGAGCAGATAGATGGACGCGAAAGGAAAGCACTGTCTATGTATACACACTTTTGTAATGATAACCTAAAGCACCATTTTTACTTTCTGGTCTATTATTTTTTTTTCTTGTTCATTTAAGATATTTATCTGAACATGCTTCTTAAAGCTCGGTTGATTATTTTGATAAATTAATGAGGTCGGAAAATGATGTAGTTGCCACTTTGAGTTTAAGGGGACTTTAAGGGAGGAGCTACTGAGGGCTGGGACGTCTTTGTTAGAATCAAATGTTCATGTTGGGTAAGGATTTATGAATTTATTCAAGCGACGTTTCTGCAAATGACTTAGTCCGTGTCAAGGGTGCATAATAAAGCGGCATCCTAATTCCACCTCTTATAAATGTCGAAAATGGGAAGCGGAGGAGGAGGAGAAGAAGGTCTCTGGCGGATTTATAAGCTTTTCTCTCTTGTACAATATTTATGTCGCATTGGCGAACGGACCGTGTCACTCAACGGAGAAACATCGGGGTTTATTTAGTGAACTTTATTGAATCACTGGAGATAACTACCGACTACTGACTACCGAGTCAAACAACACATCACAACATCAACGTTGAAACCTTTCTGCTAAAATATTTTGATAATTCATACTCTTTGAATCAAGCTTCATAGACAGTTTACGATTCTGCGCTAGACGAGGATCGATGTATATAAATGCTCTGAATCCCTTTCTTCTTTATATTCAATCATTCATTGTTTTCTGGTTACTGTAGTAAAATTCACTCGAAAAGCATTTTAGTCTGACTGCGTCTGACGAGGGTTCGTTTCGTGGATGGCTATTTAATCACATCTGATCGTTATTTTTGTTTAATTAACCGCTGAATGTTTTAGTACTTTTTCAGTTATTTTTGGGGTTTATAAACGCGTAAATAATTTTTGGAATGGTTTAATTTGATCAATTTTTAACTTAGACCATTTCTGACTTTACGTTAGACTGTATGAGAATAAAAAATGAATTTTTAATATTTAATAGAAAATTTATACTTTAATTATTGTGCCATTGATTAAAAAAAAATTAGTGTCAAAAAAACTTTTCTAAAGAATCAAAAAAATGATTTTTATTATACATTTTCAATTTAACTTTCTGCTAGCGAGAAATTTTAGTGACCATGCGCCACCTGTCGGAAATTTTGGGAACTAAGTTTGATTAAAAAATTATATGTGGCTATAGGTTATAATATAAAGTCATATATAAGCATATTGTGATATATTAAAAATTTAAAAACCATAAAAAAAAATTTTTTTCCGACAAATTTTCATAGCAAGCGATATCAAGACATAAAAAATTATATATGGCAATGCAAGGTCATATTATAAAATTTATTTCACGGGAAGTCATTGTCCTCGGCTAAGAATAAAAATCGCCATTAGACATGAAGGTATGCCTGATGGTATTGTTCAGGGATTATTAACAATCATTATTGTAGTTTTTGTGCTTATTATTGAAGAGCCTCTACTCATTGAACGGCAATCTTTCAATAACGAGCATTCCTTCCTTATCCCACTCCATCCGGATATTACTTTGTTCCTCACTCTCTTCTTAAATCGGAATTTAATGCTCTCGAGACTCTGAATTGAAAAAGCACTTGAAGAAATAATTATCTGTTAGCAATAAAAATTGTTAGGCCTTGTTATTCCAACTTTTTCAATTTTTAGCACTAGCAATTCAAAAACAAACTTTCAAGCAAACTTTTTCGATACTTTACCTTCGATTCATCATCATCATTATCATTATTATTATTTGTTAAAAAAAAAAAAAACAACTTTAGATTTATTGCTGTTCTACTAAACAAGTAGATATAAGACAAATAAAAAGTATATAAAATTTTAAATGAATATCTTTTCTTTACTTTCATCACTAGTTTCAGAACCATCTGCACTCGTAACCCTATTTTGAAAGTCCAATATCTTGGCTTGCCGTTCTCAACAAGACCAAAGTCTCAAGGGGACCCTTGAGCTCCCGCTCTAGCTTTAATATCTGAATATCAACGGATAAATAATCCAAAAAACATTTTTCTATATCTTTATCTTTCTTTGCATTAATTCTCAAATCTGGGGCAAATATTATAATTATTTTCATGTTTATCAACGTTTATTTATTTGCACTTTTCCAGTCCAAAAAGTCTACATGAACACTTCAAGTGGTCACAATTTATCAGTATATTTATTAGCATTATATATGACTGGAAGACACGCAATCGTCTGGACACTCACAGCCCTTATTTTTTACGAGTGCAATGAAAGTGACATGAGTCATGCTCACTTACCACGAATTGATCCATTGAGTTCGCGCTAAAATGACAAATTTTTGATTAGACTACAAAAATAAAATAAAACTTATCGACCGATTTGATAAATGATTAATTTATTTATTTATTTATTTATTTATTTATTTACATCGGGATATAAATTTTATAGAGGTGTATTACACCTTTGCATAGAAACCAGAAAAAATACACATTTAAAAAAATAATGCATACATTTTACAAATCAAAATAATTAATATAAAACAGAAAAGCACAAAATTTCAAATGTCATAAAAAACAAATTGCTATGCATGCGAAGTTCAAGAAATGGTCCACCTTTACATGCTTGTAAATTTACAACTGAGTTATGTTTCTGTTCATCAGAAACTATACTTTCAAAAAAACTAGCCAGTACAAAAATATTATGTTGCATATTAAATTTATTTCACAAATAAGATATTCTTAGGACTTTCTTAGATATATTTAATATTTGTAACTCATTCGGTAGTTTGTGATACTATTTAATTGCTACATAGTGAGTATTTTTGGTGTTAATAGTCTTCTTGACTTTAGGTAAAATTAACTGCCTGTTACAAGTATTGAGTATTCTTTCAAAGTACAATATTTTACAATCATTGTAATAATGTAAAAAAGCATTAACAATAAAAGTATCTTTTATTTTTAAATGATTATCAAATAATAAACATATTTGTGCTAATACCTCGTTACAAATAATTGAATATTAAGCTACAATTAATGATCAAAACTCGAAACTGTATGATGAAGTCAATTATGCAAAATCATTAAATGGTTAATCATTTTGGGTAATCCAATAACGGTGAATCCTTTTATCCGTGTTCGAGCTAGTTAACTAATGACTCAATGTCGATAACGTTCGCCGGAAATGATTGATCCCTTATCGTGTAGAAATTTGATGCTTTATCAAATAAAAAATTGATATGAGCAGTGGGAGGAGAAGACGGAGATGGAGATAGAGATGGAGATGGATAGGAAGGATGATATAAAGTCGATGATGACGGGATGCTTTTATGCCATCAATAGTATGTGAGAACGGCACTTCGCTCTCGGCTCTTGTATTCGTTATATTCGATGTTCGACGTTCTCTTCTCTTCCCCACGTCAATCAATCGATGACTGTTCTGTTATGCCCTATTAAGTGAGTAAATAGCATATCCACGCGAGCTCCTACTCCTATACCTACAGAATGGTATACTGTGCTACGCCGGTAGACCATTGGTGGCAGTTGAAAGTTGAGAGGGTGTTATACGATCGATTTGTGTTACTACCAGCTCTGTTGTATGCCTATATATCTTCTACTAGCTGTCAGACTCATCCTATACGTTATTTATCTTCCATCTAAATTGCATTTGCCAAATCAATTATATTATTCCAGTCTTAACGGGTTGAATTATCACCTTGTGAGATGTGTTACGGTTAATGCTTATTCTTATTATGCTCAAGGTGTTTTTTGTTAAATTAAAATTTTTAATAAACTTTACTCAAGCAAAAATACCTCTGTTACACTACTGCAGAGATTCACTTCCATTAGGATGTTTCGGTGGCTCATATAACCATGGTAACGTGGCTTAAACGCGAGACGGTTTTACACATAAATCCCTAGCACGTGTTCGCATCCTAAATGGATCTCTAGATATATTTAATGCCACGGAATTCTGGAATGGGTATCAACAGATACCAGAAATCCTCAATTCAAATATGTCCGTCTATTGTTATCAATGAATTAGCTGACGTTGATGAAGATTGATCATTAATTTCCACGATGTTTATTATAATTATAATGATGTTACATTAATAACTTGATTGATGGCTTTTCGGGAAAAAAAATTTCTAAAAGTGTCCTTACATAATTTTATACATAGCCTTCCATAAAAATAGGCTATATCTGACTTAATATACCCATAATAAAATTTGATACGCCCATAAACAATTTTTTAAAATTAGTTTTTAAAAAATCCAACAGGTGGCGCATTGTTGCTAAATTATCCCCTAACTAGAGAGTTAAGACTAAGATATATAGTTTCTAAATAAAAATAAATTTTATTTAATCTTTCAAAGAATTTATCTGTAATTTTTTTAAGATGATAATTGACATAGAAATTAAAAAAATATATAATATTCTGAAATGGATATCAACAAATACCAGAAATTCTCAATCTAAATATGTCCGTCTATTGTTATCAATGAATAAGCTGACGTTGATGAAGATTGATCATTAATTTTCACAATGTTTATAATAATTATAATGATGTTATATTGATAACTTGATTAATGACTTTTCCGGCTAAAAATGTCCTTACATATTTTTTTTAGATAGCCTGACATAAAAAATTGACCATATCTGAATTAATATATCCATAATATAATTTGATACGCCCATAAACAATTTTTTTTAAAGTTAGTTTTTAAAAAATCCGACAGGTGGCGCATTGTCGCTAAATTATTTCCTAACTAGAACGTTAAGACCAAGATATATAGTTTCTAAATAAAAACAATTGTTTCTAATCTTCCAAAAAACTGTAATTTTTTTAAGATGATAATTGACATAGAAATTTAGAAAAAAATATATAATTATTCTATTTTTAATTTATTTTATATTTTTTAGAGTATGATTTGCTTTAATATGAAAATTAACTGTACCACAAAACGTTTTCACGGAATTTACAATAATAACTTGATATACTGCTCCCATTTCAATTGTAAACAAAGGTTACTTGTGATTCGATTTTTAGAATTAAAAATTTGTAAAGTATATATTAGCACTGTAGTTTATAATTATTAATATACAAACTTTGGTGTATTTTGATAACGAAATATTATATTACATGGATGCATTAAATTTCCATCTATTGTTTTACTATTTTACTCCGCGCAAAGTCCAAATATTATTAAATTTCACAATAGTAATATTATCAAGGTATTTACGAACTATAACAACGTTAACACTGAATTTCAAACTTTATGGAGTAATGTTATATATGAATATACATTATTATTCGTAATATAATATTTAAATGAATTTATTTTTAAATAAAATTATATGAGGGTGTTGATCCTCTCAACGTATTCAGTTTAATCCTTTTCTCCGCGTTCATTGTTGTACAGAAGAACTTTGTTTGTATTAAAATTTCAAATCCGAAAATCGAAAAAATAACCACTGGAATTATTTTATCTAGAATAAAAATAAAAAAAATGAGAATAAAACGTAACATAAATATGAAACGGAAATGTTAGTAAAATACGCGGATCGCAGTATTCAATTATTTCCAATTTGTGCGTATTTTTATATTTGATTGCTTCTATTATTTCCTTGAATCCTTTGAAATACCATCATAACAATACATTTCCAATTAGTAGAATATCAAAAATGTGCCGGAAAAAGAGAGGTTTCATACTTCGGAATTTTCAAATGAACTTTTAATTGAAATATTGTATTATAACAGCGCTTTTATATTTGGAGAGATATTCGAAACAGCTGTAATAAAAGTAATAAAACCTCACGCATTTATTCGTATCACTAATGATTGAAATTTTACGTTTCATTGTAAATCAACGGTCGGAACTCGTATTGCAGTTGCTCGGATAAATTCGCTTTTTTATAATGGATTCATCAAAGTGACAGACAAGCAAAATCAATCATATATAATATTGATCCAAATTTAGTTTCTAACAAACGAAAGAATTTTAGATATCTTGTCAGCGATTTGCCACTGATTGGTATGCTAGGATGGATAAATGAGTAAGTAGAACAACAAAAAAAAAAAAACTAGTAATAGAGCAAGAATATAAACCCAAGGGAGTCTTGTTCTTCGACTGCAGATAAGAAAGACGTGCTGCAATGAAAATTGTAGAGCTTCGTCAGACTTGAATTTGAGCTTTTATTATTCCATGTTTGCTGCCCAGCGAAATAGCGATCGTTTCAGACGAGATATTTGCTTATTCTTTCAACAATACTTTTTTCTTGTCTTTCAATTATAAACTTTGTTGGATAAAAAAAAAATTTGATAAAATTTATAATGGAAAAACAAATTTTTATACACTGATAAAAGGATTTATTAACGATTAATAATTTAATTTATTTGAAACGTTAAATATATACAATTATTTTTATAAATTTTTTTCAAAGAAAAATGTAGACTTATGATCCATTTTTATTGTAAATTTAGAAGGTACGTCTTGACAATAATTCAAAAACTAGTTAGAGAAAATAGTGATACATTTAAGCGACATAAAGTTGTCGTGAAAAAATTTAAGTAGAATGAGTGTAAGTATATATAGAGTTTGGGGATGTGTATAAATATATATAAAAGTATATATGATGGGTGGAACGTCTTATGAATATTTTGTAACCTCAGACTGAGAAGATGTTGCTGTACGCTGTGTGGGGTACGGGTGACGTTATATATTGTACGTATAGTAGTAAAGTCTGGTCTTGGAACCCTTGCTCTGATGACTATCCTATATATTGTAAACTACCTCTACTCATTCTGTAAAGAAATGAAGAAGCAAATCTTCTGGAGGCTTATGCTCTCTCTTCATTTTTCACTCTTTCTCTTTTACTCCGGTCGAATTGCACAAGCGGAGATTTTGCATATTCAAACGCTACGCCATGGATATAAGGCGTACTGGTCTGGTTACTGTAGTCGCTTGCCTCGGGCTCGAGTCTGAAACCTACGCCTTCCCTTTTAATTATTGCAATTAATTAAACCTTAACAAGTCCGCGAAAATTGTGTACACAAAAAGTAATAAAGGACAACCCACCCGGTGACTAAAAATCCAGTTTATTGTTATTAAAATATTATGCAAATTGTCGATTGTGACAGAACGCGTGCTTTCAGTTAACTTAACAAACCTATCGCCCGGGGCATTAATTACTCAGGAAATTAATTAATAATAATTAATTAACTGCGAAAAAAATGTTTTGCTGACTTTAAATACGCATAGATAATTTTTTATTAAAAGTTAGTTTTGAAAATATCCAATAGGCGACGCATGATCGCTAAGTCTTCTTATTAGTAGAAAATTAAGTTCGAAATATATATTTCTAAAGTAAAAAAATTTTTTTTCGTTCATTAATTAAGTTTTTTAATAAAATTTTTTATAAAAATTAATATACTCGAAAAAATATAGTACTTTCTTAAATATTGACGTTTTTAAAGATATAAGCTCATCCCAATGTTACACTCATCAAGAGCTTTCATTCGAGTACCCACATGCATTTTGATAAATTTTTCATATATAATATATATAAATATATGAAAAATTGATGTGGGTATTCAAATGAAAGGTCTTGACGAGTGTAACATCGGAGTGAGCTTATATCTTTAAAAATGTCAATAGTTTACAACATACGAGGTCATTTCTTAATTATGTATCTAGAAATAGAGAATTTTCGAATAACAATTTTTTTTTCATTCTTATATATCTGGCTATATATAATATTGAACCCTCCTCGGCTCATAATTCAACAAAAAAAAAATATATTTGGTTAGATAAAGACAGACCGAGCTGTGAAGAGGAAGTTTGAGTACAAAATAAAGAGAATGAATGGAGAAATGAGTCGAAGTACAGGGTGAAAAGTGTGTGAGAATCAGTGTGGGACAATGAGCGGTGCATATTTCATATTCAGCGACCCGTGAACTCGGCAATCTTGAAATGTTAGGGTGGGGTAACTGGCTGGACGTTCCTGAAATTGAATCTGAAATCGAGTGAGAGACGCTTCGGCGATCTAACATATGCATTGGACTAGACTAGTACGTAGAATATAGTTATAGACTGGACACTCGGGCGAAAATTTTATTTTCTCCCTCCACACATCTTTTTTACTCGGTTTTCACTGTCCGTATATGATACTGAAATATTTACATTCTTTTGTGTATGGTTTATCAAAAAATAAATACTAGCTTTGAAATAATTTTCACTCTTTAATATCCACGTACTCGAAGCTTTTTTATTTTTCAACAGAACCCGTGAATTAAAGGTTGAAATTAAAAGTGATAAGCGTTTTATCATTGAAAAGCTTTCAAGCGCCCATTAACATGCACACTCATGGGATTTTTAATCAACTCTCGAGAAATCACGTCACTGCGTTCGAGTGAACCGATTGGCATTTCACTATTTGCAAAAAACTAAATCACTCGAAAAATATCCTTCAAATTTATCCACTTAAATATTTAATCCTCACTTTTTTAGTGACAAAATTAAAGCTTTTACATTTTTCAATAACAGCGGACGATAAATACTATTGGGGATTTTATTGTGAGCTGTGAATTCATTTGAGAAAGCCCTCCAAGAGAAGGAAACCTTTTTAAATTTCATACATTTTTAATAAAATTTACACAAGCTCTTTTTTTTCTGTGCTATGAAAATCAATTCAATTGAATTCTATTGAATTAATATTTGCCCAGTGTAAGCGCGAATTTTTTCAACCGATCAAACTTTTATTGAAATATATAAGAAATCTATTATTGACAACCCGCTGTCAATCGCCGGGCTTTATAGTAATAAATTTTTAAATTTTACCTATTGATTTGATTATTAAAGATGAATTTTTAAATAATAATAATTGTTAATTAATGAACTTTAGAGTGAAAACAATGGCGGAAATAGTACATAGATTGTCCTTTGATTATTATGGGTCTTAATAGCAAGAAGGTTATATGAACTGACATTATAACCAGCAATCGAGGATTATTATACACGATTTCTGAAATTACAGGCACTCTGTCACAAGCTATATCGGTTCTGCAGGTGATTATGCACGGGCCGGAGCTCGAGCATACAGTTTGTAATATCAGAATATACATATCTATGAGTATACGTGTTCTGGTCCGTGGATCTAATCCATGCTTTGCTAATTACTCGAGTCGCCTGTGATCAGGTTTCGTAGCTTGAGTCACGGGAATAATAATGATAATGATAACAATATTCTCTGAACAGCAGCCAGCTTTAACTTGACAGTTTAATTAAGCAAAACAACAGTAATCCTTCAATATACAAGTACGCTTGATATAATAAATTGGATTAGGATTATTCATTATTATAATCATTATAATTATTTAGACATTAATTATAATTTGTTATTAAAATAATAATTACAGAGTGATTTTTAGTCGGAATTTGGTGTGAGTTAGAGGGTGGAAAAAGTACAGAATCAAAGCAAATGTATGGGATTTACGGGTGAGCTGTTTGGCGGAGGTGAATGTTGTGTGGGAGTAGAGCACACGTGTTAAAGAGAACCAGTGACTTTGAGTTTGTTTACGTGAAACTGCTTTCCGATCTGAATTCTCAAGCACAGAAGACGCTAAAGAGGCGTGGTAGCTCTCAAGCCTTATACGCCCTTTCATCTCCCAGTGAATTCACCCTCTCGGTCTTGTTCATTGTGGAATATCCGCTCTTTATACTTCATCTCGAGTCTTTACCCAAAGACCAACATGTCGAGCAATTGAGGTAAGAAATTTATTCACCGTCTATTCAACTGGATATCGGTAAATATTTACGACACCGTTTTTCTTTTATCGAGATCTATGTATAAGTTTATGTCAATACATTAAAAAGCTCATACAATTATCATTTTTAATTATTTTTCTTTTTTATTATAATTTTATAATTACAATTAACATAAAAAAAAATCTTTAATATAGTCTAATATGCCCATATTAAATTTTTAAAGAAGTTAGTACGGAAAAAATCCGACAGGTGACGCATGGTCGCCGAATTCTCTCACTGCCAGAGAGTTGAATTTTTAAATATAAGTTTTAACTCAAAAAAATTGTTTTTCACTCTTTTAAAGACTACTAAATCAATTTTTTAAAAATTAATATTAATTGTAAACATTTTTATTAACAAATAAAATTAAAAAGTTACGATAAATTATTTCTATGCTTATTTATAGTCCAATACATCCATATCAAAAAATTCCTACTGGTGATTAAAATTGACACTAAATCTGTGGATATTTTTTATAACATCGAGTATTAATTTCACAATACTGTCTGTAAAAACTTGCACACAAGCCCATTTGTAAATTTTAAACAATAAATAAATAAATTTGACTTTTTTCAGCATTATTTACTCGACAAATAAATGATAGAAATTTTTTACTGGATTGCGATCATTGAAAATATGTACAAACATAAATAAAAAAATAAATAACTTGTTATTTGTTAAATTATGAAAAAAAAAAATTTTTGCTAAATTGTAATAAAATATTTATCAAGTTAAGTTGCATTTCTTCTACTGGTTGTTTACTCGAGGTATATTTTACTAAAATGTTTTCCACCTTAATTTTAAGTAATTCCGAATAAATGAAATATAAATCCCAAATAGATTCTTAAGGCCGGATAAGTAATAACTGGCGGAATAATCTCTTATCTCTCTACCAAAAAAGATAAATCCTTTTTTTATGATTTACTTTAATACTTAAAAATTTTTTATTTTTTATTTTCCCGTTTAACGTCACCGTCTGGATTTAATTGCGCCCGTTATCCCTATTTATCTTGAACTCACAGGGTTTTTGGGGTTGACCGCCGTCCGCCGTCCGCCGCTGTGATATTAATTTCCACTGTATCTCTCTTCCGTCCCTAGCGGATAAATTACCGTGACTTTTCCTGTATAAACATGTAAATTTATTTTCCTACTGCAAACACCAATTATAAGTAACATTATCTATTTTTTCTTCATCACGAATAAATTACCGGGAATACGATTCAATCAAACTCTTTTAAAAAAAATCTTCCCATTCTTTTATTATGTCAGCTCTTTTTTTAGAATAAATCTAATTTAATAATAATAACAATCCATTGTCATTTTTTCCATTGATCTCACGTTATATTTGCATTTAATAATCACATGATTTTCCCTATGTATGGGCTTTCCACCGATTACTCACACGATCAATGAACAAACTCGAATATATGTTTGCCAAAAAAAAAAAAAACACTTGCTATTATTCCCAGATGTATGATTGTATACAAGCACATATGACTATTGAAACTCACTATTTTTTCACGTGCTCCGTGTACTAAAGGACCAAATACTCTCTTTTTTATTTTTTATTTTTTAAAAAATATTCGTTTGATTCATTTATTTATCTTTTTTTTTTCCGACAATTATTTGTTACCCACAAAAAAAAATCAATTCTAGTAAAAAAAAAAATTCCTTGTAATCGGTCAAGAGGACAATTTTTTTTTATCCATAAAAATTCCTAAAAAAATAAATTCTTTTTTTATGTATTTTTTCATTCATTTAAAAAAAAATGAAAATGAAAATGCCGGACCTCACTTGTAAATAATTACTAAAAAAATTTCTAATATAAAAAAAAATATTTAAATAGCAAATACCTAGGCAGTATCAAAAGAGCTCTTGAGTGTCGTAATAAGGACGATAGTATCGATCATCGTGTAATTGATAATAACAGTGGTCTTAAACGTCATAATTTCAGCTAATTAGGATCCTCGCTCTTATTACGAAACCTCTAGAGAGTTATCTGGTCTTTATCCTCGCCGCCTCTTAAACTCAAGACGGCTCTCATCTTTCCTCTCTTTTTATTTGATCCTCTTTCACCTCCTCGGTTTGGTACTACTACTATCTCATTTCTTCCCGGCTTGGAGTTAACTTGGCTCGAATGATATCGGCCTTACGGTAACGTCATACTCTAGAGATTACCTCTTGCTCTCATCCACTGAGAATTAAATGAAAGATGAAAGGAGGAAACGGAAAACCGTGTCACTCGTGGATGAACATCGATTTATTATGTTAACGCACTTGCCGCATTCATCGCCCGGCATTTATAGCGGTACTCATTTTTTCCCGATTATAAATTAAATTATATAAATTGTAATTATTCAGAATTATGCAAATCGATAGGTTAATTATTCGATTAGACAAAGAGATTAATGGTTAATGATTTAGTGGGCTGGGTACTATTTAGTGTAGGCATTATCACGTCAATTAGCAAATGGACTAGCGAGAAACCGTGAAGGAAGGGACCTTGAGAAAGCCAATTAGGCTGACATCTCTGTGACGCCACGCTTTGTAGTTCAGACTAACTACGTGTGCATTTATATACATCAGCCCATCTGCAGACGCGGTATCTCCTCCTCGGTATCTTAAGTTCAATCAACAGGATTGATGTAAACCGTCTACCAAGCAATTCCATCTGCGCTCATGTATTTTATATTCTTCGCAAATTAACTGTTTTTATTATTTTTTTTTTTTTAAAGCTAGATAGGCTTATTTTAATGATAATTATTACCGCTTTGGAACCAGACGAAGTTTTAATAATTGATGTAATTTATCAAAATTTTATATATTTTTTTGTAGTAAGGCAAAATTTATTTTTAAAAAATAAAAATATTAAATTGCAGCTTTTATTTAATTTTTTTTAACAATTAAATATCAGTCTTATCTATTTTATTAAGAGAGTAAGCAAAATTTTGTGGCGAGTGTATTTATATGATAAAATGGTCAATTTATGATGATAAGTATGTTGGTTGCATTCGAAAATGCTCTATTTTTAGATACATAATTAAGAAATGACCTTGTATCTTGTAAACTATTAACATTTTTAAAGATATAAGCTCATTCTGATGTTACACTCATCAAGATCTTTCATTTGAGTACCCACATCAATTTTTCATATATTTATATATTTTATATATATGTATATATGAAAAATATATCAAAAATGCATGTGGGTACTCAAATGAAAGCTTTTGATGAGTGTAACATCAGGATGAGCTTATATTTTAAAAACATATATTATATATATGTATATACGAAAAATATATCACAAATACATGTGGGTACTGAAATGAAAGCTCTTGATGAGCCTAACATCGGGATGAGCTTATTTCTTTAAAAACGTCAATATTTAAGAAAGTACAGTGCAATTTAACAAAATTCAATATTTAATAAAGCAAAATTTTATTTATTTATAGTTCACAAGTCATGGCAGTCACATAGTGATTTCAACGTTGCTAGTTTATTACTATTATAGTAATTAATAAATTCATCAAAAATGAACTTTTGACAATTTACTCAAAATAATTCCTGCAATTTAATTTTTTTTGAAAATATTACAAGAATTTGTCAAAGATCTTTATTTTATTTAAATTAAAATTATTTTTCTTCAATAAAACTCAGCTGATTATTTTCAAGCACATAAAAAGAAAAAAATAAAAAACGTTTGAAGCCGTTAAGATTCTTACGAATCAAATAATACCCTCAACAGTCTTGACAAAATTCAATATTGAATAACTATCGGAGGTTAACGTCGAGCTGGACGTCGAGAAATAGCCGTCGAGGTCCAGTATCAAGTAGTATTTCAACTGATATATATTTGTTACGACGAGTAGAGAGCAGACAAAGGCAGTCAAGCACCCTACTACTATATTCTCAATTCTCAACTCTCAATTCTATACCTCTACCTATATTACCAGCAACGAGAACTGAGAATTCTCGAAGCCGGAAGCTGCGTCTCACAGCCCCACAGAATGATTGAGTACCTCCGTATATAGTTCGCACACTATACTGTACTACTGTACTAGTTGAAAGGTTTAAGTCGTTTTGACTTCACTTTGAGTTTT
Source organism: Cotesia congregata (assembly GCA_905319865.3). Classification (NCBI taxonomy): domain Eukaryota; kingdom Metazoa; phylum Arthropoda; class Insecta; order Hymenoptera; family Braconidae; genus Cotesia; species Cotesia congregata. The sequence continues at coordinate 15,125,425 of CAJNRD030001124.1, forward strand.
AGGCTTTTGACTCGATGTAGATGGGTTTTATTTTTTATAAATACCTGCTCCTTTTTTCGCTCAAACAAATACCGTTCTCATTCCTGAGTTATTAATGTCTTTATCATCTTTGCAGAAATATATATTTATTCGAAAGATGGCAAGCGAACTTTAATTTAAAAGAAGGCTTTGATGAAATTAAAGATTATTATTAAATCTCTTGAAAGTTCGTAATAAGATTAGTAGTTATTATTTTCTTTCGTTTCAATACGACAGACGTCTGAGTGTTTTATTCTAAGTGAATTTAATCATTGTTGATTTTTCTCGAATATTTTAAACTTTTAACCCGGAAAAAGTTTGTCCTCGTCTTATAAAACTGATGAAAGAGTTGATTGTTGTACAAGGATGATTAAAAATCTATATCGCAGTCGTTTCTCATTACCGTCAATACAATTTGTCCTCTAACGTAATTTTCTTATTTGTTGTTGAGACTTACTACTGATTGAGTTCGATTGCAATATATTCTGTATAGTTGATTTGATTTTCTAGGATTTCCGCTCGAGCTTTTATAAATTGTCTACTTCTACTTCTATTTTATTTTTTTTTTATAAAAATAATCAAAATTAAATAAATAATTATCAAATTTAAATAAAACAGTCAATTAAGAAAAAAAAACTAGCAACCTTGCACTTTATTAATTATTAACATTTTTTAAGATATAAGCTCATCCCGATGTTACACTCATCAAGAGCTTTTATTTGAGTACTCACATGCATTTTGATATATTTTTCATATATACATATATATAATATATATAAATATATGAAAAATTGATGTGGGTACTCAAATGAAAGGTCTCGATGAGTGTAACATCGGGATGAGCTTATATCTTTAAAAATGTCAATAGTTCACAAGATACAAGGTCATTTTTCAATTATGTAAGACCTTTGCAGTTACATTAAATTTCACTAAAAAAACATATTTTATCGTGTGACTATTCTTTATACAAAATTTTTTTTATTCTCTTAATAATATAGATTAACATTCATTTGTTTTAATAAAAAAATTATTTTAATTACAACATCGTTCGTTTGATACAAGTTATAAAAATAATTAAAGTGCTTGAGATTTAAGGCACCAATAGTTTAACTGAAAATGAAAATAAGAATAGCTGTAAAAATATTAGCAACTGGGAATTGTGAAATAAGCTGACCCTGCAAACAACGACTGGTTGGCGCCGCCGAAGGAATTCCGGCGCCCTCGTTATACCCCGGGAAACCCTCAGCCTCCACCTCGGCATCTTCTCACACTTTTTTCAGCAATTTTTATCATTTTTTCTTTTCATTTTTTTCCGGCACTGCTTTTGTGCTTTCTTTTTTCCCTTTTTTTCTTTCCCGTATTCACGAGAACGTCCTCGGCATGTCTTCGGTCGGCATTCGTTCTACGTAACTCGATCTTACGCGGTAAAATAAAACTGAACGTTTATAGTCAATTAAGGTGCCTAGGAGGAAATGCGCTCCGTCGAGTGGAGGACGTTTCAGTTTCAGGAAGATCGTTCGAGTAATGAGGAAGGCAAGAAAATGAGAACAAATTAAGAGGACAAAAGTATTGAAAAAAAAAAAAAATATAAAAAAGATAAAAGTTTCAACGAGTTCTGAAATTATAAATCTAATTAGTCTTTACGCTTTCTTAATTTCTTATAATTTATGCTAATAAAAATTTTTTTTAAATACTTTGTATAAATATTTATTTGAATAAAATTCTTAAGATTGATGATCATTTATTTAATTAAATATTTTTTCAAGATGTTTTTATGTCCCGAGATGTTTCATAACTTTTTATGACAATTGTTAAAAAAAATTCAGAATTACACAATGTCCGCAGTGAAATGGTTCTCTCTTTAGAAATGTATTTTTAAGAATTCACAATATGTCAAAGAAATATTCTTTCAGAAAGAGGATGTCTTTATATTATAAAAAATGAGTTGAGGCAAACCGGAATATTATTGAGGCAGACGTTGACTTTAGTGAATGTACTGAAAATTTTTCTTGTCAAAACGGATCAGAAAAAATAAATAAAAGAAAAAGTAACTCTCGTAAACACTAACAACGCCTGGGGATCAATCGAAAAGATTGCTCATGATAATCTTGAGGGTTTTCCACCCAAGAAGATGACAGACAGCCAGACGAGGAGGAAGAGGAGCTAAACAATCGCTTGCATAGCGTCTGATATTTTAACCCAACCCCTCACGCATTCTCACCAAATCACTCCCAAGGATTATCATCCAGTCTAGGATAGATCGAAAATAGGAGAGAATGAAAATGCGAGCTGGATTTAGAGGACTAGATGAAAATGCCAGGAAATAAAAAATAATATTTATTGATTGATTTTTTTGAATAAATTTTCTTTGTTCGTCAATCAACTCATTAGTTAAATTTTTTTATTAATTTAAGGAAAGGGAGGACAACAAAAATTATCCGAATAGTTGGAATGGAATAAACAAAATTTAAAAGGTCTTTGTCGGAAAAAGACCGTCACGTTAAATGTCTTAATTAAAATCAAGTCGAGGTACGTCAGCGTGATTTTAATTACTGTAAAACTGCATACTAAAAATTTTCCGAGTCTTTTAAGAAAGAAATTAATTGAATTTTTCTCTCGCTTTTGATTAAATTCATTGTCTGAAAAATTTTTAGCTTGCGGATATTTTTAATCGAGTAGAGTCGGTCGAGCACTTTTAAGAAAATCTATCAAGCTAAATTCACTTCTAGCGACTCTTATGGGGGCAAAGTCCCACAGGGTTAATTTATTCTCAAGATACCATTTCTGTACTATTTACGGACACACAAATGCTTTTACATTGGTCGTAAGTAATTTGGTGTGAATTTGAAAAGTTGACTTATTTGTTATTTGTGATTTAAATATTATCGGATTTAATTAAAATATTCTGGAGTTTACAGAGTTGAGTTTATCGTTGAATTTTAGATTTGGAATCGAGTTGCTAGGTGAGATCCTGGACCATTAGACGGGTTGTCCGTGGAGAACTCGGGGAATGAAGTAACCCTTGGGAGCACTCGTGTCGACCGAATCGAGAACAGGCTAGAGATTATCGGAGATATATACGGAAGTTGAGCCTTCCATTTACCCTTCCAATTCATTGCCAGGTTTTACTACTATAATCAAACTTTATCCCCGTCTCAGAATACACATTAAATCTTAATAGTCCCGTAAAATATTGTCTTGGAGTAATACAATATTGTTTACAAGCAGTAAATATTCCCAAGCTGGCATTATATTTTTTTCATCAATTATTAATACACTTAAATTTGTTATTTATAAGAAAACTTTAATTTTTTAAACATTTTTTCTAAATAATAAAATAATTACAATATATTAATTATTTAAAAAATAAATATTATAAAAAATTTATTTATTTGAAAATAAGTAAAGCCTTATTGTTATAAAATAATTTCAAATTTTTCTTGTATATACATATTAATTTTTCTTATATATTTATTTAATCTAGTACATAAAATTTGAAGTGTGTACATTTAATGTAACCTTTTATGAAAGTTTAATCAAGCGAAATAAAAAAAAAATATGTACTGAATAGACTTTACTCGGGATATAGTTTTTCCTCCCAATGTTATCTTGTTCATATTAGAGGAAGATCCTATACAGATCTTTACTTTGGCGTTGACTGACAAATATTATCTTTCCGCAAAATAAATGACTCTCTACTCATAGGATGTCCAGAATCTTTATAGAATGAGTAAACAACCGTAGAAAACATAAAAAAAGTTGATGAGAATTTGAAAAAATGCTGAGGCGAGATCAAGATGATTTATTGCCTTACTGATAAATAAATTTTATCTCGACTTCCTACACACATTTTTAGATTTAATATTCCCGTATTAGTATTCTGATAGTAGTTAAAGTATATACTCACTCAAAGTAAACATAATTGCCGTGATTTATCGCAATAATAAAATTCATTTAAATTCACACGATAAATCTAAACTTTCATTTCGTCTTTTCACTTGTAATTAAAATGACTCGAGCTTTTATCGGACTTTAAATCTGAGTCAAACTTGTCAAGAATTTATTTTTGCTGGGGGAATTTATTCGCTTGCTAGTAAGTACAAACTGTCAATCACCGAGTAACGAGAAATCGATAGCAAAATTAAGAAAATTAAAAATATTATCTTTAATCTGTAGGTAAATATTTAGTATTAAGTATCAGTATCAGTATCACTCATTCATTCCTTCAAGCTTAGACGTTCAATTCAGTTTAGTTTAGAAGAAAAAAAGTACATATCAAGTATCTAATCAGCCACGATTTACTGCCATTCTTTTGTACTCGCTGTTCTCAATAAGGCTAAACACATTCTGCTGGCATGTACGTGATTAGTCGGTGATACATTGCTCCTGTATTTTATGCTACGTAATTGGCATTTTAATCGACAATTTATACTCAATATATTAATGAATTGCAGGTTCTTTTCTACGAACTCACTTGTCTGGTTTTTTTCTTCCCCGCTGCGATAAGACCTTTTTTTGATGAGATTCATAATAAATATTATTAACACCATAAAATAATAAATAAAAAATTATTTATGAACCAGGTCACCAAAATATCAGAGCTCACATGATTATAATTGCCAGTTAGAAATTACGAGGTTGTTTTAATTACTTCAAGGCTACTTTATGAAAATTATAACGAGGTAACTTTAAATCCCTTTATTATTATATAGATTCGGGAAAGTTCAGGCTATTGTCCAAAACTTTTGACCTTTTTTGTTTAGAATAATTTATTATTTTTAGCAATAAAAAATAAAAACTTTGGGATTTTAATTTTTTAATAAAAAGTGATGAAAATTTCATCAAGTGATACAAAATTTGAATGTGTTTTTAAGCATCGAAAAAAAATTAACTGGCTCAAAAGAAAAATTCTTGATTCAAGTTAAATTTACCTATACCAAGAAGAATTTTTTAGTTTAAGAATTTTTCCGTTTAAATCAAGATGAAGTTCTTCAAAATTATTTACTTGATTCAAGTTAATTTTTTTCTCTGTCAATAGAACTAACTTTACGGATACTATATTCTAAGCTCGATTAATATAAGAAGTAAATATTTAAAATTATTGACTGGTATTTCCAATGGAAGTTCTTTTAAATTAAAAACGCCCAAAATAATCGGCTGCATATTTATTATTTATTTATTATTATTTTAGGAATAAATGTAAAAAAATATAAACGCAAACAGCGTAGAGTTGGAATATAACCTCTACTTGGACTGACCAGCGCAGTTGGTTTGCGCAAGCGCTAAAACTGATATTAAATTGACACCACGAGATAAAATTTTTGTATCTCTGAGATTCCAAAATTAGGACTCTTATGCAATTTTAGTATCGCTTGTGGTGTAATTTAAAAAGCAAAATTTTTTCCGTGTGAATAAGAATAAGTATCGATCGATACCTTGAGTGTTTAAAATTACAAAATGCGGCCCAAAATAAATAGCAATTACTCGACAACTATCGAGCTTGAATCATCGACTCTACTAATTGAACAGCAACAAAGCGAGTGAATTTGCAGAAATTAATTGGATGTTTTGTCAAAATAAAATTAATTATCGGCGAAATGAAATTAGATCATTACGTTATATATTTATCGGTTTTGATCGGTGTCCACTGAAACGCGGGGCAATCAAATCTAGCTGGAGGCTACGGAAGTAAACGAGTGTGTGTGTGTAATGTACATGTAGTTTTCCTCTGAAACATTCTGTCTCAGTGTTGAGCGTGTATATAATAGTGGGAGCTTGGAGTCAAAGCTTGGCTGACTCTACTCTCAGTTTGTCGATCACTCAATCATCCCCTTGATCTCTACCACCTACGGTTTTCTCAATCCGCAACGCCCACACACGCTCATACACTTCCACTTCCTCTTCTTGGCTTTTTTCATTTCTCACCTAACTTTACGGCGGTTCGTTTTTTTCTGCAGCAGGGTTGCCAATCCACACACAGCTTTTTTAGATCGTAAAAAATCCTCTTCTTGATTAACACTGTGACCGCGTTTTATCCAACCAGAGCACAAAGAGCCATTCATCCCTCAGGCGGCGACCAATTCTCACAATTCGATGAGGAAAAACAAACGACTGTCCAACCGTACTCTTAACCATAAATACATTTATCACTCGACCTATTTTTTATCATCGATCCTGCTCAACTCACAAGATTACTGCATAACTTCCTTCAAATGTTGTCAATCCCTTCAGCTTTTATTCTATTATTTACTCAGCGCTATTGCAGTTTTATAGACGTTTGTCTGTAACAAACACTCAACTTATAAACTTTCTTGTAATGTGTACTTATGTTGTGGCTCTGAAAGATGACAATTGCATTTGTTGTCGTTCTATAACTTCAACTAAAGTGCGAAGACAAACTTTTTAAATTTAAGAAAATTCTAGCTCCGATTGATCAATTTTAAATGGGAAAATTAAAAGCTCCGCTTACTTTGTAAAAAATTCATTAAAACTTCTTAATCTTCAATTTTCTTCGCTGAATATATTTCATACGGATTTTGTATAATAAAAGAAGGACAAATGCTTCAATAATTTTTTCTGTCTTGAGAGAATAAAAAAAATTTTCTGTAAAGAATAGTCACATGATAAAATCGATTTGTTTAGTGAAATTTAGTGTCATTGCAAAATTAAGAAATGACCTCGTATCTTGTGAACTATTGACATTTTTAAAGATATAAGCTCATCCTGATGTTATACTCATCAAGACCTTTCATTTGAGTACCCACATCAATTTTTCATATATTTATATATATGTATATATGAAAAATATATGAAAATGCACGTGGGTATTCAAATGAAAGCTCTTGATGAGTGTAACATCTAGATGAGCTTATTATCTTTAAAAATGTCAATAGTTAAAAAAGTACAGTGCAATTTAACATAATTAAGAAACGACCTTGTATCTTGTAAAATATTGATATTTTTAAAGACATAAGCTCATCCCGATGTTATACTCATCAAGAGCTTTCATAAGAGTACCCACATCTATTTTTCATATATTTATATATTTCATATATATTTATATATATGTATATATGAAAAATATACTAAAATGCATGTGGGTACTCAAATGAAAGCTCTTGATGAGTGTAACATCGGGATGAGCTTATATCTTTAAAAACGTCAATATTTAAGAAAGTACAGTGCAATTTAACAAAATTCATTATTTAATAAAGCAAAATTTTATTTATTTATTTATCACATAATAACTGCAGGGTTGCTAGTATTTGATTATTAAAAAAGTAATTATCTAATGAAAATTTAATAGTTTTAAAGTTGTAAACTATAATTGGAAAAGGACTTTATCAGGATCACTGGTAAGAGAGAAAATTGAAGTCCCTGTTGGATGTGATGTTGGGAAACCCCGATGAAAGAAAAAAAGGTGGCTCTTGGATCTTAATTTCATCCACCCGATAAATTTGTAAGATGAAAAATATTGGAAAAGCTGGGTACTCGATAATATTGCGATGTTGTGTGGGCGGGAGAAGAGAAGGACCTCAAGGGAAACGTGGTGGTTGCTAAAGGTAAATATATTTATTAAAGGTAATAGTGATGATAATAATAAGAGTAATAATAGGAAAGCCAAAGTAATTTTAATTACAAACTTGAATTGGATACGGAATGAAAAGGGTAAGTTTTAAGTTCGTGTCCAACTGTCTTGAGTTAAGTGACTAACGATGAAAATTGTGAAATTCTCGAACAATTATTGCGGATATTAAAGCTAATGCTGAATCCAGGTACCGTATGATTAGCTAAATGTAAACAGTGTGTAAGATATCTGATGCTATTATTCACATGTTTATACTATAAACCACTGTGAGAAAAGTAAGTGCAGTCATGCTGCAACTTGATGCCTGTTGGTGATAACTTTGTACTGAGTTCAATTTATCTTGTATTTTTATTTATATACATTTTTACATGTGTGCTTACATGATGCTGGATAGTTTTATTCTGTAAATACCGGCATTTATTAATATCAAAGTTTAGAAATATTTAATTTATAATTTTTTATTTTTTTAATTAAAATAAAATTAATCTTTTCAATTTTTTTAATTAATAGGTTAATTTATTTTAATTATTAATTTTTTAAAAAATTTATTAATAAATTTTTTTTTTGATTATTATACATTTAAAAATTTAATAATATAAAAAATTAAATCATAGCTTTAATTTAAAAAATTTTAATAAATTTTTACAATTAAAAAAAACATTTTTTTTTAATTAATCAATGAATTTTTTAATTAAAAAAATTTTTATTCAGATTAAATTTATTCATTGTTAAATATATAAATTAAATAATTTATAGGGTGATTAAAATTTTTTATAAATACTTAAGATTTTTTGTATTGATAAATAAATAATCAGAATTGTGTATTTATAATTTATTAACTGCATTAAATATTTTACACGCTAAAAAATATTATCATTTTAATCTTTTATTATATAATCACAATGATAATAATTAATTACCGATAATAAATGCAGGTTTATGATATAAATTATAGAGATAAAATATTATGTTTAATATTTAATCAATTCGGAAAAACATATCCAGTTTATATAAGTAATTAAATATAATTTTAGCAGACGTGAATAATAAAAACTATATAATTAAAAATACTGTATTGTTTAAAATGAAAGGGGGGATTATAATTGAGTCGGTAAAACCACGTATAGGAATTATTTGTTTGATGAGAGTGTATAATTGTGTAAAATAGAACGAGAGTAAAATGAATAAAAGGATTTCGTTTACCATGATATTTGAATTCGAATGTCAATTAACATTCCGTTTAATACAATGGGCAAACGTAATTTGGTTGAATCGTGTGCTTCCAAACAACGATACATATCTGGACGAATTTCAGTAGAGAGAATTAATAGTGGATATCTTCTGCCGCTGATTATCATCCCTATTTTAATTAATACACCAACAATAACAATAGTCCTTTATAAATAAATTGCCAGTTAACCTGTTTGTAGTATCAGTCAATTTTTATTACTGTTACACGCTAAGCAGTTCAATTTTATGGTTCAGTAAATTCAAAAATCGTTTTATGTTTTTGACTTATTTTATTTTATTTTAATTTATCGACAGAATATATGTGTGTTGAGCAAAAGTAAGCATCGCTTTTTAGCATTGTCAGTTTTGTTGAAATTTTTTCCGAGTTTCGATTCATTGAAACGTTCGAGCAATAAAAAGTTCATTGTGGCATCGATTTGATTGGATTGTGAACAATTGTTCTTAATAAAAAACGGCCCGCATCCCGGGAATTGTAAATAAAAAAGAGGAACGAAATTGGAGCAAGTCTTTGCTTCAACAATTAGACTGGAAAGTTTATCATATTATCGATGAGCTTGTGAAGAAAAAAAATAGTTTTCATTTTTTAAGAAAGTATTAGTTGACTTTATTTATTAAATGTTTGAATAAATAAATTATTTTCATACTTAATTTATTGAAATTTTTTAATTAATTCAAGTTAAGATGTCATAATAAATATCTAAATAGAATTTATAAACTTGATTTGTATTCAAAGGTTCAAATGAATTAGCAACCTTGCAGTCACTGTGTGACTGTCGTGACTTGTGAACTATGAATAAATAAAATTTTGCTTTATTAAATAATTACTTTTGTTAAATTGCACTGTACCTTTCTAACTATTGACATTTTTGAAGATATAAGCTCATCCTGATGTTACACTCATCAGAAGCTTTCATTTGAGTACCCACATGCATTTTCATATATTTTTCATATATACATATATATATAGTATATATTTTAAAAATATAATCTCATCCATGATGTTACACTCAGTAAGAGCTTTCATTTAAGTACCCACATGCATTTTTGATATATTTTTCATATATACATATATATGATATATATAAATATATGAAAAATTGATGTGGGTACTCAAATGAAAGGTCTCGATGAGTGTAACATCGGGATGAGCTTATATCTTTAAGAATGTCAATAGTTAACGAGATACAAGGTCTTTTCTTAATTAAAATAAATAAATTTTTTTACTATCAAAATGATACTCGCTATCATAAAAATTCTTTTAAAAGCCTGTATAATAAATAAATTATGATAAAAGCTTAATGATTGACGTTATACAAAAAAAAACTCTTTTGTACAAAATTTTCAATTCCAAAAGCGTTGAACAAAGCGAAAAGTAATGAGAAATTCGGAAAATGAGTTATTAAGCCAACAAAAGCAAAGAAGTGAAAATTTAGTGCATACGATATTGTATGTTTATTGAAACGTCAAGGCCAGACGTAGTATCAAAAACAGCCTGACGTGAAGCAAAGGCACCCCACGTTTGATTTCGCGTACTCTACCATCAATGCTTTGTTTAATAAAAACAAAAAAAGCGCTACAAAATATGAAGAAATAACTTCTTACTCTTTCAACTTGTACTAGCTCTGTTTTCTCAACTTGCTTATGTTTTCAGGGTCCCTTTCCCCTCCCGTGTCATATGATTGCAAGACTAAAGGAAAAAGTAATGAAAAAAACCACGATGAAAATATTTCTTTGTTTCCTGGTCTATACGTTATTTCTTTTCTTTCTTGATAAAAAAAATATTCTATACTCCTGTCAATCGAACGTCAATTAATCTCTGAGCATTCTCTTTTCTCTTCTGTTCCTTAGTCCGGGTGAATGGAGGGGAACAGACTTAGCGAGCTTTCAAGATTGAGAATACTTGCTGGGAATTAATTCATACCCAAAAAAATTCATATACAAAATGTTATGTTAAATGTCAAATAAAAAAAATGGATTTAATTACTTAATTAATATCAAAATAATTATCTAAATTTGTAGAATTAATTATCAAAAGCTTCTAAAGGTTTGTTGACAGTGTCACTTTATAAGGTTGACGAGCACTCGCTTTGATGAGAAACCGCAGACTCTATTTCAATCAATAAATCGACGCAATGAAATTTATTTATTTTTATAATATACAATAAAAAAAAAAAAAATTAATTTCATTCAAGAAAAAAAATTCTTGAATAATTTTTTCACTGTCTTAAAAAAAGACGAAAAAATTTTTAATTAAAAAAAAATTTTCTACATACTTATCAAATAATTTTTTTAAGTGTATAAAATTAAATATAATTATCACAAATCACTTAAAAAATTTTTATTTATTGTATTGTTATTATTGGTACGCTTTTGAAAAATAAACTTACCTTAAAGGGAAAGTTGTGCAAGAAGAAGATAAACTCAAACTAAATGGAATAAAAATAAGAAACAAAAATGATTTGATCGAAAGTCTTTTAAAAGTGTAATAAATTCGAAAACTGTCACAGATCGTGAGTTTCTGATACGGTAAGTAGTACAGAGAGATATCACGAGATACGCGGATGACTCGCCAAACGCGACTGACATCACGATGTTGCGCCACGTGGGCCGAGCTACCCCGATCCGCACACACTCCGACAGGGGTACACACCGATAAAGCTTGCTCTCTTTCTACTTCCTGTAAGTCATGCGCGTTGCACTCCGCAGACAGAAACTCTTTCTCCTTTTTTGTTTGCCTTTTTTCACTTGTAGTTTTTATTTGTATGATTAATGACAGGAGACCTTAATTATGGTAAACATTCAAAGAGTTTCAGAGCAAGAATAAGTTAAGGGAAAAATAAATACAAGAATTATGTGAACTTTTATGGCGATAGCCAGTCAAAGCCTGCTAAGAGATTTTTTTATACAATTTTTGATTTTTCGATTAGATAAAACAAAATTTAACTTACAAAAAAATTTATAAATTATAATAATATCAATTTAATAAAATTTGAATTATGTCATCTTATAGATCATAAAATTTCTTTTAAAATAAGTACTCACACGCTTGAATTCTTTTCTAAATATCAATCCGCGAAAATCCGCGGAATAGAAAAAAATTTTTTTTTAATATTTATACGTTTTATTTTTTATAAAATTAAATAAAAGTGATTCTACATAGATTTTTCTAAATAATAATAATAACAATTTTTTTAATTGATTTTTTTTCGTAATAGAAATTTTTTTGAAAGCAAAAAGATTGATCTTAAAAATAAAAGAAAAGAAATTGTAAGTAATATTAAACTCGAGATTGGAGCATTGATGAAATATCAGAATAAATGTACTGTTAGAATAAAGGTATCGCCGGTAATCAGAATGTTAATCTGTAGTAACCTGAGTAACTCTTCGGATTGCGGTGGCATGTGTAACTCCCGCCACCAAATACAAAACACAAAACGATGCATCGATTTCTCGTTAAAGGGCACGGATTTGTGTAACATAGAAGAGAAGCACAAGCACCTTTGCACATTGAGCGTGGCCAACAGTCGTCGATGTGAAACACGGATAAACGACGCATTTTTTAACCATTTTATTTTGTTTTACCTCGTCTTCTTTATACAACAGAGAGTGAACGTAACTCCTCCTCTCGATTCGAATCGATACTTTATTATCTGGTGTATTTCGGCTTCACCGATTATATCCGATTTTTCTATTTTTATTTTCATTTTTGTTTTTTTATTTTTTATTATTATGTTTTTCGGTTATTTTATTTTTATTTGTATCAATATTTTCATTCCAGCCGATTCACACGACCAAAGGGAGATGGGTTTTTTCTCGTCCGTTTGCAAGCTGCAGCTTCCGTCTGCCCAAACACGAGTCGCACCGCTCGATAACATCGTGATGAGGGAGATTAATTTTTGTAAAAGCGTCGCTTCCGGGTTACTCCCGAGTGACCCGGCACGAGCATGCCGCCTCTGTAGGGTTTTCATTCATCACGTTTGACTAACGAATTTTATCAACTTTGATTTCTCTATTTATATCGTATCCTCACATCTATTAATGTATCGTCATTTAAGCGCCATTATACAAACAAATATTTTTCATACACTACCATCTTCTCAATACTTATACTTTTAAATCTTAACATCTCGTCAAATTACCTTCAATCTTGTTTAAATAATTTTTTTTTAATTAATTTAAAACATTAAAAAATTTTTCATTAATGTTTTTTTAAAAAATTTTTTTATTGGAATTTTTAGGGGAGGGGGGGGGGTCAAAATGGAGTACTTAAGCAATCGTTATGATTTTAAGGACTTGAATACGCTGATTTTTCTCGTTTTCAGTCGTAATTAAAGGAAAATAATCAAATTTCAAGTTGCCGTCGAAAAAAATTTTTTTTTTTTGCGGGCAAAATGGGGTACTCCCTGAAAGAGTGAAAAAAAAATTTCTTCATCCGAAAATAAAATATCGTTAAAAAATTTTCTTATCGATAAGTCTACGAAAGAACCCAAAGAGAGGAACAAATCACCCAAAAAAGAGACATTGTTAGTTGAAGCAATATATTCCTAACAAAAATTGAGGTAGTAAAAAAAAATTT
>CAJNRD030001124.1:15140557-15298392 GCA_905319865.3 Cotesia congregata
AAAAAAAAAAATTTTTTTACGAAATTTTGGGGGTACCCCATTTTGCGCCCCCCCCCCCTCCCCTAATGTTAAAAAAAAAATAATTAATTTTTTTTTTAGTTAGAAACTTTTAAAGAGATATAAATATTAATTGAAATTAATTAAATGATAAATTTAAATGAATTGCAAAGTATTTACCAAAATATTTGTCACAATGAATAAAAATTTTTCATAATTAATACAATACCTCTCTTGACTTGTGAGATAAAACGTGAATACTCATAATTAAAAAATATGTTAAGCTCCTTTTTGGTAAAATATGCGAGGCATAAAAATAAATTTTTTGAACCACGTTAAACAAATTCATAGAGTAGTGAGAACATAAGCAGGGAAGCAAGAAGTAATAATAAAAATAAAAATAAAAAGAAAAAGGGTTGCTGTTAATTATCATAGCTTGTTTGACCGACCCCTCATCTTTATTCTCTTACCCTTCTTTTTCTTTTTCTTAAAACCATGCACAGAATCCCTTTTACCGAGAAACCGGGAGCTACATTTGCTACCGAGTCCGTCCGGCATTCAAGAGAAACCATACACCCACTCCCAGCCCCCGTCTCAAGCGTGTTAATTAGCTCCGCTTTTGTTTCAATTTAGAACGTCGAAATGGAGCAAATATGAACAATATCTCCTGGGCTTCTGTCTATTATAACTCCACTCTCTTATATTGTTTGATTTCTTTCCAGAAATACATCATGTCGATGAAAGAAAAAATATATATTAAAGGAAACAATCTATGGAACCGAGAAAAATATTTTTCTTTGTCAGTTCCAGCGGTTTTGGGTCGCAGAGTTTGTCCATTTACGATTAAAAAAATCTCCCGGTCTTGGGTCTATTGAGAGAGTCGTTGGCACGCGATTTATCGCCAAGGAAACGTAAAGAAACTAGGAAGAGACTGAATGAAAATTTTTTATTTTTAACAAAAGTGGTTTTTATTTAAATTCACAATTTCGTCAATTTTTTATTAAATTTATTTATACTCGTAACCTTGTGACTGCCATGACTTGTGAACTATAAATGAATAAAATTTTGCTTTATTAAATAATGACTTTTGTTAAATTGCACTGTACTTTCTTAAATATTGACGTTTTTAAAGATATAAGCTCATCCCGATGTTACACTCATCAAGAGCTTTCATTTGAGTACCCACATCAATTTTTCATATATTTTTCGTATATATACATATATATTATATATATTTTTAAAGATATAAACTCATCCCGATGTTACACTTATCAAGAGCTTTCATTTGAGTACTCACATGCATTTTTGATATATTTTTCATATATACATATATATAAAATATATAAATATATGAAAAATTGATATGGGTACTCAAATGAAAGGTCTTGACGAGTGTAACATCGGGATGAGCTTATATCTTTAAAAATGTCAATAGTTCACGAGATACAAGGTCATTTCTTAATTATGTATCTAAAGACAGAGCATTTTCGAATGCAGCCTAAATACTTATAATAAATTGACTATCGGTGAGAATGATATGAAACCTTGAAAAGGCATAAATTCAAATCAAGATCTTTGCAATGACACTAAATTTCACTAAAAAAACCGATTTTATCATATATGACTATCCTGGTCTCTTAACAATATAGATTTAATTATAATTAGTTATGTGCAAATAAATAGACATTTTGAAAAACTAGCTCAAAAATAATAAAATAACGAATAGAGATAAAAAAATGAGTTAATGTGAACTATAACTAAACTCATAAAATAAATGAAAAATAATGGAATTATTATCTCACAATATTGTCGAGTATCTTAGGTAGTATTTAATTAAAAGCTCTAAGAAGTAGATTTCTTGATCTTAGTATTTGTTGGACGCTTCAAAGCCATTTGTCCAGGACTTGGAGACAATGACGTGACAAAGACAAGCTCCTGAAGGATTTTCATTACCGAGACACTCGCGCTGTCTGCATCTACTCTCTGTCCTGTCAAGCAGATCCGTAGCGCAGAATTGTGCGCTTCCACGAGCCCGAAATTAACAGACGACCGTGAACTGAGTGACTCTCGAAGCTGTACTCTGTACTCTGTACCCCCAAAAGCCCCGAGCGTCGGGACGTTCTTCTTCATTCCCTCCTGTCCGCTATATCTATCTCATCATCCTCATCCTCATCCTCATCCTCATCCCCAAACTCTCCTTACGCCTTTATCTCACGGCAGTCGAGACCCATTCGGTGTTTACATTACAATTATCTGACGCTTCGTCCCGCCATTATTAGTATTTGCATGATTTATCTGGCTAAAGAAGTGTGAGCCGAGATAAGGCACCACCGTATGGCTTATATATTACTTCCCTCCCCCTTCGCTCTCCTTCCCTCGGCTGCAAACTCCGAACAGAAGCTGAGAGCAAGTCACACAGGATACATTTTAAGTAGCCAGTCATATGATTCCTCCCTCTTCTATTTGACGTTTTATTTTATTTCCAGTTAAGTGGTTGTAGGTTAAACAAAAGAAGAGAAGATGTTACACAGACCTGAAGGTGAATTTGTGAGAGCTAACAATCTCAAAAAATAAGTCCAAAACCCACAAATGCTTTCGGATTTTCATACTTTATGGTGTTCGTTTAGTTCGCTTTAATTTCTCTCGGTTAAAAGCCACTTCCACGGCCTTCACTATCAAACAACGTCTCCTTAAGAATTACGCTTTTTTCTAACGCGAGGTAATAAATTTTTTTACTTAAAATTTGGTAAAATTCTTTTTAAGAAAATATCGATAAAATATTTGCAAAATTTTTCAACTTTCAAAATTGTTTCAAAAATAAAAATTTATAGAAAAAAAATATTGCCATTGGTAGTTATTTTTTTAATTTGTAAAAAAAATTTTTTTCATCTATATTATTAAGAGAATAAGCAAAATTTTTGTAGGCATAAATTTAATTTTGGAATTTTTTTTAAGTCTGAAGAAGCTAAAAAAAAATATTTTTATCTAATTTTGAGTCCAAAATAAGCTGTATAATTTTTTTGAGAGTTAAAAAAATTTGAATTTTATAAATTTCACAAACCTGGAGCACAATATACGTCAAAAAAAATATTTATCCCAAAATAAATTTATTTAATCGTCTTGAAAGACTTCTACTGGAATAAATAATTAAAGAACGCATTAATTAGTTCCATAAAATTTAAACGAACAATATTTCAATGGAAATTCGATGAATAGTTCTGACTCTATTTAAACGGAAGTAAATATAAAAGGTTTTATATTTTATCAATTACTTGCTATCATTTAAGCATTCTCAATGATTGAATATCCATTAACTTTTTTTTCTCTATTGCTGACTAACTAACCGTAGCAAAAAAAAATTCAGCACCGGTAATTATTTAATCAATAAAAAATTCCAATAAAACATGAATTAAGTGATGAAAAAATATTGAATTATTATGATAAAACCTTGAATGACTCTCAACTCATTTTTATATTTATATATTGTTGAGTGGATAAAAAAAAATGAACATAAATATAAACATAAAGGCGGTTGAATTTTCGCTCTTAAATTCTTATCGATTTATTTCGAAGTTATGAAATTGAACGACGTGAAATAGAATACGAGCCGAGAAAGCGTGGAAAAGAGGTCATAGATTTTTCATAACATTGGAGAATATCATTCATCGGTGACTGCAAACATCTGTTGATACATTTATGTATAAAAGATGAAAATCGAAGAAATAGCGTCGGGCGGGAATATATATACACGGTACATATCGTATCTCTGTTATCAGAGTTTAAGACTTGAGTAAATGTCGTTACTCCCGGAACCGGTAAATGGGTTTGACGATTTCCAACGACAGTTTCATCTCTTCATCCTTTCCTATCTGATATTCATTAACTTCGGAAATAAGAAGCTACGAGGAACGCAACTAACTTTATAAACACAAGACGCCGGTCTTTCTATAATCCTTAGCTCCTTATCTTCAGTCATTTACCAAATGGTCAGTGACTTCGACTAATAAAGACTTTATTTTATATTATGTCTAACTTACTTTGTAAGAAGATTAAGTAATCAACCTTCGATACCCTTATAATTCGATCCTATTAAAATTAAAGCCTAGACATCAATACTTCAATTTTCGTCCAAAATTATTATCACTAAAATAAACATTTTTAGGAAAATATTTACTTGAATCTAGTAAACAATTTTGAATAATTTCATTGTTTTAATTTTTAAACTAAGAAATTTTTCTTGGTTTAAGTAAATTTTATTCAATTCGACAATTTTTCGTCTTGATTTAAAGCAATTAAACTCTTCAAAATTATTTTCTTGGTTCAAAAATTTTTCTCTTAATTAAAGATAATTTTTTTTCAGTGTAAAAATCAAAACTATTATTATTTATAAACTTAATATTTAAAAAAAGGAAAATCTTGTATAAAAAATTTTTTATGCTAAATTTGGTGTCATTAGAAAGATTTAAACTCTAATTTTTGTTTTTTGATAATTTTTTAAAAATAATCAATTTTTTTAAATTAAATTTTTGAATCATTTCTTTATATAAATTTGGATCTTCAAATTTTTATAAATTGATCTTATAATAGCAGAACTATATCTTAGATTTATTTATATTATTATTTTTTATTATTTACATTGCATATGGTTTGGACACATGTTATTTTATCGGTTAGTATTCATCCGAAGAAGAAAAACTCCAGAGCTTTATATAAAGAAACCTTGACAGGTCCAGTTTCCGTTTTATTTTCCATCTTCTCTACCATATATACACTCATGCCACTAGCATAGTATATTATTAAACCCATTTCTAAAATAATTTACATTAAAAAAATAATCTTTCAAACTCTCAAGCTTATCAGCTTTAGTAAATTTCAATTTACACCTTTTACGTGACACTAAGTAAAAATAATTCTCAAGTTAATACCAATTTACGATTACTGGAAATTCATTTGCGTCATCACAAAAAAAGTATTTTTACTCCTAATGACTACGCATACCCGATCTTCCTAATCAATTCATGTTTCTATTAAAATACAAATTATCAATATTAATATTTTGTAAATAATATTATCGCGAATCGGATTGCTGATTAATATCTAATTCAATAAGTACCGAATTGATCATAAAATATATTCACAAACTAAACCATAAATTTGATGGAAGAGAATTAATGATACAACACACTCCAAATAATATTTTGAAATATGATTTACATTTAATTAAGCGAATTACAATCTGTTTTCGCATTACCATCCTATTGTAACGCATCGAATACACACAGTAAAAAATTTTTCGTCAAATTTAACACAAAAACTTGTGTTGATGACTTTTTTTACACAATTTGTGTTGAATCAACACTCTATTGTGTTGAATCAACATACTAAAATGTTAAATTCTACACACTAAAATGTTAAATTCTACACAAACATTTTTACACTTTACACAATGACGAATTTTTTACTGTGCAATAATATGTATTACAAATCCCCGATAATACGTCATGGAAATTTTTAATTTGTTTTAAACTACCCGTTAATAAATCAGTAAAATGTTGTCATAAATTTTCTATAAACATAAACTATTATAAAGAATAAAAATAATTTATTTACCGATAGAATTTTTTTAGGTCACGGGAACCACTAGAGATTTTCAAACTTGCTGGAGGTTGTTTATATATTAGCCGCATGTATATGGGTTATTTCAGGCATGGTTCGAAGCTATTTTCAGTTGGGTTAAAAACACCGGGAATGGGGAAAGATGTTGAAATATAAAAAGACTTAATTTTTAAATCAGTATCACAATGCCTGCGCGCTCAAGCAAGTCGAGTATTTTTATTTAAAAATTCGTCTCTGAAATTTTACGAAAATAAGTTACATAAATTTTTTAAAATGCGCGTCTCAAAAAGTTGCATTTTGTACTTTATTGTCCTACTTGTTGGTTCAATGATTGTACTAAGCAGTGCGAAGCAAAAAAGTCAGGGTGAGTTTTTATTAATAAGTAACTATTTTTTATAAATACATTTTTATTGGAAGATTTATAAAAAATTTACGGAAATCGATAAGTTGTTCTATCTTTATATGCTCGGTCGGTCAGTGAACATTAACAGTAAAAAATCTCTAGGTTAAAAATAAAAAATAAATTTTGCAAGGAAATATTCGCTTTAAAAATATTTCTTTATCTGCTTTTAAATGATTAATTTCTAAATTTTGCGATGAGATCTATTCCGAGAACTCAAGACACGCTACTTTCGAATTCCTGTCTATACACTATCCTATTTTAATAAGAATGCGAGGACTATAATAATAAATAATAAATAAGTTGTTGAAGACAGAAATAGTTGAAATATTTGCATGTGAATATATATATATATATATATATATATATATATATATATATATATATATATATAATTATTATCACTAAAATAAACATTTTTAGGAAAATATTTACTTGAATCTAGTAAACAATTTTGAATAATTTCATTGTTTTAATTTTTAAACTAAGAAATTTTTCTTGGTTTAAGTAAATTTTATTCAATTCGACAATTTTTCGTCTTGATTTAAAGCAATTAAACTCTTCAAAATTATTTTCTTGGTTCAAAAATTTTTCTCTTAATTAAAGATAATTTTTTTTCAGTGTAAAAATCAAAACTATTATTATTTATAAACTTAATATTTAAAAAAAGGAAAATCTTGTATAAAAAATTTTTTATGCTAAATTTGGTGTCATTAGAAAGATTTAAACTCTAATTTTTGTTTTTTGATAATTTTTTAAAAATAATCAATTTTTTTAAATTAAATTTTTGAATCATTTCTTTATATAAATTTGGATCTTCAAATTTTTATAAATTGATCTTATAATAGCAGAACTATATCTTAGATTTATTTATATTATTATTTTTTATTATTTACATTGCATATGGTTTGGACACATGTTATTTTATCGGTTAGTATTCATCCGAAGAAGAAAAACTCCAGAGCTTTATATAAAGAAACCTTGACAGGTCCAGTTTCCGTTTTATTTTCCATCTTCTCTACCATATATACACTCATGCCACTAGCATAGTATATTATTAAACCCATTTCTAAAATAATTTACATTAAAAAAATAATCTTTCAAACTCTCAAGCTTATCAGCTTTAGTAAATTTCAATTTACACCTTTTACGTGACACTAAGTAAAAATAATTCTCAAGTTAATACCAATTTACGATTACTGGAAATTCATTTGCGTCATCACAAAAAAAGTATTTTTACTCCTAATGACTACGCATACCCGATCTTCCTAATCAATTCATGTTTCTATTAAAATACAAATTATCAATATTAATATTTTGTAAATAATATTATCGCGAATCGGATTGCTGATTAATATCTAATTCAATAAGTACCGAATTGATCATAAAATATATTCACAAACTAAACCATAAATTTGATGGAAGAGAATTAATGATACAACACACTCCAAATAATATTTTGAAATATGATTTACATTTAATTAAGCGAATTACAATCTGTTTTCGCATTACCATCCTATTGTAACGCATCGAATACACACAGTAAAAAATTTTTCGTCAAATTTAACACAAAAACTTGTGTTGATGACTTTTTTTACACAATTTGTGTTGAATCAACACTCTATTGTGTTGAATCAACATACTAAAATGTTAAATTCTACACACTAAAATGTTAAATTCTACACAAACATTTTTACACTTTACACAATGACGAATTTTTTACTGTGCAATAATATGTATTACAAATCCCCGATAATACGTCATGGAAATTTTTAATTTGTTTTAAACTACCCGTTAATAAATCAGTAAAATGTTGTCATAAATTTTCTATAAACATAAACTATTATAAAGAATAAAAATAATTTATTTACCGATAGAATTTTTTTAGGTCACGGGAACCACTAGAGATTTTCAAACTTGCTGGAGGTTGTTTATATATTAGCCGCATGTATATGGGTTATTTCAGGCATGGTTCGAAGCTATTTTCAGTTGGGTTAAAAACACCGGGAATGGGGAAAGATGTTGAAATATAAAAAGACTTAATTTTTAAATCAGTATCACAATGCCTGCGCGCTCAAGCAAGTCGAGTATTTTTATTTAAAAATTCGTCTCTGAAATTTTACGAAAATAAGTTACATAAATTTTTTAAAATGCGCGTCTCAAAAAGTTGCATTTTGTACTTTATTGTCCTACTTGTTGGTTCAATGATTGTACTAAGCAGTGCGAAGCAAAAAAGTCAGGGTGAGTTTTTATTAATAAGTAACTATTTTTTATTATTAACTTTTTATTGGAAGATTTATAAAAAATTTACGGAAATCGATAAGTTGTTCTATCTTTATATGCTCGGTCGGTCAGTGAACATTAACAGTAAAAAATCTCTAGGTTAAAAATAAAAAATAAATTTTGCAAGGAAATATTCGCTTTAAAAATATTTCTTTATCTGCTTTTAAATGATTAATTTCTAAATTTTGCGATGAGATCTATTCCGAGAACTCAAGACACGCTACTTTCGAATTCCTGTCTATACACTATCCTATTTTAATAAGAATGCGAGGACTATAATAATAAATAATAAATAAGTTGTTGAAGACAGAAATAGTTGAAATATTTGCATGTGAATATATATATATATATATATATATATATATATATATATATATATATATATATAAATAAAATGAATTAATGATACCATAAATGTCTCTGTATCATACATCAATGATGACTCATAGTGTAAAATATTTAAGTAGGTATTATAAATACAAAGCCATTGATCTCGTCCGAAAATGTTCATGCTTTTTAATAAAATTCTGTCAATTGCGCGTTTACGTGACGGTAATCCGCGGATATTTTGGTATGATAATTTTAAACGGGATATTTTTAAATAGGATCAATAAACTTGATCCCGGTGTTGACTTACCGAGGATATAAATCAAAGAATTCATTCAGGGATATATGTCGAGCTATAAATGTAAATGTTTAGTGAACTGTATCGATGCTGTAAAAATTATTACCGTCGGTGAGATAAAAGACGAGCTTTTATTTTATTGTTGAAAATTTTTGATTTTATAAGTGTATTTTTGAACTTAAGGGTGAATTTTATGGTGATGAATCTTTAAAAAAATAATTTAAACAAAGTTAACAAATTAAACAAAAATTATTTAAGAGCTAAAATTTTTTTTTAAACTATTTAAAATGATATTTTTTTCTCTGAAATTGATTTGATTTTTTTTGTCCATCAATCAGAACAATAAAAAAGAATTGTTTTATTTCCAGCACTGCGAAATAATTTACATTCTAAAATCCCTAACAAAGATAACAACGCCACGATTGAACCATTGACGAAAACTCCTAAATCGCACTGCTCAAAGGGATACCGACGGACTTGGATTGGAAAATGTGTGAAAAAACATCGCGCATGACTAAGAAGCGGGTGGTCAAATGTGAATTTTACCACTCACGACTCGAAGATAACAAATAAAACTCATTTTAAATGATACACTATAATACTAATTTTTTTTTTTTAAATTGTCTCATTTATACAATAAAATTTTCTAATAAACAAAACGTGTTTTACTCAGATAATCCCAGGATAAAATTAATGATAAAAATGAGTAATCGTTAATCGAATATGCAAATTTTTTCGCATACGGCTGAACGGTTATTTATAGAAGCAATGTTCGGTAGAATAGAGATTATTTTAAAAGTACTTTCATTTTATTTGAACAATCCTTTGAGAATATATTGCTGGACAAGCCAAGGATATTTATGAGACTCACACGCATAAGCGTTGGTAAACGGTTCACTGGAGTAGAGAAGAGAACTGTTTCCGGAATTCATGGATATTCGTAGTCCACCATGCCCCTCATGGTGTAAAGCTGCATTAGTTCTCTGTTGAACATGCGCCAAATACGCCGTATCGTTGTATTAATTTTTTTTAACATATTCTATTGTGTTTGTACTTTATTTTTAGCACCAACAGTACATAAACGTCAAAAAATTATTTTAATAAAACATTTTAAGTTATTTTTTTCTTATTTATAATTTCTAGTGGAATTTTTTTAAGATAATTTATTAATTTATTTAATTAAAATTTTCTATTTAATATTTTATTTTACTGTTAATAAATATTTAACAAGTCTTCTAATGTTTAAAAATAATTTATTAATAGTCAAATCATTTTTTTAAATATCAACAAATTTTTTGATTTATAATCTATATTATTAAGAGAATAAGCAAAATTTGGTGGCCAGTGAATTTATATAATAAAATGGGTAGTCACCAATTTATGATGATAGGTATTTGGGCTACATTCGAAAATGCTCTATCTCTAGATACATAATTAAGAAATGACCTTGTATCTTGTAAACTATTGACATTTTAAAAGATATAATCTCATCACGATATTACACTCGTCAAGACCTTTCATTTAAGTACCCACATCAATTTTTCATATATTTATATATATTATATATATGTATATATAAAAAATATATCAAAAATGCATGTGGGTACTCAAATGAAAGCTCTTGATGAGTCTAACATCGGGATGAGCTTACATCTTTAAAAAGATCAATAGTTAAGAAAATACACTGCAATTTAACAAAAGTCATTAATTTAATAAACCAAAATTTTATTTATAATTCACATAGTAACTGCAAGATTGCTAGTTAATAATTATTTCATTTTTATAATTTCATCTACAAAATTATTAAAAAACTTTCTATATATGAGCTTCATTTTTTATAAAATATAACTAAGTACACATGATCTCACAAATGTATAAACTCCCAACAAAAACAACTTTATCCAAAGTTTCAACAAAAAAAAAACTTTGAAATAATCTATTTAATGCACTTTAAAAATTTTCCTAACGCTCAACATTTTAACCAAACTTTAAAATTTTTTCAATCCCCCGAATTCAATATGTAGCTAAATAAAAGTTTTAACTTCAACATATAAAAGCAAAATACTGAAAAATTCTCCGACACACGATTCCTCTTATCCAAAATAAAATAAAAGGGAAAAAGATAGAGCGCAGTATTAGCTCGACTAAAAAGTGAAAAGTGTAAACAAAAAAGAGTAAAAAATGACAGTTGATGTACGTAGGTAAACAGACTGTTGGATTATCGAGTGGAATATTCTGGCGGACGAAAGTCTCTCTCTTTATACCATAGAGTCCCTCGGTCTGTTCTTTCTCCGGATTGCCCTCGCTAAAACTTGGGATCCCTAGACACATAAGTTTGATATCGTCCCAAGCCTTCATCAGGTCTTTAACGGAACCAATATATCCTCGCCACACTCCCGCTGGAGCGACGATAAGCCAAAGCGCTCGTATTCAAGTGTAAATACCCCTTTTGGTGCGCCCTCCTCTGCTCTGGATATAGACACAGCAAACCCTTGGAACTCATATCCACCGAGCAGAGCAAGCAAGCCCACCTTATACATATTGGCGATGCCGGTGAATCGCATCACAGTGAACCAGCAAAATGTGCTCATCCAACTGATCTCTTCCTCATCAACTGTCTTCAACAGGAGTTAGATATGCCTCTCTATGTGCCCGCTGAATTCATACCCGATTAACTCCGTGGTTAGGTACATGAGCGAGTCTTTTGCAATAATATACCCAATGAGCATTGACAATGATATTGACAGGCTGTAAGCTCGAGAAGGATCGGGCTCATTCATCCGTGCTCTTGTCAAGTGCTTCGGACAGTACAGCCAGCCCAGAACCCAGATCATCAGTCTTTTAATGTTGGACTTCCTTCTTTACTTCTACGGCTACGACTTTTAGAATTTCTCAGTTTGTGCTGATAAAAAAATTGAGTTTAGTTGAGGGGAAAATTCTTGAGATAAAAAAAATTATTTTTAACAGCTTGATTATATTTAATAAAAAATTTCTAATTGATTTAAAATAATTAAACCCTTTAAAATATTTTTTTTTTCAATCAATTTTTTGTATAAAAAATTTTATGAATTTCAAATCCATAATTTCAGATCCATAATTAAGAAATGGCCTTGTATCTCGTGAACTATTGACATTTTTAAAGATATAAGCTCATCCCGATGTTACACTCATCAAGACCTTTCATTTAAGTACCTACATCGATTTTTCATATATTTATATATATATATATATATATATATATATATATATCATATATATGTATATATGAAAAATATATCAAAAATGCATGTGGGTACTCAAATGAAAGCTCTTGATGAGTATAACATCAGGATGAGCTTATATCTTTAAAAACATCAATAATTACGAAATGACAATATATTATATATATGTATATACGAAAAATATATAAAAAATGCATGTGGGTACTCAAATGAAAGCTCTTGATGAATGTAACATCGGGATGAGCTTATATCTTTAAAAACGTCAATAGTTACAAAAGTACAGTGCAATTTAACAAAAGTTATTAATTAAAAAAGCAAAATTTTATTTATTATTTATTATTATCACATAATGACTGCAAGGTTGCTAGTAATTTTTATATCGCGATGATGATTAAAAAGTTGTGTAACCGCAATCAATTTTATCTGGACATTGAATCGTTAATGAGACAGCTCGAAAACTTGGGTGTTGAATCCGCAGTTGAGCAAGACGAATTAATCCTTCAATGCAGTCTCAATTTATTTCACAATTAGTGACGTATTCACGGAGTAAATTACAATGTTAAATCTAATTATAAGACTAATTCGTGTATTTAGGTATTCTGGAAAGGGCAAACCGAGATTTAACAGCCAGCTGGAAATTTAATTTTAAAACCACAACCGACTGGACGATGCTACTCTACTTGAATCACTTCTGATTATACATTATATGTTATATCAGTCACACATTATACATCACATAAATGTTAAATTAATCAACCCATGATATTATTTCCACTTGGACGATTCAATGGATATAATAAATATTCATCCTGTATCAGAGTTTGTACAACTATATGACTATAAATGTATGACACCGGACAAACGAGTTATCGAATTCCGCGAATATGTTCTTTTAATGTACGCACACAGTTTTTTTTGTTTCATTTCATTTTATTTCAACGATAGACACACGATTCATCCAGCATCCACCCACGCGGAGAATTAGGTTTTATCATGAATATATAATTTCAGCCTTTATCTCTTGACTAACAATTAAAATAATAATAATTATTATTATTTTATTTGTATGAATATTTTTATAATTTATACAATTAGTTTCGTAAGTTTGATGATTTCCAGTTCGGTGACACAAATGATAATATTGATTAAATTATCGTCCATCAAACACTAATTCAATGTGCAAAAATGGTAATCTAAATTCTCAAACTAATTTTATTTATTAATATATTTAATTAAATAACGCTCTTTAAATTCTTAGTACGGACGTAGTAATAAAGAAGTTGTTAAATGTACTTGATACTTGTACTACAAGTTTATTATTTTTAATCTAGTGAATTAATTATCAAAAATAAAAAAATTTATTTTGCATAAACTCATTCTCATTTTTTTGTGAGAACCGTAAAAAAAACTTTAAACTTAATGCCAAAACATTTTATTTTGGTTTTTGTAAATTTTATTTTAATTTTAATAATTTCTTTAATTACTCACCAACTGTTGGCTGATGGAGACGATGATACTTGATACAATTGGAAAAAGGTATTTGTGAAATTAATAGTAGACAGTCCACAATTTTTTCTTTAAGTTATTAAAAAAAAAAAAATTATGTGCAATTTTTTTTATTTATTTTTCCTCTAGTTATTTAA
The DNA here is from genome assembly GCA_905319865.3 of Cotesia congregata. NCBI lineage: Eukaryota > Metazoa > Arthropoda > Insecta > Hymenoptera > Braconidae > Cotesia > Cotesia congregata. The sequence goes on from CAJNRD030001124.1 coordinate 15,154,343, forward strand.
TTATTTAAATAGATAATCAATCAATTAATAACTTTTCAATTTACTATCATAAATATTATTTCTTTTTTTTTTATTTTGAATAAAATAAATTTTAAATATTTAAGATTTTATTCATGAAATTTATTGATTGTTTTTTGATCAATCATTCAACTATGAAAAGCAATTTTAAAAATTATCAGTATCTACTCGGTTTATTATTCCAGACACATGATAATTTTGAAGTAAAATAAACTTCAAAAATAGAATTTCAAAAAATAGAATATCAAATTTCTGTGATTTTTAAACTAGCAAAAATTATTTAATAATCTAAAGCCAAAATAATTTTTTAAATTGCACTAGATTTTTTTTTTGGTATTTTTATAACTTGTAATTTTTAAAAAAACAAACCAATACTTGTCGTCTGTCTTTGTAATATACTACTTTTGTATCACAAAATACCTGGATCTCCAAAATATCCAATTCCGCAGAATACCTGTAAAAAAAAAAATTGAATTAATTTTTATCACCAAATAAATTTTGAGGTAATTAAAAAGTACTCACCAGTTGCAAATTATTTATGATAATTACATGCTGATAATAAATGTATTTATTTCTTCATGTAATCCAACAATGGCGTTAATTTTTTCTGAACACTTCACTGACACTAGCAATAATTACTCACTATAATTACGGACTTAAATCACAATTGAAACAATAACACTGAACTACAAAATCACACTTTGAAAATATTTACTTGGTTTCACTTCACTTTTCTTTTTCTTAATCAACATTTAAGATCACTATCATTTTATGTTCATCGATATAAAAATAACAATAATAATAATAATCACAATAAAACTGAAATTAGTAAACCTCTAGAATTTTTTTGGCTTAAAAAAAAATTACTAAATAGAAAATATTATCAAAAAATTACATTAATAATTATGATATTAAATTTAGCAATCACTTGACAATTTTTAAATTTTTTTTTACAAATAAATTTGTTCCAACAAATTATTTAAAAAAAATTTCAGTCTTAGTTTTTTAAAATTTCTAAGTCAATTTTTTCTATAATTTTTGTTGTCACAATTTATTTGTTAAAAAAATTCTTAAAATTATCAACTGTTTCCTAAATTAATTTTCATTTAATAATTTATTTAGTCAAAAATTATTTTAAAAATCACCTGTTAGTTAATTTCACTATCACAATAATCATAACAATAAAATCTGTCTAAAGCTACGAACAAAACTCCAAGCCTTCACTTCCGAGAAATTTATCGATCAATTTTTCGACGAATTCACGCGACACTCTACCGACGTTACTCAAAAAATAACTTCACTATATTTAACTTCCTTATTTATTTAGTAAATTATTATTTTTTGCTCTACTTTTATTCTCATTTTTTTTACACTTGCCAAAATGACAACAAAATTATATGATTCAACCTCTCGCAATTTTATTGAGGATGCTAATGAAAATTTTTACGTATTATTAATAATTCGATCCTACTCTCCATTTTTATAAAATAACTTTCAATTTTAATCGAGTATTTAATTATTTAATCAGTTAAAACCGTCCGGATGATAATCCGCGAACAATGACGCGACATTTTTACAATCGTTGACTCTGGTGAGCAATCTGGGAGCTATTACTTCGAGTCAACGGTTAAAATTTAAAATCGACCAATCAGAGCGCCGCTCAACCGACAAATAAATTTGAATTCTCTCGCGCATGCTCCCTATCGGCAGAAATAAGAACTATAAGTGCTTCTGTCGCCAACTTCACGCAGATTGCTCGGAAACTGCCGCGTCATTGTCGTTTTTTTTTGACATTTCAGTCAAATAAATGAATATTATTGTTAAATAATACGTAAATAATAATAATATGCAGAAATAATTGATGTTTATTGATGAATTGAACAAATGAATGACTTTTAAGAAAGAAATAAAGTTTGTATAGAATAATTTATCCCGGAGCTTGTAAATCAGCGGACAAGAGACGTAATATGAAAAGTAATTAATTTTCTATGCAATAATAAATAAATAATTAAAGTAGAAATATTAAAATTTATTGTTTCTGTTATTTTAGTTGAATGTTGAAGGATTTGTTAGTTAAATACCTAAATGACATTAAGTGAAGTTGAATATTTATTTTTAGTGTAGTGAATTAATAATAATAGTGAGTAGTTGATATTATAAGTAATTAAGTGTTTAATTAAAATATTTAATAAGTGCCTTGAGAGTTGAAAAGTGATTAAGTGTTTAAGTTCTTCTTTTTGGAGCACTTCAAGAAACCAATGCGCATCAACTTCCATCATGTGGTAAGTGAAAAATTCTAAGTTGTATAAAATTTTTTTTTTTTTAAAATTGCATTTGTAATTTTTTAAAATTACTAAAGTCAATTTTTTTTTTTGCCATAATTTATTTATTACAAAAATGACCAAATATCTGATAATTTTCATTCAGTTTTTTCAATTTTATATTAAGGAGAAAGTTTTATTATTTTCTTTTTTTTTTTTATTCGCAATAAATCGGTTTTATAAAAATAAATAGTGTTTAAATAAAAAAAGTGAATAGTCAGTGCAATAAAAAGTGTAGTGTTTAGATAAAACTTCAATAAATCATCGTCATCATCATTAACATCAAAATATTGGTAAGGAATTAAAAAAAAAATTATTTAGGCTTCATTCGAAAATGCTTTATCTCTAAGTACATAATTAAGAAACGACCTTGTATCTTGTAAAATATTAACATTTTTAAAGATATAAGCTCATCCCGATGTTACACTCATCAAGACCTTTCATTTGAGTACCCACATCAATTTTTCATATATTTTATATATATTATATATATGTATATATGAAAAATATATCAAAATGCATGTGGGTACTCAAATGAAAGCTCTTGATGAGTGTAACATCGAGATGAGTTTATATCTTTAAAAATATCAATATTTAAGAAAGTACAGTGCAATTTAACAAAAGTCATTATTTAATAAAGAAAAAAACATAGTGACTGCAAGGTTACTAGTTAAAATAATTTAATAACAAATAAATTTTAAACTTATATTTATTTCACAATAAAATTTTTTTCTCCATGAGTTCGAAGTAAGCCGAGAAGAGAAATCAATAAAGCGTCATAGTATAGCGTCATAGCTCATATATGATAAATATATATTACATATGATAATGATAAATATCATGAATACTTAGATATATAGAGTGGGCTCGTGTCCAGCGTAAAGTACAGACATCTTGGCCCGATCTCTATTCTGTAGAAGCCGCGTAACCAGAGCCGTTTCACCGAGCAGAAGAGCGACGTCTTTTCTCAGACTCCGACTCAGACGATACGAGCTACGAGGACAGAAGACAGAAGACAGAAGACAGAAGTATGTGAGATACGCGTGGATTCGCATACAGAAGCTCCAAAGAAAGTAATATGTGAAAAACTATTTTCTCTGTCTTTCAACCCTCTTCTTTTTCTCCCTTCTGTTTTCTTACTTCTTTATTTTCATCATCTTTTTACCTTTGCATCGGACCGAGATCAACATTGCAGCGCAGCATACATACAAAGTAACTGTGTCCATGTATGCTACATAGAAGTACGAATAGAAATACTGAAGACCTGCATCGTATTCGAATGCCTGTAGATAACGGACAGATAAGGAGCCATAGATGCGAGCCAGTTGCGTGGGCGGTATTGAAGAGAATCCTTTTGCGAGTGGGTATACATATATATTAGCTCTACTCTCTATCTCTACTGTATTTTATCTAACTTTTGACCTACCAACAGTCAATGGGATTCTCCTGCATGTATGTTTGCTGCGAGTGAATGAGCTTATCGAACATTATTTGCATTTATTTTTTAATTAAAATAAAATCTCCAACATCTTATCATTTAATCCAAAAATAAAAGATGGAATTTTTTTTTTACTGATAGAAAAATAAATTAATTTAAAAAATTAAATTTTGTATTAAAAATTTTTTGTTTTAAATAATAAAAAACAAACTTTTAAATCAAATAAAATTTTGTAAGTATTTTTTTTTAATAATCAAATAAAATTTATTTGCAAAGGAAAATTTTTAAATATGAAAAAATTCTTAAAATTCATTTTTTTAATTCAAAATTTTTGTTTTGTTAATTAAAAAAAAATTCATGGTGCATGTTACATTTAATGACTTTTAAAATAAACTTTACACTAAACTGTTAGTACTTAAAATTTTAAAAGCTAAAAATATATCAGAGAATTTTATTATACACTGAATTTTAACTTTATAATAACGACAGTATTCTTGTCGATAAATAAATTTGTCTCGGTATAAAAACTACTAAATCCCATGGGTAGTATCACGGGGAAAATTACCTCTGGCCGACAGAACCTGAACACGGTGAACATTGTACTTGCTCGAGTGTGTGAGAATGTGTGTGTTTTCCCGGGGTGGTCTTTATTAACCCTACTAAAGAACGGCTACAGAATATTGCTCGTCATTGGAATTCATAAATTTAGCTGCGGAGCCCGTTTTATGAGATTCTTAATTTCGCAGTGACATCCAACGGCCACTTACTCATCTCTCCGTTTCATAAGCCAACTCTTTCAATAATAATAACAATGATAATATAAAAAATAAACAATTGAAATTAGAACCGAGCTATTCTCCTCTGAATTTTTTCAATATTCTTAATTGCCATTTACTTATTAAAAAAAACCTACAATCCAAGAGTCATATTTTATCTTACAAATAAAAAAAAATTTTCATTTATTCAAGTGGGCTCATTGAAAAATATCTAGAGTAGATATATACATAGAAATAGATTGATTGCAAAGCTTGATGCGCATGTCCATTCGTACGTCATTCTCTCATTGTAAATTGTTGTCGTTGCATTCAAAGGATGAACATGTACTACACAGATATGGAAGCAAATGTAAATATATATTTATATATAGTGTTTTTCCTAGAGCATTTATATACATTTAGATGTTTATATCCATAGAACATCTACCGGATATTTACATTCTACAGTAAACGTCGGGATGTACCTATGTACCTACTTTAATATCCTGCCATTGCCTCCGACAAACGCGAAAGGAAAAAATACCCAGAAGCATAGATCAAGATGAAATAAAAATATTATAAGGAATGAAATATTTTCTTAGAATATTCTTAATCTCTTTTTATCTTTAATTAAATTAATAATTATTTTAATTACAAACTAGCAACCTTGCAGTCACTATGTGACTGCCGTGACTTGTGAACTGTAAATAAATAAAATTTTACTTTATTAAATAATGACTTTTGTTAAATTGCTCTGTATGATCTTATAACTATTGAAGTTTTTAAAAATATAAGCTCATCCAGATGTTACGCTCATTAAGAGCTTTCATTTGAGTACCCACATGCATTTTTGATATATTTTTCATATATACATATATATAATATATATAAATATATGAAAAATTAATGTGGGTACTTAAATGAAAGGTCTTGATGAGTGTAACATCGGGATGAGCTTATAATTAAAAAAATGTTAATAGTTCACGAGATACAAGGTCATTTTTTAATTATGTATCTAGAGATAGAACATTTTCGAATGCAGCCTAAATACTTATCATCATTAATTGACTATTGGTGAAAATGATATGAAACCTTGAAAAAGCACAACTCCAGGTCAAGACTTTTCCAACGATACCAAATTTAACCATAAAAATCTTTTTTATTATATAAATACACTGGCCACAAAATTTTACTTATTCTCTTAATAATATAGATAATAATAATAATCATATGTTAAGTGAAATTTAATTAAAGTAATGTAAAAAGTGTCAAAAGGATTTTTTATAGAGTATGATGAGGCATCTAATGAAAATTTAATGAAAAACAAAAATAAAAATAAACTATTACATCCCCATGTGTTTTTCAAGGAACAAAAATTCCGTGGCAATAGTCTCGACAAAGGGAAGAAGAATGATAAAGAGTAAAGAGACAATAAAGTGAAAAATGAGAGAAAATAATTGGGGGAAAAAAACGTTAACTGCCTTTATATTTAAGCGGTAGAAATAAAAAAATTATTTTATATTTATTGCTAGAAATTTTTTACAAATGGACGGAATTTTCTCGTTATTCATAAGCGAGAAAAAATTACCATTCATCAGTCATCAAAGTCTGGGATTTTTTAAAAATTCCTTGCTCTCTACTGCCGACACAAAATAGGGTTAGCCGCATTAATAATTTAGTCTATTAATTAAATTAGTTATCGAACATTTTTCATTATCGGTAATATTTTATTTACACTGAAGGTCAAATTGCATTTTATAGTTTAAAAAAAAAATAGTAGTATAGATGAGTGGTTATATTTTATACTTCTATTTTTCAATCTCGCTTTCGCTATTTCACGAGCGAAAATTCACGGGACTGTGGTTTGCGCCGATCAACTGAAATATATACACAATATGAAAGTTTTTGTTCGTTATAGGTTATTTTTTTCGGTCTTTAGTATCGCCATAAAATATTCCCGGATTTTTTACGAGTCTGATGAAATGCTTTTTAAAAGTAATTGCATGTTTCAATTTATTTATTATTTTCCGTCATTTTTTTTAAAAATTGTGTTGTAAAAATAATATTTAGAGAATAATTGCTATTATGTGTGTTGTGTAATTGAAAAATAATTAAATTTTATAAAATTTTTCGAAAGACTTAACGTAGACCATGAAATTAACGTAGATGAGCACAAGCAAGCAAGTTGAAAATCCACGGAGCATGACCTAAGGTAATCAAATTATAGTAGAGTTACAGAAGCTGACGTAGATATAAAATTGATGAGCGTGTTAACGAGATGTAGAATTATGTTGAGAAGGATTATTATTATCTAAATTTTTAACGTTTCACTCCATACCGTCTTATATTTATAACAAAAATATCAAGTTTTTTATCAATCAATTTTATTAAAAAAATTTAACGAAAGTGATTTTTTATTTGATAAAATAGGTTTTTATGGTTAAATTTGGTATCGTTCAAAAATGCTCTATCTCTAAATACATAATTATGAAATGACCTTGTATCTTGTGAACTATTAACATTTTTAAAGATATAAGCTCATCCCGATGTTACACTCATCAAGACCTTTCATTTAAGTACCCACATCAATTTTTCATATATTTATATAAATTATATATATATATATGTATATATGAAAAACATATGAAAATGCATGTGGGTACTCAAATGAAAGCTTTTAATGAGTGTAACATCGGGATGAGCTTATATCTTTAGAAAGGTCAATAGTTAAGAAAATACAGTGCAATGTAACAAAAGTCATTATTTAATAAAGCTAAATTTTATTTATTCACAGTTCACGGCAATCGCATAGTGACAGTAAGGTTACTAGTTATTGTTATTATTTTGGAATGAAAAAAATCACGACCAAAACTTATTTATTTAGTGTGTATTTAAAAGTGACTGTGAATCCGAAAGATAAATAAAACGTTTTTTAAAACACAATATCCCAAAGTTTAAGCTCAAGAAATTTATTCGGTTGCACGTGAACATTTGTGTACAGTAGAACCATTTTTACGTGGGACGTTAGATCGATAAAATACATAAAGTCCAGAGAGAAGCGGAAAGAAAAAGAAAAAGCGGAGACAAAAATAAAAATTTGCCAAAAAATTTATTAACTAGCTTTAAAATACGAATCTGAGCGCAGCTATCTAGCGGCACTTCCATTCGGTAACCTAAATCCTCCACCAAAATCTATTGACATAAAAGCGTGAATCTAGACCCACCATGGAGAGAATTCGATACTCACGTGATAGTATAGCGCCGAGAACATCACAGCAAAGGAGAAACCCAAAAAATGGGATACATTTATTTCACGGTGGAGTTTATAGTCTCGTGTTTCTACAATTTCGCTCATATTTCTATTACAATAGAGAGAAGAGCCAGCCAGCTAGCTAGCAGTCCAGCAAATTATCACCTGTCGACATTTCCAATTCAACGATCTATAATCAAAAGCGCGAGATCTAATCCAGAGATAGATAGACAGTCAAAATGAAAATTAGACGCATTAATTGTCAATTTATTTGTAATTTGAAATTTCGCCGCTTTGAAACATGACTCAGAGCTGGGATACGCTGATGCCAACGCCGAGGACATGAAAAATGCATTTGATACACTTTTTTAAAGACTGCTGGTGAACAAACGCACCACATCACCTGAAACTTCGAAACGCGGCTCTGTGTCCAACCGGCATTCTCATCAGTTCGTTGAACTTTCGTTCGCAAACGTGTGCTCCTTCATTCCACGATGAAAACATAAGCTAGTATATAGTGTGTATAGTGTCAGCCTCACATCTTGGCCCCCGTCCTCACGCTGCCTGCTTCACCACGTGAATAAGGCTTTGCACACATAGTGCCGTTGCTGACGACTTGTTGTGTCTTTTCCTAAATTTATCACATCATACACTTCATTTTGTCAATTATGATGTTTTATTTGAAAAATTCGATTAAATAAATGATTAAATTAAAAATTAATGTCAGATAAGATGTTTAGAACAGTGAAAAAAATAATTTTTAGTTACTGACTATATACTTCGAGCTTAACTTTCTAGTAGTGAGAAGATTTAGCTACCATGCGCCACCTATCGGAATTTTTTGAAACTATAATTGGTAGAAAAGTTCTATATGGACATGTAAAGTAATTTTGGAAATTATTAATTCAAATATGTCTTACTGTGCTTATATATGGCCAATTTTTAAGTCATATATGGACAGATAAAAATTTTGATAACGATAAATATGGAAAAAAAATTTTTCTCAAAGAAAATTAATCGATAATATTTGTGATAAAAGAGAAAGTGTATAAAATAAATGAATAATTATATATGATAAGCTGAGTGAAAAAATTTAAGGGCAAGTTTATTATCTCGTTGAGATCCCCTATATCATGTGACAGAATCTCGTGATCTGCGTAAGAATGTACCAGCATTTTCTCTATGGGTACCACCATCTTTTCCTTTTTCTCGCTGGCTCTTCACTTCTCGAGCACCATCCACATTCCCATTATTGCGATAAGAAATAATAAATAGTGTTGTACGTCGGCGAGCAGAGTAGAGACTATTTTTCCAAAAATATAAGCTTTTACTTGGACGATCGCTATTAACAGAGCTGCATAGTAATCTAATAATAATGAATTATCCGTAATTTGTCCTAGATACTTAGCTCGAGGCATTTAGGGGTCCAAATGTTAATTACGACCTCGTTTAATGGGTTTGATCCTACAAGAATAGAAATTCCTTTTATTTCCGGGTGAATTTATCTGAAGAAATGAATTTTTATTATTTTAATCGATCGTATGATTAGAATGACGATAAAAGTGGTGTCCTTTCTATATTGGTTATAAACTAGAGTTTACATCAGTATTATGCAAATATTTCGTCCAACCAGCAAAGAATGTTATTGGATTTTTTTCAGTCGATCAAATTGAATTCCGACGGTATAGTGAATCCCTCGATTTAAAATACCAATGACGAAGTAAAATTCCTTACGTTTTTTTGCTTTCACTTTTTATACAGAGATTGAAAAACTTGTGTAGTTTTTCATCAATTTATAAATAAGAAAAAATTTGCTTATGCTTTTTCTTTTCAATTCATACCTCTTCTATTGATAAAATTTATGAGATAATTAATTTTTAATATTAATATTGAATGAAAAAAAATTCATCAACAAAATATTAAAATTCTAAAGTCGATGCAAATGGTAAAGTTGGAGCATAACACTTAATATTTAAGTGGTAGAAGTCAGAGGCTGAAAAGGAGCAAAATTTATGGATAATATTGTCGAGAAATGTAAATAAGTATTGTGACGACAAACTGAAGTTATCAGTTGTTGTGTCAACTCGTCTGAGAAAATTATTCGAGTGTAATTTTCACTTGACTACATTTGACGCGACTCTATTTCCACCGTTACCAAAAGATAACTTTATGAACATAAAAATGATAAATATAAAAATAATATTTATTTTATTATTCATACTTGTAGTTATAAAAAAAAATTCCCAAAAATTACAAAATTTGGACTTTAACTAAAACTTGAGAATCTTGGGAATTTCCGGAAGTTTATCCACAAGACAATTTAAGAGACCTCAGGGACCTTTAAACTTTTTATTTTAAAAGTTGCCGCTCACCGATTCTTCCTCGTTTTGTCTGAATTTCTTTGTCAACACTTAACTTTTTTTAGTGTTTACTGGCCCTCTGGCTAAATATTCACTTACAATAAAAGTAACAAACTTAACCGGGCGATTGTTTTAAATGTGAAACATATTTCAAAGTGCTATCATAAATTCAATCGCGGGAACCATAATAATCCTCGGTGATACGTGAGTACAACAAAACTAGTTTTATAGATTACATGCTCGAGTATATACACAAGTAAAATCGATAAACATCGAACGTACCGTGTATCACTCAGGATAAATGAACAGTGGATATAATACGTGCTTGAAATACTTTAATGCAAGTAAAAATCATACAAAAATATAATCCACGGAAAAAAATTATGTATTATGCATTTTCGTTGTGAATACGCCAGTATATCAACTGCATAGTAAAGTGAAAATTTTTTTTTTCTTCACAATAAATTTTACTGTTTTATCCAAGTCAAAAAAATTTTTTAAAAAATTTTCAAAACACTTACCCTGAGGTTTTCGAGTTGTGAACGAACAAACTCTGCTCGCTTGGCAGTATCGGGACTCGCCACTGGAAACGAACCCATATACTGCAAAAAAAAAAAAATGATAAACATATATTCTGATTTGATTGATTGCATTGCTATGTAAATACCGTTGAAATAACGTTGAAAAAAAAATAAATAAAACAATTTATTGCGAACCGAGTTCGTAGTAAATTATATATATTTTTTTTTATTTTTTATCAATCAATTTCCAGTTACAAATTGTGTTGATTTTTTTAGTCATTTATCACGAGTCGCGATGAATGTTGATGCTACAAATGAAATCATTTTTTTCCGATGCATCTTTAATCAATACGGGCGATTTAAACCAATTGAGTTGCGAGTGCGGGGAAATTTATTTATCACTAACAATACAATTAAAACAACTCATCAAACATGAGTATGTAGATTTAATATTTTTTATCGATTGAATTTATTTAATAAAAAAATCATCGAATAGCATTTAGCTGGATGCACTCGAGCAATATTGAGTTGATGTCACGAGATTAAATACGAAGGTAATTTAATAAATTGGTGATCAAATGTACAAGGGAGAAATTAATTGTCGAGTGACCCTTATCATTTTCAACAGAATCCAATCATGTTCAGTCGCGGATAAAAGTTCCGATTCGCTAAGAGATTTATTCACATTTCGTTGTTTGGTTAATTATTTAACAGTTATAACAGTTAGAGCTACGGGAAATAAAATTTTAAACTTTTAAAATATCATTTAAATTATAAATTCAAAGTAATCAACCGTAAATGCAACGGTGTTACACTCACACCGACTCAATCTCAATATCAGCGTCTTTAATTATTATAAATCTCAACAAGATATCTTCCTGCACGTTGTAACCTTTGAACTTCGGTAAGACTTGTTCAAGACGGTTTACCTGACGTCCTTTACTTCACTTTTGAATTTTAATTATTACACAAGACACTTTAACATCCCTCAAGTGAACTCGTTGCTGATTACATCTATTAATTATCATTTTATTTATTTATTTACAAACTTTTTCCACGTTAAATTATTCTACGACATAGCTAATATTTTTATGTAACCTAATCTAACAATATATGACTATATAAGGTTAAATATAAGCACAGAAAATAATTTGTTATATTTTTTTGACAATACGCTAATTTTTAGAAAATTAAAAAAAAATAATATCTATATTATAAAAATTAACTCTCTAATAGGGAGACAATAAAGCGACAATGCGCCACCTATCAGAAATTCTTAACACTACTGTTAAAAAAAATTTATACGACCATATTAAAACATTTTATACAAAGTTAAAAAATTTTTTCATTGTTTTTATTAACAAAAATATTTATTTTCTTCGTTTAAAAAATTTAAATGGTTTTATTATTTGAAAAAAATAAATTTGCAACTAATTGGACGGATTTGAATTTTATAAATACAAATTTTTAACAAAGAGAAATGTCTGTATTTATTTTGCAGTCATAGAATTTTAATTAAAAGGTATATTGATAATCCAGAACATGTTTTGTGTAAAATAAATAAATGAGTTTGTTTGTAAAATTCAAAAACAGCGAGAACCTGTGAGTGGCAGGTACAATTAACTCGCATTTGTTACTTTTAATTGAACAAAACATGAAAATAAATAATTGAAACGCTAAATGTAGTACCAAGATATATATTTATTTATTCAGTGTAAAAAGGGAATAATTTATTCAATTAAAGATATTTATTTTTATCGAATTAGTTATCTTTGCTCAGGTTCAGTACGTGTACATGTCAGAAAGAAGTAGAAAACCCTCTGGCTTTCATTCTTAGAGAAGAAGATGTTACAGTAGAAAAGGTACGTCCTGAGTCTCGAGTTTGAGTGTAATATATAAAGAAGTCGTGGGCCTACGACAGGAATTTCATTTCCCTTTCTTGCTTCTGTACTACTATACTCCGTCCGTCTACTCACTGAGGCTTTTCCTTTAAGTCTTGCCAATATTTGCCTCGATAAAATTTTCTCTTAAAAAGTAAAATATGTTTTATTTGAAGCGGTGACGATTTCTTGGAAGATTTGTTGTTATTTTATTATATATTTGGTCTGTTTTCCGGCATAGTAGTTGTTGGCCTCATGCCGACCGATTATATGGCCGATGCCCGATAAAAATAACGCTGGTACCCTCCCTCTTGTGTATCTGAACGTACGCGCGATAAATAACGGTCGCGAGGGGTCATTTCGAGAATGTAGTAAATAACGCTAACGCAATTATGTTTTCTTGGACAACGAGCAATAATTCAGGCGAGCCTTTCGTCGAACAATGAGCGCATAAACTATACCCTTACTGGTTCACTGTTCAATCGTGATTCATCTACTGTGAGAAACATCTATCAGGGTATTTATGAAAAATCATTCGTCAAATCTTCAAGTACTCAATAATTGATTTTGTCTCTGATAATTTTATTATTATTATTATTATTGTTATTATTATTATCCACATTATTAAGAGAATAAGCAAAATTTTGTGGCCAGTGTATTTATATGATAAAATGGATTTTTATGGTTAAAGTCATTATTTAATAAAGCAAAATTTTATTTATTTATAGTTCACAAGTCGCGGTAGTCCCATAGTTACTGCAAGGTTGCTAGTTATTATTATTTTCATGAAAAAGTTTTCTAATACGGCCCAACATAGTCATACATAAATTTGATAAGATAGTTTTGGAAATTTCCGCCAGATGGCGCATGATCGCTAAATTTTCTCACTACCAGAGAGTTCATTTTTTAAAATCTTAGTTTCTAAAGTGAAAACAATTTTTTGATTTTTTAAAATACTAAATCTGACATTAATTAATAATTAAATTATCTATTAAAATGATTTTAATTATAAAAAACTTGTTAATTAAAATAAATTTTGAGATAAAAAATAAAAAATTATATTAAATAATTTTTTTACTCCCACAGGTAGCCTGAAATGGTAATATCAGGACATATATTGCCATATCAGGATAAATACGACTATGTAAGAAAATTTTTTTACGAGTTTTTATTATTTTTTTTTATTAGTTATTTATGAGGATATTAAACTTCCTTAAAAAACCTTACACACTCGTTTGTTTATAAAATATATAATAGCATTAAAATAAAAAACGATTTAATATCCACTTTGAAAAATATAAATTGCGAAAGCAATTATCGAACAGTCAAGAAAATATTTTTCGATATCGCAAAAGGACACGAGCATTCAAGACACTTATTACCATTCAGCGTAGTATTCATTTAAAACCATTCAGCGTCTTTTAACGTCATTCTAAATTTATTTTTAGCACCTCATTGATTATTCATCTTTCCTTAATACCCAATTCAAACAGTACAAAATTATTTCGCGAACCTCTTCCACAAGAGAACTAAAAAAACTGACAAAAGATTCCCGGAAGGTCCTTCTCCTTAAAATTCATAACTTTTAACCAACATCAAATATAAATTTTTTTTGCCAATAAAAAGTTATTAAAATTAAAAATAATTATACGTATGAAAATGATTACAATATAAACTTTATAAACATATAAAAATAATTTATGTTACCCGTAATTTATGACACGAAAAAATAATTTATTATTTAACCAAGGCGAGTACAGTAATATAACAGATCAGGGAGAGGCGACCTTGAAATAAATATAATTTTTATAGTAGTAAGTTTAAGAGTACAATGATGATAAATCAACAGGATCCATACAATTTAGCAGATGGTAATCTGTTTTTATGATGGGAGTCTTAAAAATTAGTAGATATAATTATAATATTGCGACAGAAACAAGCAGATTGGATTGCCGGCCTCTGATACTTAGATAACTTTTAATTTCATTTATTTATTTATTGTCAAGTATGTACATACATTATTATTTTTATTTTCATCCTTAAATAATAAAGTAATTCCGAGATCGGACATTAAAACTAACGACTTAAATCGTAACTATTACTGCAAATTACCCGGCTATTTTTAAACCTTGCAATTAGCGATTATGATTACGATTAAGCCGGCAAGTTCCAATTTAAAAGTCTAATTTTTATATTAATTTTCTGATGATAATCAGTCGGCTGATAAAGCCTGACATTACTTTAATATTAATACTGACCGTCGTCCGATTAAGAGTAGACTATTATTGATAATTATAAAAATGTTATTGATATTAATGCTCGGAGCAAATTCTTATCAGTAATAAAAATAAATAACAAGTTTTTTCCCTTCGCCTACGCTGCACACTTGCTGCTCTGTCTTGCTCGAGCCTAATGATCTTACGAGTAATTTGCATCCGGGCAGTTACAGAGGCTACTCTAGGACGTACATTAATGGTTATAAAGGATCGAGGGCGCTCCTGAACTGATTCAATCAAGGGTTATATTTCTCAATCATCTCCGGGTTTAACACCACGCATATGACGACATATTTTTATTTATATTTCTAAGCTAAAACAATAAAAAAAATTAAAATATTAAATTAAGGGAAAAAAAGCAATTTATCATTTTTTTTTCATGTTGACTGATGTAAAAATTAGTGATGATTAATTATTAATAAGGCTCGGCCCTTATTCATGCTAAGAATTTTTTTATTGAATACTTTTTACAGGAATAATAAGCTATAGATTGAAGCTCCTGGAATTTTTCATCAGGAATATTATTTTAAAAAATGTTTAATATTGTAAGAATAGTAAGTTAAGTTTTATGAAATAAATGTTTGAATATTTTAAAGGGAAATTCTTTTTAATATTGAAATTTTTTTAAAAATTAAGAGATCGCGTTTCTCATAACTCACAACTCGCGAAACGTAATTTATCATCGAGCGATAACTCATTTAAGAGAATGCAACTACTTAACATCCCTGGAGCGAATTTTCATGTAGCCAATCTGACCTCATTCAAGAGTTTCTGCAAATAACACTTATCACACGCCGTGAGTGTGCATATATCGACGGTACTTTGGCTCGAACTCGTGTCTTAGGGGTCGCTATGGTTTGCCTTTATCAAGATCTTCTATAACTATACTAAATTTTACTAATATATAAATTTGGTGATTTTTAATATTTTTTTTTTAATTTAATTAACATGTAATTATTATAATTTAATACTAGCAACCTTGTAGTTACTATGTGACTGCTGTGACTCGTGAACTATAAATAAATAAAATTTTGCTTGATTAAATAACGACTTTCATTAAATTGCACTGTACTTTCTTAAATATTGACGTTTTTAAAGATACAAGCTCATCCTGATGTTACACTCTTCACGAGCTTTCATTTGAGTACCCACATGTATTTTTGATATATTTTTCATATATACATATATATAATATATATTTTAAAGATATAAGCTCATCTTGATGTTACACTCATCAAGAGCTTTCATTAGAGTACCCACATGCATTTTCATATATTTTTCATATATACATATATATAAATATATAAAAAATTGATGTGAGTACTCAAATGAAAGGTCTTGATGAGTGTAACATCGGGATGAGCTTATATCTTTAAAAATGTCAATAGTTCTTGAGATACAAGGTCATTTCTTAATTATGTATCTAGAAATAGAGCATTTTTGAATACAGTCTAAATACTTATCATAATAAATTGACCATTGGTCAGAATGATATGAAACCTTGAAAAAGCACAAATTCAAGTGAAAATCTTTGCAATGACATTAAATTAACCAAATTATTAAAAAAATATCCATATTTAAATATTTAATTAATTTAAAAATAAATATAAAATTTTTGACTGACAATTTTTTTGATCAAATGACAATTTTTTTTTAAATAATTTAATTCTTGCTAATTGAAACATCGAATGTCAAAAAAATTCTTTAGTCATACTTTATATATTAAAAATAAACCCCGAATTTTTAATCAATGTAAATATTCATCCAGCGATAGAAAAAAATAGTAATTTATTGAATTCCGGTTAGTTAAAAAAAAAAAAAAAAAATTTTCTTATATTTCGAAACATAGAAATGCTTATTTATTGACAGGTTCTTCTAGTATCGATATTAAGTCTAACTTGTTAACAAAAAAACAAGTGTTAAAACTAATAAAGTGGGACTTATTCATGCATATGTGAGATTTCATTCACATTGGAAGGTACATATTGACAAGATTAGTATATATACTGTTGCGCTAATGTGGCCGTCCTTCACGGTACATTGAGTAAAATTCTATTATATCACTCCCATAACTCAACTTCGTGAGGTAACAATGAGCTTTGGCATTTGCCGCAATTGACTTGTAAAAAATTTTTACCCGCTCACAATAATAACAGTAACAATAATAACAAAATTAAAAAGGTATACTTTTTTACTAATAAATAAATACCTGAATGCCATGATAAATTTTAAATGAGCTCTCTTCGGGCATGGTGTATCTTTTAAATTACACTTTCAATCACATCGTCAATTTTTTTTCCTTAGCAAAATAATAAAACAAACATTTTCACATCTGGTGCTTACACTTGCTAATAAAGTGTTACAAATCAACTGAACCATTTAATTCATAATTTAGAACAATAATTTAGTGTTACACAGTAAACAATTTATTTGCACTGACAACTTTTATTATTATTATCATAATTACAATATCATTAGCATCGGTACAATATTTACCGAACGAGGAGACACTAGACAAACAAAATAATCTATCAGCAATCCAACAAATTAATTCCGATATTACACTCCGATTAAAGCTCGCGTATTTGCACAAAATTAGTAAAAATTTTTAATTTTACTTTTTTTTAATACAAAAAATATAAATGAGAGTAACAAATCCGAGGTCTGTGACTCTTGTTGACTAAGTGCAGCGACTGCAAGTTTAACCACTCGTTTTGAGTCTCCTTCTCCCTTTCTCATCTCCCTCCAACTTTAAAATTTTATATCGTTTCTATTCTTATCTTGCCGAGGGGGACAGGGCGATCGATGTCTCGGCAACTCACTAGTACGATTAAGTCGATCCGCAGTGTACGCACTCTGAGATGTGAGATGCACCGTGTGATGTTGGATTCTTAACCGATCGAAACGTTAGCTCTGTACTGCTATCGACAATCCAGGCAACAGGTTTTCACCACCTTTCACTTTTAAAGTTACAACACCAGCGATTCCTCCGAATAATTATTTAATATAACTTTTAAGTGTTACACCGATGAATGCTTGATAAATTATCATTTTAATTATTACTTTTATTTTTACGATTCAGACCACAGACTGTCACGTCAACCGCACTGTCATTGAGAGACTAAAAGACGGGTTTTTTTATTTTTATTATACGTAAATATTTTATAAATTTTAATCTCGATTGTAATTATGGTTCTTATCTTTTGTAAAAAATTCTTATGCAGAATTATTAATATTAATGGATATGGAAAAAAAAGATTAAGCTTTATCGTTGGAGCTTAGTAAGATCAGTCACTTGTTCATCCGTATATGATGATACTCCTTGAAAACTCGTCTCTACACTTGTGCATTCAACTGAATAACTTACGACTGTTCTGGGTGAATAAGATAAAAAATGACAGAATTACTCAAAAGTGGGGTTGTATAAGTTGTACTTATTTTTTTTTTAACTATTTTCGAATAATAGTTCGATATGTTTTTTTTTCAAAATCAAAAATTAAAAATTACAAAAATTATTTTTAGAAATTACGATAGTAAATAATTGTAATAAAAATATGTAAGTCACTTAAATATTAAGAAATGACCTTGTATCTCGTGAACTATTGATATTTTTAAAGAAATAAGCTCATCCCGATGTTACACTCATCAAGACCTTTCATTTAAGTACTCACATCAATTTTTCATATATTTTGTGTATATATATATTACATATATGTATATATGACAAATATATCGAAAATGTATGTGGGTACTCAAATGAAAGCTCTTGATGAGTATAACATCAGGATGAGCTTATATCTTCAAAAATGTCAATAGTTAAGCAAGTACAGTGCAATGTAACAAAAGTCATTATTTATTAAAACTCAATTTTACTTCAAAGTTGCTAGTTACATTTAATTTTATTAAAAAAGATTAAATAAATATTTAAAGTATTTAATTAATTTTTTTCCAATTATTTTTGATAATTTTATAATAAATAGTTGTTTAGTTATTTGGCGGAGATTTTTGTCAGAATATTATTATGGCTAGAAGGTACAATCAGGGTAAAATCGGAGTATCCGACGACATTGGTTTTCATATCAAGTTACCCGGCATATTCATAATGGCTGTCGTCAAGTATCGACAGACTCGTGGGTATAAACCGTACGTAACAAGCCAAGGTACATCAAGGATTTTCAATGGTTGCTGTGAGCCTGCATTCATCCCGTCATTTGTAGTAAACATTTCATTTTTTATTCTTAATATAATATAATACTCCTGTGTCTAGACACCAAGGTCACCAATATTTTGTTGCTACAAATATTTTAAATATTATTTTTAATAAATAAATAAATAAATAAATTTTAATTAAGGAAAATTCTTGAAATTCAAAATCATTTAATTAAGTATTAATAGCCCGTAAGTAAATGTTTATGCAGGAAGTATGTTTACGTGGTCCGCTTTAATGCTCATGTAATCAAAATTGTTGTCCGACAAATTACAATCATTATTATGATGACGATATTTGTACTGGCTTCAATGTAACGGTTTCAACCACAGGGCAAAGTATTACGTCTAGTAAATGCTTCGCTTCATTTGATTAATTTATTTAATGTTACGTACGCAGGTTTATTTCATTTTTAATATCTATACGGATATAAATTCTCTGTTGAACTTTGCTGATAATAATAATGATAGAATTTTCATTTTAACTTTTAATTGGAAATTTAATCAATTTTTTTTAATTTATTCAAAAATAAAAATGAACTATAAAAAATTATTAAACAAACCAATAATAATATTAAAATCAGCAATAATGACGAAATGTAAAGTACTTTGAGTTAATAATAAATTTATAGTAATTACTGATGTTGTAGGAGTTAGAATTTCAATAATGAATGAAGTAACACAATACACAAGAGATGTTGAGGCCGTTGGAGTTTTGAGGTATTATATATAGAGATTACAGCTGATTTAAGTTATTCAGAACGGGCACGGAGCATTAATGAAAAGGGAGATTTAATCGCTGTTAATGGAAGACCAAAGTGGGATTTTCTGATTATTTTGGCCACAATCACGATACTAAACTGGCAGGTCTTAACATGCAGGCTTGTGCTGTTCTCGTGGTAATGATCGACATCCATTAGCTCGACTCCTTGGTAAAAAATAAAGTGGAAGCGGAAAGCACTGGAGTATACGAGAGAGGATTGATGAAAACAAAAAAACACAAGTGAAATACGCAAAAAATCGGAAAAAATGAACAAGCAAGCTTTGAAAATGCCATTTGCATATGCAAATACATTTAAGTGTTCAAGCATTATTGAGAAGCAATCCGCCTTGTTTTTTTAATATTATGTTGTGTTATAACTCGAATTGCAGAGTAAAGATACTGGTATTAGTATGTCGGCTGATAATGTCAGAGGTATTAATGTACTGGAACAAAATTAATCATCAAGAAATTCAACAGTTTAAATTTTAAATGACATCACCGAGATATCTTGGAATTACTTTAGTCGTGAATATAAGAAGGATTATTACCAACCGCCAAGTTAATCGTTAAAGAAAAGACCGTTGCAAATTGAAATGTTTTACGTACTTATTTAACTCTACTCCGTTAATTTTAACTTAAAAACAGTCGTATAATTTTTTTTTTTTTGACGAAAAAAATTAATGACTGTTTAAGTAGTTACCATGAAACAGTAAATTAAAATGTTAAGTTGTCGTTTGTATTCTTCGTAAGTTTTTATTAAATAAAATTATTTTATTTTTTCATGTTTAATTTGATTTTATTTTAGCATTTTGGGTCACGACATTTATCCGAATAATTTAAAGTCTTTAAAAGGTTCATAATTATTTTACATATTGTGAAGATATGTAAAAGTATTGTTATTATTGTTTTAAAAAAATTTTAAATAACTGCCTAAAATGAAGCCGTTGAATTTTGTCGAGAAAAAAAACCGCGAAATTGAATAAAAATTAGCGGTGTTAAGGCAAAAAAAAAGATTGAGCGTTGACAGACGAGGACGAGTTTTTTTTTATTTACCGACAGGTGCATAATTAGTTGTACTCTCTCAATCGGAATTCTCGAGTTGCTAATATAAGTAAAGTATACGGTACAGACTGTAAAATATACATAAAAGATTTAAAGACACGAAAGCCCGAAATTTCCGCACGTGCTCGATGCGATACTTTCGCGTAAGATATAACCGGTCGCGGCATGTCTCATCTCAGCTCATCGTTTATATATCGCGTGACACGTTAACACAACCAATAGCCAGCAAGAAAGTGAGAACTCGAGTGTATAAACATGCATACGAGCATACTGAACATTAATGCCCTGAAAACGAGTAAGAAATTGAAAGTACGACTCTTAACAATTTCAATCATCTATATTATTAAGAGAATCTCGTATCTTGTATCTCGTGAACTATTTATATTTTTAAATATATAAGCTCATTCTGATGTTACACTCATCAAGACCTTTCATTTGAGTACCCACATCAATTTTTCATATATTGTATATATTTATATATATGAATATATGAAAAATATATCAAAAATGCATGTGGATACTCAAATGAAAGCTCTTGATGAGTGTAACACCAGGATGAGTTTATATCATTAAAAACGTCAATATTTAAGAAAGTACAGAGCATTTTCTTAATTTAACATAATTAAGAAACGACCTTGTATCTTGTGATGTATTGATATTTTTAAAGATATAAGCTCATCTCGATGTTACACTCATCAAGACCTTTCATTTGAGTACCTACATCAATTTTTCATATATTTTATATATTTATATAAATTATATATATATATATATATATATGAATATATGAAAAATATGTGAAAATGCATGTGGGTACTCAAATGACAGCTCTTGAAGAGTGTAACATCGGGATGAGCTTATATCTTAAAAAACGTCAATAGTTAAAAAAGTACACTGCAATTTAACAAAAGTCATTATTTAATGAAGCAAAATTTTACTTATTTATAGTTCACAAGTCACGGCATTCACATAGTGACTGCAAGGTTGCTAGTTACAATTCGTATTACATTTATCTCTCATTATTATTTTTTACTACCCAAGGTCTCGCGGTAAAAGTTTCAATCAACTATCGGCGTGTATTGTAATTTATATTGTAATATTATAATAGCTGATTTTATTAAAATATTTTTATTACAATCGAATAAAATTCCACTACAGGGGAATTTGCAAACCTCAGAAAAAAATAAATTGAAATCCGAGCTGTCGAGAGACGATTCTCGTGAGAAATATAACACTTTCACGGTCATTTTCCACTGAACCGGTCAATTTACAACATTCTATTGGCAAACCAAAATATAAATATATCGATAATATCACCATCAGATTTAATGTGAATAATATTTACCCGTAAAATACTGTCCGGCAAAACAAATATCATAAACTGCAATAAAAGTGTCGGAATATTTTTAAATTTAACAAATTATATATATTTTTTTCTCTCTTATTTTCTACTTATACTCATCCTCCGTCTCGCCAAACTTGATTTGCGTAAATTTCACACTTAACAACAACCTTCGCTATTCCAAATACTGCCAACGCGCCTAAATAGTTTTATTTTTAGAAAAAAAAAAAAGTAAAAAACGTTATTCGCAAACAATATTATTTATCATATTTTAAACACAATTCAACAAGATAGAATTTTAGTTGCTAATATTGTCACTGGCCGACCGCTAAATCATAAAGTCATTGACTTGTGTGATTACGATCTCTCCAAGAAATAAAAGAGCGAGATAAAGAGGAATAAAAAAATGGACGTGATGTGATTTGATGTAAATAAAAAAACCCTTGATCGTTATTACCTTAGCCTTATGTCTCTTCGACAACGGTTCTGCCATAATAGGTAGACATCACTTATATTCGTTTTCTTCACATTCAATTCAATCCGTATTCATTCTGTACTCCGAATTCGTTTAGAATTATACCACCCATTTTAAAATACTATTCTCGTTGTTTTATTTTTATGTATTGTTACGAGTACTCAGCAAAATAGATATTTTAAATTATCCAACTATTTTATGTGGTCACGATAAAAACCCTAAAAAGCCTCAAATCTTCCATTAACCGCACTCGTAAATGTTTCCAGCACATAAATAACTTCTCGTATCTTTCTTCAAAGTATATCACGTCTCTAATGGTAACAAGCGTGTTATTTTATTTTATTTTTCTAACACTTCATATCAGTCAGAAAAAATTAAATCTATGTGTAAATTAATTTAAATTAAATCTTTTTAATAAATTTATTACTTGAATTAACAGATAGTGGACAATTTTCTGGATTTTCATCAAAAAATAATTTTTAAATATTTTTTTATGTCATTATTTTAAAAATAAAACCAAAAATTTGATCTGCTGACTTAAGATTAAATAAAAAATTAGATTTTTATTTTTTTTTTTACCATTAAAAACGCGATAAAATTTTTTGAATTAAAAATTAAACCAAAACCACTTTCACAATCACAAAAAGAAAATCAAAACACTTTTTAAACTTCCGTCAGGTCTCACAAAACTCCTCAGAAATAAACACGTGGGCGTAGCAACAAAACCGCGGAATGATAGTTAGATATCCAAGAGCAATCTCGAACTGTCGGAGGAATCGGTTGGAGGGGCCCATTACCCTGGCCCAGGAAGTCTGGGGACGATAGGTCGGATCACTAATGACACGGATAACGGCAGTAGGTAGACGCAATTCGGGAGTAGCAGCTCGGTCTGAAGAGGAAAGTTAAGTCTGGGCCTTGTGCCCCGTATATGTCCGGGCTTCTCCCTCCCCGAGCAGTTGGGGCCCAGCAGTTGCTTGGAGGTTCTTATCCTGCTTATTCCCGTGGTTCTCGTTATTCTCGCTCCCTCAGAGAGTAGCAGAGTATCTGGTCGGTATCTGGTTGGCCAGGACGTACGTGCCGCACGACGGGCCGTGGCCTGACTCTTGGGGCCAGTACAGGCGTTGTGTGGCCCCGGGGCACGTTGTCGTTCCTTTCTGCATCTCCACAGGCGTAGTGGTGCCCCCTCTACTCGTGTGCGGTGTTACCACGCTGTTCCTGGTAGCGAGTCGCGATTGTGTTTGTCGATATCTCGGGAAGGAGAAGAGAAAGAAAAGAAGAAAAGAGAAGAAAAGAAGAAGAAGGAACGAAAGGCCCGTCTACAAAACTAAGGCCCCATGTGTGGGTGTGCTATGCCAAGCTGCACTGATAGAAGGATTTGTTTATATTTAATAAGCTTTATTAACTGTTAATAAATAATTTATTAACTATTAATCTATATTATTAAGAGAATAAGAAAAAATCTCTAGATACATAATTAAGAAATGACCCTGTATCTTGTGAACTATTGGCATTTTTAAAGATATAAGCTCATCCCGATGTTACACTCATCGAGACCTTTCATTTGAGTACCCACATCAATTTTTCATATATTTCATATATTTATATATATGTATATATGAAAAATATATCAAAAATGCATGTGGATACTCAAATGAAAGCTCTTGATGAGAGTAACATCGGGATAAGCTTATATCTTAAAAAACGTCAATAGTTAAAAACGTACAGTGCAATTTAACACAATTCATTATTTAATAAAGCAAAATTTTATTTATTTGTAGTTCACAAGTCACGACAGTCACATAGTGACTGCAAAGTTGCTAGTAAATATTTATTAACTGTTAATAAATGTACTTTCCTCCCAAATAAATATTTATTGAATGTTAAAAAATCTTTATTAAATTGAATAATTGTCTTAAAATAAATTAAATTATTAATAGTTAATAAATCCTTCTATCAGTGTGTAAAGATGTTTATGCGGTGTGTATATATGTAATAGCATACCCAGCAACAATGTGTGACGCAGTTGGGAGAACACTACACTCATATTATATCGACTCGGTCCTCTGCTCTCTTACTCTGAAGCTGGTGCAGCTGGGAACCGGTTATGGCTACGGTCAAAACTCCTAAAAGACTTTGAGAAAGACGAATCGAGAAAACGGAGTAAAAAAGCAAGAAGGAAACCAAGATACGCGTTAATGCCCGGACCAATGCAATCCTCCGGGCAAATTCAAGCGGATTTCTTCTTCCCTTTTTTTTTTTTGTTATTTTTATTCGGCTCTGCCCTTTTTCGTAGAGGATTATTGCAAGGGGAGGAATATCATTTGTTTGATGAAAGGATCCACGGCTTCTGGGCATGATGGAATTGGTGATCCCTGGATCACCGACTATGGCTCACCTTAAATGGGCTACGCTCCTTTTTTATTAAAATTTACAATCTCTACCGATACAGATACTCTTAAATTTAAGCTTCCTTATTTTATTATTGTTATTATCTGGAGACTAACGTAATGGCACTTTTTATCAGCCAATCAAAAATTTTATTAACAGGTCATCAAATAAACCATTTAAACGTCTTTTTTACTAGTTTAATAAAAACTAAATAAGTCTCAATTAAATAACATTATCCTGATTTGAATTTTAAATGACCTTTTTGGGTGGTTCAAGCTTCAATTAGAATACTAAATAGCCAGTGGCTCGTCAAAGGACTTTACCAAATTATTTTGTTGAATTTACATTTGTCGATCAGTCAGGTGGATTCTCGTGCTCTTTATTGGAAACCTCGAGCTAACATTTGATACAAACAACCGATGGAAATTTACCGGTTGTCGGTTCTGTTGCTTCTATAGAGCTATTGCCTCGATAAGAGAAATTTTCTCTTGTCTGATTTATTGAGGTAATTTAATTTAAAAGTTTGCCTTTTAAAGTTTTAGTCGTAGTTTTAAATACTTACATTAATGTTTAATTGCTTGGTAATTATTTTAATGGGTATGTTTTTTAAATTTTAAGAAAAGAGCTTAATTTATTTTATTAATTATTGTGATTTATTATTAACATAATGATAAGTATAAATGCTTTTAGAATTTTTTCAGAATTATTTTTCTATGAGAATAATTTATATTATTAAGAGAATAAGAAAAATTTTGTGTCCAGGATAGTCTCTAGATACATAATTAAGAAATGACCCTGTATCTTGTAAACTATTGACATTTTTAAAGATATAAGCTCATCCTGATGTTACACTCATCAAGACCTTTCATTTGAGTACCCATATCAATTTTTCATATATTTTGTATATTTATATAAATTATATATATGTATATATGAAAAATATATAAAAAATTCATGTGGGTACTCAAATGAAAGGTCTCAATGATTGTAACATCATAATCAGTTTATATCTTTAAAAATATCAGAAGTTGACAAAATACAATATAATTTCTTAATTATTGACATTTTTAAAGATATAAGCTAATCATGATGTTACAATCATTGAAACCTTTCATTTGAGTACCTACATCAATTTTTCATATATTTTATATATTTATATATATAAATATATAAATATATGAAAAATATATGAAAATGCATGTGGGTACTCAAATGAAAGCTCTTGAAGAGTGTAACATCGGGATGAGCTTATGTTTTAAAAAACGTCAATAGTTAAAAAAGTACAGTGCAATTTAACAAAAGTCATTATTTAATAAATCAAAATTTTATTTATAGTTCACAAGTCACGACAGTGCTAGTTTTTTAAAAAATTAAAATTTGTAAAAAAAATCATCTAAACATTTATTAAAAATATTTTACATTAAATAAAACAATGACCAACTTAAGACACACATAATAAATGTTAATCAAAAGAAATGAAATAAACAAATTTCTTTTTTCATTACAATAGATAATTCTCCGTATAAGAATAATAATAAGGAGTCATTAATTATTATTACATACATTATTTTTTGGTCATAATAGAATTAAAGAGAAATTTAAACAGACTATCAGATAGTTATCATCCACATATGATGTCCAGCCAAAGGTGGCGGAAGACGGTCCACGCCTGGTTGAATAAAAACTCCATATAGATTGTTAATATTAGCGGGCACAGCTTAAGCCACGGTCAGTGCCCACCATCACACATGCGATGAAGAACCACGCGGCAACCTGGGGAAACAACGCGCGGCTCTTGAGTTAAACTTTCAGTTGATACCGCACTCTACGAGCGGTCAGGAGTATTCTCTAGCTTTTGCCTTTTTTAGTTTCAATTTTGGATTTATTTGTGATTTATCAATGTGTTGTGTCGCTAAATTTAAAAATTTAAGTGAACGTTGTTTAATTTTAACAAATGTAAGTATCAAAAAATCAATTTATTAATTTAAAAAAAATTTTAATTTAAAATTGGGTGAAAGAAAAAATATTTTTACAATTAAAAAGCTGTAATTTAGATTTAGATCAACTCGCTGTAATGTCTATCATATCCAACCATGCCACACAAATCAACTGACATGCAATTAGTACCGAGTGAACGCAATACTCATCGAGCTCACATTGCTCGCCAAGTTATGACTTATTATTTATAATCATAACTCGTATTCCTGCTATTTATTATGAATGTGTTTCCTCTATTTTGCTTGGGAAAAATTTAACATCAATGCTAATTTAAGTAATTAATTATTTACGACTAGTTGTTATCGATTGTATTAATTCATCAAACTTAAATTAAATATTAGAGAGTTTCCGGAAGATCAGATAAAGAAAAATAAATTATTAAAATAAATAGCATGCAATCAACCACGTGGTCTAAATATTTACATTTTAAAGCTTTGAATTTGCTATTAATTATTTTATTATATTAACAAGTTTAATTGGAAGAGTTATTTTGAAATATACTCTCTTTTTAATTTGCTCTAATTACTGGTCGGATATCTGTAAAAATATATTAATTGAATTAAAATAACTTTAGATGTTTAAAAAAAAATGATTTATTGTTTTTTTTTTATGATATTTTAGTGTTAAATCTGGTTTACTTCCTAATTATAATGATACAAAGTTACGATAAATTGTTATCTTAATAATAGAAAGACTAAAGAGAAATAATTAGTGGTAATTGTGATGTAATTGAGATATTAGATTCTAGAAAAGTTAAGATAAAATTTTTGTACTGGTTAATTAAATTATAACGATAAAAGTCGAGTTTTTTTTAATTAGAATTTTAATTTTTGGAATTTTTTTTATGGAAGTAAATTAAAAGTAAAAATTTTTAATCATAAAACATTTAATTTAAGAGTATTACAAATATTAAAAAAATTAAAATATAATTTTTGTACTACTTAATTGAATTATAAAGATACAAGTCGAGTTTCTTTAGTTAGAATCTTAATTTTTAGAATTGTTTTTATGAAAATAAATTAAAATCAAACATTGGAATTAAAAATTAACGATTTTAAATCATAAAAAATTTAATTTAAGAATACTACTTAATTTAATTATTAAAATAAAACTGAAGAATTTTTAATTAGAGTACTAATTTTCGGAATTATCTACCAAAAAAAACATTAAAAATTGACCAAAAGTCCGATTTCTGTCCAAATAAACTTAAATTAGATGTCAAAAAAAAATAATTTTAACTTATATTGGCTCAAAAATTAATAAAAATGAAAGATAGTAATTTATAAAAATTTCAACATAAGTGCATCGAGTTAAATATAATAATAATAAGTTAGTTACTCAATCAAACCCGAGTCTAATCAATACCTATTACCTCTAATTATCGTGAGTTACACAACCCAATAAACAATAACAGCAATAAAACTACATTTATAACAATAAGAGCCGGCCTCGCAGAGTTAACAAGTTGCTTTCTAGAAAAGGTATCATTAGTTTATGAAAAAATATATAATAAATAAATTCCTACTATCATTTTGAGTGGAATTGTATAGATAAAACATTTGCTTCATTATGTCACGTATATAAGTCCGGAACATCGTCACGCAACGATTGTTTTCACAGTAGGGGTGGGACTCGCAAGACGGATACAACATACGGTGGTGTGTTGTCTGCAGTACCCCGTATGTTCTCTGTTATATATATGTTAACTATCACTGGGGGATACACGCATGACAGGTGTGGGAAATGACGTCACGTGCCTAAAACACAATTATTCCAAGTTCAGATTATCTTTGTAATTTGTGTGTTTAGGTAAAACAGGCATTGATTTAGAGCATTGACTCGCCCGCATTGTAGACTTGAGATTTGATTTTAATAAAAAAAATAATAATAATAATGCTCGGGTAAAGGTAAAACGATAAACGATCCATACTTCTATTTGAAAACTTGAATAAACTTCTTTGAGTGAGAGTTGCTTCCGGCTTGTCGGTTAACTACGGAAAATTCTACGGAAGATTATTGCCTAAGTTACCAAAGAGTTTGTGGCCCCCTTGTCTGCCATGATAACTTTTCGATGCACGCGATGGTCATGTGGCAATCGATTGTAGTCCGTCTGCACTTTTTTGTCCGGCTCTGACATTGAATACGAATGAAATAACCAACTGGAGTTTTAAATTTTTTTCAACGGTCAATTTATCAAAAGTTTCAATTTTTTTTTAGCTTTGTACAAAAATTAAATTGATAAAAAATTTTTTAAGGGTCCATCAAGATTTTTAAAAGTTTTAAAATAGAGAAATTAGAATTCTTTCGAGCAACACTTTTGAATATTAATTTTTACAAGGGTGGAATTTTTTTCTATAAAATTAAAAATAAAAATTAATTTAAAAAAATAAATAAAATTTATTACTATTGTATTTTTATAAGGAAATATTTATCAGAAATTTTTAAAACAAATTCTAGATATCAAAATTTTGACTTAAAATTTTTAGAATAAAAATCAACATTTAGAAAATGAATAAAATTTATTATTATTTTATTTTTATAAAGAAATATTTATTACACAATTTAAAACAAATTTTAGATATCAAAATTTTTACTTAAAATTTTTAGAATAAAAATTATTTCTAAAGATAGTAATAAAATTGCCATTAAAAATATTAAAAACAATTTTTTTGGGCTACACAAAAATTTAAAATTTACTTTAAAGAATTTTTTAAGTTAAATTATTGATAAAATTTAAAAAATGAAAAAGGTGGAATTAAATTACTGGAGATAAATAGGGTCCGAAAAAAACCTTTATTCCGTTTCCATACCAAATTTAAAAGACATTAACCACTAGTTGAAAAGGAAATCCGGAGACCCCATGCACCGGCCCCACGGGTATACTTATTATGCATACTTCACACAACAACAAAACACAAAAAAAAATAAACCGATTTAATTAGTAGTACAGTTTCTTAATAGTTTTAGTTAGCATTTAAACAATCGCCAGAAGCAGTTAAGTAATTACTAATTGCTTAAAATCAGTTAGCTTCCGGACATAATTTAGCGTTTTGCTACGGCTGGATACTTTCTTGCCGTAAACAGAAGAATAGTCAATGAGAGCGATGCAATTATTATTATTATTATTATCAAACGCGGTCGTAAGTTAAACAATCCATAAAGTTAAAAGCAATCATTGAGATTCTGTTATTTAGCAAATACAAAGAGATAAAATATTATCACCGCTTTTACTTTACATCGGGGAAATCGAGATCGTCACCCAATGCAGGGACATCCAATCGCAAGATCAAACTTTCTTCGACGAACAAATAGACATAGCAGGAATGCAGTTTGCTATTTAAGTAAAAGGCCATAAAAAATATGCATAACAAACTATAATGCCTAATTAACTTAATAAATTAATACATAAAAAATTTGTTGGCCCATTTAAAAATTAATTCGTAGTTTTCAATTATGCAATTTTTATTGTTCGAGTTCTAATAATGCACTTATGACAGAGCAAACTGATTCTAGAAATGCGTTGAGTAAAAAAAACTCGTTAACATATTTAGTTATATGTCCAGGTGTGTATTTATATTATAGGTGGCAAGCATAATGTATATTTAACAAGTGTCTTGTTTCAAGTTTAACGACATGTCAGTGTCGAAGCTTTCACTCCAACATTAGTAGGTACATCGTCACATCACACTTGAGATTCCTAGATGTTAGTACTGGCATTAACGATAATTACTCCGTCGGATATTATTATAAAGATTAAAAGATGGGAAGAAAGCGTTTCAAGTTTCAGGAACATTTTTGACAAATCATACTTCGAAAAAAAATTAATTTGTCTTCATTGTTTTATATTTTTTACGACAAAGTATATAGTCTTGAGGAATTGTTATTTGGGCTCGAGGATTGAGTGGTCTGGTGCGTTCTGTTAAAGAGGATTAGAGATGAATCCAAGAGATACGAGAACTAGAGAGGTGATATTTGGAACGGCGGTGGTCAAAAATTAGATATCGAATCGAAAGAAAATAACGCGATTGATACATTCACGACGTGCGCAAGCTGCGAGCGCTCACGTGCGCCGAGTATCAGGCTCGCATATAGTGTCAGAGAATCACAAGAGTAAGTGTAAGTACTTAACTTGTTTAAAAAGAGAGAAAGATTCGTGGGGTTAAAGAGAGATAGTTATTCGTAATAATTTTCAGTGTACGCGCGCGCGTTCTCTTAAAACTACTTGCTGATTATTGTGAGCCGACTCTTTTTGCGCCGGCGTGGAATTATAAGTGTAATGTTAATAAATATAAACAGAGTTAAATAGACTGCACGCAAACTCGATCATCTCGGTACTGTTTTATTTTATTATGTCGTGATTGAGCATTCACCGGAGCAGTCTCTGAATATATAACGCAGAACTGTAAACAGAGTTAATAACTTTAAATGCTAAATGATACTGAATTTCCGAGCCAATTAATTGTAATTATTATTGTTGTTAATTATATTACTTTTACGCTAATATGGAATAATAAAGTTTATGGTTTAAGAGGCCAGTTTAAATAACGGGCTCGGTTTTAATCGGTAGGATAGAAGAAATACATGCTAACTTTGTTGGGCGCCAGGAAATTTGCATTTTTATAATATTAGGGAAATTATTATTAATTATTATCCGTGAAAAAAAAATTTTTAAGGCTATTTTTTTTTTTTTAATTTACCCATATATTTTAAAAAAACTCTCTTCATAATTGATTAAATTAAAAATTAATGTCAAATAAGTTCTTAGAAGGATCAAAATAATTATTTTTAGCTTAGAACTTTATATTTTGAATTTAACTCTGTTCTATTGAGATAATTTAGCGACCATACGCCACCTATCGGAGATTTTCAACACTGTTTATATAAAAAAAATTATATATTACTATATGAAGTCTAAAATGGGTAAATAAAGTCATATGAAGTTGAATATATATTAATATTTTTATATATAGCCAATTTATATATTAAGATGATAAAAAAACAAGTCAAAGTTTTTAATATGGCAATTAAAAAAATTTTTTTTTGGATGATTGTTAATTATTAACTTTTAATTAGTAATTTTTATACAATGAACAATTGATTGTAATTATCAATTATGCAAAAAAGTATTTCAAGAAATAATAAATTTAATATATGAATAAAATCCTCACAAAAAGATATTACCAAGTAACCCAATTCCACGACAATCGTTACACTATATTTATTCTTTTCAGGTGCAATGAAACGATGCAGAACATGAGAATTCCTTAGACTTTCCTGACTAATTGACCGCGACTGTAAGGCTAATTAATCATCTTCTCAATGGCTCTACCATCCAGTCTGGTTATTACACTCCAAGCGAAAGTTTTACATTTTATAATTTAATAATTCTGTAACATAAAAACCAGTATAATAATATTAATGTCTAAGCCGAGGCGTGGTTACCATCAACCACCGAGCACTTGCATAAAAATCATACAGATGGTGAAAATACGAATTATGTTAACGATAAAGTACAACCATAAGTTTATAGTTGTGAAATGATGTTGACGGAAACAATGTCTCTCTGTGGGATCTTAATGTCCTTAAGAAAGGTACGACTTAAACTGTTTTGCGTGCTGATCTGCATGGTATCTCCCTGTCTCGCTAGGAATCACCCACCGCAGTTCCTCATAAACGGACAGACTGAGATCGTGGTGAGACTGAAAGAAGGACCCGAAACCCCCGTCGGTAATTACCGTTTTTGCTTTCAATGATTTTATATCATTAAGGATTAAAAAATAATTGCCACTGTTTCATTTTCCAGGAAGTTTAATTTACAGACTTAGAGGTATTGATCCCGACGGCGACAGTCTCAGGTTTGGAGTTAAAGATCAGCCAGGAGCTGACGTAATTCGAGTGGAGACTGTCGGGACTCAGGAGGCCAACATTTATCTGAACAAATTGCTGGACAGAGAGGTAAGCAATTGTTTGTTTATCGGAATGGGAAAATACTTGCTCCTTGGACCGGTTAATTCGAGATGTCACTGATACTAGATAATAGCTAGCAGCTGAGCACAAAGAGTCAGTTCGACGTCGTATTAGCTCGACAACTATCTTCGCTAACTTCAATTACCCGCGCGAGCGAGGTTCCGTGTTTCTCGTACCGTAAAAGAGACCATCTACCTCTCACAATCCTCTTTTCTTATTCTTCTTATTGCTCTTCTTTCTTTGGGTTCGGTCTTTATTTCTAAAGAGCGTTGTGACCGTCACGCTTAGCTTGGCAGTCTACTTGCCGCGAATCGAATCGACATTGTCGGAATAATAACATTGTCAAGCGTATATTAAAGTGAAACTCGGTGAAGATTAGTCAACCAAGTCGGATAAGGCACTTCCGGAAATTATTGGGCTCAATCGAACTTGACATTAGTCCTAAAATACACTTTTGTCTTTCACAATTATTATATAGGATTTTTTTATAAATATTTCAGAACTTAAATTAATTTTCTTAAAATTTTATTTTCAATTTTGTGCAAAAATAAAATTTAATTCATATTTTGAAACAATAAATAGAACTTAATAATAAATTTATTAAAAGCTCATTTAAATTTTTTTTACAATAATAAAA
The DNA here is from genome assembly GCA_905319865.3 of Cotesia congregata. Taxonomy (NCBI): domain Eukaryota; kingdom Metazoa; phylum Arthropoda; class Insecta; order Hymenoptera; family Braconidae; genus Cotesia; species Cotesia congregata. The sequence continues at coordinate 15,188,000 of CAJNRD030001124.1, forward strand.
TCACGAATTTGATCTTTTTACAAAAAAAAAAAATTTTTATTATCTAATAAAGTTTTTAATTATTGCATTTTTGTAAGAAATACAAAAATATTCTATTCTAAATTATGTTTACTTGAAAAAATGAATTTAAGAATGAAAATTAATAAAAAAAAAAATTTTTTTGCAACCTTAATATTCTTAAAAATTATCTCTAATTTCAATAAAAAAATTAGAAGTGAAAAAATAAATTTGAAAAAATATTTAGAATTCACAATATAAATTGTAAAGCCTCTAAATTTTAAGCACCGTCTATAATAACTATGAGAAAAAAATAATAAGAAACATTGCAGGTAAGAGAGGAGTACACAATAGTCTTGACGCTAACCGATGACAAACTAGGCGACGGAAACTTCATTACCCAGAGTCTATTGCTCCTGGTGGAGGATATTAACGATAATGTCCCAACTTTTCGTCCCCACCCGACGACCCTGACAGTGAAGGAAGACTCGGGACCAGGTATATTAACAACCGTAGAAGCTACGGACGCTGATGAAGGTCCTCATGGTCAGGTAGTTTACCACCTGCAAGAGCTTGATGGAGATAATGATGTGTTCTCAATCTCAACTGTCAGCGGTAAAGGTGTTATTCGTCTCGCTGGTAAGCTCGATTATGAAAAAAAATACCTCTATCAGCTGAGGATCCTCGCCGTTGACCGTGCAATTAATGGGAGAGTGAGTAAAACACCAACTTTATTTACTGAAACTAATTGACAGCTCAATTTGTTTATTAATTTTTTTCCCTCAGATAAATACAGGAACAACGGCGATCTTGGTCAAGGTCCAGGATGTTGAGGATCAGCCGCCGGAGTTCATTGCCATGACTCCAGTCGCCCGAATTAGCGAAAATGCAAAGATTGGAACTTCCGTTCTCCAAGGTTTGTTGAGCATCCACCAATCATGTTCAAATTGATCCATTCTTTTCTTCCTAATAAGACTTAAGACATATATTACAATATTTTCAGAATTTTTTCATCAGAATTTATCTTCTGTTACAGTCCGAGCTATCGACGGCGACAAGGGAATCAACAACCGAGTATCATACAGCATATCCGAAGGACCCAGAAACCTCTTCGACATTGACGCGAATTCGGGCCTCGTTTTCACACGCGCTCAATTAGATAGAGAATCCGAGGACAATGGCGACGGGACATTTATCCTAGAAATAACTGTTAAAGAAATTTCTCGAGTTGTTCCGACGCCTTCAGTAACCACAGAAGTGACTATTATTCTCACGGACGTAAACGACGAGACTCCAAGATTCCGCAGCGATCGTTATGTGGCTGAAATAAACGAAAACGCGCCTCCTAACACCCCCGTAAACTTCCTCGGAGATTCAATTCCCGAAGTGTACGACCACGACTTGGGATCTAACGGCACCTTTCAGATGTTCATCGGCGACGACGCTGGTATTTTTGAAGTAACACCATCTAGGGGCATCAACGAAGCACCATTTTTGATCCGAGTCAAAAATCCATCAGAATTAGACTTCGAGCAACGCTCGGTGATAAATTTGACACTTGTCGCCAAAGAAGTCGCTCTGTTTCATCCGAAATTCAGCGTAGTGCCCGTCACAATTTACATCAAGGACCAAAATGACAATTATCCCGAATTCTCGAAACCTGTGTACGAAGTTAGCGTTCCTGAAAACTGCCCAGCTGGAACTACTGTGGCCTGGGTCCAAGCTTTGGACGACGACAGTGGGAATTATGGATCAGAGGGGATCAGATACACCAATTTAGGAGGCAGCATTGCGTATGCTTTGAAGCTGAATTCAACCTCCGGTATCATTACAGTGAAGCAAACGGGCCCGGGGTTCGACCGCGAACTCGTAGCTCGGCATTATCTCACGGTAGAAGCTCGGGATGACCTTGGAAGGGGAAACCGCAATACTGTGCAATTGGTGGTTAATATAGATGATGTAAATGACAATGCACCTGTTTTTGTGCAGAATAAATACGAGGTAGTTCTTCTGGAAAATAAAGCAAAATTTGAGTCCCCAATAACGGTCGAGGCGTTTGATATCGACTTGAATGGGACTAAAAATTCTGAAATCGTTTATTCGATAGTTGCGAGTGAGTTTTCGAGGAATTTTACAATAGATTCAAGAAACGGATCTGTTAGACCAACGTATCCGATGGATTTTGAAGCACTGCCAATGATTCCCGGCCACAGGGAATCTTCCATCCGTCCTTTGAAATTGACTATCAGAGCAAGGGATTTAGGAACTCCCAGTTTGAGTTCAGACGTCCCTTTTATCGTCTACCTGAAGGATGTGAATGACAACGAACCGATTTTCGAACGCGCTGTCTACCAGAAAAACATCCCAGAAGACCTCGTTGGAGGAACGAGTATTCTGCAAGTTAAAGCTTGGGACAAAGACTTGTCTTCGCCGAACAACAAACTGGTCTATCGGATCCAAAACGGCGCGGGGGATAAATTTGTCATCAGTCCGGAAAGCGGGCTGATCAAAGTAGCGCCAGGGTCTAATTTAGATCCTGATTTAACTTCTCCAAAAACTACAAAGTATGCTTTGACAGTTGTTGCAATTGATAGTGGAACTGACGTTCAAAGATCTGCCCAAGTTTTGGTGAACATTACGATCATTGATGTTAATAACAAACCGCCGGTTTTTGTAGATCCAGGGACAGTTTCTATTCGAGAAAACACCCAAGTTGGAGCGTATGTTCATCGGATTGTAGCTAATGACCCGGATATTGCTCCGATTCTAAGGTACAGAATAGATCCGAATTCTTCGGAAGCAAGAAATGAAGAAGGAACTCTAATTAGAATTCAAGAGTATGATTATCTAGCGGCTTTTGAGCTCAATGCTTTGGACGGTCTTCTGAGAGTCGTAAAACTGCTGGACCGTGAAAGAGTCGAGACTATTAAGTTGGGATTAGTTGTAGAAGACCTGGCTGCTGTGAAAGGGAGCCAATCTGCGTCGGCGGTACTGAATGTGGTGATTGAAGATGAGAACGACAACAATCCCAAATTCCGAAGGCCGTTTTATAGAAGATCTGTGATGGAAAACAGCAAAAATGGGGTTCATATCGCGAGTATCGTTGCTGATGATGCTGACAAAAATCGGACGATAACTTACTCGCTAGAAGGGCCGGCTGAAGCGACTGACTTGGTACATTTGGATTCAGAAACTGGGGAAATGGTTGTGGCGAATAAAATTGATCGGGAAGTATATTCGTGGCTGAATTTAACAGTTCGGGCTACTGATTCTGGTGTTCCTCAACGAGCCAGTTTCTCGGAAGTTTACATTCAAATTTTGGATGAAAATGACAACAATCCCTATTTTATAACCGATGTTACAAATATTACAATCATAGAAAACACGAAAATAGGAACGGAGGTGATACAAATTGAAGCGAGAGATCCTGATAGTGGTGATTACGGAAAAATAACTTATTTATTGGACCATATGTCTTCACAAGGAAGATTTGCAATCCATCCTGAGACGGGAGTTTTGTCTGTTGTGAATGAAATTGACTGGGAAGCTAAAAGTAATTATGTGATAATAATAGAAGCGTGGGATAACTACCAATTTGGTTACACGGCTGGAGAATCACGAAATGCATTCAAACAAATAGAAGTAATAGTCGAGGATGTTAATGACAATTCTCCTAAAATGGAAGTACCTGATGAGTGTATTACAATATCTGAGTTCCATGATATTAGAGACGCAATAGCGGTCATCAAAGCGACCGATGCTGATAACCCGGCGAGTCTTAATGGACAGATAATGTTCAGAATCTTAACTGGAAATGAACTAGGCTTGTTTTTGCTAGAGCAAACTGACTATTGGACAGTCAAAATAAAAGCTGTGAGTTCTTTAAGAGGAAAATTCGGCAACTATTCGATGCTATTGGAAGCCCGTGACCTTGGATCTCCAGCTAATCAGGACAATAAGTACTTGAAGGTCTGTGTTACCGATTACAATGACAATCCCCCGGTGTTTTTGAGCCCTCAGCACAACACAACTATTCGCGTGCCAGAAAATGTGACTGTTGGCTCGACTATAATCCAAGTCGAAGCTCAGGACGCAGATACTGGAGTAAATGGAGAAGTACACTATCGGCTGAAGCAAGATCTTGCTGGTCATTGGAGAACATTTCAGATTGATGATAAAACTGGAGTGGTCACTCTTAAACAGCCATTAGACCGCGAAACGCAGAGGATGTATGAGGTAGAATCCTTTCAATTGATAATTGAGTCTTCTTTAGTCCAAATTTTCTAAGTATTGCTCTTTTCAGATAAGAATTGAAGCGTATGACCTTGGAATTCCAACGCCTCTGAGCACGGACTTGGATCTCATCATCTACGTCCGGAATATCAATGATTACGAACCGCAGTTTTTAGTAGATGTATTTACAGTAGCGTTTGCGGAAGAACAGCCTCCTGGTTCTGAAATTGTTGATCTTCCGGAGACGATTGATAGAGATGAAGTCGACGATTTAGACGACCCGCCGACCCAAGTTTGCTACTTTATCGTCGGCGGTAATAACGACGGCTACTTTACCTTGGATCCTTTCAGCCACAAGCTTACCGTAAGTGAATAACGTTTTATTGATATCGTCGACATTTAAAACATATTCAGCTTTTAATTTCAGACTGCCGAAAAATTAGACAGAGAAACTCTAGAAGAACATTTGCTTTTGGTGAAAGCGACTGAAGATTGTTCAACCATGCCCGAAAACGAAAGCTTTTTTGATTCTGCTGATGATACTCTATTAAAAGTTGTCATTACTGTTAATGATATCAATGATAACGCGCCGAGATTTGTCAGTAAAGTATTTACTGGTGGAGTGACTACTGAAGCTGATTTCGCTACTGAAGTCATTCATATCAAGGTAAAGCTTGTGATCAACGATCAATCATTTATACGATCAAGTTTTGAAATTTACTGGAATTTTTTCAAACAGGCAATAGATTTGGATGCTGGAGATAACGCTGCAGTGAGCTACTATCAGGTTGGAAAAATTCACATGACTCTCACTGAAGGCTTGGACGACATGAACATCCAGCCTTTTTTGGTAGACAGACTAACCGGCGCGGTGACTTTGAATTTTGATCCTCAGCCGAGGATGAAGGGCTACTTTGACTTTATGGTGCTTGCTAATGACACCGACGGGCTTAAAGACACCTCTAGAGTGTTTATTTATCTGCTCAGAGAGGATCAGAGGGTTAGATTCGTTCTGAGACAACATCCTCCGGAAGTTCGGAATCGAATTGACAATTTTCGAGAGTAAGTTCAAAATTTTTTAATAAATTTTTGAAAAAAATTGAATTAAATTATTATTTTTCAGAATTCTTGGGAATGTAACGGGAGCAATTGTGAACGTGGACGAGTACAAAGTCCACGAAAATCAAGACGGGTCTGTCGATCGCACCAGAACAGATCTGTATCTCCATCTTGTAAACCGTAGAGACAATTCAATTTTGGACGTCTCTGAAGTTCTAGAACTCGTAGACCGCAACATCGAAAAATTGGACGGCCTTTTCAAAGATTTCAACGTTTTGGACACCCAGCCGGCCGAGTCGCAGGCGATAGTCCAAATTGAGCAAGCTGGAACGACTTTTTGGCTGTTAGTACTGACGCTGTTTCTAGGCGCACTGTTGATTATGTGCATTGCGATTTCTTTATCGCAGAGAGCTTCGTTCAAAAGGCAATTGAAAGCTGCCAATGCATCTCCGTTTACCACCAACGAGTCTGAGTTTATTCGCGGGCCGGGGAGGGTTCCAAATACTAATAAACACAGTGTAGAGGGCTCGAACCCCATTTGGATGCATGCTTACGAGAATGAATGGTTCAAAAGTGATGAATCTTTTAGTCATAACTCTGATCGTGATTCACTGGATGAAAATGCTTTGAATAATGAAGAAGTTGTCGAGAGAAATTCTGGGGAAAGAATTGCCAATGAAAATCCTTATTATACTCAACCCGGACCTGGTTCAATATCTAGGTAATTTATAATTTATTTTTTTTAATAAAAAATTTATTTTTTGGTTAAAAAAAATTTTTTTTATTTAAATTTCAATCAAAGTTATTATTTACAATTATTTTCAATCAAATGAATTTTTTTTTATAAGAATAATTAATTTATTTATCAACTATTATTTTTATGAAGATAAAAATTTATTTTTTATAATAATAACAATTTTTATAAAATAATTTTTTATAAAAAATGTAATAAAAAATTAGGATAAAAATTTCATTAACATTTTTTATTTTTATTATTATTACAGTGTAGAAAGTATAACAGCCAACCAAAGCGAATCTTGTCGAGAGTCTCCAATCTACCAGCACCAAAATCCAGTCCCAAATAATCCTCTCGGTAAAAAAGTAGAAACCACCGAGTTATAATTAAATAAAAAAAAAAAAAAAAAAAACTAACTAAGCAATGAACTTTGTAAATATTCTATCTTTTGTACTTAATATTTATTTATACGGTAATATATTTTGAGATGCCACAGTTTATTTATTAAAATAGGCATAAATAAATCTCTTTTTATTTATAAAATCCATCCTAAGATTATTTAATAATTTGAGTGTGAGTAAATTTTGTACATGTTTTTGTAAATGTTTATCATAAGAAATAAACCATTTTTAAAAATAATTCCATGTGTGCAGAGTTTTTTAGCGCGCCGAATAAATCGATATGGATGATTTACTGTAGCGAATGCAACATGTCGCACGGCTAATTGTAACGCACACGCGACAAAAATAAAATGGGTCATTCTATCATATCAGATTTTATTTTTAATCTAAAAATTTTTATTTCAGAAAATTTCACTAAGTTTTTATTAAAAGCTAATTTAATTTTTCGTGTAAAAAAAAGTCGATCCTTTTAAAAAAAAAATTATCTTAAATCTAAATACTTAAATTTAAAATTTTTTTAAATCACGCAATAGTTTTAAAACTCTCCGTTAAAAAATAAGTGTTTCATTTTTTTTTTTTTTATATTGTCATTATTATGAATTATGACCCAATTTTTAAACATAAAACATATGTAAATAGACAACGGTGTCAAAATATATAATAAATTATATTCGGGTGAATTTAATACGAGTAAGCGGGAATAGAAAGCCAAAAAAGAGATCGGGAGAAAACTAAACTACCTCGGTCGCTTATCGTCTTCCTGGACATTGTGGTTGCGTGCAAGTTTATGGTAATTTGGGGTGAACTAAGAACCCGTCGGTCAGTCTCGACTCATTCCCCTACATACATATATATTTATACATATAAAGAACAGTATAAGGGCAAGTGACCCCACATATAACAGTATATATCTTAGAACAGGCAGAATATTCCACGATAAGTCGGTGCAATCTATTTCCTTCGCTCCCGCAGGACATTTAAAGACACGTTGTATCTGCTGCGTTATATTATTTTGCCGTAGTAAAATTCTAAACCAGTAAAAATCACGGCGACAGAAAAGTAATTTAGTTTTTACGGGGAAAAAAGTTGAGGCAATAATGAAGTGACAAAGCAAAAGGTCGAGTGATTTGAAAAGGGCGGACAGATCTTTAGCTTTATAAGGCTGGCTCCGTTGTAATCACGCGATTTTTATTCCACTGGAGAACTTACAACGCTGTTGTAAAAACTTTGTTTAGTTGAATTGTAATATAAGGGGTTCTTATACTTTTATAGATACGTTCTTAGATATTATCCACCGAATTATTAAGTCTGAGTCATCGCGTTCGAATTATGTCGCACGCAGTTTGTATATGGTTTTACTTTGAATACATAGGCGGATTATTGATTTTCGATCATATTTCATGGAGTAATTCCCGGCTTATATGTTAAACTCACATTTGTTTCTTTGAATCAATAGATAATTTAAATTTTATCTTTATTTTAAATAAATTTTATAATTTTTAAAAGATTACTTAGTTGTAATTTTTTGTAAAATTTAATCGGGACTTTGAAAAAATTTTTAAATATTTAAATTTATACTTTTACAATAATTTATATTTTTTTTAATATTTATAGTAATTTTATTAATATTATAAATATTTTTTTAAAATTTATTATAAAAATTCAAGACTAAAAATTTTAATTTTATTAAAATAAAAGGATTATATTCTTGTCTAAAATTCTGAATAAATAATTTATTTTTTTAATTATTAATAACTTTTTGAAATTACCAATAAAGTTTTTAATTTTTAATGACCCGAGAAAAAATATTTATATATAATTATATATATTTATATATAAATTGATTATATATGATTATATATGAAAAATGGCCAAATATAATCATATATAATTATATATAACAATGTTTAATTATATATTTATCACATCTAATTAATTATTGGGTTAATTTTATGGATAGAGTATTTAATATGGTCCTACGCAATTCTCTAAAAATAATTAAAATGCAAAAAAAAATGTCAGTATATAATTTTACTGCTATAACACCAGCGGTCACCTATCCAACTACTAACCCTACTCAATGCGGCTTAACTTTGGTGATCTCCGTGCGTCTTGAAGTTTCTGTCTGCTATGCTGCTATTTTAGACAATAATGATTCTATGATCGACTTAATGCATCATATGAGTTTATCTTAAATATAATATAAAAATTGATTTTATAATATATTTGAATAGTCATAGTTCATAATTAATTTATTTTAATAAACTATTCATAAAATAAATAATCATTTTACTATTAGGTAGTAGTAGAGCAGACCAAAAAATTTCATAGGAAATGTAAAAAATTTGTAATTCAGAATTATTTAAACGTAATTATAAACATCATTTTACACTTTTCGTAATTACCAAAAAAAAATTTTTTTTCAAAGAAAAAATTTTTATGTATGTTAATTATATATAAGCATATATAATTATATATGGGACTATGTACAATCTTGCATAGCTGTATATTGCTCCATATATAGTCATATATAATTATATATGATTATATATAACCCCATACACAATTCCATTTATAATCATGTATGATTATATATAACTATATATAATTATATATAACAATATTTAATTATAGATTTATTACATCTAATTAATTATTGGGTTAATTTTACGGATAAAGTATTTAATATGGTCCTACGCGATTCTCTAAAAATAATTAAAATGCAAAAAAAAATGTCAATATATAATTTTGCTGCTATAACACCAGCGGTCACCCATCCAACTAATAACCCTACTCAATGCTGCTTAACTTTGGTGATCTCCGTACGTCTTGAAGTTTCTGTCTGCTGTGCTGCTATCTTAGACAATAATGATTCAATGATCTACTTAATGTATCATATGAGTTTATCATAAATATAATATAAAAATTGATTTATAATATATTTGGATAGTCATAAGTCATAATTTATTTATCTTACCGAATTTAATTATAATATAACACTTATTTGAATAATAAAATAAATAATGATTTTACTATTACGTAGTAACAGAGCAGACAAAACATCTCATAGGAAATGTGACAAATTTTCTATTTCAGAATTATTTAAACGTAATTAAAAATATCTTTTTACACTTTTTGTGATTACCAAAAAAAAATTTTTTTTCAAAGAAAAAATTTTTATGCATGTTAATTATATATAAGCATATATAATTATATATGATTATATATAATCTCATACACAATTCCATATATAATATATGATTATATATAATTTTATATAATTATATATGTGATTCCCTATATAATCATATATGATTATATACAATTATATATGATTGTATAGAAAAATTTTTTCTCGGGGATAAATAATTGTATAATTAAATTTATCAAAACTCGAAAATTTGCGGTCTAATTTTTTTTAAAAAGTCTTATAAAAAACTATCGCGAGTTTTTTTTTCATGTTGACGCGCTTGATTGCAGGTTTAGTTCAAGCAATATAATGTAGAGTAGTTTCACTGCATTTGATCTCTAAACGGATAGGAAGGATCGTAAAATATAGTCATGTGGGTCAGCTATAACTTGCTCTACATAGTTACATATCAAAGTGACCAGAACAGAAAAATAAAAATAAAATAAATTTAATTCAAATAACCTTTTACAATTTTATAATTTACAATTTACAATAGCAATAAAATAAATTTATAAATAATGTGAGTAGGAGTACTCGAGAATTAAATCAGCTTGTTGATTCCACGTTAAGGGTGGTTAACCACAACCATCCCTACCACGAAATATGCCCCAAGTACCAGTACCGTGACGTTTCTTCCACGTGACGCCCGGCGTTACAGGGGCGATCAACTTTAACACTGCGACAACCCCTTCAAATGCCTCGGCGCGTCCTTCGCGGCCACGTGTGCCCTCGTCCTACCTCTCTAAAATGTATTGCTGCGATTATATTTATTTTTATTTAGCTGGGAAAGTGTTCATTAGTAATTCTATTGAGTCTAGTGCTTGCAAATAGTGCAAAAATAATTATTTATTTTATAAAATAGTGTTTGTTTACTATAAATTCACTTAAGTGAAAGTTAAATCGATTTTTGTGGTTCAAAATGATTCATAAAATATTTTTATTTATTTATTTAATGTGAAATTTAATTTGAAGGTGGGATTTAAAATACGCCGATATGTTTTGGAAGTTAAAAGAATATTTTTAAAATAAGTTTACAATTGCAGGTAAAATATTTTTTAATTAAATTATTAGTATAAAATTTTTAAATAAAATTTACACTTGCAGTGAAGTATTTTATCATTTTTTTTAGTCTAAATTTTATTAATTAAATTTTAAAATAAATTGTCATTTGTAAAAAATGTTTTAGTCTTTTTTTTTTAATTTAAATAATTAATTAAATTAAATAAAAAATTTTTTCTAAAAAAATTTTCAATATTTTATTTTTTAACTTAATTTTATTAATTTATTTTTATTTCTAAAAAATAAAAAAATAAAAATAATTAATTAAAATTAAATAAAAATTTTTTCCAATAAAAACTTCAATATTTTATTTTTTAACTTAAATTTATTTTTAATTCTATGATATAATAATAAAATAAATGACATGATGACATGTCAGCGTGAAGATACTTGATCGCTCTACTTGTAATTGTGTCGGAAAGATACTACAAATAATTAACTTCCATTGATATTATTCAATGAAAAATAAATACAAAGCTTTTACGCTTATTGCAATCAAACAGATTTATTTGCTCCGTAAGTAATCAGTTAACAGAAAAGAGGCCAAAGAAGCGCTCCTTTTTTACGGCATGTTTGCGAAAAAATAATTGCGAGCCCTAAAAAATAATGTTTACCGAGGAACGATTTTATAAACAAAGATAAACAGTATTTGACCCGATTTTCAAGATTCTTAATGTACACTCATCACCATAGTCACGCATCAATTTGCGCCTCACGTGGGAGCTCAGAACTTTAAATTAATGGCAGTTCCAATTTATTTTTCCGTTTCTTAATAAAAAAATGATTGAATAAAAATTTTAGAAAATTAGAAAATTTATTAGTTATAATAAAAACAATAATTACAGTATCAAACTTTATCTAATTAATAATACAGGTCAGATAAACTCATGATTTACGATGTCTTGATCACAAAATCAATCCCCCGGACTTTATCAATTGAACCCATCACTTGAAAATTAAAGATAAATCACTCGGCTTTTAAAATAAAACACCGAACATTAATTAAGTGGAAAAAAATTATCGGGATACATTTGCTGAGTAATTTAACAATCAATAAGGTAAAAATGTGTTAATAATTTATGAAACGCCTGTATTGCGACTCCACACATTGTTGTACAAAAGAAAATCGATTTATTTTAGTAAATGTCAGGGAAGCCAACGACCATTTAATTAGAGTGACCTATATATTACTCACCTGCTAAGTAAATAAAAATAATAAAAAATGTCTAAGTCATTGTATTTATTTTTATTTTAATATTAATGGGGAGTAAGGCCTAATTTTATTTTATTTCTTTTTATATAACTCTTGACACATGCTCTCAGCGGAGAAAATGCTAAAAATCGTTTGCTCTATCACGCGAGTTAAGACATTGACCACCCAAACGATATAAATAATTGTATTACTCGATAACATCTAGTCCATTAACTCGATTCTGCTCAATGATTGATTCAAGAAGCTTTAATATTTATATTAAACTCGATTGTAATTTAGAAAAAAAATATTTCATTTTATTTTTTTACTAATCAATTTTTCTTTAAGTTTATTGAAGAAAAAATTTCATTTTTTGTATTTTTATAAATAATATATATTTCTAAAAAAAAATTTCAACCAATTCCCGTGTAAAAAAAAATCGTCTTAAAATTGTCTTAAAATTGTCGTTCGTTTAAGATCTTAAACGTGACACAAACTAAGACTATTATATTTTAAGATTCTTTTAAGATGCCAAAAAAAAAATTCCGAGATTTTTTAATAATTATTTTGATTTTTTTAAGACTATTTTAAGATTTAAGTTTTAAAATAATTTTTATATAGTCTTGAAAAATCTTAATCATCTAAAAATTAATTTTCACAACAAATTCGAGAACAAAATTTTCAAAAATCTGCTCTCGGAATTTTTCTTTTGGCGTCTTAAAAGAGTCTTAAAATAGTCTTAGTTTGTGTCACGTTTAAGATCTTAAACGAACGACAATTTTAAGACAAATTTTAAGACGATTTTTTTTTTACACGGGTTAATTGATCAATAATTTTTCAAAGTACTACATTATAAATTTTTGAAAAAAAGTCTTCATAAAATCGCATTTAAAAATTCAGTATGATAAATAATTAAAGCTCTAAGGCTTTTTAATGGGTGCAATATTAAAAATTTGGATTTTTTTCTTTTGTTAGTATATCCTTAATAAATTAAATTTTAAAAAATAAATTTTTTTTTACTTTTTAAAAGGATTTTTCCTCTTAAATTATAATGAAAAATTTTTAATTATAAATTTTTATAATAATCCATATTTTGATTATATTTTGGCATAAATTAAATACTCAATCTCTTATATACATGTACTTTAATGAAACTAACATACCTATATATATGTTTACCATTTAGCCAATGCCTTGGCGTCAAATTAATTAAATTAAATAAAATAAATAGATAATTGTTTTATTGTTAATATTATTAAAAAAAATAAATAAATAAATTATGAATAATAATTTTCCAGAATGCCCTTAGAAATATGGATAAAAATATGGCTATACATGAACTTGGTCCTAATAGGGACAAAAAGCGCGCGACCAAGATTCGATACATCAACAGATATGGGAAATGTTCTCGTCCCAGCAGACGCAGAGATCGACTCGGTAATTTACCGCTTACGCGCCACTGATCAGGATGTTGATTTTCCTCTAGTATTCGAAATAACAGCAACAGTAACACCAGTGGTTAGGATAGAAAATTTACCTTGCACTCTCTACAACAAAGTTTGCCAAGCAAATGTAATTTTAACAAGACGCTTGACCGCTGGACGTCTTCACGATTTCGCAGTCAGAGTACGAGACTCAAAAGGTGATTCTAACTCGATGCAGGCTACTATTTCCGTGACGAATGCAACTACACCACGCGATAAAATATTTCCGCATATACCCGCGCTTATTATGGTTCCAGAGGTTTGTATTCTGCTCATTTCCTGCATACAATTGTCTTCAATCCAAAAGAATGAGATTTTATTTTTCTTTTCAATCGACTAGGATGCCAAGCCTGGCAAGGAACTTGATTATATTTTAGTTCGCTCGAACCCGTGGATTGGAAAGCCTGTTTACATTGAATTGTGGGTAAGTATGATAAGAAATTCATACTTGTCAAGTAATTACGCTAATAATTATTGAATTTTTCATTCATTCATTCAGCAACCCAAAGAATTATTCACCATAAGACAGCGGCAAGATTCTAGTAACACTAGAGGAGTTATTACATTGATTGGAGAGCTGGATTTTGAAACTCAGTCAATGTACACTTTGACCATATATGCTACGGTACTTTTTTTATTTTTTTTTTTAAATTATTAAATAATTTTTTGATATTTAATAAATTTTTTTAATTATCAATAAGCTTATAAAATTACATGATTTACAAAATATTTAAAAATTATAAATATTTATTATTAATTTAAAAAATTGTTTTTTAAATATATTTTATTATTGGCTAAAATAAATATTTTTTAATTTTAATTATTAATAAATAAATTGTTGTAAAAAAAATTTTTTCTCAATTTCAAATATAGAAATTTAAAAAAAAAATGATAAATACAATTTTTTTTTTAATAATTAAATTTTTTTAAGCTTGAATAAAAAAAATAAAATAAATAATGAAGAGTAATAATTATTAATGACAAAATATATGAATTTTTTTAATAAAGTAAATTAATTTAATATTTATTAAATTTTAATAAATGCCCTCCTTAAAAAAAATATTAATTAAAAATTAAAAAACAGTTTACAAATAAATTTATTAACAATTTTTTTTTCTCAGTATAATAATTTACATCAACTGTAAGGGTTAAATAAATTTTTATTTTTTACCAGGATCCATACACAGAACGGCAAAGAGATACAAGAAATATCGCAGGTCTACATTTGATAGTAATTGTCCAGGATGTCCAGGACGTGCCTCCAATATTTACTTTAGCTCCGCCTCTAACAAAAATAAACAACACCGTCCAACCTGTAGGTCCTTCAGCCTAACAATAACATTATAAATTAATAAAACAAATTAAAATTATATTTTTCTATCAGGGCGACGTTATTCTGAGGGTTCACGCGGAGGACGGTGACAAAGGAGTTCCCCGCGAAATAACTTACGGCTTAGTGTCAGAGGGGAATCCATTCACGCCTTTTTTCAACGTCACTGAGTCAACCGGTTCGTAAAAAAAAAAAAACAAACATTAATGATAATTCAAAAAATAAATTAAAATTGATAAAAAGTTTCTTTGCGCAATTTTTAATTCAACTGACAATCTCGTCCCCGATCTTGGGTTTGATTGAGGTGAAAGTGAGTCACGAGAGGGGTGCCGAGGGTCATTAGACAAAAGCAAAAAATCTGACCGTTGTATTACTAACTAAGTAGCTAACTTATCGATCTTGGACTGTAGAGTTTACACATTACAAACGAAACAAAACTTACGATCTTTATCTCACGTCCGAGCTAGACTTACAACTAAAATATACTATTTAAGTTAAAGCTTTCTTCATGCTTGATTTACTACTCACGTGTATTAATATGCAAAACAAAACCGCTACCATCCCTAGAAAGTATCAACATTATTTTATTACCATCCATAATTAAATCTAATTACAATTGTTGCGGCTAAATTATTCACAAGATATTCAAATGCAGATGAATAAATTCTCCCGGAGATTTTTTAATTACACATTAAAATATTTAATATTTTTTCTTTTAATTCCAGGAGAAATTATTCTAGCTCGCCCGCTGGAGGAGCTCACGCAAATAACGCACGTTGGTGCGCCAATAGTATTAAGCGTTGTTGCAGAAGAGATTCGCAGGTCAACGGACGAACCACCGGCTCAGGCGACTGTTGTAGAAGTCGGGTTGCTACTCGGCGAACCGGGGAACAGTCCGCCGTACTTCGAGAATGATAAGTTGGTACCTAATTTGCGATGATAGATCATCAAAATTATCATTGTAAATTTTATTTAATTGCTATTAATGCTTTTTGATTAGTTATGTGGCCTGGATGGATGAAAATGCCGAGCCAGGGTCCGCGATTGTCTTCAATGATCCTTATTTTACTAGAGTTAGGGACGGAGACATCGGCAAGGCCGGTGTTTTTGCTTTAAAGTTGGAAAATAATAATGGGACTTTTGAAATCAGTCCTGCTGTCGCTGAACGGTCGGCTAATTTTATTTTAACTGTACGGGATAATTCACTTATTGATTATGAAACTTACAAGAGCTTGCGGTTTCAGGTAATGCTATTTTTTTAATTAAAAAAAAAAAATTTTCATATTTTATGGCTGGATTATTTTAAAATACAATTAAATTTAATTTTTTTTTATAAGTTTGCATTTTTTAAGATTTTAAAAAAGCAATTTGATGTTTTTCTATCTAACAAAAAATTTTTTTATGAATAAATAAAATTTTTTATCAATTTAAAAAGCAAAAATTTTTTTTACACGGAAAAAAAATTAAAAAATTACATTTTAAAATAATTTATTAAAATTAACGGAAAAAAATTGGGAAAATTACAATTTAAAAATATATTTTAAAACTAGAAAAAAATACTTGAGATTTTTTATTTTATAAAAATTTTATTTAAAAGTGTAATTTTTTAATTTATAATTTTTACACACTTTAAAAATAAATTCTAAGAAAAAAAACAATTTTTTATTGAAAAAAGACAATTTTTTTACCTTAATAAAAATTTTACTTGAATAAAGAGTATTAAAATCTTTTTTATTGCTATTTTTATTTTTTTTTTGTACAGATAACAGCCCAAGAAGTAGGACCAGCAACAAATTTATCAACAACAGTACCAGTAACAATTTTTCTCCGAGACATAAATGACAACCCGCCGGAATTCCAAGAAGAATCCTACGAAATAACATTATCAGAAAATGAAACCGCGGGTACGCGAGTGATTCAAGTCCATGCGACAGACAAAGACACCGGGTCCTTCGGGAGGATTCAGTACACGAGGATAATCGGGCCTGGCAATGAAGCGTTTGTGATAAACCCCGATACGGGTGTGATAACAGTAGCCATGGGAACTTCAATTTTAGACCGCGAAATAACGCCCCAACTGATGCTGACCGTCGAGGCTTGCGATGAAGATGGCAAAGGATTAAGAGGAACTGTTCCTTTAATTGTGAATCTCTTAGATGTCAATGACAACGCTCCTGTTTTCGAAAAAGATTCTTATGAATTTATACTCAATAGTGATTTGACAAACTTTACTTCTTCAGCGATAATAAAAGTATTAATAAATTACCTAATTTATTTTTAATTAATATTAATTTGATTTTAAAAAATAATTGTATTTTCAGGCTTTTGATGCTGACGCTGAGCCGCCAAATAATGTTGTAAATTATGAAATAATTCATGGGAACTATGACAAAAAATTTTATCTAGATGAAAATACGGGAGAATTATTTTTACGCGAACAAATTACTAAAGTTAGAAATGCTCGGCATAATTCTGACCAAAAAATTTCCACAAATTACCGAAAAAATTTGATAAAGTCCCAAAATAATTTTATAAATTCAACATTAAGCCCCGGAAATATCTCAGAGAAAAATGAAACGATAAATCAAAAAATTTTAAGAAAAAAACGTGAAGATAAAAACATTGTTTTTACTTTAACTGCTCGAGCCTACGATTTGGGTAATTAAATTTTTTTTTAATAAAATACAACATATTGCTTTAAATCTAAGCATGAAATTTTGATTCCAGGCGTCCCCCATTTATCAAGTACAACCCAAATAAATATTATCCAGCTTCCTTTAGCCGGAGTTACGACAATAATGCTTTTAGTACCGGGAGAAAATCCTGACCGGGAGAAAACAATAAAAACATTGGAAACAATCACTGGAGGGAAGATTACAATCAAGGATATTCGTCCTTATACTTTAGAAAATTTACCGAAGGATTATGGGAATAATTTGCCGACTCCTGACGGCAAAAAGTACGATTAATTTTTTAATTTGTAAGCCAGTTTGTAGAAATTTAATTTTTAAAAATTTACAGGAGTATCGTAGTAGCCCAAGTGGAGCAAAAAAGTCCTGGAGGATCATTTGTGGACATTGAAAAAATTTTGGCAGCACTTACTGCTAATGGGTTTGGAATTATTGGGGGTGATATGACGCCTGGAAATGGTACTAGTAATCCTAAAGACAACGAGGGTGGGAAAAATGGGAGTATCACTACAATTCATAACGAAGAAGTAGTGAGTATAATTTTTTTGACGAGAATTTTTACGAAAAAAAAAATATTTACTTATTCAAAATATTAACTATTTAAATTATTAGAATCATATTTAATTATTATAAAAATATTAAAGCTTTAAATTTAATAAAAAACATTAGAATATTTTTATGATAATTTAAATTCATAAATAAGAGCAACATTTTTAATCCAGTAAATTATTTCAGATTGTCTACAGAGCCGAGAACAAATTATTATTCTGGCTACTGATAATTTTAGGACTAATCCTCTTAGCAGCAATTATCACTTTAATAGTCTGCTGCATATGTCCAGGGTGTTTATTATACATGGCGCCTCGAAAAAGGCGAATTCACTCATCTGAAACGCTTATCGCCCGAGCAGACAATAGACCTAGGCGCCACCTTCATCGTCAACATCATCACCCACAATTAGAAAGTAAATAAATCTCCCTCAATCTTAACTTAATTTCGAACCCTGTTTAACTAATTTAAATTCCAGGTGTTTGGGTGGAAAAGAAACAAGCCTGGAGTGCAGATCCAACCCGCCCAAACTGGCAGTTCAACCGCCGAAACACTAATAACTTCGGGATAGCTTCCCTCCCCGGAGACGTGGTCCGCCTAGATCGTGATCGTGACCACCCTCTAAAAGCCAGCTCGCTTCAATTGCACGATCCGCCAGTGCCCGTTTACTTGATCGACGCCAACAGGACAGGCGACGAGCGGATTTTCGTAGAAGACATTGCCATTGAAGCCAGAGCCAAAGGTCACCACGAATTGAATGAAGCGGCTCTTCGTCACGAATTCGAGCGAGATTCCGATCTAGCACGGCAAGCCGTGCCCCATTACATGCCCCAAATTCCCCGAGAGTCACACTTTTATCGGAATGGCAACGCAGAAGTCATGAGACTTGTTTCTCGCGAGGACGCTAATCACGTCACAGTAGAACGACGAGTTCCTGAGATAGTCATTGATCAGTCGACTCTGCATAGAGTTGACGGGAAGGATATCCTCCTCAGGAGGTTCATTGAGGACCAGAAATTGAGAGAGCATGAGTATCATGACATGCAGGAGTTAGAAAGACAAAGCATGGAGTCCCACAAGAGGCAGAAGGAAGCTTCCATGCAGCAGAAACAGGAAATTCTGCTGATACCAGAACGTCTGAATATGTCAGAAGATCACCGACATATTGAAGAAGTTGGTCCTGATGTTCAGCGGCTGATTATTGACCATGGTCCTGATATCAAAGAGAATCAGGAGGTTCTGAGCAACATACTGATCCATGGATCGACGTCCAAAATTTCTGACCAGGAACATTCGAAGCAGAACCTTCAACACCTTCAACACTCGATTCATGATTTAGAATTAGCTCGGCAAAACGCTCTGCTAACCAGGCTGCTCTTGGAGAAGGATCGAGGAGTTGGAGGTCTGCTAGTGGACTCAGGAAGCTACTTAGAGACCCAAAGCTTGCCTGGACAAGTAGCAGCTGGGACTCAGACGAATCAGACCACTGCTACTCAGACGGAACAATTGAACCGCAGCAGAAGTGATAATGAGTCGGAGGATGATAGCAGATTGAGGAGGAAGCGGTCGAAGAAGCGATATGATGAGCCGAAGAGGATCAGGACTTTGTGGATGAGGTCCCCGATTCGTGAAGAGGATCAGTATCCTGAGAAACATGGGACTTTTCTGAGGAAGAAGATCAAGGATATCAAAGACGGGAGGAAGAGTTCTATTGAGCAGGAGGTTCTAAGGGAGATTTCTGATTCTTTGGATGAAACGGGAGATAAGGAAACTCTTCTGAGTAGGAGGCTTTTCGGTAGTTCTTCAAGGGATGATGAAGTGATGGTTCGTCGTGATGATTCCTCGTCGATGGAAGTTCTGAAGGATGAGTTTACGAGGGTTAGGGAGTGTGATAAGAGAGAGGATGATAAGAAGAAAAGGGAGAGTGGAAAGAAAGAGAGCAAGCGGGACAAAAAGACGGAGCCGAGTTTTAGAATCTTAGAGAGGGAAATGAGCTCGTTGAGTAAAAAGCTATCAAAATTGGCGGGGAAAACGCTGAAGTGCAAAGATAGTAATCAGGAGAGTGATAAATTTTTAACGAATGATTCTCAGGACAAAGAGGCTGATACGAGCACGGAGTTTAAAAGCGATGAAAGAGGAAGGGAAAAAATGGACAAGATTGAAATTATCAAGTCGAGATCTAGATCTACTCAAAGAGTTACTAAGTCTACGTCATTAAAAATTCCTAAAGATACTGAAAAAGCTGAGAAGAGTAAGAGTAAGTATCGGAAGAATCAGGTTTTGAGTACTGGTAGTTCGGAAATTGAAGAAATTGTGGATAAGCCGAAGAAAAAGCAAACTGTTGCTAAGAAATCTGATGAGGATAAATTTAAGTTTTTGGTTGGGAAAACTATAAAATCGAGGCTGAAACGACAGGCGAATGTTGAAGATGATAAAAAAGCCAGTCCTTATAGGGCTACAGTTGAAAAACAGAAGAAGACTTTGGTGAAGCAGTTGAAGAAAGTGGAGGGGAAGAGTAAGAAAGGTACTAGTGATTCTAGTCATGGTAAAGAAGTTGGCAAATCGACTGAAGGGAGCGATTCCAAAGAGTCTGATAGGGATTGCAATAAGTTGAGAGGAAGTTTGATGAAACAGTCCAGTTCCAGTGCTGTGTCCAAGGAATCGAGGAAAGACGCTAAAGAAAAAGCTTCGATGATTGAACCGAAAATGAAGTCTAAAGAAAAGTCTAGTCATATTCTTCCTTCGGGACGTGAAAGTGATTTTAGGGGTCGAGGAACTAAAAGTACAGACAGTGAGTCGCTTAAATCGGATAAATCGTTTCGAAAACAAAGTGCTGGATCTTCGAAAAAGTCTAGTGTGATAACTAGTCCTGAACTTGGGAGGTTTGAAGAATTAGAAGAAGAACATGGTAAAAATCATGGTAAAGGCGTTGAAGAGGTTAAAGATGTAGTTATGGAGCATGTTGATGGTTTGAAGAAAGAAATTGTGGAAATAAAGGAAACTATACAGACTGAAATGATGGAAAAAATGATGGATAAGTCAGAAAAGGTTGAAAAAGGAGAACACGTTTTGGTAAAGTCTTCTGTTGAATCTCCTGCAAAATTGATTACTAAAGAATATGATGCTCTTGAAAAAGAAGAAAAAGATCGGAGTAAGGAATCAGTTTTTTTGATGTCGGAAAAAATGATGGATAAGTCAGAAAAGGTTGAAAAAGTAGAAGAACACGTTTTGGTAAAGTCTTCTGTTGAATCTCCTGCAAAATTGGTTACTAAAGAAGATAATACTGCTGAAAAAGACGAAGATCAGAGTAAGGATTCAGTTTTGTCGATGGAAAAAGTGATTGAAAATACAAAAGAAAGACTTGAACATAAAGGAACTACGACTATTATCAAACATGTGGATAGTATAAAGGAAACTGTTCAAAAAGTAGCTGATAAAATGAATGTTGATGTTATTGAGAAAGTAAAAGACTTTGTCGACTCTAATAAAGGATCCCCGGAGCATGATTCACAAACAAAGGAAGTACTTATTGATCGTTCGGGTAGTAGTAAAGGAGGTTCGCCGAAAAAAGTAGAAGAAAGTAGTATATCCATTGAAGAATTGGAAAAAAATGACGAGGATAAAACAAAAGATGAAGATAAGCCGTTAAATGTTGATGTTTTGGAAGAAACTGATGGAAAACAGTTGGTTGAGAGTGATAAGCAAGAACAGAATAGCGAAGTTGAGGTAGTTAAAGACGAACAAGAAAAAAAATTGGATGAAAGTGAAGAATTGAAAGAATTAGGAAACTTGGAATTAACTAAAGTTGATCAATCTAAGCGAGAGGACGAACTGGCTTTGGGTAAAGTTGAAGAAAAACCAGACGCTGAATTACAAATCAATAATAGTAAAGCTGGGGAAGAAATAAAGACTGAAGATTCGAGTGGTATAGCTTTGACGGCTCCTAAAATAATTATGATTGCGCCGACTATTGAATTTGAGGTTCCCAAAGAAGATTTTATTAAGCCTGATGATTCAATGGAGTCAAAAATTGTAATTAATGATGTAGATAAAGATAATGAAGCTTCAAATTTAGTTAAAGTCCCAGAAATAAGCGACCAAACTGCAAGTTCTGACAAATTATTGCAAGAATCAAAGGAAAAGTTAGAAGCTATGGCTCAAAAAGATTCCAAATCTGAAGATTCAAGCGTCGATGATCAAAAAACTGATACTTCAAGCAAGAGTAAAACTTCTCTATTGCAAGTTGAAGAATCTTTGTCACCTGTAGGCCAAAGCAGTCGTCGTTCTTCACAAGTGGTGATTTCTCGAGAAACTTCATTTTTAAACTCTCCTAAAAGATTGTCTATAGATGATGGAAAGGTGGATGATAAGCAAGATCCCTCGCAAGAAGCAGTTCCAGAGCCAGAAATTTCAAAGCCAGAAATTCCAGTTGCTGATAAGCAGCCCGAGTTTCCTAGCCACGATAATACATTACTGGCAAGTGAACAACCCCAATCGATTGAGGGTGCGACGGAACAGCTGGAATCTAGCTTACCTTTTGAGGACAATGACAAGCATGAGCATTCAGACTCGACATTAGATGCATTAGACGAGGACAGTGATGTGTCCAGCGAATCTTCAACCAAAACGGCATTTATCGCCCGTCCTTATGGAACTCCTCGTCATCGG
Organism: Cotesia congregata; assembly: GCA_905319865.3. NCBI lineage: Eukaryota > Metazoa > Arthropoda > Insecta > Hymenoptera > Braconidae > Cotesia > Cotesia congregata. The sequence continues at coordinate 15,210,588 of CAJNRD030001124.1, forward strand.
CGCTTGGTAAGAATGGACCAGGTTGATGGTGATGGGAACCAGCTTTCTGAAAAAAAAATAGAATCAGCGGAGCTTGATAATGAAGAAATATTGGAAGTGTCTTTGGAGCAGAATCAAATGATTGGTAGAACTGTTGGTGAAGATAAGCAAAAAGAAGACGAAGAATTGGTGGAAAAAGTAGAAAAAGTTACGGAAAAACTTGTTGAAGCTAAAGAAGAAGTTACTAATGAATTGAAAGCTTCGAAAGGAAATTTTGATGGTAAAGAAGAGATAGTTGAAGAGGTGAAGGATTCTAAGGATTATAAGGGAGTTTCAAGTACTTTAGAAGCAAGTGGAAGTAAATCGGTTAAAAGGCCGGAAGTTAAGCCTGATGATTTGAAACCGCAAGAGGAGCCAGAAAAGGTAGAACTAAATTTAAAAATTGACAATGAAAAATTAGATGTTGATTCCTCTTCTCTTACAGATCAGCTGGAATCAATAAAAGACAGAGGAGAGGAGACTAGCAAAAGGTTGCTGGTGAAAGGAGAGATGAAAAGTGATGGGTTGAAAGTACTTAATACGACTTTGGAAGATGCTAAGCCAAATCAAGTGATGAAGCGGAAACCTGTGGCCAAAAATCTGGATGATAAGGGAAAAACTCAAGTTTCTAAGCAGAAAGCTAAGACTGTTGTTAAAATAATACCGCTGTCAAAAGGGTCGAGTGTTAAGTTGCCGCAGAAGGAGAAACTAATAAGAGTTAAGGATAAAGGTGAATTGGTGAAGCCATCTGTAGAGAAAATGTCTGTAGATAAAAAAATCAGGATTAAAGAGAGTAAACGGATGTCTAAAAGTGAAGAATTTAAATCTCCGGTAGAGTCTAAGGAGAAATTGGTCGTTAATCGAGTGAAGCGGCAGAAACGAGTGGAGCATGACAAAACTGTCCAACCGGAAATATTAGATGATAAAAAGAGTAATAAAGTTTTTAATGAAAGTAAAGTAAAGGAGAAAAGTGAAGATAAAGAGGTGGAGAAGAAAAATAGAGATAAAATTGAGAAAGTCTTGGAGAAAGAATCTTTGAAAGAGCAGCAAAATTTAACGAAAGAAGAAATAGCTGGCTTAGAAAAAAGTGGTGATGTTAAGATGAAGCCTTTAGTTGAAGTTTTTGTTCAAAAGGATGAAGAAAATGCGAAGAAAAGTAAAGAAATTGAGATGAAAAATAAAGATACTTTGAAAGAAGAGTCAATTGTTGAGAAAAATGGTAAGAATGATGGTATTAAAGAAGAAAAAGTAGTCATGAAAGAAGTAGACAAAGAAGTACAAGTTAAAGTAATTGATGAGCCAGTACGTGGTATGATTAAGGAGGCTTCAAAAATAGATCAAGTTGCAAAAGATGAAGGAGTTATGACAACTATAGAAGAGAAAAAAGAAGAAATATTAACTGAATCTTCAGAAAAGAGCGAATTAAGTTCTGAAGGGATGAAAGAAGAGTCCAAATTGCCTTCTCATGATCAAAAACAAAGAGACAGGTCTCTGAGTCCAAGCAAAGTGAGTAAATACGCTAAAGAAGATTACACCGAAGCCCAATCGCGTTACATGGAGTGGTACAAGCAAAATCGCGAAGAAGCCGAGCGCCGGAAGCTGGAAAAAAAGGAGGGAGAGGAAGAAGATCAGCCGCCAAAATGGCTGAGGAAAAGTACGCGTCAGAGGTGGCTCAAAATGAGTCCAGAGGACAGGAAGTTTTTTGAAGTGAGGACTCCGGAGGTGACGCCGTTGACTCGTCGAAGGATCAAGCCTCTGGTGAACATAGAGTCGGAACAACTGAAGGCGATTGTTCGGCAGGGAAGAAAACTCCGCAGAGCTGAAGGGGAGAAGAATCTTGATCCTCCTATAGAAATATTTGTCCCCGAAAAACCTCCAGTTCTTCAACAACAGCAGCAGCAACAACAACCAAAGTACCATTACCTTCTCCAGCATTCGGAGTATCAGTACCAACGTATGCCGCCGCCATTTTACCTTCACCCACCACCAGTTCCTCATCCGACGCCGCAGATCTCGCCACAGCGGTTTGAAGCTTGTCCGGAGGCATTTTCTGCGAATTTAGAGCCTCATCTTCATGAACCAGTGTCTGGAGTTGGATCTTCTTTGCAGACTGGAACGAGATTGCGGCATCAACAGCTTCTTGAGAAGAAAAGTGTGTTTGATATTGCTTACGACGAAGCAGCGCCTTCTCATTTACGTGCCGACAGTACTACTCCGCCATCGTAATTATTTTATTAAAATAATTATTATGCTAATGAAAAAATTTATTTGATTCAAGAGAAAAAAATCTTGAATTAAGAATATTATTTTGAAGTTTAATTAATTTACACGAGTAACCTTGCAGTCACTATGTGACTGTCGTGACTTATCAATCATAATTAAATCAAATTTTGCTTTATTAAATAATGACTTTTGTTAAATTACACTGTACTTTTTTAGCTACTGATGTTTATAAAGATATAAGCTCATCCCGATGTTACACTCGTCAAAACCTTTCATTTGAGTACCCACATCAATTTTTCATATATTTTATATATATTATATATATGTATATATGAAAAATATATGAAAATGCATGTGGGTACTCAAATGAAAAATCTCGATGAGTGTAATGTCAGGGTGAGCTTATATCTTCAAAAATTTCAATAGTTCACAAGATACAAGATAATTTCTTAATTAAAATCAATTTTTTGCTTAAAAAATTTTTTTGGACTAAAATTCTTCAATGCAGAACTAATTTTCGATTCAAAAAAATTTTCCTGATTTTAATACAATTTCTTTTTACTTAAAACTAACTTAGGTAATGTTTTTGGGTCAAAATTTTTTCTCGTGAATCAAATGGATTTTTTATTAGTGTATACAACTATAAATATATCGTATAAAGTAATTTTTTTGAATCATGATGTCTACCGTGGAACGGAAATTTACATCACTGCCTTAAAATTGAATCATCGTATCGATGAAAACAAATAAAATAGCTAATAAAAATTGTTTATATTAACCTTGTAAATAAATAAATAAAAAAATCTAAATATATCTATAAAAATATTGACAATTATTTAAAGAGTTAAAACCTCATTCCAAGACCTAGAGTACATTTCTTCCATTTCTGCTTTTCTGTTAGAAGAATATCCTCGTTCTCAACTTTACCCACTATTTGTTATCAAATCGCTCTGCGGGCAAATACCCGGCGATAATTCTTCACCGTCGATAATTCTACCTCACTAAATTAAACTATAAATATTACTTTAAGTTTTATAAATAAAATATTTAATGTTAAGACTAAAATTTATTTAATTAAAAAAAAAAAAAACATCTTTTAATTAAAAAATAAATTATGAAACAATTTAAAGAGCGATATCAGCAATTTCTGGAATAAATACTTACACCCAGACAGATCGATAAGCTGTGCTGCGTTCTTCCACTCATATCATCCTTGTAGAACAGTCAGCAGCTAGCGCTTGGTTAAAAAAATGTCTGCGAATCCGAATAGGCATGCGAAATACTAGACCTACGTCACTAGTAGTGACGTTGAAACCCGTGACGCATTAGATGCAACTAACCTACCGTAATCAAAGGGATAATGGTGCATCAAACATAACCGAAGTCGGGTAAATCCTAATATAAGGATTGCAGGAATATAAAAGAGCAGATTCGTGATAAAGCGCAGCAAATTATTTGCGAATTTTATTCACATACAGACTTACACACTGAGCCGGTGGTTTGCAAAAAGTATAACGTGCAAATCTCCCTTTGTTATTCATATTCTCCTGGTACAAACTCACGCCAATGGCCGGCCGTTTGTTGGCAACAACTGCGACCAGAGGCAACCTAAAAAACAACAAGTGAAATATACTCCACCCACCAATTAACTTTTTATTCTCTCAATTTACTAATTAATTTTTTTTTTCAATTTTTTTCTTCTTTCCTTACAATAATAACATTAATTTCTTCAGTGTTGAAAGAAAATAATTACACCCGGTATTTTTTTAACGGAATAAATTACTGGGTAAAAAAATTACCGTACTATTTTTTTTATAAAATTGTATATTGTTATAAATTTTACCGAAAAATTTTTATTTTTATTTTACCGATAATTTTAGCGAGTGAGAAGAAATAAAAAAAAAATAATTTATTTGGGAAGAAATGTAAATTAATTTATGGCCGCTTGAGTGGATAATTGGGGAACAGTAAGTGCTAATTGAATATTAATGATGCTAATAAATAGGTAACCGTTTGCAGAGTATAATTTCCTGATGAATTTCCATGCAGAGTACGAGTCGATTGCAGAATGTACCCACTTAAAGTAATAGTGTTTAATTAAAATAACTTTATTATAGCAAAAAGTGCCGGTGGATAAACAATGTATGAATGTTAATTGTTGTTAATAAAGAGCGGTGTATGTTGCTTGGGGAGCGGAAAACAGCGGAGCGAAGAGCCAGCCTCAGTATCAACGAGAGATGCAAGCTCACCTGAATTTTGCAATCGTTCGCGAGTCTCTCACATTTTCCTCCTCCTCCCAATAGTCGATGAACCTCCTTCTTTTTTCAGCTTCGCTCTTTTAAACCAGCCAATTCTCCGCCTTTATAAGTGCTAGCTCTTTTGCCATTCGATCAGAGAATTCAATGAACGTCTAGACGATCAAGTTGCGGTAATTAAACAAGCAACCTTGCACTATGTGACTGCCCTGACTTGTGAACTATGAATAAATAAAATTTTGCTTTATTAAATAATGACTTTTGTTAAATTGTACTTTAATTTTTTAACTATTGACATTTTTAAAGATATAAGCTCATCCCGATATTACACTCATCAAGAGCTTTCATTTGAGTACCCACATGCATTTTGATATATTTTTCATATATACATATATATATAAATATATAAAATATATGAAAAATTAATGTGGGTATTCAAATGAAAGGTCTTGATGAGTGTGTAACATCGGGATGAGCTTATATCTTTAAAAATGTCAATAGATCACAAGATAAAAAGGGTCATTTCTTAATTATGTTAAATTGCACTGTACTTTCTTAAATTAAATATTGACGTTTTTAAAGATATAAGCTCATCCCGATGTTACACTCATCAAGAGCTTTCATTTGAATACCCACATCATTTTTTTGTCAATAGATCACAAGATAAAAAGGGTCATTTCTTAATTATGTTAAATTGCACTGTACTTTCTTAAATTAAATATTGACGTTTTTAAAGATATAAGCTCATCCCGATGTTACACTCATCAAGAGCTTTCATTTGAGTACCCACATGCATTTTGATAAATTTTTCATATATACATATATATAATATATATAAATATATGAAAAATTGATGTGGGTACTCAAATGAAAGGTCTTAATGAGTGTAACATCGGGATGAGCTTATATCTTTAAAAACGTCAATAGTTCACAAGAGAAAGGGTTATTTCTTAACTATATATCTAGAGATAGAGCATTTTCGAATGCAGCCTAAATACTTATCATCATAAATTGACTATTGGTGAGAATGATGTGAAACCTTGAAAAAGCACATTTTATCATATAAATACACTGTCCACTAAATTTTGATTGTTGTCTTAATAATATAGATTAATAATCTTATTGCAAGTGTGTCTCATTAAATCACACTTGGAAAATAAAATGCAGAGTTAGAGCCTCGGGATTGAGGGCCCGGGTCTGAAGAATATTTTTTTTCTTGCTCTGGAAAGATTGGTTGGAGTCAGCTGGAAGATTAAAATAAAAGTCTTTGATTAATAGAAAAATTCTGATGAAAAGAAGAAATAAAATTGAAATTATTGGGAGGAAAATAATGACCGGGGGAAGTTCGGCGAAGCTACGCTCCTGTGTTTGGATTGAGCATGAGATAACAGATCAAGATGCAGTTTGACGGTATAGATTGGTAATGTAGTCAGAAAAAATAAAAATGAAAAGCGGAACGGATAATGGGGTAGCAGTGGGATGAGTTGGCCCACCGGGTAATAGCCATCAATCATCGCCAAATTTTGGCAACGCGTTGGACAACGCTGACGGCAGGGTACCATCATCAAAGTAGAGTTCTCCGGGTCCACGAGGATGGCGAGGAAGGCCGCGGGGTAGAGGAATTCCTCGTTCGATACGCCCGAAAACGAGGGCCTCGCCCGGTTTAAGCCACTACGCTTTTAGCTCAAGAGAGTATTATGTGTAGGCTTATTTAGCTTCTAGTCGCTTTTAGCTTTCACGCGCTCGAGCGGTCACTTTATACTTTAAGATCTGTTCAACAAAGAAATTTAATTTAATTTTTTTTTACACTCATTAATTGTAATTAATAAAAAAAAAATATCAATTTTTTTAATAATAAAATTCTTTTAATAAACGATAGAATTGCTTTTAATTATTATTATCAAAATAAAATAAGATTTCTTTGAAATACTTAAAAGTATTTTTTACACAAGCACATAGTAATTTTTTTTCAGAAATTTATTACAGGTCTTTAAACTGACCAATGGAAAGGTTAAATGACCCGAGTGTCAAAGTGTCATACAGGTATTATTCACCTGTATGGATCAAACGGCTGGATTATAATTAAGTACCTCTGTTATTAAAGTCGACACATTTCCTGGAGATTTATGTCTTTAATTAAAATGTACCTAGAGTGTAAGGTACGAAAGAAAATTATACCCGTAATAGCTTTAATGACTTCATTAACAAATCATGTTAATTTGCGGGTAACATACGTCATTAAAAGATTAAACAGAAATTTTGATCAGTTTGTAACAAAGAGACTTCCGTCTGGAGTTATATTAGAATTTATCAGTGTACATTCAACCATTGAAATTGAAACATCTCTTGATATATATTTCAATTGATAATTTATAGCGCAAAATTTTTTAACTTAAATTTCCAGATTTGAATTTTACTTCTTACAAAATTAAAATAAAATTGATTAAAAATGTCTTGAAAAATTACCAGCAAATTCAATTATTTAGTGATAATTAAAAATAAATTCAATTCATTTTTTGTAAATAGAAAAATTGAAGCGTAAGTTTTAATATTTTCAAATCTATATTAGTAAATAAAATTATTAATATTATTTTTTTCAGATTTTTGTAAGTATGTTTAAAAAAAATGACCGGTCAGAATTTGAATCTTTTGTAGACGACCTTCACAATTTTTTGAGTCACGTTAAATTTTGGAAAAACAGTGCAGCAACAGTCAGCCAAAGAATATTCGACATTTCTGTCAATGTAACAATGTTAACTTTAAGTATTCTGCTAATTATTTCGGAAACTCTTGACATTAAGAACAGCTACGACTTGACGAGTTCCGCCGCGCATATAAACCCAATTTGCTTCCACTTGAACGGGTTGCTCAAGTGGTGCTTCGGGTTGATTAAGTTGAATGATATCGAGGAGATTCTGGCTAAAATGAAACGTTGCCACAGGCTTTGTTTGAACTATACCGACAGTGAAAAAGGTACTACCTAAAATATTGAAAAGTATTTTAGTATTTTTGAAACATTTTTGTAGAAATTCATCGATATAATTTGAGAATGTTGGAGTACAAGCAAAATGTGATTAAGTTTGTGTACATTTGGCTTATTCTTCTTGTCTACGGAGTCAATCAGTGGTGCCTGGACCCGATAATGAAAGACCTGTATCACAATTTGTACGGCCAAAAGATGATAAATTCAAGCTTTGACAGACACTTACCCTACCCTGGACTGTTTCCTTGGCATGTTGATAATTTTTCAAAGTATGTAATGACTTTTGGATTTCAGTATGTTAGCGCGATTGCCGCGGCTCTTGAAATAGCGGGTTATGATATCCTTAATGTAATTCTTTTGGTTAATGTTTACTACAATTTGGAGCATTTAAATGAGAGTTTATTCAAAAATACGGACAATTTATCAATAGTCAGGTACAAATAAAAATATTTATTTTATTTTGAATCGTTGGAAAAATTTTTGAGCCAACACAAGTTAGTTCAAAAATTGTTTAGTTAAAAACAATAAATTTCTTCAAAAAAATATTAAATCAAATTTATTTGTTCATTAATTTAAGCAACGATTATTTTCCAAATTTTTACAGAAATGACATTGATGTTCACAAAGCAAGAACGAAGTTGAAGATGTACTTGATGCATCATCGAGAGATTTCTGAGTAAGGTTATATATAACTTGTAATTTATTAATTTTATCAACAATTTTTTCAATCTTCAAATTATAGAGTGAATAATTTTTAGATTTGTTGAAAAATTGAAAAAAGTATCGAGCTATCCGATGTTCATACTTTGTTTAGACAGTACTATTGCTTTGTGTCTAGTCTCTTTAGAAGCATCTGCGATGAAAATTGATGTAAATAATTTAACTTATCAATATTTGAAAATTTGATTTTTATTAATTCAAATAAACTGTTGAAATAAAATTTCATAGTCGAGTGTCGAGTGCATTATGAAGATTATGAATATGGGGATATATTGGATAGGCATTGCTTTGCAATTGTTTATTTTTACATTTCTAGCGTCTTCAATTGAAGAATTGGTTTGTTAAATTTTCAATTTATTCTCACTTATAACCCACCAAAAATTATAAATTAAAAAATAAAAAAATACGCAAGTAATTTTGAACTTTTCAGGGATTACAAACTGCAGATGCAATTTATTCTTGCAACTGGGAGCGATCTGTAGTTGAATATAGAGGCGAATCCACTGTCGAACACAAACGCGTAATAGTCGAAGTAAATCAATTGATAACTTTTAGTTTGATGCGCGCTCAAAAACCGATTGTTTTCATGGGAGGAAAATTTTACATTCTGTCTTTGCAAACTTTCAAAGCCGTTAGTTTTATTTTTTTTTCAAACTTTAACACCACAATTAATTTAAAATTAATTCAATTGAAATTCCACTTTACAGCTCACAGGATTTTCTTTATCCAATGCCGTTGTACTGCGCCAACTTTCCAGCGAAGAGTAAAAAATACAACACTGAAATAAACAAAATTTACTGTCAAAAAATTTTTTTTTTATAATTAATTTTTTCTGTGATAGAAATTTCATCAAACATTAGCAGAAAATAGTTGTTTTGATTATTAAACACTTTTGTTGTATTGATAAGAGATTATTGCATAAATTGCTTTGTTTTATACACTTATTAAATAGATAAGTCCTATTTTTTACTAATGTTTTAGATAAAAAAAATATTAAGGATGCTAATATGTCATTGATTATATAAATATTTTGCAATAGTAACTCACTAATGTCAGTATTCTTTCTTTAGATACTACTCAGTCTTCTGAGTCTTCTATAATTCCATTTTTTCTATCAAAAAAAATTTTTTATTAATTTTGAAATTAGAAAAAACTTTTTTTTAAATTTAATTTCTATTGAAAATATTTTTAATTAATTAAAAAAAAAATTATTAACGAAGAACTTCTTGTTACTTAAGTACTAAAGAAGAAACTAAACGACTCTCTACACTGAAAATGTCTCAATAACAGTCTCGGTCTTCTGAGTCTTCTATAATTCCATTTTTTTTCTATTAAAAAAAATTTTTTATAAATTTAAAAAGAATTTTTTTCAATTTAATTTCAATTAAAAATTTTTTTAATGAATTAAAAAAAAAGAATTAAATTATTAACAAAGAACGTCTTGCTACTTAAGTACTAAAGAAGGAACTAAACGACCCTCTTCACTGACAATGTCTCAATAACAGTCTATAATTTTGTAATTTAGATTAATATCGGCAATTCGTGACAAAGTCCTCCCCCATTGCAATATTACCTTATCAAATATTCTGTTTGTACATTAATATGTGTCCCTCTATATCACACGCAGCTCAATTCTTAGAACAGAATTTCCCCGACAAAGTGTCGTATCATTATATCATTATATTAAATCGTACTGTACAAATTTTGAAGCATATTATTATTATAGTTCGTAATGACTTTGAAAGTTTCGTAAAAAAGTGTAAAGTCAAAAATCGTTAGAACAAAGCTAGAGAGGTCTTTGACTAGAGGTCAAAGTTGCGCACTTTGTCAGTCTTGATCCAAAAGCCGAAATGGAATAATCTCAAAATGTCTTTTATAAATGAAGGATCTACAAATGTAAGTTTGTAATTAATTAATTGATAACAATAATAATTATCAGTTATTTTGCAGCGTGTAAGTATCACATTCTATCGAGCTGTATGGAAATAAATGACGTAATTTAAAAGAAAAAAAAATTGTAATTGTACATTCATACGTAAGTATCAAGTACACGGAATTTTTTGTGTACATTGAAATTGTGTATGACGTAACGTACGTAATTGTCGAGTGTACATTTATCAGGAGTATATGTAAGATAAGATGTGAAATTGGTAGTGCAAGTACTTACGGTACTTTTTTTGCTTTACTTAGGTGGTTACGAGAGAAGGTACTCTGGGCGCTGAACAAGAAAGTATATACGAAACCTCTTTTATAATCTCAATTGTACCAACAGAGTACGCGCTGATAAAAAAAATTTATTTCAGAGAAAAATAATTATAAAAAATTTTTATTGTCTTTTTTAAAAAATTATTTAAGTCAAATTTTGAGTTCCAAAATTTTTTACTTGATTCAAAATTAATTTTTTTCTATTAAATCAAATTAATTTTTTTATCAATGTAATAGTATTGCAAAAATAAATTTTTGACAATTTTTAAAACTAAATTTTATTGACAGTATTTTCAATGTGATTACTTATTCAAAATTTCAAAAAAAAAAACTTTAAAGAAATTTAGTTTTTAAAATCAAGGCAAAAAATTCTTGAATCATGTAAAATTTATTTAAAGCTTGTTATAATTTATTCATTAAATTATAACTAAAAATTATATTTTTTAAATTGCTCTTGAAGTTTTTAAAGTTTTTTACAAATTAAAATTTTTATATTATTTTAAAAAATTTTGATTGTATTTTTTAAAAAATTATCCAAGTCAAAAACAATTTTTTTGCTTGAAAATTTTTTACTTGATTTAAAATCAAGTTTTTGGTTCAACATTTTTTCTATTAAATCAAGTTAATCTTTTTTATCAGTGTAAATAAATTTTTGACTATGTTTAAAATTTTTTAATTTTTAAACTACAAAATAATTGTTATATTTTTCAGTTTGAACATTTAAAAATTTTTTAGGTTCAAAACTAGGTTGGATAAATAACCGAATGGACTTTGAAGACTTTATTGACAGGATTTTCAATGCAATTACTTATTTAAAATTTTGGAAAAAAAATTTCTCATCTCTTAACAAAGATATAGTAAACACTGCTCTGAATATAACATTGTTAACTTTAGCCGTGCTGATCTGTGCTTCGGAAGCAATTGGAATCATAGGCACTAACAACCTTACGAGTTTTGGAGTTTGTACGTGCCAATTTTTGTACCACTTTTCTGGATTGTGCAAGTGGGTAATTATGATTTTGAAATTAGATGATGTTAAAAATATTCTCATAAGAATCAAACGCTGTCATGAAATCTGCCTAAGTTACATTGAAACTCAAAAAGGTATTCTTATTTTAATAATTACAAATTATAATTTTTTGATCAGTGATTGTTTTATTAATTTTCCGATCTATTATTGTAGAATTTTTTGAGTACAACCAGAAAATTCAAAAGCTTCAAAGCAACGTGATAATGTTTGCCAAACTTTGGTTTCTTCTTTGTATCTGTGGAACATTTGAGTGGTGTTTGAATCCTCTTATTTATGACTGTTACAACATTTATATTTTAAAAATTCCAACTACCAATTACACACGAAGCTTGCCTTATGAAGCATTTTTTCCGTGGAAGATTGACACCAATAAGAAATATATTATGACATTTGCATTTCAGCTTATAAGCGCAATTGCCACGTCTGCTGGAATGGTCATTAGCGATGCCTTGAATGTTATTTTTTTAGCTAACATATCGTTCAATCTTGAATTTTTGAACATTACTTTAGTTAAAGAAAATAAAAATTTTGCTATTTTGAGGTAAATTAACCAAAATTCCGTCAATTTCTTTTTTGCTTCAACAAATTATTTTGTTTTTCAGATTTTCCGATAGTGATATGGCAATAAAAAAATTTAAAAGTAAATTACGGACTTGTTTAATTCACCACCGAGAAATTTTAGAGTATGTTTTTTTATTTTTTCAAATTAAAATAGTAATTTATGTCATATGGCCGCAAAGTCGCGATTTTCTGACAACGACGATGTTACGATATGAGCTTAAGGTTCGTGGCGGGAATGTACGAAAACGGGCGTAATTTTAACTCGTTTTCGTAAATTCGCGTCATAAACTTTAAAGCGAATGTTGTAAAATCGTCGTTGTCAAAATCACCAGTTAGTGGCCAAATGACATATACATTATTTTTTGTCATTATTGCTTCGTAATTTAAACTTTCGAGGAATAGGTGGCAAATAATTACGTCTAAATTTTATTAAATTTGGCGTTGTTGTTATTTTATTAACATTAGAATCTCTTTGCAATAAACTGTCAACAGATAAATAATCAGCGCCACTAAATAGTAACTAAGAATAAAATTTACTAAAACTCTGCAGTCGGTACACTAAAATTTTATTTATTTCGTTCTTAATTTCATCCCATTGTACACGGAAAGAAAATTGAAGGAATTTTTATTAAATTAAATAGTAACGGTGGACTATACTTCTCATTTAGTAATTTTTACGATCTACTATTGTAAATTTTATCCAACAAACAAGGCTAGTAAGAAACTTAAAAAGTCGAATAATATAGAGCAAATTATAGAGAGATAGGAGGTTGGACTAATTGGTGCCTTTACAGTAACCGAAAAAAGAAATCAGAATTTTTGTCCTGTCCGGGAACCGAACCCAGAAATCTTTGTTGGCAGCCAGAGACTCTCCCTTTACGCTATCCAAGGTAAACTAGTACCTATCACTCACACTAATTGAGAAACATTCCAATTCAACTATTGTAAAATTTTTTATAGTTCTATTGGAAAGATACAGAGGCAGCACTGGAAATTTTAATCTCTTACTTTTTACAATAGTAAGTTATAAAATTTCATGAATAAATAGTAAATTATCTTCTAAAATATTTGAAAATTAATAGTAATAAAAATATAGTCCAGCTTTACAATAGTTGTATCGTAAATTTTTCCAGAGTTTTTTTTCCGTGTAGGCCGCGGAAAAAGGCGGTATGGTAGAGACTCTAGAAATGAGTATCTTTTCGGACGCCACCCAGCGCTCGAAAGTTGAACTTTCGAAGCAAATATGACAATAGTATATTTAATATATAATACAATTTTCAGGTTTGTCGATCAATTGAATAATTTATCCAGCGAATCAGTGTTTATCTTATGCTTCACCGTTACTTTAGCATTGTGTTTAGTTTCGTATGTAATTGCAATGTTTAAAATTGAAGTAATGAAAATTTTCCATCTCTGTCAATAAAAAAATTTTCTAATATGGCCTATACAACAAAAATTTGCCATACCAAGAAATATATGAGCTCATAAGTTCATATTAGAATATATTTCGCTTGAAATCACTTGATATACCTGTATAAAATTTTTCCACTAACATTAGTGTTGAAAATATCCGATAGGTGACGCATGGTCGCTAAATCTTCTCAATAAAAGAGAGTTAAATTCGAAATATATAACTTATAAAATAAAAATCATTTTTTGACTTCTTAGAAGAGGTTATGAATTTTAATTTTATATTTTTGATTAATATAAAACGATAATTGGCATATAAATTAAAAACAAAAAAAATAATAATTTTTTATTCTCACATATGGCCATATCAAAAAATTTTTCACGAAAAAAACATCAATTTTTTCAATAAATATTTTATAAAAATTAAAAATTACAGCCAACTATAGAATGTGTTGTGCAATTAATAAGTATAGTAGAATTCTGGTTTGCAGTCACCGTGGACTTATTTTTGTTTTCATTTCTCGCCACAAGAATCGAAGAACGGGTGAATGTTTATCAACAACAAACATTTAATTTGGTACCTTAGCTCTTAATTATCCTTTTTGATCAAAAAAGGGACTGACAACTGCAGATGCGATTTATGCGTGCAATTGGGAGCAATCGATGATCAACTACGATGGCGACTTCACTGGGGATCATCGTCAAACGATCCTCGATATTAATCAAATGATCAGCTTCAGCTTGATGCGGGCTCAAAAACCAATTACTTTTCAGGGAGGACTTTTTTATGTTCTTTCTCTAGAAACATTCAAAGCTGTAAGTTTTATATCAATTAATATTGATCATTTTGATGAATGAAATTTTGGATTTTATTTTTTCAGCTTACGGGATTTTCGTTGTCAAACGCTGTAGTGCTTCGACAACTTTCTGAAGAAACATAGAATTTATTTATCAACACATATGTACTAAATAAAAATTATTTATCAAGCTGTATTAATTTTTATAAATTAATTCAATTGCTTTTAATTGATAATTTTATTTTTTTTAGCATCAAAAATCAGTCAAAAATATTTCTAATGACAAAAACAATTAAATAATTTATTTTATATACAATAACGTATTTGAAAACACAATCTTACCAGCAAGCGCCTTCGTAACTTTCCTCCTCGGATATATTAATTCCTATTCCACGTTTCATATTTGCATTTTTTATTTTTTTCTTTACGTACGCTCAACACTTGATAAATTCATTTAAATTCTCATTAAGTTTATTTTTCATCTGAAACAATTATATAATAATTATAAATTATAAAATCTTATCTTACTATTACACAACATTAAAAATCTTAATAAAATAATTGCGTAAAAATATATACAAAGATATTCTGATGAAAGTAACTAAAGCTCGCTGACTAGATTTTTAGTGATATAGAAAATTTCCTGTCATATTTCTATTTTTACCAATAATAATTTTCTCCCTATAAGAAACTTTGTAGCAAATGATATTTAATTTTTGCCGTCAAAAAATGACTCTATCATTATATTATGCCGCATAAAGTTCTATAGGTAAATTACAGTATTACTCTATTATTCAGAAGTTTTCGAGTAAATTACTCTTAGTATTAACTTAATGCTTTACTATTAAATAATAAGACCCTTTGATCAGACAATGAAACTTTCTAGAAGTCTTCAACTTATCAAATTATACCTTTACTTATTCTTACTATAATATCAGAGTAAAACTTTTGCAGAGTTTCGACTTACAAGGAAGCATTTTTAAAAATTTTTTCGTGGGTCGGTGAACTCTCAAGGTTGTACACTCTGTCAGTCTTGTTACAGCCACGCACGAACACTCTTCAAAATTTGTTAAATTATTTATAATTTTTTTAAATAAAATTTAACAATTTTATTAAAAAAGAAAAATTAAAATATTTATTTTTTAATTATTAATTTTTATTATAAATATAATTGTAATTTTACCCCTGTGAAAAAAAAGTTCAATTGCTAAGTACACGCAATAGTTGTAAGTGTACAGAGAATTTCAAACGTGTATGACGTAATGTACGTAATTGTCGAGTGTACATTTATCAGGAGTATATGTACGACAAGGCGCGAAATCGGTAGTGCAAGTACTTACGGTACTTTTCTTATTTTACTTACATGGATACAGAAGAAGGTAAGATGAATAAAAAGGGAAGAAAAAATTTTTACACTCGCGAAAAATAAATCATACATTTTTTAGACTCGCAAATGAACTGGAAAAATTCTTCCCTGGATTATGAGCAATTTATAGACAATATTTTGAACGCTATTGGTCACATAAAATTTTGGAAAAGAAATTCGACTTTATCAAGGCCTAAAAACCTGATAAATATCTTTTTAAATGTAACTTTATTGACTTTGAGCTCTTTGCTTGTCATTTCCGAGACAATTGCAATAAAAAAAAGCTATGACTTGACGAGTTTTGCAGCTAATTTGAACCCTGTTTTATTTCATTCAATTGGATTGTTCAAATGGATCTTCATGATCATCAAAATGAACGACATTGAGGACATTCTTGTGAGAATGAAGCGTTGCCACAGGATTTGTCACACCTACAACGAAACGGAAGAAGGTAGATTCGAAATATTTCAACAGGTTATGGGCCCGTTTTTTTATAAATTTATTTTAAATTCCAGACTTTTATCAGTACACTACCAAACTGATGAATTATAAGGACAAAATGATGAAATTTACAAGAATTTGGTTCTTTATTTGTCTCTCTGGAGTCGCTCAGTGGTGCTTGAACCCCGTCGTTTATGATTATTACAATATTCATGTCGTAAAAGTCACTGATGAAAATTACACGAGAAACTTGCCCTATCCGGGAACATATCCGTGGATTATTGACAGTAATTCCAAATACATTTTGACTTTTGTTTTTCAGCTCACCAGCGCACTGACTACGTCTATTGAAATGGCGACTAGTGATATATTAAATGTCATTTTTTTGGTTAATATATCACTTAATCTTCAACTTTTGAATGAGAGTTTAGTTAAAGAGAAAGATAATTTAATTATTTTGAGGTAATAGATCCAAATTTTGACTGCAATAATCTTTAATTGCAAAATACAGTAACTGCATTTTTTTTTTTAATCTTTACTGTCTTTTTATTACTTCAAAAATAAATTTTTTAATCATTTCTTCTGTGGAAAAATTTAATTTTTTATTTATTTAAAGCAGAAAAAATTTTAAAAAAAAATCAATTACAGTATTTTGAACTGTAAAAATTGTAATAATAACAATAACAATAATTCCATATTTTTTAGATCCGCTAATCATGAATTATCAGCTCAAAAATTCAAAAAGAAATTAAGAAACTGTTTGCTGCATCACCGAGAAATATTATTGTGTGTTATGTAAAAAAAGAAAAATTTGTTAATAATTTTTACCAAAATTTTACCAAACTTTCAGATTGGTCAACAAATTCAAAATCGTATCTAGTTACTCAGTTTTTTTACTGTGCTTCGACAGTACAGTGGCTCTTTGTTTGATTTCTTTGGAAGTTTCGACTATTGAGATTAATGTAAGAAATTACGCGAAAGTTTAAAAAAAATCAAAAATATAAACACAGTTTAATTAATCTAGTCCAGCATTGAATGTATAATGAAATTAATGAGCATGGCGGAATACTGGTCAGGAGTCACTGTAGAATTGTTCTTATTTTCGTTCCTAGCGACAAGAATCGAAGAATTAGTGAGTTATTTTTCTGTTAAATTTTGAACATTGTCAAAAAAATAAAAATTCTAGGGATTAAAAACTGCAGACGCGATTTACGCTTGCAATTGGGAACAACCGATGGTTAACTACCAAGCCGAATTCAGAGGCGAACATCGACGAACAACAATCCAAATAAATCAGATGATAAAATTTGGCCTAATGTGCGCTCAAAAGCCAATTATCTTCAATGGAGGGTTGTTTTATATTTTGTCGGTTCAAACATTTAAAGCTGTAAGTTTTAATTTAGTTGTTAAATTATTTTGAACTTTCAATTATTTTTATTTATTACTTTCAATTAATTTAAATTTGATTTGTTTTTTAAGCTCATGGGATTTTCTATGTCGAATGCTGTGGTATTACGACAACTCTCCGGTGAAACGTAGAATTATTTTTAATTAAATAAATTAATAAAAAAAATTTATGATCTGTATTCTCAAAAAGAATTTAATTTTTTAATTATTGTAAGATTATTTTTAAACTTACCTTATTTTTTATCAATCCTGATGATATAAATTAATTTTCCAATCAGAAAATCCTGTTTTGATCTGGAAAAAATTAATGAGTAACTTCTTGTACACTGAAAAAAAAAATTTAACAAAAATTCTTGAACCAAAAAAATAACTTTGAAAAGTGATCAAGAAAAAAAATTCTTGAATCAAGTAAAATTTATTTAATCCAAAAAAAAAATGTCTTACTTAAAGAATTTTTGTACTCAAATTAAAAAAATGAGGTTCTTCAAAATTATTTAATTAATTCAAGTAAATTTTTTCTACTTAGTGTATAATAATTAATTTTAATTTTAATATTAATGTTCTTAATTAATACTCAATACTTGAAGAAACGAGACCCGCTCTTGAAAGGGGATGAGCTAGAAGTGAGTACGTTCATTATTCCACCTGCAGAAATTACAGAGGGTGCATATATCCCCGTATATTACGAAAGTAAAATGCACTGTTATTAACAGCGAGACATTTCTTAGTAATAAGTAATAATCTTCTTTGATATTTGAAAATTACAGTATCATTATGTCACACATAAACTCTCCTCTAATAACTTTAAACGCTTTAAATAATAGAGGCTTCGATTTCGATCGGACAATTTAAACTTCTCTAGCATGCAATTGTAATATCAAAGGAATACTTCAAACTCATTATCATAATATAAGAGGTCATTGTCTTTCCCAGGGGTCGCGGCTTTACAAAGTGACACTTTGACAGTTGCTCTTCGACCATGAGAGGTAAAACATTCAAAATTTAAAAAGTCTATTATTTTAATAAGCGCGTAAAATCAATTTTATTGACGAAAAGTAAGTAATTTTATCTGTGCAAAATAGAGTTATGTAAATTTTATATTTTTTCACTGCAGATGTTGAACAAAGTGAATCAAAGCGATGACTTTAATGTACTTGTAACACGTATTTTAATTTATTTAAACCGTGTTAAATTTTGGGACAAGAATTCTTTTGAAATATCATTTAAAAAACTGTCAAGCGTTTGTTTTAATGTTAGTTTGATTACTCTAAGCTTTTTTCTGATACTGTCAATAGCTGTCGACATTAAAAACAGTCATGACTTATCAAGCTTCGCTAAATTGGATCCACTTTGCTTTCATTTAATTGGATTTTCCAAGTGGATCACCGGGTTGTTTCATTTAAATGAGATCAAGGACTTAGTTTTGAGAATGAAACGCTGTCACAAGCTTTGTTTGAATTATAATGAAAGTGAAATGGGTATGCTTCTAAAATATTAACTCATCAATTGATAAAAAAAATTATTTAAAATAAATTTACTTTTTAAAATCAAAGAAAAAAATTCTTGAATTAAGTAAAATTTATTTAAATCTTGTTATAATTTTTTGTTTATTAAATTATAACTTAAAATTATTTTTTTTAAATTGCACTTATAGTTTTTCAAGTTTTTTACAAATTAACATTTTGTTTTATATAAAAAAAAAAAAGAGTTTTTAGATGTCGGCTAATTTAATTTTCATTTTTTGTTTGATTTAAAATGATTAAATTTTACAAAATCATTTTCTGGGTTCAAAAATTAATTTTTTTCCTCAATTTATCATTTTTTTTTTTTATTATTATTCTAGACTATCAGCATTATAATACAAAAATAATAAAATTTAACAATTACATGAAGAAATTTACATACTTATGGCTGCTTATTTGCGTCGGAGGAATGATCCAGTGGTGTTTCAATCCAATAATCCAAGATTTTCTCCTCGAACTTTTCGAAGAAAAAAAGATCAATTCTACTAGCTCAAGAACTTTGCCATTTCCGGGAGCGTTTCCGTGGATAATTAACAGCACTCTAAAGTATATTTTGACATTTACTTTTCAGTTTTTCAGTTCGCTTTCAACCGCTTTTGAATTGGCGGTTTTTGACGTGCTGAATGTCATTCTTTTGGCGAACGTCTGCTTTAACTTCCAACATTTGAATGAAATTTTGGCAAAAAATCACGCGGATATCATGATCGTGAGGTACAAGGAAGAAAAATTAAATTTATATTTACATTAAAAACAAAAATTTGAACTTTCAGATTTTCTAGCAGCGACAAATCGACTTTGAAGTTCAAAACAAAGCTGAGAAATTGCATTGTTCACCATCAAGAAGTTTTGATGTATGTCTGAGGCTTGAAAAAAAAAAAAAATTAATAAAAAATAAAAGACTTTTTAAACCATTTTTAGATTTATTGCAAAACTTAAAGATGTTTTCAGCTACCCGATGTTCATAGTTTGTTTAGACAGCACAATTGCATTGTGCTTGGTGTCTTTTGAAGCGTCAACAATTAAAATTAATGTAAATATTCAAATTTTGATTCGGCTGCACTGAGAAAAAATAATAATAGAAGTATTTTTTTTCTCAGTGCAAAGCGCTCTTATTTTAAACGAATTGTAAAAATTTTTGAATATAAATTGAACCAGTCAAGTGTGGAAAGCATCACTAAATTAATAAATATGGTCCAATACTGGATAGGTATTGTCACTGAATTATTTATTTACTGTTTCCTTGCCACGAAAATTGAAGACCTGGTAAGTATTATTCTCCAAAAATTAACTGAATAGATTGAAAAAAAAATGAAGAATAAATTGGAAAAAAAAATTTTAACAGGGTTTGAAAACAGCGGATGCAATTTATGTGTGCAATTGGGAACAATCTATGGTTAATTATCGCGACAATTTTGTTGGAGAACACAGGGATGAAATTTTGGAAATTAACCAGATGGTTAAGTTTAGTATCATGCGAGCTCAAAAGCCTATTATCATCAACGGAGGACTGTTTTATGTTTTATCTCTGCAAACTTTCAAAGCCGTAAGTTTGAAAGTTTGAAAATAAAATTATTTTTGAAAGCTTGATTAATTTTTTTCAACAGCTCGTAGGACTTTCTTTGTCCAATGCAATTGTTCTCCGTCAACTTGCTGAAGAAACATGAGAAAATAATTTTTATTTTAATCATTAATAATTGTTTTTTTTTATTGACAAAAGACAAAATGTAAATCGATAAAAATATAAGTATAAATTTGCTCTTTACCTTGAAAAATATGCCGAGCAAAAAATTAATTGAGTTTGAAGGTAAATAAATAACAAGTCAGTAAATAAATCAACAAGTCTGCGAGTTTCTATCGTTAGTATCCAACATATGCTCATATACATATATTCTTTACAAATTGTTCTGATATAATTTAAGTGTAATTTTTTTTTTAAATACAAAATGTATTTTTTAGTAATTTAATTTCGGTCAAAAAATTATTTTTAAAAATTAAATTAAATATGAATGAAATAGAACTATGTAACTTGCACATATTTGTAATTTTTGAGTACTTAGTTTTTTGGAAAAGAGTCGAAATTTCATTGCGTGAAAAATTAGCAATTTTTAGTGGGATTACAATTGTGTTAATTGCAAATTTTTGGATTATAATCGGAGAAACTGTTGCGATAAAAAACTGCAAAGATTTGACAGGACTTGTGAAACAAATCAACCCGATTTGTTTTCATACTATAGGATTGTTCAAATGTATCTGCATATTTACGAATATTGACGGCATTAATGAGTTAATTAGTCAAAGTTTGTGCTGCGATAGACTGCTCTTGAAATTAAGTCGAAAAAAAACAGGTAATTTTTACGAAAAATTGCACAGTAAAAAATTTTGTGTCAATGCGTCAAAAAATTTTGTGTTAAAAATTTTTATGTTAAATATTTAACACTTTATTATGTTAATTTAACACTTTTCTGCACATGTGTTAATTTAATACA
This sequence comes from Cotesia congregata, assembly GCA_905319865.3. NCBI lineage: Eukaryota > Metazoa > Arthropoda > Insecta > Hymenoptera > Braconidae > Cotesia > Cotesia congregata. Next base: position 15,232,013 of record CAJNRD030001124.1, read on the forward strand.
ATAAATGTTAAATTTACATATAAAAGTGTTAAATATTTAACACAAAATTTTTTGACGCAATTACGTAAAATTTTTTACTGTGTGTCCAAAAATTAAAAATTGGTTCAAAAATAAATTTATTTTATAGAACTTGATGAATACAAAAAAATAATGACGAATTTTTCCCGGCAAATAAAAAAACTTTCATACACATGGCTGTTTTTTCTGATGTCGACAATGTTTGAGTGGTTTTTAGTCCCACTGTTTCACCTCGTTTACATTCTGGCGTATCAAAAGGACCAAATTGGTCCATCTTTATTTGAAGATCATAAAATAACTATGATTTCACTGCCGTGGAAAATTAATAATTTGCTAAAGTATTTTTTGACTTTTGGATTTCATTTAACCAACGGAGTATTTTCCACTTTGGAACTTTGGTTCAGCGACATGCTACATGTTTTTTTTTTGATTAACATCTGCGTTAATTTAAAATACTTCAACAGGATAATGAAGAAGAAGAATTTTCCTATTAAAAATTTGAAGGAGTTTTTAATAATCCACCGAGAAAATTTTGAGTAAGATAATTTATTTTTTTATTATTTTTTTATTAATTGAATAATTAATTTTTAGGCTTGCTGAAAAAATAAAAGTGATTTTCAGTAATTTATTGCTTATTACCTGTCTTGAATGTATGACTGCTTTGTGCCTGGTATCGGTTGAGACATCAACATTTAAAGTTAATGTAAGATCAAGAATATTTAATATTTAATTAGATTATTGATTGATTTTTTTGTTGATATTTAGTTGAGCTTTCAGTCAATTTTCAGGCTAATCAGCCTTGTGAAGTACTGGATTGGTACATCCATTGAATTATTCATTTTTTGTTACTTGGCGACAGTAATTGACACTCTGGTAAAATAATTAAATTATTCATTTATTTGTAAAGAAACACCCTCGGCAACTTATAATAATATTTTACATTTTCATGTGTAAAATGTTGAGTAATGTTTATATACAATAAATAGAAAAACAAAAAGATAAAAATTTTTAGTAATTTATAATTGATAATAATCACTAATTGCTAGTTTATAATCTATAATTTATAATCAATAATTTATAATCACTATTTGTACATGTACATTGTAAATTAATAACTAAAAATTCAATTTAATTAAACTTCCCAATTTCTTTTTCTATTCTAAATATTCTTTACTTCAATTAAATTAATTTTTAGATAAATTCAAATTTACACAAAAAAAAAAAAAAATAAATTAATAATAAAGGTCAAAATTATCGGCTAAAAATTTTTGTTGGCACAAAAAAATTTTCTTAAAATGATTAATTCTTTATAAATATTTTTTTGAGTGAAAAAATTTTTTTTTCTGCTTAAAAATTTAATTTTTTTTGGGTAAAAATTAATAAAAAATAAGATAAAATTGAATTTTATTATAGAGCACACAATCTGCTGAAGCAATTTACGATTGCAATTGGGAAGAATTAGTTTACAATAACAGTTTCAATAAAAATCGACGGAAAGAAATAATAAAAAAAGGAAAAATGATCAAATTCATGCTGATGCGTTCACAAAAGCACATTATCATGACCGGAAGATTAATTTGCGTTTTTTCTATGCAATCATTTGAAACTGTAAGTTTTTATGAGTCTTTATTTTTTATTCTTCTTTTTTTGATCATAAAAATTTTTTAGATCATTAAATTCTCATTAGCCAACGCTCTGATAGTGCGTCGCTTCGCTATGAAAAGCTGAGTAAATAATTATTAATTAATTGAAAGATTGTTTAGAGATAAAAGTGCTGAGAGGAGAGTAAATCAGGACTCACATGAACTGGTAGAGAAGCTAGTGGGGATCAGAGAAAGTGAACAGTGGACCCCAACGACAACCGTATAAGGAGCGCGCGTAAATATCAGGAGAGTATCCGTTTGTCGAGCATTGCTGAATGCTCCACTTGCGTCATGCTTACTTGATCATACTACCACGTGTTTCGACGAGGTCTTAGTCACAAATTGCTAACAAGTACGCTAGCGGATAATATCTACATACTAGACCATGAGTGCCTAGTATCAATAAGTTTTGTTTGAATTGCACGTGGCGGACTGCCTTATATTAATTCTTTTTTTTATCATTCATTAGCCGCAATAAAAATAGTAGTCACATTGGTTGTAAATTTACGGCTATTTAATTATTTGTTTGCTAATTATTACAGAGTTGTAATATTTTTTTTTTTTTTTACTTTCAATAATAATAAATTTAATAATTAAATTTTTAAAAGAATTTTTCAATAGAAAATTTATGAATAAAATATTTTAAAAATTTATAAATAAAAAAACAATTAATCAATTTTAATTAATAATAAAAAGTAAAATTTTAAATTTGCAAAGTTTTAATTAATAATTGAAATTTAAAAAAATTAATAAAAAAAATAGATAAATTTAATATTTTAATAAATAATAAAATTTTATTAATTAAAAATTTCTTAAAAAAATAAAAATTCTTAACTTAATAATTAGAAAAAAAAAAAAAAAAAAAGTATAATAAAAACATTGACCGCTGGCTGTCTAATAATAAAGTTATGATTTCTACTACAATATGTACGCCTGATAAAGAATTCATGAAATACGGAGTCCTTGTGGAGGCTTCATGTTCCTTATGTATTATAATATGTATACAAATGTGTCTGACATTAGATAAAATGTAATGTCAACTAAAGGGAACTTATTTAATAGGAAAAATATGTAATCGGCCAATCAAAATAACTATTAACTGTAGTATTTAAGCGTATTGACATTAGCCGAGACTCCTCACCTGCCCATCAAAAGACGTAAAGCCATCCACCCCGGCTAACCGAGGATCAGGCGAACATACTTCTCAAGAGCTCTACTAGGCAATAGGTGACCCGCCATTTTTTCGGTGTTACTTACTTTTACTCATGTCATCCTATAATGTATTCGGCGAAATGTGGACGCCTTTCGAGAACATTTTTTTGTTATCATTTTAATGATTATTTATGTCACACTGAAATCAAAAGACATCTGGCAGTTTTTTGGTTTTTTTTTTTTTTTTTTTTTTTTTTTTTTTTTTTTAATAAACTAAATCTAGAAAAAAAATATATTGACAATTTTTGAAATTAATAATTTTCTTTCTATAATTTATTTCTTTAAAAATTATCAAGTCACTCTTAAATTAAGTTTCATATTTTTATTGTTAATAATGAAATAATTAGTTTTATTTTAATCATTTTCTTAATTAGTAAGTTTATTTAATTATTTTTTTACTCTAAAAAATAAAACAAAATTGTTTTAAACTTTTTATTAATATTTAATTTAGGCCTAGGAAAATAAAATTCATAAAAAATATTTTATAAAATACATTTTTATTTTAATTATAATAATATACATATATACACTTTATAAATATGCCATATTTAATTATAGCACACTATTATAATTTTAATTAATTATTTAAATTTAAATTTTGATAATCTAACTTTAAGTTCTAGAAAAAGTATTCGAATATTTTGTTGATACCATGAAATGTTATAATTAAAGTGATTTTTCCAGTTTTTATCCAAGAAATTTTTGTAAAACACTGACATTTCATCAGCTGTTATTGATTTATTCCCATTAGCTTCCAGTTCTTTTTGAAATTCTTTTCTTTCCTAAAATAAAAAATAATTTGTTTTTTAAATAAAATTATTAGCTGTCAGCTGATTGATAAAAAAAAATTAAATAAACAGATTAACTGTAGCATACCTTGATGAACTTGGAGTTATGATCAAACCAAAACTTTTTATTCCAATTCTGAGTTGCTTCTCTAGCTTCACGATAATCTTTTTCTAATTTAGTTTCATTAGATGGTTTAACGAAAATAATTGGCCGTAAATTAGAAACTTCATCCGGCGGTCCAATAATGTCTCTTTCTTGCGATTCATTTTTTAGGTTAGAAGTTTGCTCCTGAAAAATCAACAATTAAAACCTTTACTTTTCACTGTAAAGTCAAAATTAAATAAATATTATTTTTACCAATAAATTTCTCCGTTTGTTATCATAAAAGTAATTCAATTTTTGATAAGTACATAATTTTCTGACGTTTGTAAATTTTACACACTTCATTATCAACTATATACATTTAGTTCAACGCGCAGTTAAATAAGTCACGCGCATGCGCATGCGCACATTCGGAGTTAAAATTAGCGCTCTTGATCGTTTTTTAATTTTACTTAAAAAATAACTTGTTCAATACTTAATTTGTTTTCATTTTAACAAATAATTTGGTTAAAAAAATTATTTTTAAAAATTGCGTTTTTAATTTTTTTTTATAATTTATTTGTTAAAAAAAATTATTAAAATTATCAAAAATTTGCTAATTAATTTTCTTTTATTTTTTAATTTTTAATTATTAAAAAAATATTAAGTAGGGATTTTTAAAAATAAATCAATAAAATATTTATCGTAAAATTGTTTTTAATATTATAATATACATAAGTTTTTATTCCTAAACAATTTTTTTACCTTACTATAAATCAAAATTTCGCTAAATTTTAATTACATAAAAAAAAATAATTATAATTAAATAAATCAAAATTCGCCAAATTTTTGAGCTCTTAATTTATGAGAATTTTTTCAAAAAATCAAATTATCGGAGTTCAATTTTAGTCAAAAAATGTGTCAAGAAATTAATTTTAAGTTACAAAAAATTTTAATATTTAACAGAAAAAAAAAAAATTATATTCTATTCGTCATTAAAATTTATGGAGTTTGAGTAAAGATCTAATGCAATGTATTAAATATTATAAATAACAGAAATTAAATTATTATATAATATATCGACGGTACTTTAGTAAATTATTAAAAATTTTTATCAAAGTACCGTTGCTATAATACATTGCTCGTAATTTTACGACTAGAATTTATCGTAATAACATTCCATAAATTGATTGTACACGATAGTAAATATCTCTTTAAAAATCACTATAAACAATATAATAATCTAAAAATCTTAAACTACTAAAAAAGATATTAAACAAAAAAATTTATATTTTTAAATTAATTTAATGATTTAATGTAAGCTGCGTCGAATAACTCGAGTTCGTTGGCGAGATAATTCGCTTTGTTTCGTAAAACTTTAGCATTTGTTACTGCTGTTTCGAGGGACCGTAAAGTTTCTGTGATTTTTTGTAATTCTGAGTTCATTTCGGTGTTAGATTCATCGACCAAGTGGCACAAGCGAGCAAACGTACTCGATAATTCTCTGTAAAAAAAAAAAAAATTATTTATTTTTAAATCTCTCCCTCAAAAATAAAATTAATTATTTAATAAAATAATAAATCTTACTGTTGAACTTGATGACTGCAATTCGCAGAAGTAAGGTCGACAATCAATCTCAATTTTTTGGTCGCATGAGCAACATATTGGCGCTTAAATTCACGCTCCTTGGCTCTGTTTGTCCATGTAAGTCGTTCGTAAAGATACAAAGATCCATAAATAGCTCCAGTGACTGCAATTAATCTCCAGCCAACTGTTTTTAACATCTGAAATATATTTAATAATTATTAATATATATAATAATTATTTTTAAGAATAAAAATTTTTATTCCTTAATTAATTAAATACTTACAAATCCAGCAATTATTAATCCACCCATCGTTCCTTGAGACACTATAGACGAAATAGCAACTCGGGATGCTAGTGACCAGTCGTCATTACGAGGTGAAAAATTAATAGGATTAGTTATATATTTTATTGAGTCTACACTGTCAGTTGGTGATGTTATTGATGGTGGAATCTGTAGATAAATAAATTTAAATTATGATATTTAGGCTACACTCGAAAATGCTCTATCTCTAGATACATAATTAAGAAATGACCTTGTGTCTTGTGAACTATTGACATTTTTAAAAAAATAAGCTCATCCCGATGTTACACTCATCAAGACCTTTCATTTGAGTACCCACATCAATTTTTCATATATTTTATATATTATATATATATATATATATATATGTATATATAAAAAATATATGAAAAATTGATGTGGGTACTCAAATGAAAGCTCTTGATGAGTGTAACATCGGGATGAGCTTATATCTTTAAAAACGTCAATATTTAAGAAAGTACAGTCCAATTTTACAAAAGTTATTATTTAATAAGGGTTTACTTACATCTTGAGGATAATTAGCAATAGCTAATTTATTTCCTTGCTTTCCATAAAAGCGATTAATCATCGCTGTAATACCCCACGAAAATCTAAACTCCAAATCTTCATGAAAGTCTGCACAAAGATTCTCACAATTAAGACGGTACAAAACTTCGAATGGTTCTCTTCTAGGCAAAATATTTAAACATAATTGCTGTTTATTTTCAGGGAGTAAACAAGCCATTCGATTGGTCATTTCACGCTGAGAAGACTCCATATTAGAGGCTAGTACTGAGCTCAGTTGAGCTCTCAAATTGGATCCTGCAAAAAAATATTAATGCATTAAATAAAAAATTTGTATCAAATAAAATTAATTTGAAATTGAAATTTAATTCTGACCTAAGCCACTCTCGACGTAAGAATGAAGCTCGCGTTTGTAAACATTCAAAACAAGTGGCTCTGCGTGGAAACGCACGTTAAAGTCATTTACCAAAGAAGACAAACGCCGTATTTCAGCGTTCAAAGCTTTTGATACACGTTGCTCAACATCCTCAACGACTCTGTGAATTTTTTCCTTCATCTCTTTCGTAACTAATCCTAATTGGTCTTCAGTATAATTAAGTTTGTCGTTAACTTCTTTTTGAACTGCTAATTGTTCGATACGAATTCTTTGAGCGCGATTCAACACTTCATCCAATGTCTGACGGATTTCTCTGTTATTAAAAAAAAATTTCTTAAGTATTTAAGTTTTTGTTAATTAATTTATTTATTTATTAATTAATGAATCTTACGTCGCGATATGTTTGCCTCTTTGTGAATGTTGTTCAAACTTAGTTTTTACTGCAGACTTAGAAATACATTCTTCAAATTTTCTTTCGAAATCCTGGAACTCAAAATACCGATTTTGGAAACCTTGCTGGACTATTGCACCATCTATAAATTAAAAAAAATTTTTTAATAATTTTCGAAAATGCTCTTTCTCTAGATACATAATTAAGAAATGACCTTGTATCTCGTAAACGATTGACATTTTTAAAGATATAAGCTCACCCTGACATTACACTCATCGAGACCTTTCATTTGAGTACCTACATTAATTTTTCATATATTTATATATATTATATATTATATATGTATATATGAAAAATATATCAAAAATGCATGTGGGTACTCAAATGAAAGCTCTTGATGAATGTAACATCAGGATGAGCTTATATCTTTAAAAACGTCAATATTTAAGAAAGTACAGAGCAATTTAACAAAAATCATTATTTAATAATGCAAATTTTAATATTTTATAGTTCACAAGTCAAGTGTCTGCAAGCTTGCTAGTTTATATCTTAAATAAAAATACTTACTGTGAGCAGGGTTCCCAAGTTGTTCCTGCATACGCGCCTGAAGAGTTTCCTTAGCAGAGATGAAGAAAATTCGATCGTCAGCATCTTTCAATGAATAAACTTTGAGTTCGCGTGCCAAGAATTCAACAGCTCGTTCTTGATGTTGTGCTCTCACCTAAAATTAAAAAACAATTTTTACAATTATTTTTCACAGTCACAAGACTTACAATTATTAATTATATAATTATATAAAGCATATCTTCGAAGCTAATAAAAATAAACAGCTTAATTTTTTAATAAAAATTTCACAAAGCAGTTAAACAAAAATTGAATCGTATCATGCTTTTTTAAAACAGTGCTTTTTTTAATTTTTGTGCTTCAAAAAACTATTCCTCCTTCAGAACTTACTTCTTTTTGTTCATTGGCCAGCTAAGACAATTAGAAATAACGCAATCTTTACTACACTTTGGCATTACTGTTTACTTTTCAAAATTATACTTTTTTATTTTTTAAATAATTATTATTATTCTTTACTATCGTACCAAAGTTTTATTAAATTAAATAAAATAAAATTATACTCACTTCGTCAAGAAATTCCGGTTCAGATGCAGATGCATCCCATCGATTGTTCAGAATAAAAATGTTTGGTTTTGATAATTTCTTCGAAACTTTGTGGAAAAAATTTTTTTCCTAAAAATTTAGAATTAAAAATAATCAATAAATATTTTTTATGTAAATAAAATACTTACAGTGACCATCAACGTCGACTCGGCGTTAGCAACCAAAACAAACACATCAGCGTCCAAACAATGTTTATCGATCCACTCATCAAGGTTTGGTGTAACATCAACTCCGGGACTGTCGACAAATACAACGTCGTCTCTTAGAAGAAGGCACTTTTCTTTCGGCCAAAATATCCGCACCAAATTGCTCTCACACAATTTTTCTTTACACAGTGCATGGCCTAGCTGGCCAACTGACTCAACGGATTGTTTTTTGTTGGAACCTTCGGTCATTAAATATGACTCGCCGTTTTCAGAGCCTTCTACTTGGAGGAAACAGTTGGTCGTATGTCCAATACCACTTGGCAAAATTTTGTCCCTTAACATCGCATTTATTACAGTACTCTTTCCATTACTCGTTCTGTGAAAAATAATATTAATTATCATTTAATAATTAAAATAATAAGCAATTAATATTTAGAAAAAATTCATTCATTAAAAAAAAAAAAATATTTACCGTCCAAAAAATGCTACTTTCATGTGATCTCGCTTAAGAACATCTCGTATTCCATGTACTCTGTCGATGTAACTTTGAATGTTTTCAACCTCTTCTGCATTAATGACATTACGGTCATTTTGAAGTGCTAAAAAAATTAAATTTTTTAATTAATAAAATAAACAGAATTAAGAAATGACCTTGTATCTTGTGAACCATTGATATTTTTAAAGATATAAGCTCGTCCTGATGTTACACTCATCAAGACCTTTCATTTGAGTACCCACATCAATTTTTCATATATTTCATATATTTATATATATTATATATATGTATATATGACAAATATATCAAAAATGCATGTAGGTACTCAAATGAAAGGTCTTGATGAGCGTTACATCAGGATGAGCTTATATCTTAAAAAATATCAATAATTAAGAAATGACCTTGTATTTTGTCTACTACAGATATTTTTAAAGATATAAGCTCATCCCGATGTTACACTCATCAAGACCTTTCATTTGAGTACCCACATCAATTTTTCATATATTTTATATATTTATATATATGTATATATGAAAAATATATCAAAAATGCATGTGGGTACTCAAATGAAAGCTCTTGATGAGTATAATAACATCGGGATGAGCTTATATTTTCAATTGCTTACATCTAATAATAATAAACTTACTTTGCATAAAATCCACAGTCTCCTTAACATAAACTTCTATTTCCCCAAAGATGTCATTAATTTTTTTCTTAGCTTTGACGAAAATCTGAAGAGGAGAATTATCAGTTCTGGTATCATTTACACGAAGCTGGCTGTCTCCTCCAATCATTGAGACTGTTCGATTGATGTAGGCAGCCATTTAAATAAATTTTAAGATCGCTAAAGATGAGCTAATGGTGATAGTAGTGCGTTACAATTCAGGCAGAGTACTGATACCGTGCAGACAGCATGCGGGACCAACTGAAACCAAACAATAAATAATAAATAAGCAGTGTACATTTATAATATACAAAATACAATATTTTTCATCAATAATACTAGTGATTAAGCTGATAGATGGATGGTAAGAAGAAAAACTTAAATGGAAAGGAGACAAGCGGCTTAAAAAAATAAATTTACATTGACACTTTTTTTATAATTATATCTAAGGCTACTTTTTTACTTATTACATAAATAAATAATTTTTTATAAATACTGCTGCTCATAAATGTAAATAAATAATTTAATTATCCAACAATAATAATAATAATAATAATAATAAATAAATAAAAATAAAATAAAACAATAATTATGTGCGTATATAATTTTTAAAACACGTACAAAGCAAGAAATAACACCTGCTTGTTAGAAGATTCATTTTTATTATTATCCTGGGATGATGTACTAGTACTACTATCATTATTTCCAGAACACGACATAATATCCATTTTATTACTGAAAAAATTAAGTTTTTTTTTTTGTCATACAAAATACTTACGTTATTTAAATTTTTTAAATAAAATTAAAAATAAAAAATATGTGTGATGTAATCCCTAAATTTTGCGCAGTTAATATTAACATTAATAAATATATCTATTGATGATATATTGGAGTGCAAATTTTATATTCACTGGTACTTAACCTTACTTTGTTAAATAAAATGAAATGATGTAACTTTCTCAAGATGATCTTACTTAGTTTTATTATTATGTAAATAAATATACTCTAAATATTTACTTTTTTAGATGTTACTATCTCTTTGATCTTCAATCACCGATTCACTCCATTTAGATTACCACACTTGGCGAATTAATTCACAGCCGATCCTCTTGGTATTGAAATTAAATTGATAAGTGGTGAAATCTCACACTATAGTTCTGGCCTATACATATACAAAACTAAAGATTAAACTGTACACTTGTCACCACGTGACGTAATTTTTGCTGAGATATAATTGATTATCAATATATTTGATAAAATAAAAGACCTTTTTTACTTTCAATTAATTATTTTACAAGTGTCTTGTCTAATTAGATATTTTGAATAAAATGCGCAGTTGATTAAAATTAAAAAAATTAATTTTTTGCGCATCGCTAGTCAAGGACACGTGATCAGCTTTAATTTTATTGGTAAATATATATACTTAGATAAATAACAACAAAGTTTTTTTTCGGCACTTTTTTTAACTTACAAAAAATATTTAAATAAAGAACAAAGTAATTTTTTTTTCAGTTGTAAAATTTCTAAAAATAGTTTATTTATTTATTTACAACAGTATTTTAATTAGTATAAAAATGTCTGGATCCAATGACAAGTTGCGGGTAACTATTATTATTATTATTATTGTTGTTATTATTATTATTATTATAAATAAACTTTTTATAATACTGAAATTTTTTGATTTTTATAATAATTAAATTATTATTATTATATTAAAAAAATGACATTAGAAATTTTCAAAAAATTAAAAATGCAATTTTTTAACAATAATTTTATTTAATAAATTTGTTTGTTAAATAAAATTAAAAAAAATTATTAAAAGAAAAAATTTCAAATGTAAAAAATTTAAAGAATTATGTATATAATTTTTTTAATTGTTGAAAATAAATACAAAAATTGTTACTTGTCATAAATTTTGTATGTTTAATTAAATAAAATAAAGCCATTGATTTATTTTGACAGATTTTAGCGCTTCACGGTTTCCGGCAATCAGATATTGTATTTAGGAGTAAAATAGGTTCACTTAGAAAAAATTTCAAACAAAAAATAGAATTCTATTTTGCTAGAGCACCACACGTAGTTCCACCGCTTGAAAATAATAAGAAGGATGATAATGAAGAGAAAACTGGTGAAGAAGCTGCTGATACTGGCGAAGAATGTATAAATATTAATCATAAATAATTTTTATTATCCATATTTACAGTATGAAGGGTAGAAGTAGACCTCTACCCTCCATAATTTACATTCAATAATTTTTTGTTCAATATTTTAGCAAGAGGATGGTGGTTCAATACGGAAGATCTTGCATTCAAAGCAATTGTCCCCAGTAATATGTCTGTTGGTTTCGAGGACAGCTTAAAAGTTATAGAAAAAATCTTTCAAGAACAGGGACCATTTGATGGAGTATTAGGATTTTCTCAAGGCGCGTCATTTGTTTCTATTTTATGCGCGATGCAACAGAAAAATTGTAAGTTTATCATATTTTATTTGTAAATATAACACCTAATTATTTTTATTTATTTCAGTGGGACATCCATCGATAAAATTTAAATTTGCAATTATGGTGTGCGGATTTAAATCTTTGTGTGAACCACATGCTAAATTTTATGATGAAAAAATAAATTTACCGGCGTTTTTTGTTTATGGAACTACAGATCGATTAATACCTATAGGTAATTTTTATTTTTATAAATTTTACTCTTTAAAATCAACAATTAATAATTTAATAATTATAATATATTCTATTTTTACAGAAACTGCGGAAGCTTTAGTAAACATGTTTACTAATAAAAAAGTTTTCGTCCATGACGGAGGTCATTATATCGCGGGAAAAAAACATATTTACAATGATTTCTTCTCTGAAATGTATGCAATTAAAAATTCTAATTAAATGAAAAAAATAAAATTATTTTAATACAATAATTTTTCTTTTTTTACTCCATAATTTTAAAAGGAATATTTTATTAATTAGTAACTAAAAATTCTGACACTTTTATTTATTTTATTTTTATTATTATTGTTGTATGCAAATTACAAAATTGAGAAGTGAATATTGTAGAATTTTTTGATAATTCTTACAGAATAATTTAATACAAAAAAAAAGGTGCTGTGATGTTATTTTCTACAACAATTTTTCATAAATGTTTGAAGTGAAAAAAATAAAAATTCAGGTTCAATATGAAAAATTTAATTTATTAAACAAAAAAAAAAATGAATATTTTTTACAAGCAACATAAATTTTATAACTGTTTAAATAAAAATATAAATTGAATTGAACAGATCTTTCTAAAGAAAATACTTACAAAATATTTAATTGCAAGTGATTGTAAAATAAAATTCACACTATTAATTAAAATGATTTTATCAATATAAATAATCGGTGTTGTGAAAATAAAAAAAATACATTTACGCTTTGCAAATTAAATTACTGTATTTGAAATATTATTAAAATAAAGATACTTTAAGTATAATTTAACTAAATTGAAAATATAAACTCAAAATATATTAATTTGAGAGACACAAAACTGTTTAATTTAACATCAAGAAATAAAATAATGATCATCACTTGCTTGTAATTACTGTAACGATTACAAGTAAGACATTGATCACTGATAGTTTGGTTGGTAGTATAAAAGTTTCAAGATGCCTGCTCTTGTCCATTTGCTTCTTGCGACTTCATAACATCAGGAAGATCAGGTGGTTGAGAGTACGGAGTTATTTCTAGTTTTTCAAATGAACCATTCTCTTGAAGTAATGCAAGTCCAACTAATGCAGGACTTTGCGCTTTTGCCGAGTTTGAATTAAGTCCGTAATCGGACAGTGATTTTCCGTCAACCATCTCAGTGTTTTCTTTGTTGAAAAGCTGCTGATGCGTTGGAGGAATTTTTAAGATTCCTAAAATAAAATAATAAATTTTAACGCTACAGCAAATTTATTTTTTCAAGACTTAAAAAATAAAATTTACCTTCAATCATTTTTTTAAGCTCCAAAACAGTTGTATTGTCTTTCGCATCAGTAAAAATAGTTGTTTTTTTCCTTCTGATCATCAAGAAAACATCCTAAAAAAATAAATTATTAGTTAGCACACTTGATTTTTTATTTTTTTTATTTATTTGTTTAAAATTTAATAAATATTTTCTCAATTAATTTTGATAAAAAATAAATGACAAAAGTTATCAGTCACTTGATTATTTATAACAAATAAATTTGTTCCAAAATATTATTTTAAAAAAATTGTATTTCTAATTGCTATAAAATTTTTTTCCCCTAATTTATTTGTCAAAATTTAATAAACATCTTCTAAATAAATTTTCATAAAAAATAAATGAAAATATTTGAGGTTAAGAACCTGAAAGTTTTTGTAAAGGAACAGAAAAGTACCACAGAAGCAAGTAATATTATTAAACTTACCATTTTGTTGAATTATTTTAGCCTAATTTTATGATGATGATGAATAAATAAATTCAATATTAATTCTATCCTGAATTTTTAATGACTACCCGAAAGCTTCCTGATTACTGGACAGTCTTAAAACAAGAGACACTCAAAAACTTGTCAGCCTTATGAATATATATGTATGTATACATGAATAAATATATGTATGATAGTAGAATTTGTGAGTTTGTAAAATCTCGAGTAGCACGTTGCGGTAGGAGCAGAAAGTGACAGTAATTATTCAATAATTCAGATTATGTAACTTATTGTTGTAAATTGATAACAACAATGAGAATCATTCATTGTTAGCGCAGTAAGTTTTGTTTTTATTCATTTGTTTATAACTTAAGTTATAAAAATTATTTTTTTCTGAAAGCAAAAAGCTTGATAAGATAATTTTTTAACTTACCGCTCGATGACAAGAGCGCTTTAATAAGTTTCCGGTTGTTAAAAAAGTCGCTGACTGGCGCGCAAAAAATATAGTACTAATTTTCGCCACAAGAGGCGTGACAGTCTTGTTTTTTTTTATAAAACTAACCTGAAACTTACAATCTACTGAAAATATTCATCGGTGTAAAAGCAAAATAAAAATAAAACGTAAATAACAGCCGATTCTAACCAAAATACACCGAGTTTGTGTTTATAAATAAAAATATCTAAATAAATTAATTAAAATTTATTGATAATGATTCTTACTTGATAAGTAAGACAATAATAAATTTAATGGGATGGATGACGCTGAACTCTCTGTGAGTAATAGTAATAGAAATGAAGTTTTAAGTCAATCCTACTCCCAAGGGCTTGAAAGGTATTTATTTATTTTATTATTTATATTTTTAAAACTTTAATTTTATTACTTATGAACAACATATTCATAGTTAATTAAATAATAAAGTTTTATTTTTTTAATCAATACTTGGGTGAGTTTGTGCTTAGTTTAGAATGTCAATAATATTGACAGGTTATTTTTACAATTTATCATATGACAATAAACAGCAATTTTGTAACTTAAATAATTTAAATAAACTATTTGAGTAATTTTTCAATATTTAATAACTTATTTTTTTTTTTAATATTGTATTTATTTATTATTACAGGATTAGTTGTAAAAATGCCACAACAGATTATCAACTTCCAGCCGGTTTGATTCGGATGCGTGAAGATCAATGGGAGGAATTTTTCAAGAGATATGACAAAGAAGTATTTATTTTATTTTATTAAAATTTTTTTAATTTTAATAACGAATAAATTATGAAAAAAATGAAAACAAAAATTGACATTATGAAATTTTTAAAAATTAAAAATGCAATTTTTTGGAACTAATTTTTTTATTAAATAGAATAAAAATAAAAGTCAAGTAACTGCTAACTTTAATGTCATTTTTTATGAAAATTAATTTACCTAATAATTTTTGTAACAAATAAATTATAAAAAAAAATGAGTAAAAAAAATTGACATTAAAAAATAAAAAATGTAATTTTTTAAAAATAATTTTTCAGAACAAATTTTCTTATTAAAAAATAGTCAAGTGACTTATGTACTTTAATGTCATTTTTTAAATAAATTAATTTAGCAAATAATAATTTTTATAACAAATAAATTATGAAAAAAAATTGACATTAAAAAATAAAAAATGCAATTTTTTAAATATAATTTTTTAGAACAAATTTGGTTATTAAAAAAAAATTAAAAAATAGTCAAGTAGCAATTAATTTTAATGCCATAAACTTCTTTTTGAATAAACCAACTAATTTCATTTAATTCCAGTTAGGAGAAGACCTGGAGATAGATTTACACACAGACTATGACGAAGAGGAAGGAAATAAGAACGCCGAGGAAAACTCAGCCGAAGAGAGTGACTTTAATTTGCGCCAGCTCGACTCCGACGTAGAAGAGTCCGAAGACTCCGACGACGACGACGATGACGAAGAAGAAGAAGAAGAAGAAGAAGAAGAAGAGGAAGACGAAGAGCAGTATTTTGAGAAAAACCGCGCTCCTCTTCGTAAGACTCCCAATTTAATCCAGTACTGGATCGACACCGGCCGTCCTCCGATTCTGATGACCGAGGAGCCGGAGGAGTTCAGAGAATTATTAGGTGAAGACAATCCCCAGCCTGCAGTGGGTAAGATAAAAACATTTAACTCTACGGAGGCTGAAGCGAAGCGTCCCAGTAATTCAGTATTCAGTTCTGTGGACACTGCAGCTTATATTCTCTCCAACACAAATGTTACAGCCAAGGCTGAGACAATCGCCATTGTTGAAGGTGCTAAGTCTCTTGATTTAAATGACATTAATGTTAACGTTAATTCCGAAGTGCCAGACTTATTTAATGGAATTGCTTGTGATAAAAATTCGAGTCCTTTAAAAAATAGTCCCCTTAAAAAGCATCACAGTCCGAATAAAAATATTAAGGCTCTTAGAATTATTAAATCTTCTCCAGTAAAAGAAATTGAAGCTCTAATTGAGGCTCCAAAAAATTTAGATGTAAATAATAGTAATAATATTAATGATAATAATCAAAATAGCAATACAATTTTTAAAGAGAAGGATACTAATAATTTAAAACCGAGATTAAATAATAATCCAATTGCACAATGTAGTCCTAAAATAGCAGACGTTCTTCCAACGCACGAGGATCCAACCAGAGCTAAGGTCATTGAGTCTTCGAATATTTCCAAAGAATACGACAATGAAAACTCCCTTAAATCATTGAAGATCAATTGGAATAATAATAACAACAGTAAGGTTGACTTTACTGTTAACAACGGCCGTAAAACATTGAAGAAAAAATTGTACACCCAGCGTAACTCTCCGGTAACTATCGTACCCACTACTCCGATAAGCGTGCACAGTAATTTTAATGACAGTGATTATTTTGAGAGTAGTAATAAAATAAATTATGAAACAGAGTCTAATAAAATGCTCGGAAAATTGCATCCTGTTTTTGCGACGCCTTTTAATAAGAAGAGTAAAGTTAAGAAGATAAAACGGGCTAGCTGGGCTCGAAGGATGAGCCGGTATTCTAAAATTAATAAAAGTTCTGAAGCTGATGAGACTATTGCTCCTGGTCCTGATAATAGTGTAGAAAATAATTCTCAGGAGGAGGATAGTAAATTAAATTCTGAGAAAAAAGAGAAGGAGGATAAGAGTGCAGAGAAGAAGAAGAAGAAGAAGAAGAAGAAATTAATTAAGGCGAAGAAAATTAGGCAAAGTATCAGGCCGAAGGAATTGATTAATTATGGTGAAGTTTTTTCTGAGGAAGAGAAGCTTTATAAGAGTAAGAAAAAAAATTTGGAGGAAACAGAGGCTTTGGAGGAAGTTAAAAGCAAAGAATTAGATGAGAAAAAAAATAATGAGGCTTGTGATTTACTTAAAATATGTAAAAAATTGACAATTAATTTAGAACCGCTGCCTGATAATTATTTAAAAAATAAGTCTAAAAATGTAGAAAATGAAATTCAGAACTTAGAAGATTCACTGGAGAGTGATGGAAGCACGATACTTATGTATGAGTGTGCTTTAAATGGCAAGGATGTAAATACGGATACTGAAACTGGGACTGAAGTAAGTCGGCATGAGTCTGAAGATGATAAATCACAGAAATTAGGGATTGAATCGGTGAAAAAGTCTAGGAAATTTGTTCAGAGGTGTTTGGGTTCTTTGAGTGATAAGAATTTAACTGAAATTGGAGCTGGGAATAGTATCAGCGCGAAGATCAATGATACTGATGATGAAGATGATGATTTGGAGCTTGGAAAAGCGAGTAGTGTCACGATCCAGAGCTCGGATGTAAAAGCAACGGATAAGAATTTAAAAGAGCGACTTATATCGTTTTCTTCTGACGAAGAAGACGATTTTTTGAAGATTCTGAGCAAGAATCAATCCCAGGCGAGGATGAGTGTGTCTAAATTGGATGGTTCGAAAAATTACGATAGCCTTGTTAGTGATTTGGCGGGAGAGTCGAGAGTAAGGTTGTCATCTTTGGTGGCCACGCCGATGGCGGTGCTGAAAATTGTCAGCGATTCGGAGGACGAACAGCTGATTAGTCAAGATGATCTGAATGTTAAGAGGAGATTGAGTGGTGTGAAACAGGAAAAGTCTCCGAAGATTAGGAGCAAGAGGTTGAAGATGTTGGACAAGAGAAAAGGAAGATTTAGTTGCGGAGGGGATAAAATTGAAGAGTCGGGGGAAAGTTTGAAAAAAATTGGGGACTTTAATGGACTTACTGATAATCGAGATAATAATTTGAGTTTGGAAGCGGATAAAGCGGAATTTAAGGGGAAAATAGTAAATGGAGAAGAAGAAGAAGAAGAAGAAGAGAAGGATTTGAAGAAGACGAGGAAGAAAAATAAATTTGGTAAATCTTTGGTTCAAACTTTTGGTAAAAAACGTTTGAGTAAAATTGCTGAGTTTGATTCTTCTGATGAACCTTTAGTGAGTCCGCCGAAAAAAATAAAAATTAGTGAAGGAAAATTAGAAGCCAGCGGGGATGGTAATTCTGAATTAAAGAGTATTAAATTAGGTTTTAAAAATTCTAAAA
Organism: Cotesia congregata; assembly: GCA_905319865.3. Lineage (NCBI taxonomy): Eukaryota > Metazoa > Arthropoda > Insecta > Hymenoptera > Braconidae > Cotesia > Cotesia congregata. The sequence continues at coordinate 15,250,383 of CAJNRD030001124.1, forward strand.
TTAGAGATAATAAAGGTTTAGATAGTTCAAAGGGTAAAAAATTGGAAGAAATAAATTGTAAATTAAAATTAAAAGAAGTACAAAGTCCTGGGACTGATTTACAATCAAATTTTAAGACTCCGGTGAATAAAATAATTAAGAGTAATGTTAATAGTAATAGTAATAAGAAACGAGTTTCTTTCTCTGCTACGAAACTAGAAAAAATACTTGTATACGACAGTGACAGCTCTGATGACAGTTTGTTTATTTCAAATAAATCTCCCAATGGGAACTTTGATAAAATAACTAATAATAATAATAATAATAATTCAAGTTTTGAAAATGGAAAAATAAGCTCAAATAAAAGAATAACTTTTTCTAGTTCGGGGTGTAGTTTAGCGAATATAAAAGTATTTTCTAGCAGATTTGTCAGTGATTCTGATGACTCGAATGATTGAATAAGTTGAGTATTTTTCATGTACATTATTAATTTTGGATATATTTTGTTTATCTAGGTCGTTAACAAACTTTTTTAAAAATTAAAATAAGTATTTTTTTATATTCATAATTTATTTCTACGATTATTATTATTAATTATTATTTTCTACAGTCGTTGACGACGATATATCAATATTAAAATAGTATTTTCATTATAAGTTTTGTAAAAACCAATTATAAATATGTCTTTGCAATAAATATATTTTTTGCAAGTAAGACTTTATTTTATTTTTTAAAAATTAATTATTAAAAAATTATTGATAGAAAAAAAATTTTTTTTAAGTCGTTAGATAAATTGTAACTATTTATAAAATTATTTTCTAGCTGTGCCCATAATATGATAGCAGGTTAAATTTAATCGATAAGGCTGAGACACGTAACCACGTAATTTTATTTTTTCCCATTCCACGGACTTGAAATTAGCGGATTGAATAAATTTAAGTGGATTTGAATCCAATCGGCAGTCTCCAAAAAGTGACGGCCAAATTTTTGTTTTTGTTAAAAAGCTTTGCAGCCAACGAGTTAATGCATCTTTGGTATCTGGTATGTGTTCTAAAAATAAATAGACACCACCCTGAAATATAATTAAAAAAAATTTAATTAATTAGAAGTATTATCAATTATGAATCTTAATTGAATTTAATTTTAGGAAAAGTTTCGTTTTAAAATAGTTATACTTTATTACATTTACTTTTAATTTTATTATATTTATCCGTATATTGGAGCTATTTTTAAAAAATTATCTCAAACAAGTATTAGATAACAGTCTTAATTACATTTCTAATCATATTTTATAAAAAACAATTATTTTATCAGTAAAATAAAGTATTTTTTTTTTTTTTACCGGTGCAAGAACTCGACGAATTTCCTTGAGAACTTCGGGTACTGATGATACAGAACAGAGAGATCTAGTTGTAACAACAGCATCTATGTAATTATTAGGAATATCTTTTAGACAACTACCGTCGCCAATTATTAATTTTTCTATTTCAATGTGAGAAAACTGCCAGGCGTGGTCGCTTTCTGTTAAATATTCTTTTAGTTTGTAATTCCAGTCGACGCCTATTAAATGGGTACCATTTGGATAAAATTGAATATTTTGACCTTCAAAAAAAATTAACAATAATAAAAATAAATTCTTAAAAAGTCTTATTATTATTATTATTATTATTATTATCTATGTAAGCTGCATTCGAAAATACTCTATATCTAGATACATAATTGAGAAATGACCTTGTATCTTTTGAAATATTGACATTTTTTAAGATATAAGCTCATCCCGATGTTACACTCATCGAGACCTTTCATTTGAGTACCCACATCAATTTTTCATATATTTTATATATTTATATATATGCATATATGAAAAATATATCAAAAATGTATGTGGGTACTCAAATGAAAGCTTTTGATGAGTGTAACATCAGGATGAGCTTATATCTTTAAAAACGTCAATATTTAAGAAAGTACAGTGTAATTTAACAAAAATCATTACTGCAAGGTTGCCAGTTAATATTAATAATAACAGGAGACTTTGACGGTTTTAATGATAAAAAAATAATAATAATAAATATTATTAAAAAATATCAATAATTACCAGTTTTAACTCCTATTTCAAGTACTCTTATACAATTATTAAACCGTAAAAATTTATCATAAGACTCTAAATTATCCAATGGCTCAAATAAACGCCTCTTATACGGCACCGCAACTTCAGCACACTCCGCTTCAAATCCCAACAAATGTAACCGATAAATATAACTAGTTAATTTACACCACTTTGAATTAACAAAATAATAAATAATCAACATAATTATTAATAATAAACCATAAATAGAAATAACATTACGGATCCAAATATCACATGTTGCCATGTTTGAATTAAAACAGTAAATATTTACAATTATTTTTGTTTATCTCTATTTACATAACGTATCAATATACACTCAAACGAAACTACTATTTAATCTAAAGTCAAATATTATTGTGATAGACATTTTTTTTTCTTTAATTAATCCACCGAAAGATCATAATTAGATGACAAAAAAATTTTATTGTAAATATATATAAATATGACTGGTAATAATCATTTTAAAATATATATGTGGTACAAAAAATGATACTGAGTAACCAAGTGATAAGATAATTTATTTTTATACTTTTTTTTTTCTTTAATTATGAAATGTGTTTACTTGTAATTGATTTTGATTAAAAATTCATAGATAATTTTACGAATAAAAGATTTTATTTTTTTCTTTTCAATTTGAAGGCGAGGTTTTATTTAAATAAACAAATATTTGATTATTTGAAGGACTTTGAAGTCACAAAAAGTAAAAACAGCCGGTCTATTATCAGTGAAGCCCCCTGTAAAGTATTAAGTAGTATTAAGAAGAAAGAAAGATGGATAAAAAACTAGTGGAATGAATGATTTTTACCCGAATGTGCAATAATGATGGTTGATGGTAAATAAAAAAATGTTGGAGCCAGTGGGGTCAGAGAGTAAGAACAAAGGAGTCCTGGGTTTTCCAAACCAAAAAAGAAATAAACCCCCGGTGCACAATAGACGGGTAGCTTCGATATTGATGCCAGGGCAAGCAAATGTCTTTGTCGTTGCGCTGAAGAGTGACCACAAACAACGGGGTCGACGATTACGTGCACCCAAGTGGTAAGTGGTTTACTCACTCATTCGTGCGATCTAGACCAGAAGCGCACATACGTAGTTCTCTTAAATGTATAGTCGCATAAATTCGATTGAGAGGCATTTCGCGATCCGGAGGCGTTTTGTTTTTGACGTTGGGCGGAGAGAAGGTTGGCCGTTGTGGCGGCTCGTTCACTTGGATGAATCATCAAGCTAAATTCAACCTGGACCCCTGTACTGATGAACACCCTAAACTTTGTGCTCAATCTCAAAGACGTTAATCCACTTTGTTTTTTTCGTTTATTTAATCTTACCATTTTATTTTTTCCCAGGAAGCTCATATTATTTCACATCATCAAGTTATCAATAATTAAGCCTCGGAGTACCTTGGGGGTCATTTTGTGACTTCTGTGACTTGTAAACTATAAATAAATGAAATTTTGTTTTGTTAAGTAATGAATTTTGTTAAATTGCACTGTACTTTCTTTACTATTGACTTTTTTAAAGATATAAGCTCATCCCGATGTTACACTCATCAAGACCTTTCATTTGAGTACCCACATGCATTTTTGATATATTTATCATATATACATATATATATAATATATATAAATATATTAACCCATTCGTCTCATTGGCTCAAGCAGCTCGGTGCACTGGACATGTCAATTCATGTTTATACTTGTTTCGTGTAACTCGTAAGTTCTTACGCATAAATAAATTGTTTAAGTTAATATTTGTCTATTTTTTATTTAAAATGCCACGGGGAAAACACTAGTCCGAGCTATCTAATAATTTTTTTTTCTCGCATATTCTATAAACTGACATTAAGAAGTTCCTCTCCATAATCCTTTCTCAATCTTTTCCTATCAATTATCCTGTTACGTGAATGTTGGAACGCTTCACGTAATAATTATCCGTAACTCCTATTCTTTTCCGCTTCACAGCATTATTTATATTTGTTAAAAATGTGGAACGCTTCACGATTTTGCGTGTCATCCTTGCGCAGGGGCCATATATATATAATATATAAATATATGAAAAATTGATATGGGTATTCAAATGAAAGGTCTCGGTGAGTGTTACATCGGAATAAGCTTATATCTTTAAAAATGTCAATTGTTCACAAGATACAAGGTCATTTCTTAATTATGTTAAATTGCACTGTACTTTTATAATTATTGACATTTTTTAAGATATCAGCTCATCCCGATGTTACAATCATCAAGAGCTTTCATTTGAGTACCCACATGCATTTTTGATATATTTTTCATATATACATATATATAATATATATAAATATATGAAATATATGAAAAATTGATGTAGGTATTCAAATGAAAGGTCTCGACGAGTGTAACATCAGGATGAGCTTATATCTTTAAAAATGTCAATATGTAATTGGGTATGTAATTGTTTATTACAAATGATAATAAGAGTTGAAGTGTGATATGATGAGGATGTACTACCCAGCGAAATGACGGTACTTGAGGAGTACAGGTAAATGGATAGAGTTAAGTACTTGACAAGTGCACGTCTAGTTGGCACAGCGTTGCACATCATGGTCACGTTTTACCAACGACTGTCAGTTGCTGTGACATGCCCCGGGTGTGTCAGCAAATTCAATCGCTGAAGGTAGATACATGGACATTATTATTGTGTAGACGGATAAAGAGGCTACATCGAATATTCTACATACAACTATTGTACATTGTGTATTATATATTATGTATTACACTCGAGTACCCTGCAGTTGGAGCCCACATGGCCCGAGGACTCGAGTATCTATCGGCTTATTGCCGGTCACGAAGCAAACTCACCACCTATCATTGCGATCTCTTGAGAGTGAAAAATATTTAAATTCGACTACTCTATCACGTTTGCAAAAACAATTATAATAATAATAATAATAATAATAATAATAATAATAATAATAACTATCATTTTATTGATAAAATAGTTTATTAATTCATAATTTTCTTTTTTTTCTAATACATTTATTTTAATTATTTCTTTTTTTACTATCAAAAGAGAAAAAAATATTTTTTGGCCAATTAATAATTACAAAAAAAATGTATTTTTATCAGAAATGTATTTCAACTCTTGTAATTTAAATTAAAAAATTATAAATATTATATTTTACATAAAAAAAACTATTTAATTTTATTTTATGCAGGGCCCATAACCTGTTGCAATAAATAATTTTTTTCTAAAATATTAATTTTAATTATTTTTTTTTCTTCTATCAAAAGACGGAACAAACTTTCGGGATAATTGTTAATTATAAAAAAGTTAGTTTTTATCACGAGTATCATACTAACTTTATAATCGCACCTGTCAAGTAGATTATAGACCGGCACGTGTGTCATCAGACCCTCCACCAAGTATAATCTCAAACTCGTTACAATCGCGATTAGATGGTAAAACATATATAGAAGGCTTCACGTGTCGATCACGCATAGATCTCCAGCTCTGAATTTTATTTCATGAAGAAAAAAAAACATATCTATCCAACGACAGATGTATGAGTCATTATACAGTAAACAATTACCCATCTTTTGGTTTTTTTTTATATCCGTATCCCGTATTCCGTCATTAAAAATTAGTTTTTTTAATTTCCACTCTGAAAGATAAATCTACGAGTTAAAAGAAACAATTACCTAAAGTGTGGAGGTATTTAGTTTACCTAATTGCGCAAGATAGTATCTGTTTTGTACTTAGCAATGTATAACTGACGCACACCTTTAATACGCGACCCCAGTTTGGTTCCACAAGTAGACTGTAACATATAACATATGTCAGCTTGATTATTCAACATTCGGTGACATGTTGATAGTCTTCTGGCGAATTAAATATTTAAAAAAAAAAAAATCAAGAGTTTTGCCGACTTTAATTTTGTAAATTTTTTATCGAGTCACGTATTTAGTTGTTGATTTTCGGCCTATTGTTGTAGAAAAAAGACGAGGTGTTGGGTAAAAAATGGAAAGCGCATTGTCTTAGGAAGCGACTTTGGCTGCATATTGTTGGGGTGGGCTTCGAGTAGTGAGCTATTATTATATACAGTATGGACAGAATACCGAGGAAGAAGAAGTGCCGTCGAGGATGCTGCTTCAAGTGCTACGACAGCGGATGTTACGGCATTGTCTTCATTGTCGCCGAATTATAATCAATATTTTCACAATATCGCGGTCTATTGTTTAAGACACGAGCGCAATGCGTAGAAATTGTTCTTTTTTTTTTTATTTTTTAATGTAACTTAGTCACTTTTTATTGTAACTTAGTCATTTTTTGAAAATATATCCTGTTTCGAAAGTTTTACGATTGATAATAAAAAATCAACCACAAAATTTGTATGGCTGTAATAAAAATAAAAATACAAGTTGAAAAACACCTGGAGATTTTTTTAAAATTTTTGATTCTATTTTTTGTTGAAAAAATAAAATCCGTATAATGTGACCTAGTAAAAAGTTTAATTTTTAAATATTGACCGAAAGAAACACAATAAAAATATAAAATAACAATCGTAAAACGTGTGTAGATAGAGAGATACTCTGAAAAAAAAAAAAACATCCAAAGAAGAAAAATCAGCTATAAATCTTGGTGATTTCTAATGTCGTAAACACAGTTTTTAAAATAACTATTTTCAACAAAACTACTTTTTATGTATATGTATTTCTATGATGTTAATTCTAAATAGAGAAAGGATTTTTTAACCTTAATTGGTCCCTTACAAAAGGTTTTATTTTTTATAGTGTAATAAAATATTTTATTTCTTGATTTTAATAAATATTTTCACGGAAAGAAGATAATAATCTTTATTCTGAGCTTGAGGAATATTTAACGTACAATATATAAAATTAGTTCCACTTTTAAGAGAGTAAATATAAATTTTAATATGAAAAAAAGCGCGTGTTTTTATTTTACGCCCTTGCAACTCTTTCTCGAAGAATAATAGAGTGATAAAATTGACCTCAAGGGTAAAATACGGAGAGAAAAGACGTAACTCGAAAAAATAACCGTAAAATATATATCTGTTATTATTTACAAAAGTCAAAAGTGTACATTGTGTCCTCGCGTGCCAGCGGGTGTCGCCAACACGACTTGACAAATAGTGGTGCAGAGAAACTGTAGATCTAGTAAGTGGTTGTACAAGTTAAGTCAAAGGTATTGGATATTACCAAGAGGATACAGGATCGAGAATGGCCTCGACAAATTATTGCGAGAAGGTTAACGTTTGTGGGATATAATGAGTGATGAGTAGCTTTAACTGTCCTTGCTTGTACTCAATTTGGTCCAGCTGTAAATCAGTAACGATTTTCTATTTAAACGAAATTTTGTTTACGAGTTATGTGTAAGTTCAATGATTTCTTACGGAAAATTCGTCTGACTTGTACCAACTTTTCACGTTTAATTATCTTTTGCCTTCGTGTGATGATAGTACTTTACGCTTCTATTATTCTCGGTTATTATTTGTTGACGTTAGTCATTGTTAGAGAACGTTAAGCCTAGTTATTACTTTATGACAGATAATATTTTTACAATGAAAGTCGCTTGTTTTCGTTCACGTGCGCTGTTTTGTTCAACAATTACTCGTAAATTTTTATATGACATTGCCACACGACTGAAATTTATTTTTATTATTTTTTCAGATGAAACTTTTTCAATTTTTGGTAATTATTTACAAGTGGGGTTTACAATTTTAATTGTCATTTTTTTAAACGAAATTTTTTTTTGAAAATTTTGATATTTTTTTGAAAAATACATAAAAAAAATCAACAATTTAAAAAAAACAAATTAATTAGCATAATTTTTAAAAATTTTACACATAAAAATATATCAAATAGAAATTTTATCCAAAAACATGAGACCAAAAATTTTTACCAACTTTTGGAGGCAAAAAAGTTATCGAAATATTAATTTTTTGATATTTAAAAAAAAAAAATTAAAAAATGTTAATTTTTTACCTAAATATGGCCAAAAATAGATTTGACCCCACTTGTAAATAATTACCCAATTTTTTAAATATAAAAATTTTAAAAATAATAATATTTTTTGATAATTTTTTTAACTAAAAGTTAATTAAACGAAAGAATTATTAAAAAATAATGATTTCTTCTAAAATTTATCAAAAAAGAAAAAAATTTTTAATTAATTCCAAAACGCGTGGTCACGTTATTTCTCATAAAGAAGTTTGTTGTTTTCCAATATTTTAAAATAAGGAATTCATCCCAGTCAAAGGAATGCAGTTAGAAACATAAGAGATAGATAGAGAGATAGAGAAAAGAAAGGTAGAAGTGAATCCACCTATCCAACTGGGCAACCTGACACTATTTGCCAAACAATGCACGGATAGCGAGCATTAAGTGGCAATGTTACGCATTTTAAAAAAAACCCCCACTGTGAACCCTATTCTTACGCATATCTCTTCCTCAGCGTCTTCTTCCTGGGCATCTTCATATTCTTCATGATTTAGAACTTTAAAAATACGAAGAAGAGCACGTTTAGTTGTTATGTTCCTTGTACAAATGATTGTAATCTGTCTTAGACCATGCACTTTTGGGATGAGCATCTGTTATGTTGGTAATTTTAAAAAACCACCTCACTTTTTTAAATTCCATTATTACTCTCTATTTTTTGGATGTTTAGATTATCCTCCATCTCGTACCAAAGAATGTTTTCTTTAATGGCCTGCGCGAAAATTCATGATCTTTCTCGGAAAAAAGTGACTCTAGACCGTTCTATTGTCACCAAACATTTATACAAGTTACATTCTAAACTTTTTCAATGAATTTAGTTAGATTTTTACCAACTGGTCCGTATAAAATTACAGAATGTTTTGAATTCTTCAGCAAGTTTATGATGCTCGTAAAACAATTATAGAGCCATCACGGCTGGAAGTCAAGTTTACGTTTTATTCACAATTTTCATGCCTCGATATTTTTATCGATAAATGGAAATTTTTATACTTAAATATCTTTGTAAGAAATTTTTATGGGTACGACTTTTTTAAATTAATTTGACAAGATTAAAATGTTCTGAAGAATATTACCCGAATCGAATCGAAATAATTACAGAAAAAAAAAATAAGATTTTCCTTAAAAATAAAATAATTTTATTTAATTAAATTATAAATAATATTTTGTTTTAAATAAAAAAAAAATTGTTTTTTTGTGAGAGAATTTTATAAAAATTTTATTTTTGTTTGAAAATAAATATAGTTGTGTTAAACGTGACCTGAAGAGACTTTAAGCACACTTTTATGGCTTTTGAGATTTTATTTCCTCTGAGGTACGAGATTTGGTTTAAACTACTACCTTTTGCTTTTAATAAACATTATTATTATCCTAGTTTATGCCAGAAAACAAGTTTTTGAACATAAAAATGTGGTCAATTTGTAATTCAAATTTCTACAGCAGGACGGCTGCCCAAATCTGAGATTATTATTCAGTTAGACCCAATATTGTGTTTTCAAATTGTATAAAAATAAAATTATACTAAATTTTGAATAAAAACATCCTTCAAAAATTTATTTAAAATAAAAAAATTTTGAAAGAAAGTATAATTTGAATTTTGTAAAGAAAAACCCCCGGGAAGCGAAAGCTACCGATTTAATTATCGATAAAAATAAGCAAACAGAGTAACAATGAATCAATTTCAACTTATTATTCTCCGTGACCTTTAAATTTGAATAAATCAAACTCTATCCGCCTAATATCTAATAAAAAGGTCAGATTAAAAATCAAAAAGGATTGAAGACTTCTTTTACACTTAACTTTCTCACAGCGAAGATTTATTATTTATTATTCATAAAACTTTCATTGAAACCCGTCCATAATCCATAGGCAAATAAAACTAAATATATTTGAATTGAATTGAAGGAACACAAAAGGTGTACGGCGTATCGACACTTATTTTAACAGCTGACGAAATACGCGGTCTTTATTGTAAGTACTAGACACAAAGTCAAAATTTTCTCTCAACCTTCTTGTTGTCGCTATAAATAAAGACAACAATAATATAAAAAAATATTGAAGCCGAGTTTGACATCTCTATTGAGAGAAAAATAGTTTGATCTGGCGACAGTGGTGGGGAATAATATAATAATACATGTTATGGGTCCATATGTGGACACGCTAAGACAGAAATTGAGTCAACATGTTTTTCCAGGAGATGCCGACAAATATTTTGTAAATTTAGAGAAGCAGGAAAACTTTTTAAATCCAACACAAATATAAGGAACGGTTTTAGTTCTTTTTTAAATCTATAAAGGAATAGAAGAAAAAAGCATATTTTGCTGTTGTGTTTGTGCTCCGCCCTGATACGCTTTGACGGCACATTTTATAAGCCGGCACATTGACGTCTTGCTGTAAATTTGGTACAGTTTAGGTAAGTGTGATGATGTTTTCGAATAATGTTATATTATGTGTTCAATGTTCATATAATATATTCTTATTATTATTTTGATTTCATAATGGTGTGTGTTGGTGTGTAAGACGTTTTGGACGTCGTCGGGGGCCTGTGGGCTCTGTGTTGGGCCAGATGCCGTTAATTTCGCCGATTTGCCATGACGAGCATGAAGAAAAAGGTCCCGACTAAGACGTCTTTTTCCAACTTACTACTTTCTGTATATATGTATTAATCTTGCATTATTATTATGATTATGTATATGTGAAGCTATTGCCTGAACACTACTGTGGATCTCCAGATCCGAGCGGCAACATAAGCCATGCCAAATTTCAAGTGATTCGTCACTCACTCCGGGGGTGGACCTCGCCGATAATCTATTTATTGCGTGCATAATCGTTCACTCGACGCGAACACACACACACACACTCGCTTCTTTTTGTGTGGGTGAAATTTATTCTTCGACACACAGATATATCCTTTCGACGCTCATCATCACATCGCTTTTGTGGATATAAGGATGGTGGACAAATTTTTTATGCCAAGATCTGGAGAAAGATTGTGACGGCTTCATCACCAAATTCTCAAAAAAATAATAAAAACTTCGGGATAATTTATGGCTTTTTATTCAATTAAAATTTTTTAAGATCACTTTATGGAGATTATTTTATTCTACGTTGATAAAAAATTTACTTTGATAAAAAAACAAATATTTTACTTGATTCAAAATGTTCAACTTTTCAAATTTTTTATTTTTTATTTATATAATTTTGTTTTAATCATATTACTAATGTATGTAATTATTATTATATTTTAAAATAAGTCAAACATTCAAAAAAATTAATTTGATTCAAAAAATAAATTATTACCCGAAAAAAATGTATTTATTTTAAATCAAGCAAAAAATTTTGAAACTAAAAAATTTTTCTTAATATTGAATAAATTTTTTTTGATTGAAAAATTTTATTTTTGAATTAAATTAATTTTTTTATCAATTTGAATGTTTTAATTTTTAAAAAATTCTGTTGAAATTGAAATTTATATAATTAAGTATGTTTAACACATATTGAAAAAGTATTCATAAAAAATTTGAATAAAGGATTGAAAATTTGAAAAATAGTACTTTTGAGTAACTGCTGACATCACAATGATGCGAGTAAGTATGGATGGTGAGAAAAAAACTACCGACAAACATGACAAATTTGTATAAAAAAAAAACGACAACATCATCAACGAAATAACTATTTGTGAAAATGAATATGAATATAAATGCATTGTTAAAATTTGAGAGATTCATTAGCCAACTCTCGAGAGAGTTAAACATCTTGAGGATGTTCCCCCGACGACGATAATTTGTAAGTTTTCGCTCTTTTAACTTGTGTACACTCTTTTGTAGCACCCCGGCATGTCGGAGTGCATAACTATTAACAATCAACTGTTGCTGTACCAGAAGAAATACACTATTATTTATTATGTGTGCATAATATACCCAAAGCAGAGTTTATAAGAACCGCACACTGGATTGCAATTGGCTCCTGCGGCTGGGCGTGTTTCGCAGCTTTTGTCCGACATTATCGTGTCCCGCGGGTTGTTGAACCATGCCTGACACTGTATAAAATATAATACAGCATAGAACAACACAAAACACAAATGAGATTAATGCATTTGAGCCCATAGGAAACAATAGTGTGCCTAAGAGGCTGGATTGAGCGTTGCACTTCAATAGTCTGGTTACGCCGTATAGTAACGACCGTAATTAAATAAAAATAATAATCAAAAAAAAATATTTATAAATTAAATTTGGAAAAATTTTTAGATAGATTTTTTAAAAATAAATTAGACTTAAAAATTGATTAATATTTTTCCAAAAATCGAGAAATTAAAATTGCCATGTAGAATTTTTGGAGTATAAATAAATATATCAGGTACTATAACTGCAGAGACATCTCTACCTGCTCGTTATTTTTCTTATGAAGTCATTCACCGGTGAATTTGGTATCCTGACAGAACGAAAAATGGCATCAACCAGCCGGCAGCTGGTATCCTCTAATTGAATTATCTAGTTTTCAATTCGACGCGGAGATTTGGTCCCGACGAAAAGTCATGATGGCTAAATATTGAAAAACATGCCACGCACACCGGGCTTTGGTTAGCTGCGACGTATATGTATGGTCGACCCGAAGAAGGCGGATCTGCGTTTTATACACGCTTCTTTTCTTTATTTAAAACTTTTTTTTTTAAGTTATCGGACTTTTGCCAAGTAAATATTTTTCCTTTTTTTAAAATAAATGTGTGGAAAATTTTTAACCTTCTTTAATCATTTATTTTGAGGCTTACAAAATTTAATTAAAACAAAAAATTAATTTTTCTAGCTTTTTTATAATTTATAAAAAAAATAAGTGAATTTATTTATGTATTTATTGTTTATTAAAAAGTGGAGCTAAAGCAAAATAAAATATTGAATTGAGTTGTACCCAACAATAATCAATAAATACATACATGAATGTCATCCTTTGTGTGGTGAAAAAGTGAGGAACTGACTGACGGAAACGCGCACGCCGTCAACAAAAAATTAGCCACGCAGTCAAAGCGCATACAATACTCGAACAATGTAACTTTTACGAAGCGAGAAGTTATTCTCATGATCAGGCATTAGTGTTTTACGACGCAGCATTATCGAATCGTCACGCGTGTCAGTCAGTTAAAACTTTTACAAACTTCCTTTTCGAATGGTACCTTCTTCTTTCGACCAAATAAGTCTTCTGCTTTTTTTTTCCACGTACTGGTCTCCTTTTGGATGAATATCTTTATACAGACTCCAAACCGTAGACTCGTAGAAAATCGGGACTCTGAACACGACCAGATACCAGAGACTTTATTTAGTTCAGGCTAACCAGCTACAGCCAAAAACCTGGACATACACAGACTTAGTCTCGGTGTTTGGGAAAATCCATTTTAAACTCGATCGCCCACAGTGCTGGGTCCATCTAGTATTGTGTATTATTCCATGTACTGCACTACACGCAATGTCAGCAGGAATTTTTTCGTACCCACCGAATCTCCGGCTCTTAAATTTTTCGGGAGAAATTTTTTAAAATATATCTAAATAACTTTTTTTTTTACATGTAAGTTATTGTCGTTTTTACTAGTGGGTCTGTTTGTTGGCCTCAAATAGTCGGATTAATAATTTACAACCACATTTTTTGCACAGCATGCTTCTCATAATTTTAAATAATTATTTTTGTGGGAAAAAAAAATCTTTAATTTATTTTTAAAAAATTGTATCAAAATTTTATGAATAAAAATAATTTTATCAATTAAAATTTATATTAATTGGAAATATTGTTTTATATTTTTGGTTTTTATTTATACCCAAAAATTAAAGTTTTAAATAAGAAAAAATTTTTTTTTTTTTAATTTTTTACTTTTTAAAATTTTTAATTAAAGTGTTCTTAAATTTTTTTATTTACAATTTATTTTTCCGAAAATTTATTTGATTAAAAATAAACCAAAATTATCTAAAAAAAATTATTTTAGAATCAAATTTATAAAACAAAAATAAAAACTAATGAGCCAAATATTATTATAACTTATAACATACGGATTGTTGATCAGACAATAAAGACTGCTCGTTTACCAGTTTTCCTTCTATTTCTCTTCTTTACTCACCACCACCCAAAATACAGGGGTAGCTGATCAAGTCGTTACAATATACGCGTTTTCCTTGGCATTACATTGTAACATTATAGATCAGAGGCAGGCATGTGAATCACTAAATCATTTTACACGCACTGAGAACGTCCGATCGGGCGTAAGGGGATCAACATCCCCATTCCCACTGTGTATTTATGTGTACACAATATAACATATAACATATACGTGTTTATATATCCGCATGTCTGATATATTTGTACAACGTAGACTGTAGACTGTAGACTGCAACAGGCAATATAAAATAGTGGATGATTCCCCGTATGATGAGCCGGCGATATCCGATGTGGTAAACACATTGTATGTTGTTCGGAAAAAGTAATGATCGTCTATCGTGTACATTGATTTGTGGTTCTATTAGTTCTGGGCTCGTCGTTTTTCACACCTGGTACACGGCCACATATCTTAAATATATGCCGTGGATGCTATTAGCCATACGCCGACAGCTTGTACTATAAATCTGAATTATATAGTTTCCTCACAGAAATTATTTTGTCACACCTTTTTCAAAGGACATCTCAATTTTGCTTTTTTTCATTTCTGGAAACTCAAACTCATCAATCTTCGGGTTTTGTCGTGGATTTTGCACACCTCAAGCGCCAACCGATGCTTTTTAAAAATCTACTGATGCATATAAGCTCCACGCTAAATTAAATTTATCATTAATCTAAATGAATTTTTAGTATAAAAATTATTGAGACATTTTTTTCTTATTTTAAATTTTTATCAGTCTTTTTTTATTTATTATTATTATTATTGACGACCGACGGCAGATAAGAGATTACACGCCTCAAACCGCGACGCTGGAGAAGAAAAAGATATGATAAAATTTTTATGATAAAGTTACAGCCCTCATAAATTATAAGTTAATTTGTTTATTTATTTAAACGGAAAATTCCGAACAAAAAAATGTTTTTTTAATTTTTGATGACAGGAAATAAGTCCGGTTGATGCAATAGTAATTTCTGAATATATTGCCTGACATATCAGGATCCGGGCGTGAGCCTCTACGAAAAATAATCCAGTTACAGTGTTTGTTTTTCTCAATAGGCGGTATAAACCTGAAGAATTATGTATGTTTTTTATTTTTCATAAACACTTAAAAATATATTGTCATACTATTTGTGTACGTATTGGTGAGCGAAGAAATTAAACTGTAAATTGAGGCGGCGAAATGAAAAGTAAACGGAAGTCGTTGAAATGTGGCTTCCTGATTGTGTAAATTTTATTATGGTTTCCATATATACAGCCACTGAATGCTAGAATTAGACAAATATTTAATTAACAGCCATAAAGAAACCGACTGTAATTGTTATTGAAGCAATTATAACGTCGCATCAAGCTCTAACCGGGACCACTATATATCAAACAAGAAATAATTTAACTTGTAGATAAATATAAATATAAATGAATAGTTAGAGATGCATTTAATTATCACAGGTAAAATATTTTTATTTCCATTCAGGAGCTCAGAATTATCAGCTCGTTAGGAAGAATAATAACTTATCTGTTTATATCGAGAATATATTCGGGCCCTTTTATTTTTTTTAATGGCCGTCGAGGATTCTGTCGGGGTGGTCTGTTGTGGCGGCTGCACCAACTTTCATCTTAAGTGGCCATCTTACTTCGACGCACTTGTTTGACTTCATGAGGCTCGTCATAATAACCGTATCTTTCTCTGGGTACTTAACATTTTTTGGGAAAAAAATATGTTGGACATTTTGAGTAATAATCACTTTTCCTCGAAAATTATTACCACCCACATACTCAGATGTCTAAACATCGATGTTCACCATATGGAAGGGACTAAATATTTTTATGAATAGCGTTAGATATTAATTACTCTCCAGAGAACTTTAAGCTTTGGAAATTATTACTTAAAAATTTTAATAATTTTTTTCACGTGTGATTTTTGAATTTCATCAAGAACTTTTTTATCAAATTTATTAAATAAATAGATATAAAATAATAAAATTTTTATATAGAAAAAAACATTTTCTAAAAATCAAAAAATTTTTAGTCATAAAATATTTTGGAGCAAAAAAAGTTTTTGTTTTTCTAAATATTTTTTTTCAGAGTTCAAATTAATTCTCCAATTAAAAAAATTTTTTTTTCTGTGTATACTTGAATAATTATTTTATTTATAAAAATTCTAATGCCTCATTATTATAATATAACAATTATGATTCCTAATTTTTTGATGTAAAAATATGAATTTTTCTTCTAAAAAATTTTTAAAACATAAAATAATATTTTTAAAATCTCTAAAGAAATGTTTAACAATCCGTGACAAGGTAACAATTTTTTTTTATAAAAAAGTCACATTTTACCAGCTAAGTGATCATAAATAAAGCGTCAAACTTATCTTACCTCAAACTAAGTTATTTCAACTCCGTTAAGGTAAATTAAATTTTCAACCCAAGATTTTTATAATTAGTCTCTCTTTCCAACAAAATTTCTTCGAGTACTTTTAATTACACAAAAGAATTTCCCGGAATTTTTTTCATCCAACATCCATGTCCTCGCCAACACGATTGTTGGCACAAAAGTAGTAGGCGCTCTCGAGCTACCATTGGAACGGAGTGAGACGGCAGAAAGATAAAAATAAAAAACCTAAAAAACCGCCGACATCATCGGTGTCCTGTGTAGTCGGATCGTGGGCGGAGCGTCGCGGTGCTCGACGTCGGGTGTAAATTGTCAATCCCATTGTACGAGTCTAATAAATGGCTGGTGTACCAGATATTACCTCAAGCTTAGCCCAAGAAATCTAATAGCATAATTTACACCCAGGATCTTGAATTTCAACAAAACTCACCTCTTCGAGCCCCAGGCTTGGTTAATTTAATGAATTCGTTCTTCAGAGGGCCTGATACAAGAAACAAGACCCGGTTACGAATCTGTGATTCGAGTCTTAATATTGGGCCTCTGCATTTAATTCAATAGATCATTATTGTGTCAGCGAAGCCTCAAATGTACTGACATACTGACAAACTCTCGAGAAAATATTAGATATGTAGTAAGAGATTCATCACATCATCATCTTCTGACGATGCACGGCCACGATCCACCCTTTTTTAAAAAAACTCCTTTGTGTCTCTTTTTACCATCATTTGATATCTTATATCGTTTCATCTCTTTGTGCTTTGAATTACCGAAGCCGAGTGTCTTCAATCTCTTCTAATCTCTTTTCTTTGATGTATCTTTAATCACAAAACGAAATAAATTCAGTAATTTACCTGGAAAAAATTCCAAATTTTTGAAGGAAAAAAAATATTGACTTTTTTTAATAGCCCAAGTCAAGGGAAATAAAAAAAAACACCGCGTTGTTGGGTTGTCGCTGCATCCTGGACACAATGACAAATGGACGTAAATGCTGTCGGCATCTGAATGTCCCTTGTGATGTCTGTATTAGTATTAGAGGCCTAGAAGCCACAGCCACCGAAAAATAGAATAAATGTATAATACTGTCGTAGGTCTCTATTGGAGCTCCGAGGTTCTGGGTTTAGTTTGTTAGGGGTGTATGTGGCCAAAGGGCGCGTTGTCCTGTGGCCTTGCGTATGTTACAAGTTACAACATTACACGATTAGTTATATTATGTTTCTAAGGCTCAAAAGTTACGTATTTTACGTAATATTAATGACTAAAGTTCGGTCTTTGTATTATGCACTGATAGAATAATGATCAATGATTTTTTAAAATCATAGGATTTAATTTAATAAATATTTATTGAGAGTTAATAAATTATTTATTAAATACGATTTATTAAATGTTAATAAATATTTGTTAATTATTAATAAATAAATTTTCCTCCTAAATAAATATTTATTGAATGTTAAAAAATATTTATTAAACTTTAATAAATTAAATAATTGTCTTTAAATAAATTAAATTATTAATAAGTTAATAAATCTTTCTATCAGTGTGGGATTACATTTTTATCAAAAAAATTAAGGAAATTATGCATGCTCCTGAAGGAAGCGGTTGGGGATGTGATTAATGATCAATTTCAATTGCGGAAAATTGTATTTTATTGAAAAAAAAAAAAATTTATAAAAAATTGATTAATGAAAAATTAAAATGTTAAACGAAAATGAGCTCAGTTGAGTGTGATTAAGAGCCAGGATGATAGCGAGGATTATTATTATACATATGAATGTACAAAGAGAATAAGTATAAGCGATGACTTTAGTTTGGTGTATTTGGCTCGTTCCACCGCTTTGTCGACGTGTTGTCACCAATTGTCGCGCGTTGCGCCCCACGAGTTTACACACAACAGGGTGACATGCAGTTTATGTGATTCTATTGTGTGTTGCATCGCTCTCGGCAGCACAGCACAGCTTTTCTCGAGGTTTTATGTTCAAAAGTGGGTATAAAGTATACGACATGTGTCTACAGTCTACAACAAAACTGTGGTCAACTGATATATTTTATAGATGTATAGTTTTGTTATTGGTTCATATATTTTTATACGTCAGAGAATAATGACTATCTACAGAACGAAAGGACGAGAATAAAGTGAAGAAAGAACTATGGTAAACGCATGATCGACTCTTGCAGGTGATGAAGAAGACCGCCGCGATATTATTTTTGTGCAGCTGTGGCTTCAACAATTGCTTCCGACACCGCGAGATGTCTCTATTACCTTTCTTCACTGCTAACTATTAATCATTGCGTTTTTTTTTTTTTTTTTTTTAACTAACATCCTTCATCATATAGAGACATTTAGTTACAAAGCGACAACAAGTATGTAATTATTTTTTTTTTCCGGAACTTAAAAAAATTTAATTGTTGCCTTGTAAAATTAAAATTTTGAGAATTTTTTTAAAAAGAGAAAAATATTTTTATTGAAATAAAAATAAAATTGCATTTTAATAAATACACAATAATGATAATAAGTTGTAATTATGCTCAAAATTGGTGATTTTTTAATTTTTAATATAAAGCTTTCCCAATTTTTTAAATTTAATATTATTTTTATTGATAATTTTTAATCAATAATTTTTTGGTATTTTCGTAAGTTTTATTAAATTTATTGAAAAAATTCAAGAATAACTTTGAAAAAATATTGGGATTCTATCAAGCCAGGAATCGAACCCGGTTCTCTCCGATTATGCATCAGAAGCTTTATCACTTAAGCTACCGTACCCCTAATATTTTTTTATTTAATTTAAAGAAAAATTTGATTTGTGAATAGAAAATACTTGAACATAAATATTTTTAAGAAAAAATATTTGAAATTAAGGTCTAAAAGTTATAAAAAATGCAGCAATATTAAAAAATAATTAGGTATAAAAATTTTGCAGCCGAATTGTTGCCAAAATTTAGAAATTAGAATTATTAATAAAAATAATTGAGATTAAAAGAATTAAAAAGGCTTTGATAATAAATAATTAGTATTATAAATTCAATACTAATAATTAATGATTTTTAAAATATAAATATTGCAAAAAAAAATATACAATAGATGTGTTTGAATTAAACAGAGTTTTTTTCTGTCATTGGTTTCGCGTGACAGCATTGTAAAAGCATAACCGAAAACGACGTGCTGTACTTATAGAGAGCAGTAACTTACGGGGGTAGGTACGTCCCACAGGATGCGTCAGGGGATATGCAGGACTAATTTACGGTAGACGGGAGGGCGGTGGTGTTAGATAGCGACATTGATGGATACATTGTTGCTTATGTGCTTTTGAGTTATTGTGACACAACAATTGAGATGTGTGTCTTCATTGTTTGCTTGTTTGCCAGCCAAAATCCTCCCCTCGCCAAAAGTTACTCGAATTTCCCTCACAGCGGTCACTCATGCAACATTTATGGTGAAAATAATCGAGTGAGAGAAAAATAAAAGGTGAGGATAAATATTTAACCGTACAGTACAGTAGTAATTGCAATAATCTACCAAAGGGTTCGTCAAAATAAAGGATTCGTTTTTTTTTATAAATTGTAATTCGAGTCGACACGCCCGCGCACTCGTGCTCACTACAGCATTGGTCGACTTCAATGCATTTATTATTAGACGTATAAAGGAGGTTCTATTGTGGTTTCATAATAAAATATAATATTAAGCAATACGAGTGAGAAAGAGAAGAAGGAGAGCGTACAAATACACTCTATATAATAATAAGAGATCCTGGGAATTAGTTTTGTATTCCGACACCGTTTTTTCGAAGGACAATACTTCTGTTGGTGTATATTTTGGATCTATAAGAGCACAGAGCGTGCGTTGGTACGATCTGATGAAAACTCTGTCAAGAAGACAGAGAGGGAGCTGAGGTAATCCCCGGTTAAGGATAATCTAGCCTGAATGCCGCAACCGCTAAATTAAATATCAAACTTAGGAATGCTCCACTTACTGAAAGGACCATGGGCCAGTCTAGTCTATTAGAGTGTTATTATAATAATACACATTGTTACCCACTACTCGTCACCTCTCACCTCGTGAAATTGTGCGCGAAAATACGCCGGATTTGCTTTTATTTTTTGTGATTCCGGAGCTGTTTGACACCTGAATGGACCTCCCTGACTGTGAATCTTTTTCGACGTTTTCAAGTCTCATTATTTACAGACACTTGATTTACATTGAATTCCATTTCTCTTTTTCCTTTTGCTTTCTTCGCTCATTCTTACGCTAGGTCAACTCCTAAGAGCTGCTTTGTTTATTATTATTTTTCTATGAAGAGCAATCTAACGCAATGTACGTTAAATTTTGGGTTTTAGTTTGTTTATAATTTTTTTATTTATTTTTTTGGAAAAGACCCAACAGCCAAAGGCTAATAACAAGGTGACATAAGTTTAAATTTGATGCATAATATATAAATTTTAATATTATTATAAATACTAGTTTTGTTACAAAATATTTTTAGCAGTAAAGTATAATAACTTGTGATTTTATTAAAATATATTTAATTAGAAAAATTAATATAAAGAAGTTGAATGCAACGCCATCTGTTGGCGAAATATTTAAATAAGTGGATAAGAACTTTTTGGCAACGAGTGAGGTTAGCGCAACGAGCAAAGTGTGTGTGCTAACACACGAGCGGAAAAAAGTCTTATTTACCAAATTAATACATAAATAAATGCAATTAAAATAATATTTTGAATAATGCAGATATTTTTTAATTAGAAAAAAAATTTTTTTTTCAATAGTTGTAATAAATGTCAGTCTTATTACCACATTATAAAATCAATTGATTTTAAAAAATGATTACATTAGTTATAGACACATATAAGTGATATTTATAAATCATGATTAAGATACAACATTAGACGGGCGTGTAATAGCACAAAAAGGAGCATCATTGATGATCCACAGATTAAGCTAGAATAATATAAGGGCGTTTATAGATTTTTTTATTGCAACTCACGTGCCGATTGTACCTAAATAATCAGACAACATGATACTGCATATTTTCTCCCGTAGATCTTCCACAATGTTTCATCCATCACTTGATAAGTAATGATAAATAATGATGATAATTCACTCTGAAACTCTCAGACCTACTATTTAACTCATCCAATACAAGCTCCGATAAAAAAACAACTACAATAAATAAATAAACAAAATAAAAAGCAACTAAAATATTTAACGATTGAGTTACACTTTCAGTATCAAATAGTCAGTGGTCAGTTATATTACGGGCATTTATTTACAAAAACAACCGTGAAATAGGACACTATGATGATGATGAGGGTCCTGCTCACAAATTACGCAACACAGCGATCTCATTGCTTTTTAAATCTCATGTTATTTAGCATCTCTTCTCCCGGAATTTTTTATCCTACATTATTCTGTCTAGGTTTAGTTTTTCTAGGATGCTACGCTGATGATGATCATTGTGTGAAATCGGTGGATCGCAAAATCCTGGAGCTGGAAGACGCCCTGCCCATTGTGACCGTGCTATGTTTGCAACAATCTTCTAACAATAACACACGAGAGCCCTTCATTATGGAATTACGTAACTGTAAATTGAGCAAATACAACGGGGAACTAGGATAGAGATATAGAGAGACTAGACTACTGTGCTGCTGCCATTGTGTTCCATATTTGTAACATACTCATGCACATATGTAAAGGTAGACAGGCCTATGTTATATTTTACAACAAACGCCAGTGAGAAAAAAACAGGGCTTTTGGGTTTGCATTTTTTTGATTTTTCATCCTCAGTCTATTGAGAGCCCAACGGTAGTCTAAATATCGTATTACAGAGGAGAGTAACTCCTATCTCCTCGTGACATCTAAGTCCACCGTCTAATGGCATTATGGAGTAACAGGGTACAGTCAGTTTCGCAGCTATTATAGTTATTATGGAGTGTAGTGGAGAAATTTTTCTATTTATGGCAAGTTAACATCCGTGTGGAAAATCACGAGATAAATTGTTTGGAAAAATCAAAAGTTTGAATATTTAGTTAGGAAAAATTTAGAAAAACTTCCAGATAATATTAATACAGCACTAAAATTTTTATAACGTTCAAATTTTTACCAAAATTAGCCTAATAAATAATATTTGAGCAAAACTTAGACAGAAAAAAATTTTTTTAAAGGATTAAATTGTTTTGGAAACAAGAAAAAAATTTTTTTAGATAAGAAAATGTTATTAGTTTAGAAAAAAATGTTACTTAAAGCCAAATTATTATCTTTAATAAATAATATTTCTTTTTTGTGTACTTTTTCTTGATTAATTTTTAAATAAATTCTTAATTGTTTTTTTTAATAAATAAAAAATTAAATAACTTAAATTATTAAACATCTCTTTTAAACTTCAGCCTTTTTAAGGTTCTACTGTATTTATTACAAAAAAAAATTCAAATGTACTGACCATAACTGGAGCCATATACAAAAAAATGAATGCAAAATATAAAAATAATATATTTAAATAATTGACAATAGCCTAGAGTGAAATACGGGAGCAAAAATGAAAATGAGCGTGGTATTGTAATATTTTTGGGGTGTTTATGTAGTTGGCTAGTATTTAGCCGATGTAAAGTGCGTATACGCGACTAAAAACAGGCATACCTCGTAGTATCTGCACGGTAGCGAGCCTTCGTAACCTGAGGCACCGTCAAACAATATATAATATAACTCCTGCTGTTATTGTTGTGGATTATCCGCGAAGGGTTTTATATCCTCAAGTAAAATACAACACATTAAGGTTCGACCTCCTGGATAATAGACATGTTTATTTTAATAGCGGCAAATGGTAGTCGAGCGTACAGACACTAGCCGGCAGCCACTGCTCATTTTTTTATTTTTTTACTTACGCCATGCCTAAACTCAACGATGGAATTTTACTGTTGAGTAATAAAATTCAAAAACTCAATTTGGTTTGATAATATTGAGACTAAGTAAATTTTTTATATTGTTATTCCTGAGTCGAAAAGAATTTACTATTTTTTTTTTTTTTTTTTTTTTTTTTTCTCCAAAAAATACCCACAAATGTATTTAGAAAAAAGACTAAAAAAACATTTTTTGACAAAACTAACATTGAAATGCAATTTAGCAACTCTTACAGTCTTAAAAAAATTTTTAAAAAATAATTTAAGCGGAAATTTATGAAAAATTTATCAAAAAATTCAAGTCCAACTTTAACTCTGAATAACTTTTAACGGAATATATTTTTTAAAAAATCACAAGAGACCTTTTTTATAAAACGTTTAATTTTCTACAAAATTAAGCCCTAATTTTACTAATCTAATAAGACGGTGAGACGTTAAAAAATTCAGAAGATTGAAAAAAATTTTAATAAGAAATAGAAAATTTAATAGGATTATTTTTTCAAAATTATGAATAATATTTTAAGTTTATTTTAAAAAAAAAAAATGTTAAAGGTCAGATTTTTTTGACTCAGTCTAAATTACAGATCTAAGGAAGCGCTCTTATTCAACCATCAAGGAGGATTCGAAGATGTTGAAGCGTAGATTACAAGAAATTAACAAATGATCATATCGTTTATAATTTTTGCTGTTATTATTATTATTGTACGGAATAGACATGAGTTTATGGTTCTTGTTTTTGCTATCTTTATCAAGATGCACATATCCATGTAAAGCGTATCTGCAGACTGCAAGTATGCATCGCCGCGAAATAATGCAGGATCACCGTGACTAAAGAGGCTAATCATGACAAATGTTAAGACCGGTTGTTGAATTATTATTATTAATCGTATCTTACCGAACCAATTAGAGCCTGAACATTTCTATCGACATTAAAAACATATTATAGTTTATAAAACTATTTTTTAATTGGTAAATTAGAATCATTTAAAGTAAATTATAATCTGACATACTTTTATTATAAAGATAAAAATTTCGATAATTGATATGTTTTTGAAAAAAATTCTTTGATAAGTCATCAATTGTTTAATTGAAACCTCAGCAATTGATTTTATCAAAAATAACAATAAAAAATTTTTATCGTTGAAAAACAATTAAATACTTTCTGTACTTTTCCACCGAATTTAGACGGTAAAAAATTTTTCCCGAAAAAAATAATTATTTTAATGATACGAATTAAATTATTTCGAAACGGAGAATTAAATTTAAAAATGTGCGAAATGGTTGAAGGAAAGAAATAAATGTATATTCTTGGAGCGATCTCTCAGAGGCACCCTTAGGAAATTTGTGGAACAATGAGCCCCCTGATGATGACAAACGTCTAGTAATCTGATATTCGCCCATATGCTATCGCATGTAAGCCCCTGTACCGATACTTGTTAGCAGATATATATATTTTATACACACAGCTACTGTATACATTGTTATGTTACAATTTGTAGGCTCTATAACCTTATAACCAACAACACGATATAATACTAAAAAAACATATCATGGAACTAGAGTTCTAGAGTGGTTTTCTATTATGCTGACAAGCTAAATTATAAAATCATGTTATGTTAGGATAATTTTTTCATTCTAATAAATTATTATATTATCATAATTTCTTCAATTTTTAATTTTAAATTACGAAAAAAATTAATAGAATAATTTCCTGATGTCTTGATTGACTTTATATATCCTTATCAGGCCTAATATGGCCATAAATACTTAAATATTATTTTTTAATCAAAATTAGTTTTAAAACTCTCCAACAGGTGGCGCATTGTCGCTAAATCGTCTCGTATTAGGAAAGTTAAATTTAAAGTATAAAGTTCTTAAACATTTATTTTAATTTCTTTAATTTAATTAGTAATTTTCAATATTCAATTACTAATTTATTAATTTAATTAAGAATTTTTAATATGTAATTAAAAATAAATTATAAAAATTTTTTTAAATCATGAAAATTTATGTTTTGGCTATGTTTCAATTTTCCTCATTAATTTTCATGAAACTTTTTTTTATTGCAATTAAATTTCAGTCACTAATGACAAAAATATGCAACTATTCAATAAACAGCTTAAAAGATTTGTTGTTTAGTATTTGTGGTAGCTTAACGGCTTAAAAGTGTTTCTATTTGTCGGGCAACATGGTTCGAATGGATGAGATGTTAATAAAAAGGGGTGGATATATCTATGCACTCATATATTTATGTATATATATAAATATATTGTGAAGGGGTTGATGAAGAGATCCGGGAAGAGTAGACAGCCATGAAAAGCAGCTGCGGCGATCCTTTCCAACTATATAATTATCGATTCCAATGCCCGAAAGTCCACACATTAAAAAAAAAGTAATAAAGGTGTTAGTTTTGTCAGCAAAGAGAGAGATTTTGTTATAACGACCAGCATCGAGTGGTTTTACTGACCATCAGACTTTTAATGAGGCAAATGCGGCTTTTTTCGAGTAATCTCCCGCTTTTGAGTCTGCGGGAGCAAATCGGCGCTTTGTATGCCGTACAAATTAACTGTAATTTCAAAATAATACAAAGTTTGTGTGAGTAGAACAAACAGACGTAGTGAGAAATAAATTATTATTTTTTTTTTTTTAATTGAAAGGGTTTCTCGGCCTCGATACGAGCAGATGTATAGTTTGTTAATTTAAACTCTTGGACTTGAACTGGGCACGTGAACAAATAGCTCAACGTCATTGAAACCTGGTAAGAGGATCATCTGCTCTTCTAAATTCTTAACTATCTCTTTTATTTGTTTCGGATTTATGGAATAGTTCGACAGATTTACAAACAGAGAACAGAGAGGTGTGTCCGAAAACAACCGGTCAGATTAGTATCTCTTTTTCGGACGACCTAATATTGACGAACCTGACAGGAGTTAACACTCGGTTTGTTTGGATAAATTAGCTTATAATAAATAGTTTAAGTATTTTTAATTTTATTTTCCCAATAATTCTATTTAATTAAATTATTATTTATTATTTAATTTCAATGCCAAGGCAGTATAGCCAAATAGCAAAAGTATGCAAAAAAAATTGTAATAAAGTACACTATGAATAATTAAGATATAAAATTTCAAAATTTTAGATATTAACTTAAGAGAAAATTGTTTTTCTTAAATTTGGAATGTAGTAATGATAAATACAAGAAAAGTATAAATTTGAATTTGAAAATTATAATTCTTTCCAATCTTCTGATTAAATTTGGATTTAAAGAAAAAAAAAAAATTATTTTGAAATGTTAAAGTAAAAAAAAAAAATTTTTTTTTTTTTGGTCGATAATTAACACGACTGATTGCAACTGCAGCAGGAGCTGGAAGGATTAATTCAGAACCTACGACTTGAATCGAATCCGAGGTCGAGAGGATCGGGTATCAATAAATCATTTTGTAAGAATCGAATTCTTAAACGTATATATATAAATGTGTAAGTAAAAAAAGTTTCTTACATCTTGCTCTGTCTCTCTTATTATAAACAATATTTTAAAATACTCTTTCAGTCCTTGCTGCGCATTGATACCTGATGGGAAGGAAGGTGGTAATGCGATACGGGTTAGCTCTAAATCAAATCGATCATTACGCGTAATCAACCGGGTAGTAACCGGTTAAAAGACTAACAGCCACATATACACACTACACTCTAGGGATACTACTTCCTCACATTTTAACGCTCACTTCTACCTGATGTCGATATTTCCCGTACTTATTATTTTTTTTATCCTCTTTATTAGATATTTGTGTATTATAGAGTTCAGCTGCTATTATCGGATTTCAGCGCAATAAGTAATTTACTTTTTTTTCACGGTTTTCAAATTTAACCCTTATTCGATTGATATTACTCTCGGGGTATTGCAAGGTTAATATGGCTTCACGGGGTGTCCCACGCAGGTACAAAATGCCGAAAAAAATTTATTTGCTTCAATGGGATTTTTTATAAAACCGAGAGTTTATTGTTCAAATTTTTTCTTTGAATTTTTTACCAAAAATTGGAAACTTTATCCTGCTGATTTATTCCTCATTGACGTCGTTTTTCTACTGAAAATTACGGTTTTGTCAAAAGGGGCAAGGGGTAGAGAAAAATTAATGAACCGAAACAATTTTTATAAATGTACGGTAGGCAAAAAAAAATTCAATTGAATATTAAATTCGGATTTTGAAATAAATATAAAATTATAAATTTAATATTTTGTTCTTGTAAAAATTTGGGTAAAAATAAGCCAAATTTAATATTTTTTTTTAATTCAAGTGATTCTATATCAAATTTATTATAAAGTCATAATTGTGTCAAAATTTGAACTCCACAAAAAATTTACAACGAATCAAAAAATTTTTTGTACCAGCAAAATTGTACTAAAAATATTTTTAACAATTTTTTGACACAATAAATTATCAATTTTTGTATTCAAAAATTTTAAATCGACTTTTTTGAACTTAAATAAAATATTATAAAAAAAATTCAAAGGTTATTATCTGAAATCAGTATCGTATTACTTGCAAATAAATTAATAAGCATGATAATGATGTATCAATATATATGTTAACCAGAATATATATTAATAATAATTTGTAATATATATAAGTAAGAGAAACAGTAACAGTAGTCGGTCCCAACGTCGTAAATACACAAGTCCCAACAAGTATTACATGACATTTATGAATAAAACCAGGCTCATATAATATAATAGTAAAGTAAATCAGTTGCGAATAAAAGAAAGAATAAAAATTATGAGAGCACGCCCTTGTATACTCGTTTTAATTCCCTCAGATTTATTGCCAAGAGAAAATATAGATCGACTAGTCAATATTACCATTCAGAATATATCTAACGGTTTTTTATTTTCTATACGCGAATAATGTCGCACTGCTTATGTCTCTCTTTTGCGCTTGTTCTTTTTTAAGAAAGATCAATGAACGTGGGACTTTTACTTCGGGACCTATAAGTTGAGATAAATTAGATAGAGGTGGAGATCGAGATGCAAAAGTTGAAAGACATCGAATATCAAATCAAAAACTCCTACTTTTCTTTCATGCAAAGGCATTCAATTTTTTTTACACGAGCAATGTTCATTAATGGGCGGGCTTACAAGGTTGTAAATTAAGGGCGATGATTTTATTCGATCCATAAGCCAATTTCAATGCTGAGATTTATTGTGTCGTTTATTTTTTTGGCAATGATATTTTTTTACTGTTCAAAATTTTATTATGATTATTATCTATATTATTAAGAGAATAAGCCAAATTTTGTGGCCAGTGTATTTATATGATAAAATGGGTTTTTATGGTTAAATTTGATATCGTTGGAAAAGTCTTGACTAGAATTTGTGCCTTTTCATGGTTTCATATTATTCTCGCCAATAGTCAATTTATGATGATAAGTATTTAGGCTGCATTTGAAAATCCTCTATCTCCAAATACATAGTTAAGAATTGACCTTGTATCTTGTGAACTATTGACATTTTTAAAGATATAAGCTCATCTCAGTGTTACACTCATCAAGACCTTTCATTTGAGTACCCACATTAATTTTTCATATATTTATATATTTTAAATATATGTATATATGAAAAATATATCAAAAATGTATGTGTGGGTACTCAAATGAAAGCTCTTGATGATTGTAACATCGGAATGAGCTTATATCTTTAAAAATCTTAATATTTATAAAAGTACAGTACAATTTAATGAAAGTCATTATTTAAAAAAGCAAAATTTTATTTATTTATAGTTTACAAATCACGGCAGTCACGTAGTGACTGCAAGGTTGCTAGTTATTTCTTATTTTATTTTATTTTTCAAACCTTCCTTTTGTCCCTCTCCAAAAATTGAAAAGAGTACACAGTCCAAAGTGTCCTCCCTTTTTTTTCAATATTTATAAGACACTATACTAGCAAAATCACGCAACTGTCCACGCTCCTTTCATAACCATATATAAGTTTGACAAGCATTTAAGAAAGAAGATATTTTCTGCTGTGAGGATTAAATTTTCTGGAGTAAGAGCTTAAGATGAAGATGAATTCAGTGTTAGTTGTTTAATAGTGGAATTACTCGAGGGATATAAGACCATTGGGAATATGAAACTCGGACCACCGTGAATGTACTCTCCAGAGGAATCACTGATAATTTTTAACAAGTGCATCACAGCTCTGCTCGTCAAGAGACACTGAACTATATGTGTATCATAAGTGAGAAGTACATCATTAATCATTCCATCTTCTCAAAATATTTAAAACTTATCAGGATTTTTTTGGGTGATCATTTGCTTTATTTTAACAACAAATTAGTCATAATTTATCATTTATTGTGATGGAAAATTTGTAACCCATCATTTGAAAAATTATTAAAAAAATTCAGAGTGATAAATTTGAACAAATTATTTACATACGAGTTTTGAGTCTTGACTCTGAGAAAAACTGACAAACATCGATCATTGAAGCATGTGTACTATACGCAGGATAGTAAATAGATATTCAGTCGTTAGAATAAACACAAAGCCTGGTCAAATAATAAAAAAAAACGAGAAAACTAGGACAGAATATTTAACATTCTAAGGGATTAGCATCTATCATGTAGAGTTTTTGTTTTGTTGGCGTTCCTTCATCCCACATTATGTTGTTTGAAACTATCTTTGACATTGGAGAACAAACAAATATTGTGGATGTATATGGGCCTGATTGAATATTACAACAATAACAATAATAAGTACGCGAAGGAGTAAAATCCCATTTAACATTTAACACGGACATTTGCCACAGCTAGCAGCTACGAGTTATAGTTATAATAGTGTGATATCTCGCGGGAGTAGAGCCATCCATCATTGGAGCATTATATTGAGGTGACACAAGTGAAGGATGTTTTGGCATCAGCACCGTAGGCGGGTTCCGGAAGTCAATAGGCAATGTATGGAAGCCAGAAAATGTATACATGTAAGAAGAACTAAACGGCGATCTGGACTCTGGAGGTGTGGGCTCTGTCCAAACTAAACCCACTCCAACAAATCCAGTTTATTTTAGTGTCCCTTAAGGATATTCTCATTCTGTGTTATATCACGGAGGATTTTAAGCTCCTGGGCTGTGCTGATGGATCTGATGAATATTCCCATGGGAAAAATTCTTTATACATCTATGAAGAATCGATAAAAATTGAAATAAAAGCTGCTCTGTGTTCTGGATTATGGGATTTAAATTTCAGTCTATTTTTTCTACTAACTCTAAAGTGTAAATATTATTTTTTATACTTTAAAATTTTGTTAAATATTTAAAAGAATAATTTTATTAAATTTTTTCCTTTTATGAAATTTAATAATTTAAAATTTTGGAAAGTAAGTTTGATAGAAAAAAATTAACAGATGATTGATTAAAAAAATTTTTAACTTTTCGTTAAGTATATTCTTATATTAAATATTTCTTTCATTACAAAATTAATTAAATAAAAATAACTAGCAACCTTGCAGTCACTATATGACTGCCGTGACTTGTGAACTATAAATACTTTTGTTAAATTGCACTGTACTTTCTTAAATATTGACGTTTTTAAAGGTATAAGCTCATCTTGATGTTACACTCATCAAGAGCTTTCATTTGAGTACCCATATGCATTTTGATATATTTTTCATTTATACATATATATAATATATATAAAATATATGAAAAATTGATGTAGGTACTCAAATGAAAGGTCTCGATGAGTGTAACATCAGGATGAGCTTATATCTTTAAAAATGTCAATAGTTCACAAGATACAAGGTCATTTCTTAATAATGTATCTAGAGATAGAGCATTTTTAAATGCAGCCTAAATACTTATCATTATCATAATAAATTGACTATTAGTGAGAATGATATGAAACCTTGAAAAGGCACAAATTCAAATCAAGACCTTTGCAATGACACTAAATTTTACTAAAAAAACCGATTTTATCATATGACTATCCTGGACATTAAATTTTTCTTATTCTCTTAATAATATAGATGATAAATTTTCAATAAAAATAAATTATGTTCGGTGTAATTATTAATATTTGTTACATTTGGATAAAACTAATAATGATCACTGCTAAGTGAATTAAAGACGGACTAAATAAGTCAATATATACGAATTAAGATAAATATAAAGTCAACAGTCAATAGTAATAAAACAAAAAATAAAACAATGATATTGAAGTTCCGGGAAAAAAAGTTTTGTTTGTGTTTCTGACAGTTGTAGAGATATTATCCGGGTAAATAATCCCGTGGGATGACAATATTTTTAATTCCAGACAGGATGTAACAGGATCAACGATGAGTCTTCGTATTCGTATTGGGTACGGGTAATATTATATATCGTGAGCCCACCACGCGGCTAATCTACTTTGGAGTTTGTCTTTTTCGCTGCGGAAGACGTAGTCCAAGTCGAGCTCGGGACTCGGGGTTAACTTTTAATCTCCCTAAGTTTTAGGCTCTCTATACTGCTGCCGCTTATACTTTCTACACACTATATTATATTTTTTTACAAATAATAATATAAAAATAAATGACGCATGTATAAATTATGTGAACCATTTAGTATTTTGTTTCTCACTTGGATATCTAGATACAAGCAATTGATGAATCCGCTTATAGACACACCTTCACCGATCAAACATTCATTCCCATGTCATCCTCGATTTAAATTAAATCTTTCGTCGAATAGGGATCAACATAAACAAAAATAATATTTTAATTTATAATTTTTAAGTGACAAATCCAATTCTGTCGAGGAATAAATATTATTAGAATAAATTTATTTTAAGGTGAATTATATTTTTTAAATTATTAACTCATTGTACCTGAAGGACTATAATAGGTCCAGGGACATACATAAAGAGGTGACGGGAACGCGCGATAATCGGCTGTCATTAGCACACCCTGTGGATCCAACATTTTAAAACACAACTCTAAAGACAAATGTCCTCTTAGTTTTTATTCATTCAGACGGTTGAATTATTATTTTATTTATTCAGAAGAATTTTTCCTGTGATGTGAACAGATTTTTTGATTTGTTATTAACTATTAATAATTTAATTCATTTGAAGACAGTTATTTAATTTATTAAATTTTAATAAATATTTTTTAACATTTAATAAATCGTATTTAATGAATAATTTATTAACTGTTAATAAATATTTATTAAATATAAACAAATCCTTCTATCAGTGTACAATTTTTATTATTACAATTTTTGAAGTAGAAAAAAATTTTTATTCTCAAAATTTTTATTAAAAAAAATTTCTCTTCTTTAAATCTTATTTTTGTTTTCATATTTGAGGTATTTATAAATTTTTTAAACATTAAAAAATTGTCAATAAAATATCCGATAGGCGTTTTTTAATTTAAAAATTCGTTGATAAAAAATAAATATACTTTTATTAGATCATTAATTTGAAAAAAAATAACGCCTAGTAATTATTTAACCACAAAAAAGATGTGTTGAATTATAATTGGTCTATTTTTTTTAGTAAAACATTTAAAATTAATTATCGGATGTTTAAAAAATAAAAAGTCTATAAACTTTCTTTCAAATAAATAAAAAGCGTACAATTTAAAAAGACCATTCGGCAGTCGAAATGGAAGTAGATTTCATAATAAATGTAAAAAATCCAAAAATTACTGCGATCGGAAACGACCGCGGCTTGTCACCACGATAGCGTCGTCAATTTACAATGGATCTTTATCAAACTCAACATACTTATTCTACAGATAGATACCGAGGTCAAGTTCGAAGAACTGCTATTGCACAAATAGAGTGCAATAGCAAATTTCATAATTGGCATAGCAGAATAGGACATAATTTTTGGACTACACATATGATATGGTACTTAAATTGAAGCTTATTTAAAGAGCTTTCAGATGCAATTTACAAAAATTCGATAAATTCGATTTTGAAAATTTTGAAATCATGGCATTTCTAAATTACTGGACCGATTAAGCTTATCTTCGAACCTCGGTATCTATGACGTCAAGTTCGAAGAACTGCTATTGCACAAATAGAGTGCAATAGCAAATTTCATAATTGGCATAGCAGAATAGGACATAATTTTTGGACTACACATATGATATGGTACTCAAATTGAAGCTTATTTAAAGAGCTTTCAGATGCAATTTACAAAAATTCGATAAATTCGATTTTGAAAATTTTGAAATCATGGCATTTCTAAATTACTGGACCGATTAAGCTTATCTTCGAACTTGACCTCGGTATCTATCTGTAGAATAAGTATGTTGAGTTTGGTAAAGATCCATTGTAAATTGGCGACGCTATCGTGGTGACAAGCCGCGTTATATCGTATATATATATACATATATAAACTTTTGAACCATATGTATTTTCTGACTCAGCTCGTCGAGTTAAGTCGGAATATAGCAAAATTTTTTAAAAGTTTCGTCATGAGGACCATTGCAATAGTTAGATTTCTATGAAATCTACTAAAAAAAATTACTCACAATAATAATATAAGCCGTAAAAAATGTAATTTTTTATTACAATATTAATATTTATGCGTAGATTTGTATAGAGATGATTTCCTTACAAATATTGTCAGACATTTATCAGTAAATCTTTTTATTTAGTCATCAGAAAAAAAAAAAATAAATAACATGACAATAAAGTAAATAAAATTTAAAGCAACTACAAAAAAAATTCTTCGTCACGGTTAAATGATATTCCTTGTAACTATAACTATAACTACGACTGTAACCGAAAATGAACCGTTAATTTGATAAATCTTGTTCATCAGTACACTATACAAGTTAAAAGTTGTCACGGTCAAACAATGACAGCGAATATGTAATGTGTAATGTGTAATGTGTCTTATAGATCTTTTCAAGTAAAGTGAGAACAAATTAAAAATGCTATAGAGAGTAAACGCTATATTAAGCAAATTGTTTGTTTTTAATACCCCGGTGAAATAAATCCAGAACACTTTTTAGCTTTCAAGTTAATCATCTGTCTTATTTTTCATGCATATACAATACATATATGTGTGTGTATCATATTGTACGAACGAGAGGATGGAAAGTGGATGAGAATAATGATTGACAAACACATAACACCATCTCAGTGTAAAAGTAATAGAGAAATAAACTGTTTGTTTTAGCACACACGATTCCATAACTTACGCCAGACATAAATTTAGACACCAGACAAAGTCTTTAGTTTCATTATCATTAGTCGTGTGTGTCGAGTAGGCGGCCATCAAGACACATTACACCAGGGAATTTTAATTAAAATACATATACTGAGATAAATTTTATTACTTTAATCCGTGTGAGATTACAAGACAACAAACAGACTTTTCT
Source organism: Cotesia congregata (assembly GCA_905319865.3). Lineage (NCBI taxonomy): Eukaryota > Metazoa > Arthropoda > Insecta > Hymenoptera > Braconidae > Cotesia > Cotesia congregata. Next base: position 15,285,247 of record CAJNRD030001124.1, read on the forward strand.
ATTTTTTTGGCAAGCCTAAAATTTTCCAATTATTTATTTTTGAAAAAAAAAAAAAAAACAACTTCAAAGTTAGGCCAAAAAAGCGATTTTTAAATTATTTTTTTTAAATAAAAATTTTGATTGATTTTTTAATAAGTTTTTTATTTTATAAATAATAAAAATATCAATTTTTGAAGAAAATTTTCACTTTAATTGTAAATAAAAATAAAAAATTTCTCAGAAATAGACTTAAAAAAATTATATAAAAATTTGAGACTAATCTTATCAGCAATTTTTGATAATATTAAAGTTAGCCGACATTGATAATTTTGAATTATTAAATTAGAATTAAAAATGTTTTTAAAAAATTACACTTACAATTTTTAAAGTTATTTAAAAATTTTTTTGTAATCATTTTTTTAATAAAAAAAAAACTATAAATTTTTAGATGTCGGCTAACTTAATTTTCATCAATTTTTGACAAGTCTTGCTCACGGACTTTAAAAATCTGAAGAAAATTATTTTTAAAAAAATTTTAAATACGTTTAACCACTCAAAAACTTTAAAAATGTTAAATGATCGAAAAAAAAATTTTTTTAAACTCTTATAAGACCAAGGGGAGGATTTTTGATTGTTTCAACGCGTGAAAACCGCATTTTAAAGGCATCACACCTGAACTAACTCGGTATTAAGGTTTCTTGACACCTCTTACTGGTTGCCCGTACAGTAAAGTCGTATGTATATGTTATGTATAAAATAAAATACAAGGAGTCGCAAGGATAATAGAGTACTCGAAAGGATTGGGGAATAGAAAACGTGGCAAACTGTTATACTTGTTACCCTTTGGACTTGATGGACAGTTAGACGTGTAGACAACATGGAATTATCTTGCCCGACAATAAAACCTCTTGTTATAATTATGACCCCGAGGCCCGGTTGGATCATTTAGACACCATTTTGTTTGAAATTCAATAGCGAAACGGACCACGACGCTATTAAACACTCACGAGGAAACTCGGGCATTATATTCCTACGTAACTTCACCACAATCATCAACCATCAACCGTCTACTTAATGTTTGCTTTTTTTCCGCCGTGACACGTGTATCCGTTGGATTATTTCATTTACGAGCGAGCACTCATGCAGATTAGATCTTCGAATAATCAAAAAAAAATTTATTTATTTATTTATTGAATTGTTAAACGTAAAAATAACTCCTAAAAATTTTTATTACAAGATTGAAGCGAAGATATTTTAGTACGTGATCATTTCTGTATAATAATCACAACAAATTTAAGCCGCTGATTCAGATACTGCTCGGCGAGACATAAAAATTAGACGTTCAAAAGCTACTCAATAGAATTAAAGGGTTTTATACTTTATGAGATTTTTTGCTGAAGCTGAACTTATTTTAACATTTTATATTTTTTATTTTATTTCTTCATTGAGAACAAAAGCGTCAGGAAATAAATTCAAGGAGAAAAAAATAATAATTTTTTTTTTTCATTATATTTTTTACGGCTATGTTCGTAGAGTGGATTCTCAGGATAGCGAGGACATCCCTGTCCTGACTGTGGCCCTTTGGAACTCGAGGAGTAGAAGGAACCAAAGTCCCAGCGTGTGTTCGTCGTAAGTTTTTGTGAAAAAAAGGGTAGAGAAAAGCATAATCGAAAATATATTCGTACGCGTGCATGCGATACGGGAGAAACAAACGTTATAAATGCGATCGGGGAACCGGAAATAATTCGCGGAGCAGAGATCCAAGTATTTTACAACAACGTGGTCTATGTAATGGAATCAAACCTGTCTCGTAAACCAAATTGTGACAATGTGAGCAATGCTCCGAATAATATCTGTACGTCGTAAAGTGTTACTTTAACTCAGCTCTATACCTGTGTTATATATATATATATATATATATGAATATGTTTTTTTAAGCTTCGGTATTCATTAGTTATTTATTTATTGAACTTTTTTCTCGTCTCGCTTCCCTCCGACTTGTTTTTAATTTTTTTCAGCTCGGCATATTAGCGAGATCCCTTTACTTTGCTCTTATTGTGTTATTCTAATAAATTCTGCGTGCTTATATTTAAGAGTTGTGAATATAAGCTGGTGTGTTGAGAGTATTACGTACGGTGTTGGTTCATGGATATTTTAAATTGGAAAGTTTACGAGCACACGCCCGGGATAACAAAACATAACACGTCTTTACGATTTGTTTTCAGTTAAGGCCCTGGTTTTAAGTTGATAGTCTGTTGTTGGTAATAAAATTTCTGGTTAAATGACATGTAGAGTTTTTTTTTCATTTTGGCGAGCGAAAGTAATCAATTATTACATTTTTACTAAAATTTTGCTTTATTTACTGGGTTAAAAAATTTTAATTAATCTATATTATTAAAAGAATAAACAAAATTTCATGGTTTCGTATTATTCTCATCAATAGTCAATTTATTATAAGTATTTAAGCTGTATTCGAAAATGCTTTATCTCTAAATACATAATAAAGAAATGATCTTGTATCTCATGATCGATTGACATTTTTAAAGATATAAACTCATCAAGACCTTTCATTTAAGTACCCACATTAATTTTTCATATATTTATATATATTACATATATGTATATATGAAAAATATATAAAAATGCATGTGGGTACTCAAATGAAAGCTCTTGATGAGTGTAACATCGGGATGAGCTTATATCTTTAAAAACATCAATATTTAAGAAAGTACAATGCAATTTAACATAATTATGAAACGACCTTTCATTTTGTGAACTATTGAAATTTTTAAAGATATAAGCTCATCCCGATGTTAGACTCGTCAATACCTTTCATTTGAGTACCCACATCAATTTTTCATATATTTACATATTTTATATATATGTATATATGAAAAATATATCAAAAATGCATGTGGGTACTCAAATGAAAGCTCTTGATGAGTGTAATATCGAGATGAGCTTATATTTTAAAAAACGTCAATAGTTAAAAAAGTACAGTACAATTTAACAAAATTCATTATTTAATAAAGCAAAATTTTAATACATTAATTTACATTTTAAATAAAATCGTGTCAAAAAAAAATTTTTTAACGATCAATTTGCTTTAGAAAAAATTAAAAATAATATTATGAAGTTAGTATTTATTAAATGGCGTAAAAAAAAAATTTATTAGTATAAAGATTAAAAGAAAAGGAAGTTGAGATTTAGTGTGATTTAAAAAAGCCATGTGTGGCTCGTAGCAGAGCACTTGAAGGATCAACCACATACGCACGTGTGTAATCATCTACCCCAACTTGTACTGAAATCTAAAACGACGTGTGCCCTATCACTGAATTATCTCTTTGTCACTACACTATTTAGCCCTTACCTATAAACTAAAGAGATAACGCAAGCCACGTGCATTTTCTTGAATGTATTATCCCTATCAAAGATGGTACAAGTATTCTCCACTGCATCTGTTTATCCCAAAGTTATTTCAGCCACGCTTTTTGCTATCACTTGACTCGATAACCATCGTAAATTCAATACAACTTTTATAAAAAATCACTACATATTGAAAATAAGATCTCTTTGTTGGAGTAAAATTGATGTTTTTTGAGTCTAAAGATTACATTCTGAAGAAAGGACTTTTTTTTATTCAGTTCTTTTCCGATCGAATTTCAGGTGTAACGTTTGGACGGTCTAATAGACTTTAAATGGACACTGGTCATTTCGATCTTGAGATTTTTATATTACTATTGTGTCGATTGTTGCTTAGTTGGATCAACATACAATGATCAATGATATTTAAATTTTTGACAATAGTTTGCACATTTCGGTCGCTCTTTTTGTGGTTTTTCCACAAGAGTAACGTGAGAAAATTATTTAAAATACGTAACTCTAACTATGTGCATTGTCATTGTGTCATCTGGCTAGTTTTGAAAATTTATAATCTTTTAATCTTATTTAGTAATAAAAAGTAACTGGAGCAAGTGAAGGTAAAACTAGTTTTTTAAAAATAAATTCCTAGTTTAAAATTGTAATTGTAAGCCTGCTTTTTTATTTTATTGACTTATTTTTTAACAGATTTAAACATTGTTAATTGATTAATTAATTGAATAAATTATTAATGCAATAATTATGCCAAATTTAGGCTTAAAATTTTTTTTTAACTTTTATATATATTTTTAAAAAATTATTTATTAAATCTTTAATTATTTCGGAGCAAAAAAAATTTTTTTTAAGACCCAAAATATTTTTTATTTTAATAAAAATGTTCTAAGACCATTTTTTCTCCAATTATTTCTGATTAATTTCACTAATTAGTCTTCTAAAACTCGAAAAAAAAATTTTTGTATTAATTAAAAAAAATAATTTATATCTACGATAATTAAATTTATAATTAGAGTGTCTAATCGAAATAAAAATATGTACAAGCAATTTATATTACAAATATTATTTTTAAAAAAATGAAAAAAGCATCAAATGTGACATAAAAATAAATATTAAGTGGCAAAGTCCCCAAAAGTGCATTGGCAGGATTGAGGTACGGCCGGGATCCCCGTAGAAGGGTCTTATAGAAGTGCGAATGAGCATATACATCACTATGACTTACGAGGGGCATTATCGTCGGTAGAAGAGAATGAGAGTCTACTCGTATCGTGTGTTTGTTGTGAATGTGTGCGAGAAAGCATACGAGCTATAACGTTGAGAATAACCGTATGTGTGTATATTATTAATATATTTGTCGTTAATATATTATGCAGCGAAGCGGCATCAAGACGTTACCCAATGACAATATATTATTACCTGGTGTCCTTCTTTTATCTGGTAGATGCCACGACCAAGTAGAGGCACTTCAGAAATATAACCAGCAGAAGACCCCCTCTTGTTACATCCAGGCAAGCTTAACCGGCTGTCCTGCGCTATACCAACCGATGAATTTAATTCGATTGGAAAACCGGATGCTCCTCCAAAGGTATCAAGTGTACTTTAACTCTTCTTTATGTTTCGATAAATTGTTAATTAATATTTTCATTTTTTATTAAAGTTTTTTTGTAGCGATTTGATAGCGATCTGACATTTTATTTATTTTATTTATTTTATCTACAACTATGGATGTGAAATAGAATTGCAAACGCGCTTGAAAAGAGCAGTATTGAAAATTGTTAACAATTGAAAGAAAACCGACATGGCTTGTGTTACTATTTTATTGTGTTTTCAAGGTATTATACCTGCAATTTTGACACTTATCACGGGGCCCCATCGCTGTTTTTTTTTATGTTTGATTCAGAATGTATTCACTCAAGTATGTACTTTTGATGTCTGCTAAATAGTTTGAAAAAAAAAAACACTTAACTGTCTTGGGAATTTAGAAAAAAATGTTGGTCTTTTTTTTTTTATAATGATTATTAAATTTTGATAGCAAAAATTTTAGTAAAAAAAATTTTTAAGGATCAAAAATAATTTAAAAACTGTATGAAAAGCTTTAGTCAAAATTTTGGTAATAAAAAATTTAATAATAAGTTTTATAATTAAATTTACTATAAAAAAAAAAATCTTTGATGATCGAAAATTGATAAAAAATTTTTATAATGAATTTTGATAATAAAAAAAAATATAAAGTTGTAACAATAAAAATTTTAAGTGAAAAAAAAAATTTAAAAAGTAATAAATAATAATAACGTTGACAATAATATTTATTTTCCTTATAATTATACTGCAATTACAAGATGAAAGATAAATATAAAATTACATCTCGATCCAACTAATACACGTATTTGTAAAACACGGAAATTAGTAATGAATGGGTTCATTCATTGGAAAGTACAATTGTTAAATAAATTGGTGGGTGGGTTTTGATTTAAGATTTAAGAAATAAAATCCCCGGAAGTTATATACCAGCAATGAAAACATAAACCGAATCGACAACCTCGAGGATAAATAGCGTAGGCCGTATAGTCGAGAGTAAAGAGTATTAGATCTAATAAGAAATAAATAAAGGAGTAAAGAAAAAGGAAAAGGAATAAGCTGTTATGTATATAAAGATGTAGAGGTATAAAGATGTTTGAGAGGTAGTATAGGTCGAAGCCTTTAATAAGCGCGAGCATGTGTGGATTATCATCAGGGGTGTCGACAATAGACTTATAACTAGATCTGGGCCGAAAGAAGGGTTGGATAGACGAAAGCAGAACTAAAAAAAATACAAGATAAAATAAAAAGGGGAGCACGTATGTATACGTAAAATAAATAGGAACGCAAGAAGTAACAGGGGGAAAGCCTCGTAAATCATCGGTTAACGCACTGTTTAGGCGGGGCGGTTTCACGGTGGGTACAGTCTATGCATGGTATGGACACTAAATAATTCCACCACTCGCGATGGGGTGCTAAACAAGCCTTTTGCTTCATATAAACGCTTATAACCCGAATATAATCCCTACTTTGCTTTACAAGCATACTTACGAATCGGAATTACTTACAAATTGACGTCTTTATACGTTACTTTTATGTTATGTGTTTGTCGGGTCATTTTTTTTGGCTATTGAAAGGTAAAATTTTTTTTTGAGCAGAAAAATTTCATATTTTTCGTTCAATAAAATTTTTTTTATTGAAATTTTATCTATATTATTAAGAGAATAAGAAAAATTTTGTGTCATTGCAAAGGTCTTGATTTGGATTAATGCCTTTTTAAAATTTTATATCATTCTCACCGATAGCCAATTTATTATGATAAGTATTTAGGCTACATTCGAAAATGCTCTATCTCTAGATACATAATTAAGAAATGACTTTATATCTCGTGAACTATTGACATTTTTAAAGATATAAGCTCATCCTGATGTTACACTCATCAAGACCTTTCATTTGAATACCCACATGCATTTTTGAAATATTTTTCATATATACATATATATAAATATATGAAAAATTGATATGGGTACTCAAATGAAAGGTCTCGATAAGTGTAACATCAGGATGAGCTTACATCTTTAAAAATATCAATAGTCAAGAAAGTACAGTGCAACCTGATATAATTAAGAAATGACCTTGTATCTTGTGAACTATTGACATTTTGAAAGATATAAGCTCATCCCAATGTTACACTCATCAATACCTTTCATTTAAATACCCACATCAATTTTTCATATATTTATATATATTACATATATGTATATATGAAAAATATATAAAAATGTATGTGGGTACTTAAATGAAAGCTCTTGATAAGTGTAACATCAGGATGAGCTTATACCTTTAAAAATGTCAATCTTTAAGAAAATATAGTACAATTTTAAAAGTCATTATTTAATAGAGCAAAATTTTATTTATTTATAGTTCACAAGTCACAGCAGTCACGTAGTGACTGCGAGGTTGCTAGTTTGATAAATTAAAATTTTGAATTTATTGAACTTTTTTTTTTAATTATACATCAGAAAAAAAGGACTATTTTTTAAATAATTAATAGTAACATTTTTTTTTTGAGAACGTTTTTTGGATTATTCCTCTGCATAAAAAATTATTTATTTTTTTTTTAAGAGATAAATATTAGAATGCGTGAGTTGTCTAAGCTTTTATGAAAACACACTTGAGAGCCACGTCCTTTATTCGACGGAGCCAATCCAAAGGAAGCATCTTCCTCCCTTCGATGAATGTCAGATAAGATTAAATCTGTAAACTATTTATAAAGACAACCCGTTTTGCATTATAAGCAACTCTTCGACATACCGTAGGGCGTGGCTACGTCGTTTTTTAAATTTTTACACACTGCTTCCATTTTATCTCTCGACAACTGGTTCCTCATCAACTCATAATAAACATAAATATCAATATATTAGACTCTTCTTCCATTACACTAGATCATCAGCTTGCGAGAAAAAAATTTTTAAAAATCCTTAAATCCATAATCTAACAATAAAAGTTATCACAACAATTCATAAATTTGTTTACCTCAAATTAAATGATGTTATAATTTTGGTAAATAAGAATTTGAGTTGTTTAATTTTTAGTTTTTGATAAAAAAAAAAAAATAAAGGAAGAGAATTATAAGAGAATAAAAAAAATCTCTCGAGATATCATTAACACCTTAACATTTCAACATAGCATTCGTCTTGCTTTTTGAAAGGCCGCGTTAATCCGGCGCGCGGTCGCGTTTTAAGCAAGGCAGCACACGCGATGCGACATATTTATGGCTTGTTTTTAAATATTAAATGATACAAAGGTGCCGCATTTATATTTGAAGGTACAAATAATATCTAAAGATAACTTTTTTATCGTATATAATATCCACAATGGAAAATAAAAATAAATAGGTAATAAAAATAATAATGAAAAGCCGTAAAAATTAAAAATAAATAATCCAATTTTGCATAGCCATTTTTAAATTTTATTCGCAGATTCACGAACACGCGAATTGAGATGTTATATTAGTTATCTCACCGGGGTAGCATGACGAATCACAAGTACTAATTTATTGCTGCTTACTACAAATAAAAATAATAATTATTTAAATTTTCGATAAAAAATTTAAACGACTTTTTATTTCAATATAAATATTTACTAGCAACCTTGCAGTCACTATATGTGACTGTTGTGATTTGTTAACAATAAATAAATAGAATTTTGCTTTATTAAATAATGACTTTTGTTAAATTACACTGTCATTTTTTAAATATTGACGTTTTTAAAGATATAAGCTCATCCCGTTGTTACACTCATCAAGAGCTTTCATTTGAGTACCCACATCAATTTTTTATATATTTATATATATTGTATATATGAAAAATATATTAAAAATGCAAGTGGGTACTCAAATTAAAGCTCTTGATGAGTGTAGCTTCGGGATGAGCTTATATCTTTAAAAATATCAATAATTAAGAAATGACCTTGTATCTTGTAAACTAATGACATTTTTGAAGATATAAGCTCATCCCGATGTTACACTCATCGAGACCTTTCATTTAAGTACCCACATGGTATTTTTTATATATTTTATATATATGGTATTTGTGAATATATAATATATATAAAATATATGAAAAATTGATGTGGGTACTTAAATGAAAGGTCTCGATGAGTGTGACATCGGGATGAGCTTATATCTTTAAAAATGTCATTAGTTCTCAAGATACAAGGTAATTTCTTAATGATGTATCTAGAAATAGAGCATTTTCGAATGCAGCCTAAATAGTTATCTTATTAAATTGACTATCTGTAAGAATGATATGAGGCACAAAGTAAAATCAAAACCTTTGCAATGATACTAAATTTTACTAAAAAAACCGATTTTATCATATGACTATCGTGGACACAAAATTTTTCTTATTTTCTTAACAATATAGATAAAATATTAGTTATCTCACCGGGGTCGCATGAGAAATCATAAGTACTAATTTACTGCTGCTTGTTCACAAATAAAAATAATAGTTATTTAAATTTTCGATAAGAAATTTGAATAACTAACTTTAAAATATTTTGGAAGTTTTTTAAGAATTTTAACAACATAAAAATACGCTCGTAAATTTATAATATCTATATATTATTACGATTATGAATTATAAGTTATTAAATAGTCTATAATCCAGATATTAAATTGAACAACGAGAAACGCATGTTCGCGTGATCGAGACTACTCTATAATGTATATAATATTACAGTAATATAGGAATTGAGCATCAAGGGTCGTTGCCGGATTATTGGTCAATGCAGGTGGACAAACTCCCACATGATGACATATGCTGGGTATTGTCGATTTTCTATTGCATGGAAATATATTAAATATAAAAAATATAAAAAAAAAGAAATACTTTTATGATGGAAATAGTCTAATAATATACCGGAGAAAATGAATAGCCTATTGGGTTCCTCGAATGCATTGATACTATTGGATAATACATTATGCCAGGATGAGTCGTGCTCAGTAGATAATGTACAATAGAAAACTTGCATAACATTTTTAGTATTTGAAAGTTATATGCGCATGGTTAACTTGTACGCCAAGAGTTTTTTATGCACGCGATGTATGAAAACTTTTTCTGTGTAAATGTCAATAGCTTGCAAACTAACTTGTTTTTTCTCGTTCATTTATTATTTACTAACTAGAATTCGCTTATACTAATGCAATCATGTACAAAGACTGCTCAATGTGTTTAACAAGACCTATGCTTTGTTATTTTTAATCATTTTTGTGTAAGTCGCTATAGTATAAGCGATATTTATAGATAAATTTTATTTTATTATTGGCTACTGACAAAGAATTAGTCACTAATTTGTAGAAAGTTTTGATATTACTAAAGAATTTTTAAAAATTCAATACCGCTGTTATTTTATTTATTTAAATTTATCAAATAAACTTTCCTTTTAAATTAATAATAAAATATTTATTTAATTAAACTGTCTAATTAATGGAGAAAATAATTCAACGGATTCTTGAGTGGAGAATACTCACTTTCTAATATTTCTTTAGTTTGTCTGCAGATAAACTAATGTCGTGACTTCTTATTATATTCAATATGTCAAGATGTATGAGTAAATATAATGAATAATGACTTTTAATTAAATAACGTAATCATTAAGCTTTTAATGATTAAAAATATTTATTAAAATTTTTTTATTTACTTTATTTTTTTGTATATTAATTTAAATAATAAATAACCGAAAAAACTTGCTGTGTAGTGTCGAAATAATTTTTTTTTTTAAATATCTGATGTTAAATAATTCGCTACGGAGATTAATACCAAAGTCAAAGCCCATAAGTAGTAGAAAAATAAAATATCCGCATCGAAAAATTACTATCCCAAGAAATGGGATTGTCCATGCTTTAGCTGAAGGATAAGGTTCATCAGTTCACTCACAGTCATTGATTTTGCTTTTGCTCGTAAGTTATAATACTTAGCTCGGCAATAAAGGTAAAAATAAAACGGTGAAAAATGTTGCAATGGTTAATGCTTAATACGGCCTTACAATGTAGTCAATTTAAAAAGTAATATCCTTATCATAATTTATTATAAGTAAAAAAATTGTTAAGTACACGTTAATGCGATTTTATTGCTATCATTAACGATTTTATTAGTTTTTAATTCGGATTCTTATCTTATAGATCGATTATTAAAAATATTTCCCGTTCGAGTGGACATTGTAATCTTCGGGGCTCTAATATCTAACCAAAGCGCAATTGGCAGGACAGAAATAGTTTTTCTTTGCCGATAGCTCCTCCATAATCGCCACACTATTATATATTCCCACTGTAATTTCATGCATCATACATTTCATACATCGTTTTATCGATCACGAGCACTGGGGGTTTGTTAACTTTTTATTCTACTACTGTGTATTACCATTGCAGAATATTTCCTCAACAATTGTTGGTGTATGTTCAAAAGCACTTATTTCTACAACGCGATACAAATTTTTATTGGCCATTTTTATTAAACTTTTTTATATTTTACTCCTCGAGTAAGTATAAATAATATAATAAAGTAATATTGAACAACTTTAATAAACGTTTATTTAATACTTTACAAGTATTTTTAACACTTGTAGAAATTTTATCAATAGTTGTTTTTTTTTTAATTTAAATAATATTTAATTAGAAAATTATTTTGAATAAAAAATTTTTATTCAAAATTTGGAGCCAAAAATAATTCCTTAATTTAAAAATTTATTCTCAATTTGATTAAAAATGTAGAAATAATTTTTTCATAAAAAATTTTTCCTCCATTCCCTTACAATAAAAAATCGATTGAATAATTATGTAAAATAATAATAAATACTTGAGCTAGCTTGACAAAAGCGGCAAAAATTGAATAGCTTCTTAAGAAGAATTTAAAAATATATTTTTGATCGAGGGTTCGTACATTCGCGACCTAATTTTTGTCGTGGCTCGTGAATGCAAGTAATGTTATTGTAACAAAGCCCTTATATTGAAATACTTTTTGACTTTCCGAATGCCATCTGCTTCGTCAAGTACATATAAAAAACGTTTTGCTTGCAGAAAATACGGCGACAATGTATGTATACATTGACATACATACATACATCTATATATATATATACCTACAATGCAACACACAAACTTTTGTTTGTCGCGATTGCAAATATGAATAAACTTTTTCATAAGAGTGTCAAGTATGTCTTGATACTCGTGATTTAATGTGCTCCAGGTTCCAGGGTAACTTTTCTGCTATTCTACTCTGTATAATTGTAGTGTCTCTCCTACTTATTAATTCTACATATATATCTATGTACTCATACTCGTCTTGACACTGGTAGTGCCTTTTTTCCCTACGGGAGTTTAGTTCTCTGTTCGCTCCTTTTAGCATTAACAGCGCACACGAGACATTGCAGCTCTACTCCGGTAGAGCAAAAATATATCACATATAATAGTATAGGGACAGAGCTCGATTGTGTTACAGTTACATATTTATCGTGTAACAAATAGGCGTACGTTGTGTTGTGATATCGCTGGTTGCTGCTACGCTGGAGGATACTATACCGCCGGACTGGTTCCGTTCTTACTCTTGGGGCTGGCCTATATTTTATCACTTCTCTTTATTATTCCTGATTCATTTTTGGGTGTATGTATGTAATGTATAAATATATTTATGTGTACTAACTGATGATGGATATCCTGGGTTTGCATTAACGTTTTGCCTTAGGGATTCAGCGACACAGGGGCAGCTGTTGCTGTTTCAGAATATATGAAACATTTGCGGTAACACGCTTGGTGATTTTGACAATGCTTATGGAATAAACAAGTCAATTATCTTGGACAATGTCAAAGACTAACTAGTTGTCATATGTACATATATTATTATTATTGTTATTATCATCGTTGTAATATATATAAATCAATTATTCTATTTTATATTTCTATTGATATAATTGATACGTATTTATAGGGGAGGTTCCAGCAGAATGACAGAAGGAATTTTAAAATTATTTTTTTTTAAACAGCAACAGACGATAAAATGTTTTTTAATTTTTTTTTGATAATAAATTTTTTTTTCAATAATTTATTGACTAGTAACCTTGCAGTCACTATTATTAAATAATGACTTTTGTTAAATTGCACTGTACTTTCTTAACTATTGACGTTTTTAAAGATATAAGCTCATCCCGATGTTACACTTATCAAGAGCTTTCATTTGAGTACCCACATGCATTTTGATATATTTTTCATATATTCAT
>CAJNRD030001124.1:15306537-15629519 GCA_905319865.3 Cotesia congregata
AAAGCTCTTGATGAGTGTAATGCCAGGATGAGCTTATATCTTTAAAATATATATTTTATATATGTATATATAAAAAATATATCAAAAATGCATGTGGGTACTCAAATAAAAGCTCTTTTGATGAGTGTAACTTCGGGATGAGCTTATATTTTTAAAAACGTCAATATTTAAGAAAGTACAGTGTCATTTAACAAAATTCATTATTTAATAAAGCAAAATTTTATTTATTTATAGTTCACAAATCACGACAGTCACACAGTGACTGTAAGGTTGCTATATAGTTTTAATTATTGTTAAAATATAAAAAATAAATATTTTAATATAATTTTTTTTTTTTTTGAAAAAAAAAATTGGAAAAAGAATAAGAATTCTTAAACGGAAATAAAATATATAATTCAATGTTGAATATAATGAAGTGAGTAATGAAAAGAAATGAATTATATATAATGTAATAAATAAAAGATTTTTTGTTCACATGTTATACATGTAACATCGGACATAGTTATCCTGACTCGACCCCGTGGCTTTTGTGTCAGCGGTTCACATTAATTTATTCGAATTAATGATGAGCATTACATCGTGATATGTTCTCGCGAGATGAGACACAACTCTCAATCTAACCCTTTAGATTTCATTTGTAATGTCTGTAACTCAGTACTAAATTATACACAACAGCGACTCCAGCGGAGCACGGATTTATTGAATCACCCGATTAAACAGAACGACACCGCAGGGCCTGTGTCATCTCTTGACTTCAGAGTCCCTCTGTACTCCCTTTTAGTTAACTCTATGTGTTGTATTGTCATTTGTAATTCTTTCTCGCTATAATTCTCGTACTCAATACGTCGCCCGTCGGGATAGGAGTCTGCCCCTTTATTTTTGTTCGGACCAAAAGTATATCGAGCTTCTCACTCGTACTGGGAACGCACCAAATTTGATTACGAGTTTTGATTGATACACGCTCGATTAACTTGTAGAGAAAAATTGCAAATATTAGATTTTTATTTCTTCTATTTTTAATATATTATCATTGTTATTAGCTTACTGTCGTAGACGGGGTTATTATTCATGCATGCAGTTAGCATAGAAAAATTGATCAGATCAATAATCAACCGGGTAAGGTATATAATAGATTATATTGTACACAAGGTAATATTTACATATTAAATATGTAATATGTTTGTCGACTGGCGCCGGGAAATTTGATGCGACTTTTGTAATAATTTATTTAAAAAATTAAATTAAATAATTTATCAAATTTTGAAGAAAAATAATTTTTTTTACTCATTAGTGACTTAAAAAAAAATATTATTCAGTTATGAAGAACTCGACTATTAATTTTATCCGTCATATTATTTAGGGTTGTTTACGTAAATATATTAGAAAACAAGAAATAACAATTTAATCCGGATATTTAAATAATAAACGAAGTTTTGGAGTGTAAATGCACGGTTATTAGTAAAACAGAAGGAATAATGGATGTTAATTGATGGTTTATTGCATAGTTTATCAGTGGGACACGAAAGACGTACACAAGTGTGGTGAAGAGTCAGGTTAAAAAAAACGCGTTAGAAATAGAGAGGCTAATATGTATAATAATAATACGAGCAAAGACGTAGGGCTTTGATCGCAGCTGTCACATCCCACGACCCCATCATGAATTTATCAATCATTAATTCAATACGATTATACTACTACTTATACATATAGAATGTATGAACATATATATAGCATAGATGCTTCGTGTTGCCCAGAGGTCACGAAATCGTTACACATATTTATGTTTTCCGTGTAATTTCTACTAAACACATACTATTGTAGAGAAATACTCGTAGAATAGAATATTATTTTGTTAAATACATTTTTTTTGATTCAAGTAAATTTTATTTGATTTAAGAATTTTTCTCTTTATAGGAAATTTTTATTTATTGTCGAATTATTGAATAAAATAAAGAGAATTAAAATTTATATTTACTAATCAAAAAAGATTAATTGTTAATGTATTAAAATGATGAATAAAGTTTATTTGATAAGTTATTAGTTATTAGGAAAGCGAATAAAACCAAATGATGTTTCTTCTCTCGGTTATTTACCGGCTTGACGTCGTATTACCGTCGGCTTAAGATCTAGACTGTTGAGCACCAAAAGCCGAATACTTATGACGAGTCCTTCGGGAATTTATATACATATATACATCTGTGAATTAGTCGGTACCTTTGCGAAAACATGCGAATGAAAGGTTTGGACGTTGGATCACTTTTTACGACACGTTATATTTAAACGCTCGTTCTTTTAAATTTATATTAAATATATATAGATACTCAACTGTAAAATTCGATAGAAATTCGTGTTTACTTAACAAAATTAAATTAAATTAAATATATAATTTTAATTATATATTTACACCGAAGACTTCAAAATCTAAACGATAGAATATGTTATTTAAAACGTGTTTCTAACCTAATAGTTATGTATTAAGTGGATTAAAGATTAGCTCGGTTATAATTTAAAATCTATTTTTTTTTTTTTAGGTTTTGTTTTCTTATTTAGTTTAGTAATAAGCCTTCTGCTCGTCTAAACTGATTAAATAACAGCTTATAATGGTTTTGTAACCGCGATCTCTATTTCACAATCTCAATTCTCATTTCAAATAAAGCCTCTAAGTTTCATAAAAATATTTTACTCTTTTTATATTATATCAGCGTTTATTTCTAAGAACCAGCTCGAGAAAGAATCTAATCCCTGTTCTTAAATTTTAAACTCCCAAAAGTGAATAATATCAAAAAATAAACCAGCGTATTTTATAAAAAAAATTTCCAAAAATACAGATCTTTTACAAAGGGTTAAGATCTATCAACCAATTCTCACAATATTTTCATTGTTATATCCACCCTAGAAGTATCAATTGTTCGTAATTCAGAGTACAAATACCTAGAATGTCCAGTAGCCCTACAATGACACGTATCTAACATCAATATCCCGAAATTTGCCGAAGTGTTTTCAAAGAATCACAGTAGAAAGCAAATAATCAGAAAACACACTCGTGTCCTTTGCTATCCACGTCAGCCTGGATTATTTATCTTTTTCTCCCCAAAATACTTTACTCGACCGTCTACACTCAATGTATCAATACGGCAATCTAAATATTTGCTAGTCAGATTATAGTCACTCCCCAGTACCGCTTCTGTTGAAATCGAGTATTTTTATACCTCCCTTTTCTCACATCCACCTTCTATCCCTCAAAACTTGCTTAGCTCTTATATACTTTATTCCTTCCTATACATTCACCATTACCCGTTAGCTCCCTCGCATTGACATCTGTCTTAAGTTCGTCTTCTATTGATATGATCATCATCAAGATCCAACAACCAGCATCACCTAGGATTCGAGCTGGGGCTTAAACTCTTTACGATTAGCCGGATAAGACAGCAGTAAAATAGAACGTAATCTCAAGGAGTGATCTTGTTTCGCGTGAAAGGTGAGCCACTCCAGGTGTGCTGTACAAAGTGCTCTATCGTCAATCGGTGATGATACTGCCTTGATCTATCGTCTCTTTGATCGACCACGTATTTACCTAATTTTTTATAGCTTTTTATCGTGCAACCACCAAATCATCCAGTGGCTAATAGCAAAACTATTTTACTTTTCCGCTCAATGACATTTTTTCGTTGGTCCCCTGCTCAAACATTTGCGGCACATCAGAGAAACTACGCCCTCAATAACCAATGGGATTACTCGGAATAGTTCCCGACTAATCGAGCGTTCTCTGGCTTAAACGATTTGCGATTACTTGGGACATAATAATGAATCCATACTATATCCAGAATCCAATGGAGAGGAATGAATCTTCTTGACTCGAAAAAAAAGACGGACATTGTTCTGTTATTTGCATTATTGATGCCATGACAATGTTCGCTGGTAATCTTGGGACCAGTAAAATTTGGACAAATAGTTTTGCAATGTGTTATATGTTGTAGGAACAGGATCAGGACTAGAACCAGACAAAGGAACAAGGAACCTGATGCAGTATAGTTGATAGTTGATGCAGATTCTTAAAATCAGCGGTTAGCTAATTCGAAAGCGGATACACAACGTCAACAGCTGTCACTGTTTGTTGGTTTGCACGAGGGATTATTTGAAAATAGATCGAGGGGGATGCTGTATGGTGGTCGCAGTGGTATCGCACTCAATCATGAAATGTAACGCCAAAAGATAATCCGTATTAATGATTGTTGCGGGACATGTATGCAGGTCCTGACCTAATAAACAGCAAAGCCGTGTTATTGATTTTTTTTCTTTCTTCTTTTTGCAACCAATATTCAATTGCACTCTTTATTTTATTGAATTATTACGACCAACTGTTTACTATCACGGATTAAAGTTTTACGTTGATTGGAAATTTCTATTTTCTGTTGATCAATTTTTATTCCAAGTGCGGAATTTATTTACTCTTGCGCTGATAGAAGAATTTATTAATAATTAATAAATTAATTTATTTATTAACTCAACATAGGATAAAAATTTTTTAGTTTTCAATAAATACTTATTAAAAGAAAATTATATTTTTAAAAGTTTAAAAATATTTATTATAAGTTAAAAAAATTTATTATATTATCGGGTGTTAGAAAATTATTTAAAAACTTTATTAAATATTAAAAAATCCTTTTATCAGTACGAAAATAACAGAATAAGGGTTAAGTGTATAGACACTACGTCTACTCAGTATAGTAGTTCATGACGCCGTCGAGAGGTGGCTTCCGCTTCCGGATTGGCGCAAGCCGCGTATTCTTCAAGAGCCCGTACTGCGTACTTGTAGCATATAGGAATACTATTATATGATATACAAAGCACTCGTATCAGCGAATTGATGCTTCGTAGGGCACTTGGGCACGTGGTAAGCCAATGAAGAGGCTCAAGGCTCAGCCACCAATCGCTTATTCACTTTTGCCAGGAACACGGAGAGTCCTTTGGCTATCTTGAAAGAAGATCTTTTCGTCAAGCCCTCGCTTTTGATCTTCATATACTTTATATACCTTAAACAGTATCCTATCCTACGGAATTCTATCCTCTTTCTTTATTATTTTTTTTATGCACACGCTCGAGAGTGACAACTCCAAACCGGGCATCAAGACCCTCGTATCACTCGAACATTCTATGCGCTTGAACGGTGGAACAAAGGGTTAGAATCATCAACTTTCAGCACGCTTTTGAGGATAAATTTGTTGTTTTTACTCTTTTTTTAAAGCCATGAGGATTCTTTTAATACTTTAGAGAATTTTTAAGGAAATTTTATAAAAAAAACTCACCCACGATGATCGTCGACGCTTATTTCGATGACATGGAGAATATGTTAACCAATTGGTTGGACGGTATCTTCAAAAGACATCAAAATACTGTTTAGTATTTTCCTTGTGCACGTGTCGAAAAATCTCAGAGCAGTGGTTATTGTGGAACCTGAAAGAAAAAATAATATAAATCTAATTATGTAAATTCCAATATTAGCTACTCCACTCAACTCAACTCTGCTCGTACAATAGTTGTTACTATACTAAACAACTATCTCATGTTAGTATTCAGTAGAGAAAAAATTTAGTCACATGGGCGTATATTTATGTGTTCGTTAAAGAGAAACCGACAGTCGCGTTATCAAAATACTCGAGAAAAACGTGCTGCGAGCACGTACCAAAACTTTAATCCCTTGGGCTACTGTTTAAATAATAGTTGCTTTTGAAATGTTGTCGCGTGTGTTCTTAAGCCACCATACACTACAAGTTTGACTAAAATAAATGTCCCACTGTTTAAAATTTACACTAACCTTGTTGTAAAAGCAGAGCTAGTGGTTACTAAACAATTATCAAACATACTTTGTCATAATATTTTTTTAGACGGTATATTTTTTATTTTTTTCTTTTATTTAACCAGATATTTATCTATTTTAATTCTTGTAAATTTACTTAATGAAACATGTTTTTAAATTCAAAACATATATAATATATCTAAGCTTACAGCAAATCCAAACAACAAAAAATATATTTTTATATCAACTATATTTTTTTAGATTTTCAGTCAGTCAATTTAAAACTATCAAAAAATTTTTTTAATTTAATTTAAAGCCTATTTTATTAATTTTTGAGTAAGTTTTACAGAAATTAATTAATTTTGCCATTAAAAAATTATTTAGAAAAAAAATGGTAGCATTCAAAATTTTGAATCAATTTTCAAAAATTTCAAAATTTAATCCATTAATAATTGTAAGATCTACACGGCTTTAAAATTTTTTAAATCTGCATTTGAAATAAAACTGCAATCTTAAAAATAGTCAAATTGACGGATCAAAAAAATAATTACAAGCCTTGAGGCGGTCATCTTTTGGACGGGCAGGCTACCGTGCGCTCAATAAATATCCCGCGGGTCTGACGAGCGTGCGATTGATCTCGAGACCCGTAAGCTTGTAATTGAGATATTGCTTATACCCGATCATTTTATTCTTTATCCGTTATGCAAATAAAATCCTCTATTACACGATATAAAATTAAAGTTACTATCTAAACATGTTTACTTTTATTTTTCTCTATTAATAATATTTACACACGCATATATAAATAACTAACAGCTAAACTTGGTCATTAAAATTTATTCATTAATTATTTGTTTACTCGATAAAAATGATAGTTATTTTAATTAAAAAAAATAACCAGCTGATATTCATTTTAATAATTTAATGAGCTATTATTTTTTATCCTCATTCAGAAGATAAGTAAGTAGTAATAATAATCAGATAAAAATAAATTTATTTAGATGTTTGTGTACAAAAAGCCTTCTGGTTTTTTTTAAATTTTTGCATCGAGCAATCAAATAAATAATAAACACTAGAGGCTCGCAGCAAGTTGGTAGCAAATACTAACGGCAATACTTACCAAGTAAGAGTGTGTAATAATTTTTTTATTAATGGAAATAGAAATGACTATGCGATCGCGTGTCTACAGCCCATGATCATCTGTGCTGGAGAATGACTAGATAATTCTCGACCCCTATTTTCAAGCACCGTGCAACTCGTTTAGTTATACCGTGACTACTATACCAAGACCAGAGTAAGAGGCGTAACATCATACTTTAGCGCACTAGTGGATTATCCGGGTGATAATGTTCTTGATTAATCTTCAGCCATACGTTTTAAAAGTAATCACAATCTAACTGATCAAATTGCTCGTTTATTTTATCGATAAAAAGCTGTTTACTCACCATCTTTAAATATTTACACTCAGCTTATTCTCACACGCTCAACTCTGTCTTCATTTTCGATTTAATTACCAATCGCTGATCAGTTTTAAATTTAACAATATTTTTACAAACAATAAATACAAGTGTGTTTTTTTTAACAACTTGTGAGTTTAATTGATTTTTTATTTCTAATATTACAGACCCGTTTATGAGTCTGTCTATAACATAATTATCTGTATAGGAAGTTTCTATATTTGAACTATGTAATCATTTATTTAAATTATTTACGTCATTGTTTGTTTGAAGATTGAATAAATTTTATTTGTTAAATAATTATGAGAAATTTTATAAATACTTGAAAAATTTTTGAGAGTAAAAATTTTGAACTAAGAAAATTATTTTGAAAAATTAAATCATCTATATTACTAAGAGAATAAGAAAAATTTTGTATTCAGGATAATTATATGATAAAATTGGTTTTTTTAGTGAAATTTAGTCTCATTGCAAAGATCTTGACTTAAATTTGTGCCTTTTCAAGGTTTTATATCATTTTCATCGATAGCCAATTTATTATGATAAGTATTTAAGCTGCATTCGAAGATTTTCTATCTCTAGGTACATAATTAAGAAATGACCTTGTATCTTGTGAACTATTGACATTTTTAAAGATATAAGCTCATCATGATGTTATACTCATCAAGACCTTTCATTTGAGTACCCACATCAATTTTTCATATATTTACATATATATTATATATATATATGTATATATGAAAAATATATCAAAATGCATGTGGGTACTCGAATGAAAGCTCTTGATGAGTGTAACTTCGGGATGAGCTTATATCTTCAAAAACGTCAATATTTAAAAAAGTACAGTACAATTTGACAAAAGTCATTATTTGATAAAGCAACATTTTATTTATTTATAGTTTTTAATTAAAGAAAAAATTTTTGTCCATTGAAAAAATTTTCTTAATCTTTAAAATGATTTTTTTGAATCAAGAATTTTTTTTTTTATTAATTTACAACTTTTTGTTAGTACTTAAAATAGTTTGAAAATGTTTTTTGATCCTTGGACACCATATTGAGTTCGGAAAAAAAGCAGTAAGCAAAGTTGGATCTTTATGGGATGTAAAGGGGAAACAAAAAAGAGTTTAATTTGAAGAAAATATATGCGGATAACGTGGTCGCATTTGCAGGTAACCGGTGAACCACGGGCCCGGCAGGAGGTCGTCCTGGTTCGCGTTCCTTATGACGTCATTTATCCTCTAGTGGAGATGTTGGTCTGTATAGTGTGTGTCGTTAGGTCCGTAAGTGGATGTTTATGTTAGTGTAAGCAAGGTATCGGGATCGCGTGCTGTTCTTGCTAATTGCAAACAGATTTATTGAGTGAAAAATTTCACCTTTTAAAATTATTATAACGCCTTTACTGGTACTCGGTTTTAAAACCAGTATAACAAAATATCTCACGTGAAATTGCAGATAGTCACGATGATAAACAACAAACTTTATCATTTTTATTTCATTCTTTATTGCTTATTATAAATTTTTATTTATTTTATTAGTTTTTCGAGAATTGTATATAAAAACGCATATAAATATATCGATAAAATTAAAATTGATTGGAGATTTAATTTATTTGTTCACCGTAGCTAAGCCCAGAGTATAAGTAAGAGGTATCTTGTATTAACTTAGTTGGGGGAGAATCCGATACCTGGTCAATGGCGAGTGCTGAGTGGAATTAAATGTAGATGGTTTAGTTCGGAGATAGAACTTCGTAATATAAAGATACATTTATTTATAAAAAATCCACGTGAAGGAAAAAAAGAAATGAAAAATAAATAAAAAGGAGGAAGGAGCATTAGCGTCTTTGATGTGCCGCGGGATATCCTCTGTGGCATCTCTCCTTCATACCGCGACTCATAGCTTGTCACTCGGGATTCGGTTCGCGCGATTGAGCTATCGAACTGTGTAACTGGATGTATTACTTTTTATTATAAAAGCTCTCGACATTCTTCGGATCGGATTCCCTCTCATGAGACTACATGAACCTTGTACGCCGCAGACGAGCTATTCAGCTCTTAATTATTTATTTATAATTAACGCGGAAAAAAATCCTGTTGAAATTACAGGAAATTCTACAGATTTAATTCTATCAAATTTAGATTTTTAATTTTTATTTTTGTGTGTTAAAAATTCTTAAATTAAATAATTTGACTATTTAATTTTTACAGTTGTAAATTTGACCATTTTTTTGTACTCCAAAAAAAAAGGAAAAAATTATGCTGACAAAAATTTTCTGGCTCAGAATTTTTTTGAAATTAATAATTAATTATTAAATTATTTAAAATTAATCAAAAAAAATTTACTTTTATCATTTTTGCAAATTAATTCCATTAAATTAAAAAAAAAATTTTTTCTGAAAATTTCCTATAAAATTTTAACAGAATAGAACTATTTCCGCAATTTTGACATTCTTTTTCTTCCGAACAAGTAAAAAAACAATTCCAACAAACTAAATAAAGTTCAAGGTTACTCAGTTCCAAAAAAATCCACGTGAGTTTAAAAATAGTCGTGCAAAAAACGTGGGCCAGCTGACAGGCAGGTAACACACTGATAATTGGGTCGTAATAAATTAATTCGCCAACAATGGCTCGCGGGCAAAACAACGGGTGAAAACAGTTGAGTAGATAGGTTATGTGCGAGTGTGTATGTGCTCCTGCACAGCAAGAAGCTTGAATGGATAAATCCATGTGTTGCTGCAAGGTCGAGAAATACGCGCAAGTATTTATTATTTATCGTACAATTATGCGGATAAAACGGACTTGGTACAGTGCAGGATAGATTAAGACCATAGACTGACTGTACTATGTATGTCAGAGCCAAAGCTCTGGTTGCGGGTGCTCAGGTCCCGAGTCCCGAGTCCTAAAGGATGAAAGACGGCCGGACGCCGGTACTACCATAAGGATATAAGGTTACCTCGTGGGAAAGACGCTTACGTCTTATTATGGCTTGTTTTGAGCCCTACCAACTCTTTGGTATACTATAATTACACGGTTATTGATAAGTCGATCAGGTTACCCCACACATCTTACGGTTTTGTATTGGTACAACTGTACCATTTGCTATGAATTTTTTTCTAATCTTTTAAATCACTTTTTTTATTTTTTTAATAAATTTTTAAATGGTTTTTTTTTTTTTTTATAAATTTTAAAATAATTTTTTTAATTTTTTTTTTTTTTCTAAAATAAACAAGAGTATAAACAGTTTAGTTTATAAGTTGTATTGTAGATTGTAGACTTAAATATTTTATCAAATCCAATTAAATTTAATCGCCGTAATTATGAAGATTGCTTGGAGTAATTTGAAAAGTTTAAAAAATACCTTGATGAGAGGTTTGAAAAATAAATTAAAGCAACTAATATTATTATTATTATCATTGCGGTGATATTACATGGTATAGACCGACAATAAGAGTGTTGAAACAATTTTATTCGGTCACAATAGAGTTGATAAATATAATTGAAGACTAATGACACTAATTTGTCAGAATAATTCATTAGGATAAGCCTTTAAATAAAATATATATAGTGACAAAAAAAATAATGATCGTCACGTAAATTAGACTAAATCAAAAAAAGGTTCCTCTTTTCTATTGAATAGAATCAAGTGGTGGTCAAACAAAGGAATCTAAAAATGAAAATAAAAAATATGTGTGTATAAAAAAAAAGTAAAAAAAGATGTAAGCATTCCTCATAGGAATAAAGAACACGTCCAAATGCTTTGTCCACTTAATGGATTCCTCATCACCGTGGGCCTAAAGCTGTGGCGTGAAACGAAGCCGCTTTCTTTGTTTCTATGTTCTGGCCATATATGCTATCCACACACAATATAGCACACAAACACACACGCAATGTAAGACTATATAGATGTACGTTTGTAGATCTTAACAATAAATCGATATAACAATTAACAAATTGAATTGTGTGTAAAATAACTAACAGCAGTTCAAAGCGCTCGTATTACTTACGATACGATTGGGATTCAGTGATATTAATGTATGGTGTATATATGTATGAGTGTGGGTTACATTATCTTAAACATTGATCTAATGTACCGGGATATTAATTTGAGGGTTTGATATGGATAGAGATACGCATTTGATCGACGCCCTTTTTCGCTCGGTACACTGATTCAATTGATCGATCGGTTGATTATTGTACATGATAATATCGTCGTTTAAATATATTGACAGTGGATTTTATCTAATTTATTTATATTCAATTAATTGATCGATTTATATTTCAATGATTTGTTTTGCAAAATTAAGTTTGTTAAATTTTGATGATTTTAAAACACATTAAAGAAAAATTTATTTACTGTAAAAATTTTTAGACAGTAAAAAAAAAAATTTCATTGGTTCAAAAAAGATTTGTATTGAATATTTAATATTTTTGTGGACCAAAAAAATTATTTTCTTAATTTTTACGTAATTTTATCGAAGCAACACAAAGAAATCTCAAATTTTTAAAACAAACTTTTTTTGAGATAAAACATTTTTTTTGTGTAATAAAATTTTGATTTAATTGTCAAGGATAATTTTCTTGGTATGAGAAAAAAATTAGCTGAAATATTTGAGTTATTTATACCTCATGTGAGTGAGATTATGATGGAGACGCGTGTTGTTTGAATAGATAAAGTCTATCACATGTCAAACCTAACAACAACAACTTTCACTGGACTCTCCCAGGTGACTTGATAAAAACACGAAGAAAAAGGAGCTGATGCAAAAGGATGAGTATGCTTGCGAAGGTGATCGATGTCTGATACTATACTGATGTCTAGTGACCAGAGGTAGGGTAGAAATTTTGGCCACCGTGTTGTGGTGTGGTCGTGCATATTGCTGAGATTTAAAAATTTGTTTTAATCTCTGATCGGGTTGATGTTGATCCAGTCTCTGGCTCGTCCCGTCCAGTCGTCTGGGTCATCAGACGACGCCAAGGATATCACGTGGGAACATTTCATCCTAATATGAGAACGAAGGTCCCTGGTGTCTCAGGTGAAAATGTCACGCATTTTTGGGAGACTTTTCTCTGGAGACTTTTATCTTGTATCTTGGATACTGTTGTTTATCTAATATGTCGAGAATGTTGGTTGTATTTGTTGTGATGGACCCAGCGAGGGGGCAATCGGAATAATTAATGGATTTTAGAGATAAAAAAAGTCATTACCACCTGCGGCGAGAGATCATTGTTTGAAGATTCAGGTAGTCAAGAATATACAATTCCTTACGATGACTTTGTCAAAGATTCATTTTGTCTATATGTAAGAATATTGTCAATATTTTATGTTTGTATCATGTGTTATTTTTTTCTCGAGTTTACTTCTGTACATTTCTTTTTATTTATTAATTTTATTTATTTATTTATTAATCGACATTTATGCCGAGGCTCCGTAGGCCAAATGGCAAACTAAGAAATACATAAACATCACATATATTCAGATTTTTAATATATAAATTTACATTTATAGAATTTAAGGTGCAAAATTTTCATTTTTTATCAGAATCGTTTCCAAAAAGCTCAGAAAAAAAAGGAATGAAAGTAATCTTATGAAAAAAATCATAAGACAAAACCAACTTACTGTTTTTCTTTTTTTACAAACGATTTTTGAAGAAAATAAATTTTAGCTTCGCTAAAAACAATTTTTGGTCTTTCTTCTGAGAGGTTTTTCTTTATTTTGAACAAGTAAGCGTTTAAATTTGAAATTTTTTTCCTAACGCTTCAAAAATAAATCATTTTATGATTTCATTTTGCATTAGTACATAAAAATAATTGACTATCTAAACAGTAAATCCAAAATAGTAACTCCAATAATCCAAAAAGCAATAAAAAATCTAAAAATTTATGTACTCCCGCTAAGTGATTAATAAAAGCCAATCCATGTCACATTTATGATGATTTCAGAATTATAAAAGCGAATTACACAAAAAATAGAGACGAATCGACTGAGACAGCAATAAAACAGTAAAAATCAAGCAATAGATCTTATTTCATTGTGACAGCTCGGAGAACTCTTAGAAAACATTATCATGGCAGGTAAAGTCAATGCCACTTGTCCTGGTTGTCCGCAAGCTAAATACATTCTCTCTCTCCCTTTGGCTGCTTTAACACCCGTATACGTATAATATAATGTGTATCATATAGGTATATACACACGGAGCATCAAGCTGAGAACCGCCGACGCACTGCAGGGTTTTTTGAGCAACAAACGGAATAAATATAAAAGAGACTGGACATTGAGCGATCAGGTGTCGGCACGTTTGACACCTCTCACATAATATATATCCAAACTCTCGCTCATCTATATAATACACACAAATATCTAAAATTCCATTCACACATTACATAGAAATTCGTTCATGCAAGCTTCTAGCTTCTAGCTTCTAGCTTCTAACTTCTAGCTTCGCCTCAACTCCTCTATCTCTGACAATATTCTTTTCATTTATTTATTTCGGTTTTTTCACTTCTCTTCCTGCATTTTTTCTCTAAACTCTCCAACTTGTGTTGGATAGAAGACACCCCCGTGTACCCTTAGATCACACACTTGACTATTTTAGCGGGAGCTCGGTAGCCAAACAGCAATAATAACTTTGTCACCACGGGGGGGTTCACCCGACAATAATGTCTCGTGATGATGGCTCTCTTCGGCTCGCTCGGTGAGAAAATTAGAGATAAAAAGCAGAGATATATATATGGACAACTAACTATAACACACAACACATTATAGGCTGGTTGAAAATCTGTGGTACGGATGTATGTGAACAAGAGAAAAGGTATTTTGAAGAAAACAAGTGTGGAGGTTAATACATTAAAGGAGAAGATGAAAGAGCCCGACTTCTTGTGATCCCACGCCTTACCTCCAATGCCTTATTATTTTCTTTTCAATACAATGAGTGACTTATTTTATGGCGAGAATTTAGTCCTCACTGTTTAGTTGTGTTTGTTATGTGGATTTTGTGTATTAAGTCTCAAAAGATCCATAATATATAAACTCCACTGTTTAGTTTAAATTTTCGATTTCTCAATTTCGAATACAATATAATATCATTTTTATGTTAAATACTCCGACGGCCAAAAAATGGGAGTAGGATAGGTAAAAAGAATCTGTCGGCCACCCGCTGACTGAGTTGTGACTTCATTTGGCGCAACCCCGTCAGTTTCTTTACCCCCCGAGCCCAAAAATTAAGTAGTGTAGTAATGGGCCCTATTTTTCATCTTTTTTACTCAACTAAGCTTTGATTTGGTATTTTGTATTTTCTCTTTTCTTTATATATTTTTTTTTCCATTCCGCTTGGACTTCTTTCATCACTAAGAGTCGAGCGGTATCCTTTTGGTGAGATGAAACCTTTCGGGGAAAATTATATATCTAGCTAGAAAACTTGTAAGTTGGGAAACAAGAGCCTTCTTGGTAACGGCAAATGATTTAGGTTTCTTTTATTGTTATTTTTATTATTAGTTGGCTTTTTTTATCTTTTGAAAACACACAAAAAAGTCATCATTGATGTTTAGATTTATTTGTCAGTGTAATTATCTCCTCAAACGGGGCTTTAATAATTCTATTAAGTGTTTTTGGAATTGGAATGGAAATTTGTTTTTGGATATTTAGTGGATTTTTTGCAGACAATAAACGCAAATTGTGAAAAAGGTAAATCACGTGAGAATAATTTATACCGGATGAAATTCTTTTGTTGAGGATTTAGTTTTCAATGAATAAATATTGATTCTCGTCACTATTTAAAGTTTCCTGTTCAGTTGCGAAGAATGACAAATCGTTTATTGTGTAAATAAACCGCGTTAATACAATCGGTTTGAATTTATGATAATCCAGCTTCTTTATAACCAGATTCATATTAGTCATTTGCTTTTTGAGGTATTAAATAATGAAAAAAAATTTTTTGGTGACAGATAATACTTTTGGATCCAGCTTAAGTTATTTACCAGGCTTCTAATAGAGACGTTTGACCTCTTGAATAAATTTTAAATTTAGGTTTTTTGAATTTGGAGTAAAGCGAGATTAAAGGAAAGAACTGTAAATTATTGTTGAGGTCATTTAAATTTTGGTTTAGTAATTTTGGAAAGTTAAGAAGATTGTAATGAGCGGTTTGATGGACAGATTACAGATCAGAAATTAGTAATTGAGCTAGAAATCTCTGAGCGATGACAGATATAAGTGATTGACCTAAAAGACTACAACAATTAGTATAATGCAGCTAATTGATCTGAAAAAACATCAGAACAAAAGAAAGAAAATACTCAAAAAAAATTTATTAAAAATAATTAATATTCTTAAAAAAATTTTTTAAATAAATTTTAAGTTTTGAACAAAAACTTTACTGATAAAAAAATTAGTAATAAAAAATATGTCCATTGTAATTTCTACGCCTTAGATTATATTATTATTCTATAAGAATCAATTAATTACTCGAAAAAAAAAAATGATTAATTGTGTTAAGTGTATTATAACAACAATGAAAAAAAAAAATCTGTCAAAGCCTAATAATAATTGATGTGTACATTTATCGACTAGGTGCTCAAATCCGAAGAATGTGTGTATGAATGTGCCTAGTCACTGAGTTATCCATAGGTTTGTGATACAGACCACGCGATCACTGATCACCGATCACCGATCAGGGATCACGAGTGTGTGTATATAGTCTGTTACTATTATTTTTTATTGGTTACGGTTAAAAATGACTCTAGTGAAGAGTGTAGCTAAGATAGTGTTAATAATACACACATATGTATTTATAACAATCTCGGGCTCGACTTGCTTGTCACTTGGACTGTTGATAAAACAGATAAACTTCTCTTAAAGATCTCAAGTTGCTCAAATCACCGCGGGGAATTAGTGAACACCTGGGCGCCCCACGAAGATGCATGGCACTCTCCTCTGGTACATTGACATTGTGTAGGACTCAAATATAAAAAAACTCTATATTAATAAATAATAAGAATAGTCATGAGATCGATCTCTATATACGATCTCTATATACTTCAAGCGGAGATCTTTACATGTATACATTTTATAGACAGTCAATGCTGCAATAATCAAACTACTAACTATACATTATGTCTCGATCCGATACACATACCGATTAAGATATATACTACTTCCTTGTTTGATTGTTTTATATTATAACTTATAACTTATAACTAACCGTGATTTATCTTCTATCGAGGTGTTTTTATTGCTGACTAATTTTTATTATATTATTTACAACCAATTACTTCAATGCTGGTTATCTGTATCATGTCTTACTTTTTATTTAAATTAATGACCTTTGTTCATTATATCAGAAGCTTGAAAATTTTTTTAATCTTCAAAATTAATATCAAAATTTTTTGTAGCTTAATTTGATAAATTTTTGAATGTATGTGATAAATAAATTTAGAGAGAGTATTTTACATTAAAGAAAAATTTAATTTGAATCAAAATCAAAATATTTGAACAAAAAAAATGATTTTGAAGAGTTTCGTTGTCTTGAATCAAGTAAAATTTACTTTAGTTTAAGAATTTTTCTTGAATCAATTAAAATTTTCTTAGTTTAAGAATTTTTCTACTCAAATCAAAAAGATGAACTTCTTCAAAATTATTTATTTGATTCAAGTAATTTTTTTCTCTGTGTAGATAGCGCTTATAGAAGCTATTAAATCATTTTCACGATTTAAACTCCCGAAATTTTTCATAAAATTAATTTATAAAAAATATTGTAGATAATTGATAAGTTCTTAATGTTATATTTGTCAATAAATATATTACTATTTTGATCATTATAACTGTTTGATAGCTAAATGTTTTGGAGTGAATTAATAAAGCGATAAAATATAAAAATAAAAGGCAGATCCCTTGAGGAGGATTTTACAAGGCATTTAAAATTCATCAATGGTCAGTTGATATAAAAAAGTAATAAAAACGGCATAATAATATTTAAAGAGGGAACGAAAAATATTAAAAAATAATAAGATAGAGATGATGACGTGTCCTCTCGTCATCGTCGCGAGACGGGATAATCCTGAGATGAGATCTCTAATTCTCGGGGATGGGGAGAATCAAGAGAATCAAGAGAATCAAGAGTCGAGAGAAAATATAAAGACAAACTTGTGTCCCACCTGAGCTCTTCTCACGCTCGATCTCAATTGGATTCCTACCGCCTCCTCTCACCTGCTCAGCTCCTCATAAGTCCACCTCTTTCTGCTAAGTCTTCTTCTTTTCGTTGTTCATCGACTACTCCTCATACTAGTTTTGTTTTTTGTGATTTCTCAGACCAAAACTCTCTTATTTTTAATCCTCAGTGTGATTGCATGCCCGATACCAGCTGGACGTTCACGTGGAAGGAAAGACGCCCGCCGCGTACCGCGTATAAGAGCCTGACGGACCGTAAACCCTTTAACATCCGCGGGGGGTTTACCCTTATTGCCTTTTGCTTTTTGGTATTCTCTACGACTTTAGAATCTTTTTTATATTGTTCCTTATTTTATAAGTATGTATATCCACATGTAGAACGGAAATTTTATATTTCCGATACTTGATTTTTGTGTTATTAAAAAATCAATTTATCGGATTTATACTTATAGAAAAAATTATTAACTGTTTATTCTGAACAAATTTTTTCACTCAGAATAATTTATTATACTTATAAAAAATTGAATTGATTCAATAAAAAAAATTTTGAACCAAGAACATAATTTTGAAAAGAAGAATTTTTAAAAATTCAATTCAGAAATTTTTTTTTTTTAAATTTAAAAATAAATAATTTTTTTTCTTGAATTAAATTAATTTTTTTATCATCGTAATTTATTATGTCATTATTTTTTAACTTTAAATAATTATTGTGAAATTTAAAACTAATTTTTCAAAAGTTTTAAACTCCCGAAAATATTTAATTTTATTTGTTATATTTTTACACCGCAAAATTATATTTTAACAAGAAAGATTTTATGGCGCTTATCCCCTAACCCAACGCAACTATTAAATTTAGAAGATAAATTTGTTTTTATAAGAGCAAATTTTAAATAAAATAAAAATACAAAATCCTTATGTATCGATTATTCTTCAACTTAAAAATAAATACTAAAGTTGTTTTAATACGCGGATGTTTGTTTACAGATCAGAAGTCATAAATTCGAATTAGTCAATCCAACTTATCCGGAATTTTTATTAAATTAAAATAGAGCCCTCACTCTCATTAATTTTCCAAATAATCTTATAACTTTTTCCAGCATATTTGTAGTTAAAAAATAAAAAACAAGTTTTTATTTTTTAATTTAAATTATGAATAACTATGATACCGATGAGTTAATTTGGAAATATTTCGTAAATATTTAATAACATTGAATAGATTATAGAAATAATATTACCGGATGAAACTGAGAATGTTCGCCGGCCGGAGTAAATAAAAAGCATAAATTATAGAATATGATGTAAAGGGTTATAAGTTATAAGGTACCGGTCATTAGTGAGTTGTGACGGGTTTTACTAATAGGCATTAAGACAAGTGAAGATGTCGAGAACTCACCCAGGAACCAGTTCGATGACACATCATTTGAGCGGTACCTTTTGAGCCTGTCAATATCTCTTTTGCTCACGGCTTTTTGATATCTTGTATCTTCTTCGTAAGTCTAGTCACTTTCATCCCGTTCGGGTCCAGCACAAAGATATATAGTGAGACGAGGCTAAGACTGAGACGGCAATGTCACTGGCTTTAATGTAAGTACACCTCTGTATCTACTCACGAGCCGGCAAATTGCTCGTTAGACCGTGATAAAGACCCAGAGTTGATGCCAAGAGCCAAGTCTTCCAAATCGGGATCTCCAATGAAGATCTGAAGGCACACGGCATCTGCAAAACAAGATAAGACCCATCAGCTATCGCATACAAGCTTCGACAGATTCAAACTTTAATAATTATTAATAAATATAATTTTAATCCCGGTTACGGCTAAAAGTATAATTTTTAATCTATATTATTAAGAGAATAAGAAAAATTTTGTGGCCAGTGTATTTATATGATAAAATGGGGTTTTATGGTTAAATTTGGTATCGTTGGAAAAGTCTTGACCTGGAGTTGTGTCTTTTCATGGTTTCTTGTGAATTATTGACATTTTTAAAGATATAAGCTCATCCTGATGTTATACTCGTCGAGACCTTTTATTTGAGTACCCACATCAATTTTTAATATATTTATATATATGTATATATGAAAAATATTTCAAAAATGCATATGGGTACTCAAATGAAAGCTCTTGATGAGTATAACATCGGGATGAGCTTATATCTTTAAAGACATTAATATTTAAGAAAGTACAGTGCAATTTAACATAATTAAGAAACGACCTTGTATCTTGTGAATTATTGACATTTTTAAAGATATAAGCTCATCTCAATATTACACTCATCGAGACCTTTCATTTGAGTACCCACATAAATTTTTCATATATTTTATATATTTATATATATGTATATATGAAAAATATATCAAAAATCCATGTGGGTACTCAAATGAAAGCTCTCGATGAGTGTAACCCCGAAATGAGCTTATATCTTTAAAAATGGCAATAGTTAAAAAAGTACAGTGCAATTTAACAAAATTCATTATTTAATAAAACAAATTTTTATTTATTTATAGTTCACAAGCCACGGCTGTCACACAGTGACTGCAAGGTTGCTAGTGTCAATAATTGTCGCTTTTACTTTATATGAATATTTACATGTATTATGTTTATAAATGCGTAGAACATGTGGAAGAAGAAAAAGCCGGAGTATAAATCTGGGATATTATTGGATATGGGTATGGGTTATTTCAGTCTTTTTTTAAAATGACAAATGAAGTGTTTACTTAAAAGCTTGACTGAGATATCCATTACAATTTTAAATTATCTCGTAAAGAGATATAATACCCATTAAACCTTTTTTATCTCCATCTTTATTAACTCTGTTATTTATTATATGAATGAATAAAATACCTCACACTGTCATCGTTTTTTTTTAACCCAAATTTCTACGAACTATATTATTTTTCTCCATATCCTAGGCCATAAAACTAAGCCACCTGTGATTTCAAATCGATTCACCGCGAGACCGCTTTATTATTAGAGTTTTCATTGTGCAATATGCCTCGAAATTATGATTTCATTTTTATTAGAGTTTTTCAAATTAAGATGTTTTCTCATTCTTATTCCACGACCGCTTGAATTATTGAGTTGATGAAAGGAAATAATAATAATTGGTACATTATTACGCCTCGAAGAAAATTATGGAAATTTTGGGTCTTGTGGGTTTATAATAATTATTTTTTTAACAACCAAAACTAATCTATCAATAAAGACATAAAAATTGGAAAATAATAATCATAAATCTTGTTTTTTAAAGGCGTTTTTTTAATTATTATCAAATTGCTAAATTAATACATAAACAAATTTTATCAACATAATATTTCAATTAATAATTAAAAAAATTTTTTTTTTATATTAGCAATAAAAATCGTGAAATTAAAAAATATTAAAATTTTTGTATTAAAAATTATTAAATTATAAATATTGATAAAAATAAAAATTTTTTGGACATTCCATAGAAAGAAAAAAAACGACGGAATGAATAAAGTATAAAAGTATATTAAATATATAAGAAAAATTCACAAAAAAAAAAACGGCATCAAAGGCTTGCCGCTCATAACCAGCCTAGGACTGATCATGATCGCCAATATAAGCTACAGTTGGTAATCTTTTTCCGTCGCGGAGCTCCAAATTGTAACCATAAATATTCCAGTAGGTAGTAGTGTTTTTGAAAATATTTATAGGATTTAGCTGGCCGAGGACAATGAATGCCCGGTTAACCAGAGCCTATTAGGGTTCTTTATTCCACAAGATTAGTGCAGTGGTGAAACCGATTGTTGCCGAGGTATTTACTCATTCAGAATCGGATTTTCCAGCAACTTTATTTGCTTCCGATATTTTTCGAATCCAGGACAGAAGTCCACAATAGTTAAATACAGTAGTTGTATAGTTGTCGTGGTGGGTGCTGCTTTATTTCATCTTTCCTCTGATCGCATCTCTCATTTTGTGGTTTATCCTCATCTGCTTAAAAGCACCCAGCAACTGCGCTTAGCTTGTCAACCGAAATACACAACCAAAGCGGATATAACCGATGCCGCTGACCGCCACTGAGTTGAGATCTTAAGAAAATAATGGAGACCTAAAAGATGAATTAAGTTGTCGTGAGCCAAAGACCTAAAGAAGGGTTGTAACGGCTGGGTAAATATTTATCGTAATTACCTTCAACCGGTCTTTTATACGCGACTTCAAAATCGTTAAATATTTACCGGTTGAATGAAGAAATACCGGAAGAGTATTTTTTATTCTGCATTGTACATTCTTGAGTGTATAATCCTTAATGTAGAAATACGCCAATGATTTTTTTTATCTGTTATTGTTATTGCAAATCACTCAGGAAAGTCTTAGTAGCAATCTTTTGTCACAGACAGTCATTTGGAATAATAATGTTACATTATATCCCTGGGTTTACTTTTCAAAACTTTAAAATACTGGGACAATTTTTTTGTCGGGTTATTTAGAGTAAGAAATTTTTTTTTTGTCGTACAACTACTGAAAGGATTTAATTTTTAAATAAATATCTGTCATTGTCAATTTTTTGGACGGTGAAAAAATAGTTTTATGTTTTTTGGAAGAATATTATTTTTTGTGTTACTGTTATGGTATCAGGCGTCTTGATCTTCTGACAAAATATCCCAAAAAAAATATCCCCGAGACTAAATATCATTTGTTGAAATGCCATTCATAAGTGTTAAAATAAAATTGATAATATTTTTCAAATTATTTTTTTTTTTTTTTTTTTAATTTGTTTAAAGTCGCATAAACTACTAAGGTCATGAGCGATTACGGTAGGGGGTAAACTTTTGAGATTGGAACTCGTTTGTATTTCTTGGGCTGAGCAGAATAATACACTTAAATACTGAAAATATTCATTGGTGTACGCCGGACTCGAACCCGGTCTAATGCTTTGGTAGCAAGGGTCGGATCCGACAGGCTACTGCGCGCCTCTTCAAATTTATTATTTTGAATTATTTTATTAAAAAATTTAATTATTTAAGATATTTTGTCCGGGATATTTTTTTAAGACAAATTACCCTTTTCAAAATTATATTCTTGGTTCAAGAATTTTTCTCTTGAATCAAGTTAATTTTTTTTTTCAGTGTAGGTTCCTACTCAAATCAAGAATATTAAGTTCTTCAAAATTATATACTTGATTCAAGAACATTTTTTTTTTCTATGTACTGTTATTTGTCGGCAAAGAATCAAAAAATTAGTGTAATTTTTTATAAAAATAATTCAAGTTGCACCTGCTGATGAAGATACAGATAAAGCCCTTACAGACGCTACGTACACTGTAATAACACTAAACTTAATTATCAATTTCACATTAAAAAATAACGATTCCGCAATATGGTGCAAAACGGGTTATATTAATTTTATACCTGCATATTACACAGATCTCAAGATATCTGTTTAGGTGTTGCGTGTAAAATTGTGTTCATAATATTATTTACTAAAATACTATATTATATACATAAAAATATTTTTTTGTTAAAGATGGGATCTTTTAACACGAAGACTACTTGTTGATGAAGAAAGACAGATTAACGGTACGTCGGCAGGTAAGATGGATGGTCAAGACACCAAAACTTAACTCGAGATTCAATTGACCCCTGTCGAAATATTTAACCTGTTATTTATTATTTTTACCATTTATTTTATCCGATGGTTCATTTTTTATTGGCTTCAATTCATTGGAATATTAAATTATTTAGATATGCAAATACGGAGGTTCAAATATTTCAAAAGTATCACTCTAAATATTTATTTCAACAGGATTTGTTTCAACAAATTGATATTTGTTTAAAAATATACAAAGTGCTAGTTAGCAGCAACTGAATTTAATTATGACGTATATGCATGAAACTTTCGGCTTAGATAAAGAACTTATAGAAACATGTATCACTGCTGGTCTATTATTGTACGGAACACTTTATGAATACATGATCAGCTCTATAGACTAGAGCATATATTTTAGTATATCTGCGATCAATACACATATGTCCAAACGTAAACGCTTTGTGCATATATTATGACAAGCGAATTATGTAAAAACTATTACAGGCTATTATTTTTTATTTTTCCTCTATTTTTTCTGATTGTTCTATTTATAGGCGGCAATTTAGAATGGTGAATTATGAAAGATAATTTCTTCTTTATAAAGAAATCGAATTTATCGGGAAGTATTACTTTATTTTATACTCATGTTTTATTTAATAAAAGCGGTAAGTAAATTTTGGTTCTGCGAAGCCAAAAAATCGTATAAAAAATTTTTTTTTTCCTTCAATCAACTTGAAAATATTTATGAAGTATAAATGTGTGAAAAAAATAAAAAAAAAATTTTTTTTGACATTCTCTTAGGTTTTAAAATTTTTTTTTCTCAAAGCCAAAAAAGCGTAAGTCAAAAAAATGTTACATATTAGGGTACAAAAAAATTTTTTTGAAGAATTAAAAGTGCGTAAAATTTGAACTACGCCTTTTTAACATTAGTAATGCAAAATAATTTGATAAATTTTTATTATTCTGCAGTAATAAATAATTAGCGGGATGAAAGATTGGTAAATAACAATCCAGATGACGATTGACCCGAGGATAATCAGCATAATCAAAACTGTGAGCTAAATTAATCCCTCATTTAGTAGAATTTGTGGGGCGAATGATCCCCGACACACAAAAGCGTGATAATAACTACTTGGGTAGCTGCGAGCGGTTATTATATATCCCCAGTTGTACACGTACGAATTCTATATCTATCGACATATGCCTACAACCCTTCTGTTTAAGTTTATAAAGTTTGTAATTGTGTATAAAACTTGTCGTTTATCACTCGCTCGTTAACTTTTGCCTGCAGTTTTCAACTTGAGCAATTAAATTTTCATCAAATACTCGCTCTCGTAATTTTCTTGTCACAATTTATAAAATTGTGAGTTATTTTACGTGCAAAAAATTAGAACAATTTTCCTTTGTAAAAATCGATATTTTAATTTTATGTCCTTTTTTATTTAAATGATAGCAAAGAAAAGATTTGAAGTTCTAAGAAGAAAAATGAGAGTAATAAAAAAATATTTATGCCCGTAGAATGAAGACAAGTTTAAATTACCGTGAGGAAAAAAATTATCTAAGGTCGAATATTAATGTCTAACAACAATTATCAGCTTGATTTAATTCAATTTAGCTGATAATAATTGTGTTAAACTAATAAAATCAGAAAATACTGTCTAATGACATATTTATCAAGTTAGTCATCAGCATATACAAGTAATATCAAAGTTCATGTAATTAGAACAAATAAATAAAAATAAT
This sequence comes from Cotesia congregata, assembly GCA_905319865.3. Classification (NCBI taxonomy): domain Eukaryota; kingdom Metazoa; phylum Arthropoda; class Insecta; order Hymenoptera; family Braconidae; genus Cotesia; species Cotesia congregata. The sequence goes on from CAJNRD030001124.1 coordinate 15,331,235, forward strand.
TGTTATCTTTATTAAATTAACACTCTTAATGACTTTCGTAGAATTTTAACATAACTGTCGTTAAAAAAGTACAAAAGTAATCGTTATTTTAGTTGAAATGTCTCATGAAAAATGCATGAGTTAGAAAAATTCGTTCGATTTTAGATTCACAGTAAGCTTCTGAATTTCGGAGCTGTGAGAAAATAACTATACATCTTTTCAACAATAAAGTCTCGATCGTGAACAGTTGATTGGGTATCAATGACCCCGCAGGAAGTTCAAGTGTTAGCAATACTGCACCATGTATATTGATATCTTAGCTCTCGTATAAAGGTCACATGTAGTTATAAATATTTCATCTATACCTTTGCAGCTTTTTTATAGAAGACTCTTCAGTTTCATAGTAACCGGTATCAGAAAAATGAAGTTGCTGCCGTTTGCAATCATTCACACGATATTCTCAGTTATACCCACTTACTGTAGCACAATTGAGATTATAATTTCAAATCAATAAAACAGAGTTTATTTTTATTTTACTTTAAAGATTGACAAATTAATTTTGAATAATTTTGCTATTTTACGACTCAGCTTGTCAAAAAATTTTTAAATAGTATATGTATTATTTACTTTTTCTTTGCACAATTTTTGAGCTTGAATTTAAAGATCAGCTAAATTGAGCAAATAATTAAAAAATGACCGAAATTCAAATTTTTGAAAAATTACAATTACAGTTTTTTTAGTTTTGTTTTAAATAATTTTTGAACTTTATGACCTATCAAATTTTTGTAAAATTTATCTGAAAGTTTATTTGATAAGCTTTAATTTGCATGTCTAATTATTTTTTTTAACTAAAAATTACTGATTTTTCCTTTAATTTGAAAAATTAAAGGATGTTTTGATTTGATGATTTTGCAAATTTTTGGACTCTTAAATTAATACTTTATATTTTTTTTTTTTCACCCCAAAAATTAATTTAACAAAAAAACAATCCTTGAAAAAAAAAAAAAGGAATTAAAAAACATAATCGAGAATTCACAAGCTCGATTCAAAACTAAAAATTCCCACCGCAATGCCGAAAAAAATGTTAAATAAGTGTTCGAAGACTGTTGCTCGGTGGATCGATTAAAGAATGAATAAAAAGGCGATTAGGCATGTGCTCAGATCATCAGTGAGTCAGTTAGCCAAAGGTATTCGAAGTCGTTGGAGCAACGATATGTCCTGCCAGGCACGAGCAGCAGGAAGTCTCTTCTAGATCGCGCAACAAGTGGCTCCCAAGCCACTTTCTTCTCTCCCTATTTTCTTTCATTATTTTATTTAACTTTTTTTATTCTTACTTATCCTTAAGAATGTCTTCCAGCAAACGACTCGAATGAGTCAAGGGACAGCTTCAAAAATATAATGACGAGTGACAACTTGCAAACTCATGGTATTACCGAGATAAATCATGTGATAATCAATACGTGATATATGTTACATATATTTTTCTTCATTTAGTAGACACATATTTCTTTTTCTTTATCCCGGGGCTTTAAATTTTTTAAACTTTGAATAATTATTGTTTTGGGATTTATAAAACCCAGGATCTTCGGAGATTGCGATCATTTATAGATGATAACATGATTAATGAACTTCTGTGAGATTATAATAATAATAATAATAATAAATTAAAGAGAAGAAAGTGACAATAATTGAGGACAGTGATTCATGTTTTACAATTGTAATCATAATCATAATTCAAGATTAATGATTTAATAAAAAGATCACGAGATATAAGGGATGTAGTTTGATGTTTGATCTTTAGACCCCAATATTAGGTCTCACAATAGTACCGAAGGTTTTAATATACTTCATGGTGGTATTACAACTACAGTTAGATGATAAATTTTATTAAAAAATTTTTTTAAAGCATTGTAATTGCAATTGGTTCAATTGCTTCCATTAGATTTATTTATTGGTTGATTTTCAATGCCAAGACGAAGGCTTGAAAAAGATTTTGGTACATCATTATTGAAATATGTGCATTAAATAACATTCAAAAAATAAATTTGACAGGATAAAAATGCCTTGCTGTTGTCGCAACGATGAATAAAGTGTCTTTGAATTCACTGACGCAAATAGAGGTGATAGGCTGATGATCCTGGGATAATTTTATTGATTTTGATTCATCGTCATCAAGATTTGTTGTGCCTTCTTTTTTATTAATACGAAATATTTGCAAAAATCCTAGAATAATAAATTATGCTTATAAAAATTATTTATTATTGTTAAGCTAAAAGTTAACTTGTACCATTTTCATAACCGATGAATAAAATGTTTGCATGAATGGTATATGCTGTTACTTTATTGATATTATCGTAAGTAGTGTGGCGTTTTAAGGTCACAGGGTTTCCCATTCTTCTTTCGTTATCTGACCACTGGCCGAATTTTAATAGACCATCTAAAAAAAAAACAGCACTCGGAAAAAATCAGCCATAATAAATACTGAAATTTAGTGTTAGAATTTAAAATGAGTCAATTGTACTACCAGCGTTGCTCATTATTATATTTTTAACTGGTACAAGAATTCCAGCGATTTGATCTCTGGCATTCTTCATAAGATCTATCCTCACTATAGGTATGTGGTCAAATTGCAATTGCTCCGATAATGGAGTGGTCAATGTCATTACTACGTATCCCATATTACCTACCTCACCAACTACGAATAACTAGAAAAATTTTAATTGCAACTCTAATTAATTTTATCATCTTAAATTAAGTGAAAAAATTCTTGAATTAAAAAGTTGTTTTTGGTTCAAAAAAATTTTTCTTAATTTAAAAATTTTCTGAAATTGATATTTTTTATTCAAGAATTTTTTTTTTTCTTTAATCAAATTAATTTTTTATTAGTGATTCTCTTAAAAATAATTTAGTTAAGTCACCTTATCATTTTCTGAAGACATGTAAGCTATAGTACAATTAGGATTTTTTGAAAATGATTTACAAGTTTTAGCATCAACTGCATTAAGATTGGAAGTATTGGTTGTTGATTTGAGTTCATACTCCGTTATTATTCTTTCTCTTTCAGTAAAAAATTTATGGTGAGTGCCAACACTATAAAATTGATTTTAAAAATCTTTATGTCTATTCTATTAAATCATTAAAAAAATTCAAAATTATAATTAGTAATCACCAGATAGTATTGAAATCAATCGTCTCAAAAGCCGGATAGATAAGTTTTTTCCTATATTTGACATCAATAAATCGCAAACGATTATTTAGCAAACGTACAATGGCGATTAAATGACCTGATTCTTAATAAGATAAAAAAATATTAATGCAGTTAAATATGAATAAAAAAAAAAGATTGATTTGGAAAAATAAAAATTTACCATTTTGATAAAAATGAATTGATTTATTAGTAGACCCCAGACCAAAATCAGTCTGATAAATTGGCGATTTAATATTATCAATTCGATAAATAAATACCGTTTCCGCAGTGCATATGGCGAAATAATTTTCTGTCGTAAAAATGAATCAATTAAAAATTGAATCAATTTCAAGTATAAAAATATAATTAAACTACGAACCTTCTGCTGCAGCGCAGACAATATTTACCGGATTGTCTCCTTGATTAATGATCTTTCTTTCAATTTTCATGTTATAAAAGTACCCGTCTAAAGGTTTTGTCAATAATTGCCAGCACCAAAAGGAAGAAATAAATTTATTGCACAATTTTGACTTACGCAATTGTGAACCATGCAATTCTGACTCACGAAGTTCTAAGCGTGAATGTCTTCGTTTAATAGACGGAAAAAGATTCTTTAAAATTCGGTACCTCCAAGGAGACACTTCATCGATTACATCTTGCAAATTTTGCCCAGTTAAATTATTGATAAATTCATTCATTCCGCTTTTGACTTGTGTCATTCTTTGCAAAGACGGTTCAAAATTTCTGACATTTCTCTCGTTAAAATAAAGCGAATCTTGGTCGAGGATGTTCCAATCTTCAAAACCATTCGCATGATCCATAAACAAATTTAACGCCATTTTAGTCACTTGCACTCCACGAAGGATAACTTTGATGTGAGCTAATAGTGTGATAATTTCAAACTTATACCGGTGAGTTTGTGATAATTAGAAAGAAAAAACTCAACACAATTGAAATTGACTATCGATATGACAAAGTAGGTATTGACTGAATTAAAAATCACGTACCTTGTGATAAAAATGAATTAATTCCTAATACTGTTATCTCCACAACTTTGATATCAAAAAGAAACAAATCAAAAAATGGTTAATATATACAGAGATATATAATATTCAAATGTCTTCAACACAATTTTGTCCAATGATAAAATTTGCGACAAAGTGATTCATCATTTGTTGAAGAAAAGTTGCAGAAACGAATTTTACAAAACTTTCTCAAAATTTATATTGCTTTATATTTAAATAAATTTATTCTGTTGCAAGTAAACTATTTACCTTTCTGAGATTTACTAATAAAAGCACGAATAAATAATGTGTAATATATGAATAATATTTATATTTATACGAATCTGTTTAAGCGCGAAGAGTACCGCAATGATGTTACGATGAGACAAGAGTAGAGCGCAAAACGATTAGTTACACGCGACATTCAACTTTATTTTTGTTCTTCCTACACATTGGTATGGTAATTTTCGTCTGAAGAGAACTAAAACTGTGTGAGTGACACTAAAACTCCGAACGATTGCCCGGTAGGCAAAAAAATATTAAATACATATATTTATATGTTTATATGTATGATTCCACAATTTATCTCTTTACACTACTTTTGTCATTATTTTTTGGTTCCAGTTTTGTGAGCCCCGGGGTGCTGTTTTGATTTGCGAGTGAGATGCAAGAAAACACCTGTCAGTCTCTATACCGTCGTTTATTATTATTTAAAAATAATTTCTTTAAACATTTGTTAAATTTACACTGTTTGTTAAATTTTTGCTATTGCATTTTTAAAAACTCTCTAAATTATTAACATTTAAATTCTTTTTGGTTTTTAATTTACTAAATATCTATTGAGTTTAGTTAAAAGTGACCTTGTTTTCGGGCTGGTTGCTTATATACAAGACGTGCGTACGACAAATTAATATATCCGCTTTTTAATCCCAATGTAGAAGGTTAACTTCAGACAAGAGACAAGGGAGACGAGAAAAATGAAAGATAAGACTAGAGGGCCACGCGACAGGAAGACGTTTCTTTTATTCAGAGTAACGACTCCTAAGTATGTAAGATAAAAACAAAATAAAAAACTATTTAATAAGATAAATAAATTGTTTCCTTTGTCTTTTGCTTTCCTTCGTGTAAAATAAAACTAAAAGCGCTCGGAGCTGGTTAATTCTTTGTAAAAACAAACCATTCTTTAAATCTTTACTACGGTGATAAAGTTCTGGCAAGAGTTTTAGTCTCACATTAATGAATAAATTATTTTGTAGCAGGATTGTAAAATTTTTTATTTAAAAATTTTGCATTTTTATTAAAAATTAATCATTTTTCTAATTCAATTATTGCATTAAAAAAAAATTTAATTAATTAATAAATCTTGTAATTTTTTTGTATAGTTAAAATATTCTATTCTATATCCATAACACCGTAACGCATGAAGCTAAACAGTTTAATTTGTGATAATATTTTGTATTAATAAAACAAGCTTTGAATTTTTATTAAATGGCAAATGTAATCTTGAGAGGTGCGAATCGCTTGTAAACCTTTCGGTTACCCTACGGGGCGTCTATCATCCTAATTCTCAAGCAACTGCTGTTAACTAACTCTAACACCTTGAACATAAATATCAGGCATATTTTTATTTTTTTTAGAAAGCTACAATTTTTTTTTTTTAATTATTCTTAGAGATTTCTTCATAATTTTGTCTTCAAATTCTCACCCTCAAAAAACCATTTGTTAATTGAAGGTATAATAATTATTTTATCAACTTAAAAATCAAAGTCGTAAAACATTATATACTAATAAACATGTTATTGAAGTTTAATATCAGACAAAGTAAATTATTATGGAATTTTCCACTTTGACAAATAACAATCGACTTCACAAACCATAATGGTGCCAATATAATAATAATAATGATGAATCTACTGCGCATTTTAAGGCATTGTTTTCGAATGGACGAGGATGGAATTTTTTTTTTTTAATTGTTAAAAACGCTTCGCACTGGAGTCTAATCAGGTAATTAATTAAAGTAATTAATAAATTAATAAGCCAAGATTTAATGATAGATGCTTGTACTAAAATTTTTGGTAGTAGTCATCCTAGTTTGTATCATATAAACTTTAAGGACATATTTTATCCAATTAACAAGCTTCTGCTAACACTTGTACTCGAATTGAGAATTACATGTGTGATACTTGTATGTACCAAGGCATTGTCAAATGCGTAGGCAGCACATTATCCTGCGGGAGTCCAAAGTCGTCTTTTAAGCAGTGATATGTTAACAACACGCGCCACGTATCAAGGGCACAAACGTGTTGTATCGCGTCATCGACATCGCGTGTGTTACAATTTCTCTCTTCGAACTAAACGTACAATTACGACTTTTTATAAGTTTAAGTGGTAGCTCTGTTACTTTTAAAACGTCTGCAAACAAAAAGCTTGTTATTACAGTAACTGCTACTCTATACACTAAATTCACTTTTAAATTTAAATTTTTTCGTTAAATTTCAAATTTACTTGGAAACTTTTTTGCAGCTGTTAAACTTTTTGCCACGTTCAACATCTCTAGCAATATTTATACATATGATCATCTTAATCATTGCCAAATTTTTTCAGGACATTTTTCTAAAAATTGTTTCAATTTTTTTACAATAATGTATTTTTTTTTTCCAACAATAATTCTACAAAATTGAATTTTTTGCAGAAAAAAACATTTTCATATTTTTCTATTCATTTTTTACAATTTTAGTAAAAATCTCTATCAAATTTTTTTTTATTCCAATATTTTGGTAAAAAAAATCAAAAATATTTATGATAAAGTCAAACTAGTTAAAAACTATAAAATTAATCATTGTCAAATTTTTTTTTTTAAAAAAGATACAAGCCTAAAAATCATCAAGCTTATTAGTTGTAAAAATACAATTTAATAAAACTTGACACAAAAATCTAACTTAATATCAAAAATGATTGATCCCATGTTTATACCGAACTTGCTTCGTACCCACGTGGAATAATTCAAATCAAAATCATCAAGAGTACCGTTTAGTTTATACGATCTACCATAAAAGCGAACAATAAACATTTATCTCTAAACTAATACACATAATAATGAATGTGTTGACGAAATATAAAGTCACCCTTGGTTGACGCGGGCACCGTAACTAATCGATGAACACGCAGCCGGTCTCGTTGGATCAAAACGAATTCACGGTTATCATAAGACTCATACATGCATTCATAGCAATTTCTTTTATTTCCTCCCTCCAGGCTCGATCGCACTTTTAGTTACGCAGCATCTCAAACATTAAAATTATTTCATTTTTTCGTCTCGCGGCCAAAATTCGCGATCAAAATTTGAAATATTTGAGGTTCTATCTAACTGAAATAAATTTAGGAGCACACTCAAGACTCAGTAAATTGTTTACAGGTCACGTGACAAAAAAGGGTGGTCACTCAAGGCAACACAGATGCAAGAGTTGAGTGTGTGCATTATCAAATCGACAGGAGAAATAAGCGGTGAGCTGTAAGAGCTTGGGGTTTCCCATGACGACTTTTAATTTGGTTTACTGGTCACCGGACATCAGAGATACTTAATTTGTTCAATGAGATGTATGTTTTTAACTTTCAACTCTGTTAAATCGAACGAGAGTAATTCAAGATTTTATTTTATTAATTTAATTAATTGAATATAAATATTTTTTTTTTGATCAAACAATTTGTTTATTTTTTAATTAATGCAAAGCCAAGGCTAAATGGCAATAAAAAAATACACACAAAATTTTACAATCACATTTTGCATTTGTATGTAACAAAATAAAATTTAGGTAAAGATATTTAAGGTAGATAGTATTTTTAATACAAAGATAAAAATAAAAATATTGAATCCTGACAATTAAAGAATCTTTAAAGATAAAGTAAAAAATTAAATTATAAAAAAAGCTGCAATTAATTAAATTTGTTTCAATAAATTAAAAAATTACTGGCAAAATTTTGTTCTGTAAATTTGAAGCTAAAAAAATTTTATCCGCTCGATAAAACACGAAACCCATGAGTTTCCCACGGCAAGTTTAAATTCATTGATCGAATCATTTATCACTCGGTTGATTCGTTTGCCATTCTGTCAAGGTTTTTTGTGCAGACAATGGGCGTAAAAACAAATAAACAGACGATGGAATGTTTAAAAAAATGAAATAATTTTTTTTATCGATAATTCGAAGCACTTGCTGATGGTGATGGCCAATTCTAGTAGAAAAATGGTGACATCCGGCGCACGCCGCTGGGTCAAGTAGACGACCTCGTATCCTGGGTCTTGGGCCGGTGGACCTTTCGTTCATTTGAGTCTACTCTTGGGTCAATCGGTTAACTGTTTAACTCCTCGCGACCGCGACCATCTGCCCCCTAGGCTAACTCCAGAATCATACCAATCTAACGTCTTACATACACATAGATGACCGATGCATTCATTCATGCTGACTTTCATTCATCAGCCACACTCAATCTTCACCACCATACACATTTTTAACTTTTAACTTGTTCTTTCATAATTATCCTCGTTATTGTTATTATTCTCTTAATGTTCTTTTATATTAAGTAAACTTTGTCATCTTGTAGCTCGTGCCATAATAAAATTCACGAGATTGCAATAAAACGATGCTCGACGGGTGCCGCTGATATGTCTCTCGTGTTATTGCGTAAATGAATGGACAAATGAATGAGTGACTATGACTACATGCTACGACACGACGGGTCTTAATGATGACAGTAATTCATTAAATAAATTGACCAATTGTTGCTAATGTCATCTTGTGTTTGCGGAAATCATTTTGTCCAAATATTTTTTTTAATTAAATGTCAAATTTATGTTTTAATTTTAAACAAACCCACACAGAAAAAATTTATTCTAAAGCAAAAAAAAATTATTAAATAAAAACAATTTTTGTAAAAAAAATATTTTTATAAAAAACAATAATTATTTTGGGCGAAATAAAATTTTCTTGAGTTTTAATAAAAAGAAATTTCATTTAAAATTTTTTTTCTGTACAATCTAAATTTATTAAAAAAAATTAAAACAAAAATTTTTATTTTTTTTTCTTTAAAAATAAAAATTTATTGAATTTTTTTACTGTAAGTCTAATTTGATCCGCGTTCTAACCATCCTTATTATTTTTTAAATATCACACTAAGTACGTAATAATTGATACTGGAAAAAATATTATCAAAAGTACAACAGGAGTGAAAATAAAAGAACTTAGACACATAGAATCGTCAACAAGTGCATGCAATTGAGACTAAAAATGGTACACGTACCATATATATGGTATGATAAGAGATTGGGGTGTAGTGTAATAATTATTTCATCGTCCATGATCCATGGTACACTTTTGTTTGACATAATCAAACAATCAAGCCTTTCTTGCATTTCAGATCAGTATAATGGCCGTGATTGAGCAACAATATGGGTACTTGTTCTTCAAGTACGTGAAATGAAAAAGAATAAGTTTATTATGTGCATTGTGATTGGGCTGATGATTATTGCCGAGAGTTAAATCATTCGAATCGATTTAAAATTGATAAAAATACACGGATGTATTTGTATACGTCCACATATATGTAATATGTTTAGCGAAGAGAAGGATTTATACATGTAAACCTTTGTTCATATGTATTATTTGTTTTAAAGGGCCACGAGGGCTGTTCAAATGGGCAACGGGTTTACATATTGAACATACAGAATTCAATAAGTGTATTAGGGTTATGTGTGTGTGTGTGTTACAATACACGACTTTACGCTAATATACGCTTGAGTTTCTCCAGAGCAAATTGTACTTCTGGTTACCCTTCTTCTAGGATTAGTCACGTTTTAATGATCCACCTAAAAATCCTTTTGATTGCTCGCTTATTATTTATTTTATTTATATTCAAATAGTTTAAATAGTCGATATTATTAAGAAAATAACAAAAATTTTGTCTCCAGAATAGATATATGATAAAAAAGTTTTTTTTAATGAAAATTAGTGTCATTACAAAGGTCTTGATTTGAATTTGTGCCTTTTCAAGATTTCATATTATTCTTACCGATAGTCAATTTATGATGATAAGTATTTAGGCTGCATTCAAAAATGCTCTATCTCTAGATACATAATTAACAAATTACCTTGTATCTCAAGAACTATTGACATTTTTAAAGATATAAGCTCATCCCGATGTTACACTCATCAAGACCTTTCATTTGAGTACCCACATCAATTTTTCATATATTTATATAAATTATATATATGTATATATGAAAAATATATCAAAAATGCATGTGGGTACTCAAATGAAAGCTTTTGATGAGTGTAACATCGGGATGAGCTTATATCTTTGAAAACATCAATAGTTAAGAAAGTACAGTGCAATTTAACAAAAGCCATTATTCAATAAAACAAAATTTTTCTTTATTGAAAATAATTAAAGCAAAATTAACAAGTCAGATAATAAAAATAATTTAGGATTATTGATTAAAAAAATGATAAATGTTTTCATTTGATTCGTCAATTGACCATTAAAAAAATATAAAAAATGAATTAAAATTAAAAGAAAAGATAAAACATATCGTTAGTTTATTGATAAGATAAATTGTTTATACAAAAAATGAAAAATTAACTTGATTCGAGAATTTTTCTTCTTAATTCAAAACAATGAAAGTCTTCAAAATAATTTTTTTGGTTCATGATTTTTTCTTTTTAATCAATTTAATTTTTTTTTCTGTGTACACTGTTAAAATTTAAAATAATAGGCTAGCTCAATAGTAAATATCCACTAACATTAATGATTTTTTATTGCGTATTGTTTTAATGGAAGTTCACCGTAAGAAACAAGTATTTTCTTGATTGAGGCAATCGCACACAGCGCTGCAAGCTGTTGTGAGTACAGAAAAACTCTAAAGAAGAAAGAAAACCCGCGAAGCAGATTGTTCCTTAACGAGGTGAAATAATAACGAAAAAAAGGAAATAGAAATAAAAATATAAAAGTGGGTGGCACGCGCCTGATTCTACTCGCTATAATTCTAATATAAATGGGTGACGGGTGTAACACGAGACTCACCGGAAGGGACATCAACCGAGTGTCACTTGGTCATTTATATGTGTACCTATATATTCATTATTCGTATAGATACTTGGCACTTGGGTGGTGGGTTTAATTTATTTGCGTGCGTTTAATATTTATAATTTTGGATGTATTAACAAATTATTGATTTTAATTCGATATTTTTAAAACCAATAAGCGACAATGACTAAATGCATTAGCGAGTTTAGGCTGAGTCGTGAATCAACGTCATTTAATTTTATTTTTAGTAATTACATAAATGATTAAATTCCTATTAAAAAAATGATTTGAGCTGCCTCATATAAAAATCTTTAATGTTGGTTTTGTATCAAGTGCAATTATTGAGCCTACAATTTTATCGGCTATTTTATATCTAAATATGTGGCAGTAAATATAAAAATAATTAATTTCAAAATAAGTCATAGAAGGTGGACTATTATCTGGAATGAATAAAAACTTTGAAAAATAAATTAAAAATTGATAAAAAAAATTATTAAATTGTCTTTAAAATTAATTTAGATATAAAAATTTATTTTTTAAAAAATATTTATCTTACATTGATTGTAAAATAATAATAATTTTAAATTGATAATAAAACCATTAAAATATTGAGCTAATTTACTGACGCGATTGCTTCGAAAGAAGCAATATTCTTATAATTAATAATAATTGAAATTAAATATAATAAAGCGAAAAAATAACAAGGATTATTATAAACAATATGATTAAGAGAATAAGATAAATTTTGTGGTCAGTGTATTTATATGATAAAATCGGTTTTTTTATTCAAATCAAGACCTTTAGTTACAAAGGTCTTGATTTGAATTTGTGTCTTTTCAATTTATGATGATAATTATTTAGACTGTATTCAAAAATGCTCTATTTCTAAATACATAATTAGGAAATGACTTTATATCTTGTGAATTATTGACATTTTTAAAGATATAAGCTCATCCCGATGTTACACTCATCAAGACCTTTCATTTGAGTACCCACATCAATTTTTCATATATTTATATATATATATTATATATATGTATATATGAAAAATAAATCAAAATGCATGTGGGTACTCAAATAAAAGCTCTTGATGAGTGTAACATCGGGATGAGCTTATATCTCTAAAATATATATTATATATATGTATAAATGAAAAATATATCAAAAATGCATGTGGGTACTCAAATGAAAGCTCTTGATGTTTGTAACATCAGGATGAGCTTATATCTTAAAAAACGTCAATAGTTAAAAAAGTACAGTGCAATTTAATAAAAGTCATTATTTAATAAAGCAAAATTTTATTTATTTATAGTTTACATAGTGACTGCAAGGTTGCTAGTGTATATTAAATAAATTGTGATGAATTTATTAGGCATTAGACACAAATAATAAAAAGTAACAGATTGTTATGTATTATTAAAGAAGATGAGAAAATGCATGAGCATCTCATATGATGATTATGTTCAGTGTCTTGCGGGGCTTATGGTAGCAACACTTAATATTAGTTTAAACAACCACGACGGTGGTGGTGTCCAGTGTCGACTAAGTAGGAAGTAGGCAAACCTCCGGTTTATTACCGAGGAAATTTTTGATCAAGACGCTTGCTACAGTTTAAATAACCGGATCCTCTCGCGTATACACACAAGGCATATTCGGTTACTCTACTGTCCCTTTTATTTCGCCCACCCACGCGCTACAAAACTCTTAATCATCTCTAGCCCCCCACACATTATTTACCGAGAAGCTCGTTGTCGTCATACATAACAACATCTAACAACTATTTTGCCCTGATATACATCTCCAATAATTATTAAATTTTATATAAAAGCTTTCGATACGCCTCCAGTTCTTGTAATTATCTTTTTTGATAATTAGTAATTAATTGTCGTTATTGTTTCAATAAATTTTTATTTAATAATAAATTATAAATAAAATTATAAATAAATTATAAAAAATAAATTTATAATAAATTTTTATTAATAAATCGACGAAACACTTCAAGGTTATTTTTAAGTGAAAATAAATGTGTGTTGTTTCTGATAAATTTTTATTACCAAATAATTACACTTAAGTATATCATGTAATTTTAACGCCTAGAAATTTATCTATTAATTTATTAATTTTCAAATTAAATCGATAACGTTTTCATAAAAATTACTTTAAGAAAAAAATAAAATTTATGATCATTAAAATTTAATTGTTCTTACATATTTTTACTTATAGATTTTATTTAATATTGAGTAAAAAAAACTTTTAAAGCCGATAGTTTTTTTTATCAAACTTTCTTTTTAATTAAATTAATGTACCAATTAAATCCATTTTTAAGCATCAAAAAAATTAATAGATAACAAAAAAATAACCATTTTTTTACCACCGAAAAAAAATAAATTAGATGAATTTATAGACTACTCCAATTTAAAAACAAAGTGAATAATTGATATCGTAATCAAATTGAAACGAGGAAGCCGTACAGACTCGAGATTGTTTCGATGAACAACACAAACGAATAAAACGTCTCTTTCACAAACTAATTAACCCTATGCTAATAATTCCCTCACACGAAAGATCGTAGGGCTTCTATATAACAGTAACAAAACCAAAATAAATTGCAGCAGCTCGCTGGTACAATAGAACTCGCTCAAACAAATTAGATTTAATACTTTGATGTAAACAATTGGGTAAATATCAACCAGCCACTAAACTAATATGTCATATGGAGCGTTACAGAGTTTAAATGGAACGTCATACAGGAAATGATTTCAGTCAATGTTGAGTCAGAAAGTTTATTACCAACGGAAGCCCTCAAATACCTCGAATACTCGATTCAATCAAACAGACGATCATACACTTAATGTTGATTTGCAAAACAGTATAAATTGTAAGACTAATCGTTAACTCATCGTTTTATGAATCATTTTACTCGATCTGCATCATGTCAGCATACTGATGTCGCGAATTGTAAATATAAATAAATATCGCTTGATTTATTGATTTTTTATGAGTTTAATTAATTAGAGAAAAAATAATTTTAAAGATTTTTATTTCAGCTATTAATTGACGTTGAGAAAGACTTTTAATACTATAATTTTGTTAAACTTATTTCATATTTTTTTTATTGTTAGCTATTATATGCTATTGTTATAAAATACTCTGTACATTTTTTGTACAGTCTTTAGGTCGTTAGAGGACTTTTTCCTACGGCCTTGTCAATCAATTACATTACATTGTTTTGAATTAAGGCGAAAAATTTTTGAACTGATTAAAATTTACTTAAACTAAAACAAAATTTCACTTAAAAAATTTTTCTGCTTAATATTTAAGCCAACAAAACTTTAAAAAATGATATTTTTTTAAAATAATTTTTAAATTAAAGATATTAATTTAAATTAATTTTCTAGCTATAAGATTTTTTTTTCTTTGTAGTATTAACTTATTATTGTGTAGATCCAGGTTCAAACCCTGGCTTGGGTTTCAAACCTCATATTTTTTTTCAAAATGATCTTTTCTTTCAATAGATAAAAAAAAAAATAATTGTAATTAATTTATTAATATGCTGGAATGTGAACTGGGTTGAAAATTTAATACCAAAAAAAGAGAATCACCATATAATGTTGAACTTGCAAGACATAAATGTTCGTCACTTGGCCGTGTTGATAAACGTACTTTATAATTTCACAAGAAACAATTACTGGTGTCCGTCTATCTACAAGAGCAAGACTAATTGAAGCCATTCAAGATCATGATGATTATTATGCTACATATAATATCGCGAGTTTAATGTATAATAGTGTGTAGCTGGGTCGTGACTAAAACTTTCATCTGATCTCTGATGACTCTGGTGTGTACAGAGATTATAATACATCACCACTGCATGACGATAGATGATTATATGTAATAAATAACTGTTTGACGAATAGAATAACCGAGCCGACTATTTTGTCCAGCAAAAGTGGATCTTTTACTCTGTAATAAATAAATAAAGGAAATTCAGCCCTTGGTGATGATTCTGATGATGTTGATGAGGATTATAATAATATAATGTTAATCGTTAACTACTGTATTTGCTTTGACGGTGATACATTTCCGGTCTCCACCATTTAAGAATCCATTCACAACTAAATCGTGTACCATTATTATTAATATTATTATTATTGTGTGATGTTGCCATGGTGCTCACATTCTCATGTCGCGACAATATTTGTTTCTCACTCTCAGTTATTTTCTCTACCCCTCATCCTCACTCAGATCAAGAGTAAGCACTCACTTACTCACTCACTTGCTAACTCATTCATTCGTTCGTTCATTCATTCATTTATTCGTTCATTCATTCGTTTAACACTTTTGTGCGACGCGGAGATACGGGTCTTCTTTTATATCATCTGATGCTGCTCTCATTCCTCATTCCTTGTTGTTAATCATCAGCGCATCCATGGGAACTCTATTTAACTATCTAACTGCTTTCTGTTGTCTCGTTGCCGAGGTAATCGGTAACTACTCTTGTTATCGCTCAAGTTGACAGTTTTATTTGAATTAGAGATTTATTCATTGCATTTTCTAATCTGATCTTTAATAAAACAATTTATTTGATGGAGAAAAAAAAATCTTCAACCAAAAATATCATTTTGAAGAATTTTATTGTTTTAAATTAAGTACAAAAATTATTGAAGCTAAAACAATTTTTTTTGGTTCAAGATTTTTTTTTTTTTGGTTTATTAATTTTTTGATCAGAGTATAAAATTATATAATATGTTATCAGATAACTTTAAATCATTATCGTTAAAAAAAAGTAAAACGATAACAACTGTAATATACAGAACTAGTTAAGTGTAATTTATATCTTTTACGATTTATAATTTAACTGGAAACTTTAAAAATTAATCATGTCTGTCTGACTTATCTGTAATTTTTAATTAAAAGGTAACTTGATTTTTAAATTAAAGAATCTAATAAAAAAATTTTATATGTTTTATCCGGTTGATTAATTGATAAATAAAAATTATCAAAAATTTATAAATAAATATTCTTAATTGCTTTTAACAATTTTTTACAAAAATAAAATTCAATAATTCATTGATATTTTAACAAATTGATATTTTTTAGCTCGGATAGAACTTTTTAGTAGAATTTAGAGATGTTATAAGATATAATTCTAAAGTAATTAACAGGCCAAAGACATGTTTTTAATTACTGTATTTTTCGCCGATAATTTCAAAACCAATAAAAAAATTCAATTAAATGATAACAGAATTTGATATTATTCTATACTAAAATTTTTTAGAGTTTTTTTGTAAAATTTATAAATACATACTCGAATCAAGAAGTTATTTGTTCGTTTTCTAGCACAAGAATATTATCACTTAAATTAAACTTTATAATAATTTACAGTAAATTGAAAAAATAAAAAATAAAATGTAAATGCTTGATGATGATAATGAGGATAATGATGGCGATGAAGAAATCGCCTTGAAATAAATAAAGCGACACGAGCCAATAAATTTAACTAACCTGGTTCTCTCCAGATCAGTTGCAGCAAAGACCGGAAGCCTCTAGATTCAATAGAACAGTCTTGAGTTTAAGTTTACCACAATTATATCTAGCGTACATCTAATTCTATATCTATATATTAATGTATGTGTAGTAACACTGGTTAGCTTAATCGGTTTGTCGTGCAGCTGAAAGATAACGCTCGTGGATTAAACTCAAGCGTTGATTCGGGATTGCACGTAGGTGTTTAATGTTTTATCCACAGGGGATCTCTACCCGTTTAATGTTGGATGAGATATATCACTATAATACAAACCAACATATATCTAAACATTTAATTACATATATAGATCTATTTTTTACAATGATAAATTACAAAAATAGTAATAATAATAAACACTCTAGACTTAATACTGCATTGAAAAAAAAATTTAATTGATTTAAAAAAAAAAATTCTTCGACCTGAAAAATTATTTTATTTTTTTTAATTTAGACGGAGAAATTTTTAAATAGAGAAATTTTTTCTAATTTAAGTAAATTTAACAATTCAAAATTATTTTATCCTGATTTAAGACAATGATACTCTTCAAAATAATTTTCGTGGGTCAAGAATTTTTTCAATCTAAAATTTGTAATTAAAAATTAATAAAATATGACTGGAGAAAAGTTAAAAATAATTCGAAAGAGAATTGAATATTTGAAAACAAGAAATGAGAAGGCTGGAAAACATTTGATGTGTCTATTAACCACAAAGCAACCACCATCACCATCACCATCATCAAAGAGCGACTCTTTGGTCGCCAAAAACAGGCACCCTATAGGCCAACAAAATCTGTTCCGGCTCCCCCTCCGCCCTATCGAATCCTTTTTGCTGATGAATAAGGAAAGCTAAATAAAAGCAAAGCTACATATATCCACTAAGCTACATATATGTATACTCCAATGCACAAAACTACACTCTGGAACTCTCTCCCCTTGGTCGTCACGTCATTGAAATAAAAATCTACCAGACGGGGACGGGGATCCTTTTTCTCCCCTCCATATTATGTATCTCAGTAGCTGGTTGCTGGTAACCAGCGCACACCCCAAGTGAAAATAATAATAATGTAACACACCGTCACTAAAATCTATTGACGTTGCCAGCATCCCAACTGACGATCATTTCATGCGTTCAACATTTACATCTTTATATGTCTCTTCACATTTACACTTTTACACGCATACGAACATTCATACGTTGATATACGTTCATCATTCAGATATCCCTTTATGTTCTATACAGAAAAATTTTATGATTTGCCCCCGTGATAAATATTATACAGCAAACGCTCAAGATGGCGAAGTGTCAAAATATAACTATACAAAAAATCAAATAAATATATACGATAGAAGACCGAGTTAATATTTGATATTTTTATATTTAAATTTAATGAAATAAATAAAAGTAACCAAAATTGATATAATTTTATTCGTTTCAAAAATGAAAAAATTTTAAACATGAAAAATTTTTGAATTAAATAAAACTAGCAACCTTGCAGTCACTATGTAACTTATAAACTATAAATAAATAAAATTTTACTTTATTAAATAATGACTTTTGTTAAATTGTACTGAACTTTTTTAACTATTGACGTTTTTAAAAATATAAGCTCATCTCGAAGTTACACTCATCAAGACCTTTCATTTGAGTACCCACATGCATTTTTGATATATTTTTCATATATACATATATATAATATATATAAATATATGAAAAATTGATGTGGATACTCAAATGAAAGGTCTTGATGAGTGTAACATCGGGATGAGTTTATATCTTTAAAAATGTCAATAGTTCTCAAGATAAAAGGTAATTTCTTAATTATTTATCTAGAGATAGAGCATTTTCGAATGCAGCCTAAATACTTTTCATAATAAATTGACTATTTTGGTGAGAATCTTATAAAATCTTGAAAAGGCACAAATTCAAGCCGAGACCTTTCTAATGATACCAAATTTAACCATAAAAACCCATTTTATCATAAAAATAATAATTCTCTTAATAATATTGATTTACGAACCAAATTTTTTATTCAAAAATCTTTAACAAATGATTTTCTTACTTAAAGATTTTTTTTAGTAAAAAAATGTTTTAATCTAAAATAATTTTGATTTTTATAAATAAAAAATAATTATATTCCAACCAAAAATATTTCAAAATAAAATAATGACAATGAATTATGTTATGTCCAAAAAGAAACAAGTTACAGTATGAAGTAGTTCCAGCATTAGCCGGTAGGCGCTGTACTGTCTTCCACAAACAATTTTCAAATAAAAAAAAAATTATTGATAAAAGATATCAATAATAAATTTATTTATTGACCTATATAATTAAATTTGTAAGTAGCTAACACGATAAAAGTTATTTGTCGAAATAAACATTAACTTAAGTGAGTAATAATAGAGTTATATATGTTGTGTATGTATTAACGGTTGTATTAATATTGTTGTTTACCAATAAATAATAAATTGAATAAAAACGTCATGTAAATAAATGTAGAATAATAATAGTTGTGTGCATATGGACAAATGTATTTATATAGGTTGATTACAAAAGCGTTTTACGGTTAACATACAACATACAACATAAATAAGCGAATGCGATTGCTCGTGATGGATAAGACGGCACCGCGCAAAAGCAATGGGTAAATACCTACGCATTGAAGCTGTCATACTGTCGTGCGCGACACAGCACAGAGACCACTCGCCACTTGGCGCAATTGGCCACGCAAGTGTTTACTGTCCCCTCGAGCTGATGTACACTGCTATACGTGATGCTATGCAACTTATTCTGTTTCTGGTACACATTATAATACATTACATTACTACATTTGCAGCACAAAACGCCGCTACTCGTCTAAATTCTCTTACAATCTTATCTTTATACTAGTTCACTTTTTACAAATTGTTACCGACTTCTTTGTGATATTTAAACCGACCCTTTATGTGATATTTGTAGTTATTACTCCAATTTTTTTTTTCTTAAATATTTTTCAAATTTTTTAATTTAATTTTTCTTATTAATTTATTTCAATATTTGATTATGAAGTCCAGCTCTTTTTAACTGCACCAATCAAAAAATTAAATTCATTTAAGAAAAAAAATTTTCTAGCTCGGAAAAAAGAAACAGAAAAATTACATTATATAATGTAGCGTGTCGCTCCGTATAAAAAAATGGAAAAATTGCAATAAAAATTAAATTAGCCGACATTTAAAAATTTTAATAATTTTTTTTGTTGAAAAATAATTTTTTAAAAATTAAAACAAAAATTTTCACATGTAGAAAATTTTAAAAATTATACGTGGAATTTTTTAAAAATCGTTTCTTAGTTCTAATTTTTATTTAATAAAAAAAATCAAATATTGTTGAGTTAATAACTTAATTTTTATAGAATTACATTGTAAAATGTAAAGATTACCTTGAAAACTATGAAAATTAACATTCAAAGTTTGAATTTAAAAAAATCTTATTTCGAACTGCAATTTTTCAAGTTTTTTATACGAAGCGACGCTTATTACTATATATAATATAATTTGTCGATTTTCTTTTTTCCGTGAAAATATTATTTGAAGAATTAAACAATCTTTAAATCAAACAAAAAAGTTATTAAATTAAAAAATTATTTTAAATAAATTTTTCTTGATCCAAAAATTTTTCTTTTTGATTCAAAATAAAAAAAACTCTTTTAAAATAATTTTCTTGGTTTGAAATTTTTGCTCTTTACTCAATTTTTCTATCAGTACATAAACCTTTATAATATAATAAACTATTTTTAATTAAATTAACATTTTTAAATCAAAAATAAATAAAATTATCTCGTATTTTTTATAAAAAAATTCACATCAAAGTATAGAAGAATAAAAACTTTATTTTCCCCAGAGATTACCACGAAAATAATTTTTCAATAAAGCCCACTTAGCAAATGAAATAGCATTGAAGACAATAAAATGATACACACAATAATAATAATGATGACTATTATCATTATTCCTTATACCAGTGTACTATATACGTATTTATTTGTATAAATTACCTCCACGTAATGGCACATGAGTTAACACGAAGTAATACGCGTGGATATACCCAGAAGAGTTTACAGGGCGCGTACACGGTGCGGGCGACAGTATATTGGTATGATACATTGAGACAATGAGGCGTAAATAAGATAATGGTCGACGCTCGCGTCCATAATGTACATCGTGGACTTTAGCGTTTGAAGGGCCCGTACTCTTGCTCTAGCACACACCGTACATCACATCACACATCAGTCTGCTGAGGATCACGCCAGAAAGTTTTCCACATACATTTATTCTCTGCACACTAATATTTAATATCTAATATTTAATACTTAATATTTAATGCTAAGGAGAGAAAGAGCTCGTGATATGAGTAGATGTGTGTTATTCGCGCCGCGGTAAATATATATTATATATATGAGTAGAGGGACCGGTTCAGATCAGCAGATGTAATGGGATTGTGACCCGCGCAGCCTATACTACCCACTGGCAAACATACGCATCCTTATGTACATGTACATATATGTGTACCTCTTCTTCACTCTTTGCTACTTTATGTATGTATGTGTTCGCGTTTAACTATGCAGACTGCCCTGTTATGTACCACTCTCTTATTGAGGTAATTTTGTACGGTCTACTCGATCCTTCACTGTGTGTCTCTGCAGATATAGGCGTCTCGAGCCTAATATATAATATGTACACATGTGAAGAGTCTGAGGAGGATTTAGGGCTTGATTCGTATCAGCTACTAGCTGATAGAAGTTATACAAATGATGTACACGATGCAGTAATGTTTAGTTCGTCTAATTTATTCTAAATGGACGACTCGTCAACAAGATCGAGACACGCGTGGGCTCGTAAATTGTAATTGTACTTTCTAGATAGGGATTCTAAGGCTGGTTATTGTAATGAATCACTTGGAATTATTTTTTTGGAGTTAATATTTAGATTATTTGTAGAAAAAAAATTTTTTGTTAAAATAAATTAATTTTTAAAAGTAAAAAAAAATAAAAAGTAAAAAATTAATCACAATTTTGGTGGAAACTTTGGAATAAAATTTTTAATAGTTAAAAAGAACAAGTTAATTAATTAATTAATTTTTAAAGTTGGAAAAAGAAGTAAAAAATTTATCACAATTTTGGTGGAAACTTTGGATTAAAATTTTTAATATTAAAAAAGAACAAGTTAATTAATTAATTAAACTAATTTTTAAAGTTGAAAAAAAAAGAAGTAAAAAATTTATCACAATTTTGGTGGAAACTTTGGATTAAAATTTTTAATATTAAAAAAGAATAATATATTATAAAAAAAAAAAAATTATTGAAACAAGTTAAATTAAATTAAACAATTGAAATTTTGTAAAGAAATTTTTCGACTTAATTTTTAAATAATTAAATTTTCCAAAATCATTTTCTTGATTCGATTTAAAAAAAAATTAATTGTATAATAAACACTTTTGTAGTAATTAAATTAAAAATAATAAATTTATTACAAAAAAAGTAAAAATTTACTATTATTTAACTATTTTTTATGTTTTTATCGGAATAAATAATTAAATAACAATAAATGTTGACATTTATGAGCGTAAATAAAATATGTATTTAGTGAACTTAAAAAGTGTGTTATTGGTTTAGTTTATGTACATACAATGCAAAATGCATTGCGAGGTGTCGATGAAATGTCAGTAAAAAGCTAAAGCATGCAAATTATGTAATATTTTTAAATGTATTGTGACATTAGAGCCACCAGTCGATGAACGACACATTATCTACGGCGAATGTAAAGAGAGTAACTTTATATAATAGTTTATAACGTTTAATCAATATCAAATATATTTTCACTCCGTTGTGTCTGCATATGTCATGCATTAATCAATTTAAAAAAAATATTCATAATAAACCGAAACACTTGCGATTCATACCAATATTTTGGAGCACAAGAAGGTATAAAAAAAAATTTGGGTTTTTACTGTTCTTTTTTTTTTAGCTATGTAATAAAAAACGAATCTTTGTAGTAAATAAATTTAACGGACTACCTCAAGGGCAAAGTTTGGCCGAAGATGTTAAACCCCGAACCCCAGAGATGGTCAATAGGACTCGAGTACAAATGAAGACATACTTTCAAGGTCACACAATATTAGTTTATGGTCATTTTTTGGTGAGCAATAAATCAAGACAGTTTACCTGGCGGAACAATAAGAAACTTTTTCAAAATATTTTCATATATAATGTCCCAATAATGTTTTCTGAGCTACTACTATTTATCTTTTATTGCATTGAAAACATCCAAACGCTTTACTGTGTGTCCGAAATTATAAAAAATACAATCATAATTACCTCTATTGAATTTTGAGAAATTACTGCAGACTAAACTATTTTTAACGACCACAAAGAAAAGAAAGGCGACGAAGAAAGAACTGAAAATAAAATAAACTTATAACTTAATTACTCTTCTAAGAAATCCTCGATGTTGCAAGTGATTAAAAAATGACGAAGGAGATTTTTTCAATTGAATAGGATTAGGAAACTTAAATCTAAAAGTAATTAGACATAATTTATATAAAAGGAATTTTTAAACATTTATTTTGACATTTTTACAGAAAACATCTGTCTCCTTTTCTTCTCATATATACAAAATCTTTATATTGACAATGCAATGATAAAATTATTAACTTTTTCTCTTACTATATAATTATTTACAATTTATCCAATTAGCAAAATCGACAAACGATTTTGATAATGAGTCCTACGTTAATGATTATTAATTTAACTTAATATATCTTTAGTCATCAATATTAATATATATATATATATATATATATATATATATATATATATATATATATTTATATAATAATATCTAATCAATAGATCTATATACAATATACATACAATCTTAATTTAAATATCATCACTATCAGAGCTTAACGCCCCAAATTTGGTAATTGCAGCTCATCATCAAACTCACCCTTAATTCAGAATTGAAAAAATAATTTCTATATAAATTTTTCGATCACTATAAAATTTACCAAAGACTAAAACTTCACTTTTAAATAATAAAATTACTTTGACATTAAAAATAAAATATTAAAAACTGAACAAGAACAAAAAAGAGTGAAAAAACCTAATTAAATTCAACTGAGTCGTCTAGTGAGAACATTAATAGGCTTAAGTAATAATTGTGGCGAGCTTGACTGAGTTTGAAGCGGCTGTCCGACGGAGCTGAGAGAGGCCGGCGGCGAATGCGGTGACATAGGTTCGGGACTGCTGCCAGGAGACGCGGTCGTCGAAGTAGGTTGACTTGGAATATGCTGAGGCATGTGGTATCTTGGTTGTCCAAAAACAGCTTGATGATGCTGTTGCTGGACGGCCAAATTCCTCAGAGTAGCGTAGAAGTCGTAAGGATTGCTAGGCGATGGTAATCCGGGAGCCGGAATGCCGTTGGGGTATCCAACGGGAGTCTGGAGGAGCCTCTCCATGGAGAATCCACCGTGAATATTGGGCGCTGCTGACGCTGGAAGGGCCTGTGGCTTGCAAGGCATGCCAGCGTTCGGAGCACCAGGAAGCATGCTCGCGGAATATCCAGCCGGAGGATAGACTCCAGCTGTGGGAGGATATCCACGATGCAAGTAATGCAAGGGGTAGAGCGAAGCTGCTGCCCATCCATGAGGCGCGTAAGGTGGAGGATAGCCATGGCCCATGATGACTGACCGTTTGAAGGCTGCCAATCTTGATCTGGAGGCTGCGGTGGTTCTTCTGCGCAATTTTCCGGTGCTTCCGCCGATGAAGACGTCTTCGGAGCTCGGGTCCAGCATCCAGTAGTTTCCTTTGCCGGGGTCGTCGTAGTGGCGCGGAACTTTTACGAAGCACTTGTTCAGGGACAAATTGTGCCGGATCGAATTTTGCCAGCCTTGCTTGTTGTTCTCGTAGTAGGGAAAGTTCCGCATTATGTACTCGTAGATGCCGTTGAGAGTGAGCCGCTTGTCCGGACTCTGGCGGATAGCCATCATAATTAGCGCATTGTAGCTGTAAGGCGGCTTTTCGTTTTTCTTCTTCCCATCATCAGTGGTGGAGGGACCGTCCTTTAGGCTGGAGGGACTATCAGAGGAGGATGAAGCGGTGGTTGAACAATCCAGAGGCGGTGTTTCAGCACCTCCAGTTACGTCCAAATCACTGGCCTCGTCGCAACTATCGATGTGAGACACGTCTGATGCGGAAATAGACTCACTTATCGAGGGTGTTGATTGCGTACCAGAGCAAGCTTCTGGTAAAATGCTTCTGATACTGAAGTTTGTTTTTAAGACGCTGCGAATTGGTGGTGGAGACGCCGTCACTGTTTGTTGCTCACTTGAACCTTCCATGTTAACCATTTTTGCTCACAGTTTATCCAATATCCAATTCAAATGTGAATATAAGCACTTTGTCACTTAAACTTTTCACTACACTGTTTGTTTAAACGAGTTTATGAGATAATTAATGGTAAAAAGGGGATAAATCCCTTCACTGTGAATCCGTGATTAACTCTAAGTATCGGAGCGTACGATCTGAACTGCTCGAGGGATCTCACGGTTCTGCCGGCTTGGCACCCTCCCTGTCTCTTATATACTCTCGGTTAAGCCACGCCTGTTGGAACTATTAGACGCGCCCGTATTGGAAGGTTCAACCAATCCCAGGGCTTTGTTGTCAAATTGAACCCCCACTTGAAGCTTTGTTTGCACCCAATGTTTGACAGCAAACAATGCAAACAGAAAGAAGCTCGGTGTTGGCTGATGGAAATACTAGTGGGGAGCGCAGCCGCAACTTCTTTCAAATACAAACAAATCCGATTTAAATTTCACACTAGCAGTACCTTCTTTTAAATTTTAAATATGAAAAATGCAAAATGTGCTGAGGACAGTTTTGTTTTTTGTTTTTATTAATTGGAGTTCAATTACGGCAAGATGCAGGAATATAAGGGCTAAATGGTCAGCCGCGAGATTTTATTTGGATGATTTTTATTGAGTTAATGTTACAGGCATCATCCAGTCAATCAATTAAGAACAGCTACCAACTCTATTATTAACTTTTTTTTAATATTCTTGACACTCCACTTTGTACTGCACTTATTGCTGACACACACGCTAGGTTTTAATAGACATTAGTTCATGATGAATCACTCATCTATGCATCAATTCATTCATTCTGAGGTTATAAGGTTACTTATATATCCTTTTACTCGATTTTATTAATCAAATATTTGACGATTCAAAGTATCTATGATTGATCGCTTCTATACGGGATTTATTTCTGTAATTTTCTGGATTAGAAAGATTAATTTTTGTGCTTTGAAAATATTTGGGAGTAACAAAAAAATTTTTCTCAGCATCAATATTGTTTTAATTAAATATAATTTTGATAAAAAACGTTTTTGGAAATGATCGGATATTTTTTAGCAAAACCTTATTATAAAAATTAAAATTAAATTCGAAAATTGGGGAAATTTTTTTAAAATAATGGTAAGAATTGTTTAAACGGTGCGTAAGTATAGTATTTTAATGATAACTGACTTTTGAAAAATAAAGGTGGTATTAGACAGTATTTAAGATAATCCTAATACGATAATTCTTGGCAATGAAATAGTTCAGGCTGCTTCAAAATTGACTTTTTGTATTTGTAGATAATAAACATCTGCACATAAACTGAAAGAGTTAATGTTTCGGATTATCGGTGGACGAGCTTTGTCAAACCGCAGACATGACTAGGAGAAAACATTACCCAAAAACGAGTATTGCCAGATTCATTATGATCCTATATTTAGGTTGTTCCAGTCTGGGAAATTTTAATACTTATTTGTGTATGTAAAAATTGACTCTTGACACTCCCAGTCTTTTGAACGTTAATTAAAATACAATTGACTTACGATTTGTGGATGGAAAAATGGCTTAAAAGATAATTGGGAGTTGATGTGTATGGCTATGGCCGATCAATCCTTTTCTTTTACAAATTTTGGTCATAAAAGGTATTTTTGTAAGTAGGAGTTAAAGAGATATTTTTAATCCAGTGTCTAGACAGTACTTTTAAAAGGTGGAATATATCAGGGTTGAAAATTTTTTTTAAATTACTGTCATTTTACAAACCGAAATATCAGTTAAAAGAATTACAAAATGTATTTATTGTTATTTTTAATTTTTTAAAAATAATTTTAACATTTATTAAATTATAAATTTTTTCAGAGTATAATAAATCTTTTTTAAATTTGATAATAAAGTCGATTTTCAATAAAAAAATTTTTTTTTTAATACTAAAAATTAAACAATTATTTTTTCCTTGAAATTTATTATTCAAGTCAATTAAAACAACGAGGTACATCATGATGTAAGCTCATTACTTTGTCCTATAAATTCAATTAATTTATTTAATTATTTAAAAACAAAATAGAATTAAATTTTAATGTCAAAGAATTTAAAGTACAAAATGTAATAAATATTTTTAATATACTTAACTCAACTAACTTATCACTGATGAGATTAATCAAATTTGTTGACATCATCAGCGAGAGGTTAATCAACGAATCAGACAACCTCGAATCAGCGTCAATTATTATATTATTATATAAATTGACACAAAAGAACTTTAAAAATTCCTCGACTAACTTATCGAGCGACATATATTTAATAAAAAATGTGTTTCAAATTTTATTTATCACTGCAGCAAAATATTTTAGTAGTAAAAAAATGTGTTTAACCATTTAACGAAAACGGAAATATTAAATCTTTAAAAATTTCTTAAGCATAAAGACCACCTGGATAAATATAGTTATTCATTTGAAAATTTAATAATCACCATAAAGAAAACTCAATGGCTTCTCTTTATCCATGAATGTATTGTTGAGCGACGTCAACACGGTGGTCGTCATCACCGAGGACAGAGTGGAGCTTACGAACTTGAACAAACTAAAAAACAATAATCTAGAGATTGGGAGCTCAATAATAATAGTAAGATCCACACAACTAACAGGTTACTGGAAAAGAAAAATTATCTTCTAAAGATTGTGCCGCTTGACTCTATTGGGACCTAGTATAATGTATAGGATGGCGTCGGCACTTTTTGTGTGTGAGCTGCTATATATGATGTCTTTATTCATTATGCGCATGTTATTCAATTCGCCCCTCCTGCCGGGAAAAACGTCGTCGCCCCGTAGCGTCACAAGATTTACTTGCATCCCTTATTCACTTATTCGTGGTATTTCTCAAATTTCCACTCAACAAGAGTTTAAAATAACAGTTTTACTTTTTCTTAAAATTTCTATGAATATTTTTTCAACCAGATATATACTGATAGAAGGATTTATTATTAACTATTAATAATTTAATTTATTTGAAAACAATTATTTAATTTATTAAATTTTAATAAACATTTTTTAACATTCAATAAATATTTATTTGGGAGGAAAGTACATTTATTAATTATCTTTTATATTTTTAAATATTAAAAAAGTTAATTTATTTAGTAAATTAAATTATTATCATGTATTCCAGGTATAGGGCTGTAAAAAATGCCAACAGAAAATTGCTATTTTTGCTTTTTATTTGAAATAAATATTTGTTGGCAATTAACAATCCTATTCATTAACCAATTATAAATATTTATTAACAGTTAATAAAGCTTATTAAATATAAACAAATCCATCTATCAGTGTAAACAAAAAAGACATCGAAATTTTAATTTAGGGCATTAAATTTTAATTATTTATACAACCATTAGATTGGTATCATAATAAACCTATTGTACTTTAAATAAATGAGGTTTAATTGCATCTAGACAATTGTTGCTCGGCGCCAATATAATCCCTAATTGTTCTATTGTACGTGTATTAACTTTGAAAACTGAGAGATCAATTACAGATAATTTTGCTGTTATTGAAGATAAGTTTGAGTGCTCTTTTGTTATCGAGAATTACGATGGTCAAGTGTCTGTCTTTTTGGTAGAAAAAAATTTTACTGAAACGAATACATCACTAAATTTATGTTAGCAAACAATTATCCAGTCTTAGCGTCCTGAAATTTATGTCATTAAAAGATTGGTCTGTCTGGAAAGTGTCTTATGGAAAGATAATCCACAGATTCGGTAGAATCTGGCGCCAAGTTCCGTTTTCATTTACGAAGAGCAGGTTATATTTTTCTACACTGATAGAAGGATTTGTTTGTATTTAATAAATCAATTTATTAAAATCTTTTTCAGATATTTTTTTGGGTAGAAAAAATATTTTTTTTACTATTAACAATATTCGTTAGTATTAACTAAATCAATTTTTTATGAGAACAAAATTTTTGTAACTATTAAGAAGCTTTTGTGTATTGAAAAAAGTATTTATTTCCACCAAATAAGATTTGTTAATAGTTAACAAATATTTTGTTGGTGGTCGATGTTGGTAGAAGGATAAAAAATCCTTCTATCAGTGCAAGTTTAAAAATTTTTCTCTTGTCAATTTTTTTTTTCCGTGTACAAGAATAACTTACAAGATAATTAGAAGTAAAAATATATGAATAAACATGTGTAATGGTCAAGATAAAAAATATCTGAAGAATTGCGTGGGCCTTTCACAAATGCACGTATAATTGCAGGTTTCAAAAGCTTATATAAATGGAGATTTTTATTTGAATGGTAGCTTTTATAATATTTAAAAAATAATATAGCAAGCATGTCAGATCACATCTTCAGAATCCGGTAGTGTGTTATCTGTAGATGGACTTCTCGACCAATTGAAAATCGAAAAATAAATAAATAAATGCCTGAGGCTCTTTTATAATACAAGTAAAGAACGAATTAAATAAAATATCGATGGACGACTTTCGTCGCGTTGTATATATACCATAATACGACATAAATAAATCGTTTATTAAATAGTAATAAATATTTGGTTAGCACAAAAAAATAGCTGCTAATAAATGATTTATTAACTGTTAATAAATATTTGTTAAGGACCTATCCTCTAATAAATCATTTATTAAATATTAACAAATCTTTTTAAATACAAAAAAATCCTTCTATCAGTGTATTAATTGTTCTTGAACAAATGGTAAATTTTTCTAATGACAGCCGCTTTATATTTATGGACAAAACAATTTTCGTTATCACAAAGGAACCATCTTTTCCTTTCTTAAACTATAATGAATAAGATTTTAATGCGAATAAATAAGGTCATTATGAATTACTCAAAAGATAATTGGATTTTTTTTACATCAAGCCTTATTGTAGGGAGATTAAGATTAGTATTTTCTTGAACTGTTTTTTTAAAGGTGATAAAAAATTTGTTGATAGTATTTTTTAATTTTTTTTTAAATAGATAATAATTAGAATTTTAAATTTCTGTAAAAATTAATACTTAAAAATCTATTCTATAAAATATTATTTAAAACTGTTTTCAGTTTTAAAAATTTCTTTAATTTTAAGAAAATATAACTATTAAATTTTAAACTTCAAACTTAAAAAAATAAACTCTTATTTTTTAATTAAAAATTTCATCTTTTAATTAAAATAAAGTTTTCAATTAATAAATTAGAAGAAAAAATTAAATTTAAAAATTTCTTATTATGAGAACAAATTAAATTTCATCTTTTATCAATTGATATTTTAAAAATAAAAATAAAAATCAAGCAAACACCTTCTAACGTTATCTTAACTCAAATAAAAACTGTAAATTAATGGAATGATATGCAAAGTTGGGCCCACCGGGAATTGAGATCACTAAAAAAGAGGCAAGCGTAGCTAATTGACGACCCCCAGAGCACTCATTACATCATTATCATGGAAGCACGCTGAATTCGACACACCCCGAGATCCAGACTCTCTAAAGAAGTAACAGATAATGTCTCCGTCAAGACGATTTTTTTCCAAAGAATGCACCTTTTTAATTCTATGTTTTTTTTCTTTTCAGCTTTTCTTTTTTCTGTATTATATCCACCTGCATGTGGATAATAGCGAAGTCAAGATCTGAGACAATTTATTTTCGGGTACTGCTCGCCATTTATTTCATTTCATCGTCATGGTCTATTACAAGGGAATACGTTTATATTATTAGCTGTGCATGAGAATACCGTGGATAGATGTATTATGGATCAGTTGAATAAGAGTTTCACGGGCCCAAGTATCGAAAGTGGACCAACAAATACAGGTCTATTTCACCAACAGATGAAATTTGTAGTACGACAGTAGACATCTATTGGTGGAAACTTTAAGTTATTTACTCGTCATACTTTTTAATTCTATCAATTAAAAATTCAATATTTACTTGATTTTTTTTTCAATCATGAATTAATAATTTTACTACTTGTTTCAAATATTTTAATATTAATAATAAAATTATTTATAAAAAAAAATTTTTTTTAACTATTTTTTTATTAATGGAAAGAGCTTCTCTTGAAAAATTGACTGTTGATAATTTTATGAGCAACTCACGCATGTTTTCCATGAAAACTAAAAGAAAAGGAATGTTAAAAAATTTGGAAATGCTTGTGCGAAGTGGACAAATCGGCCACCCAAAGTGTGTAACGGTCAGTTTAAATTTTCAGTCGAAAATCAGTTAAAACGTTAAAATTTCCCATAATTACTATTTTCATGCTTTTTAGTTCGAGCAAATCGAGGAATGTTCGATCCGTTACTAATTTTTAAGTCAAAAAGCCCAAGAAAGTTTTTTTGTTATTCTATTTTATTCCTAATATTTATTAAATAAAATAAAAACAATTTTAAATATTTAAATTTTTAAGTAAATTAGAAATATAAAATGTCCTTTTCAAAAAATGATATTTTAATTTCAAAAGATCACAACACCTACTTTCAGAGAACATGTCTTAACTATTTCCACGAAAATAATATCCTCTTATTAATTTCTTGTGCACTGATAGAAGGATTTATTTGTACGAAAAAATATTTTTTAATAGTAATACTACGAAATATTTATTAAGGACTAAAGAGAGATCTCTAATAAATGATTTGTTAAATACTAATAAATATTTATAACTATATAAACAAATCCTTCTATCAATGTGCGACAAAAAATTAGAAAATTGAAAAAGATTCAACTTAAAAAAAAATCTTTTTAAAGCCTCATTTTATTTTCGCGTTTAATGACTTAACTTATATTGTTATTGGATCAAATAACATTATGAAAATTTTTATTCGGAACGTAAAGAGAGTTCAACTTACCTTGGACTCATTCGTAAGATCGTAAGGCTTCATTTTTCTCTCCTTGGGGGCGTCGATAATTGGCGTTTGGTTACGACGATAAAAAGATAGTGTAGTGTATCTCTTGGCGTAACAACTTGTGTGTATTTGATACTGCAATGTCATCGGCATACATCAATATTTATAGCTCCAGTTAATTCGCAGCCCAGCTGAAAAAAAATGAGTAAGAAAAAAATTTTTAAATGGGTAATTTTTTAGCGGTAAATATTTTTGTATCGGAGGCCCAAAATAAACCATTCGAATCCCATAAGTACGCTTAATAGGAAGAAATGGGATTGAGGTATACTTTTAACGAATGTAAGCCTGACTCTGAGGACTGGAGTGCAGACAGCTTAAGAATTGGTAGTAGAAGATAGTCCAGTCGGTGGTCTTGAAAGATTTAAATCCTACAATATTATCGAAAGGGTGATCCTTTTTGCGTTCGCCTCAGTTTTTATGGATACTGAGTTACTAGGTAAACCTATTTCAGTCTAGGCTATATTCTTCAAAGCATTCTCTATTATATTCCGGAGTAAGTTAATGTTTAAGTTTTCTAATTCCCACAAAGTCGAACCCGCCTCTCTTGTTTAGTGCCCGCGACGACGGTTTAAACTCCACAACAGACCACCCCGTGACATTGAGTCCTTGTCGTTCATTATTTTTATTTTCACTTCAAGCTCAACACCCTACAGTGTTCCACTCTTTCAGCTCACTTCTCACTAGCTATTTTTATTTTTATATCTATAATAGCAGGCTCTCTCTTGCTCTCTTTCCGTCTTCAAGGGAAAAATATATACATATAACTTAAACGAGAGATAAAATACATCAGATTATTTAGTTGGACCTACAACTTTGACGACGGATTATCCGACAATAACACGTCTAAGTATTTTCGTCAATATAGCCGTTTAAAATGAATTTCTTTAAATTATTTTTTTTTTTATTTAAATTTAAGCTGTAATTTTTTAGAACGAGTTTTTTAAAAAGCTTCAAGTTCTTGAAGAAATTAGAAAAAAATTAATTAGTTGTGAGATTGTTATTTTACAGTTAATTTTTTAAATTAAAAAAATTTTTTAAATAGAAAGATAAAGAGAGAGAGAGATATTGTTGAATTGTTTAAAAAATTAAAGGGATTTTTTTATAAGACTATAAGTGAGATGCAAATAACAAAAGTGGAGATTTCGGGAGCTTTAGTCGCTTACGCCGACAGGTTAGCCTTCTTAACTTTTTTAAGTTAGCGCTGAAATCGCATTACTATATAGAAAAAGTATAGGAAATAGTTTTGAAACGCAGGTCAGCTTCTACGAATCGGTCGCGCATATTTACAGTCTTGCATATCTTTATTCTCATTTTCCGGCGAATATAATCCAGCCTCCGGTCGATTTATTCGCTTGGTCGAACTTTTCATTGTCGGCGCGGATTTAACCCTCTCATGCACACGTCGAGTATCCGCAATACGGATCATCTCAACCACGGTGTCACGGTGTAGGCTAAAGAAAAGGAAGATTGACCGTGTTTTCTTTGTTTAACTTTTGGTTAAAGATTTTTTTTTATTATTTTTTTTTTTCGAGAATTTTGATTTACTGTAAAAATAAGCTTCTGACTTTACTTTGTGCTATTGGATAAATAAGATTCTTGGATGGATTAATGTCACCTGTGATTTCTACTCTATTTTTTTTTCATTTATATATTTAAAAATAAACATAAATTATTTAGTTAACTTATTGATTTTTTTCTTCCATTTTCGACTCAGATTTAAAAAAGCTTCTGATAAAATTGTTTCAAAAAAAAAATTAATATTTAAAAAAAAATATTTTTTTATGATAAATTCATTAAAATATTATTTTAATTTTCTTAAAATTATTAATTGAATTTTTTTAATGATTAAATACTTTGTAAAAAATATTTAAAGATTTTTATTATATTAATTCTTGTCATAAATTTTTTTTTTCCCTCAGAATTGTAAAGATAAAAAATATGAAAATGCAAAATACCGTCACCTATTTTTGACGACAGCTTGTTAAAAGTAACAAAGTCTGTCCGAACAATTGAAGAGACTCTTGAACATAACAGAACATCTACAACTAGACCAGAGCAAATATAGCCATAGATATTTTTATTTTTCTTTCATTCATTTCCTCCTCGTACACATTTGAAACCACTGCTCTATAAAAAAAACTGCAGAACATCTTCACCAAGTTTCAGGTAACGTTGTAAAAAGTTTTGCTTATTTGGTCTCGAGGCATATTATTTACAGCCGGCATTTGTGGTCAGCGTGATGTATACAGCCCCTTACATAACAAATAAAAATGTTTGAAGAAAAAAATGTAGGAGCCAAAAAATTGAACAGACAAAGTGGAATATTGCTGTGTACACACCATAGTGTACACAGTAAAACACGGGAGAGATCCGTTAAGGCTCTTTATTACCGTCATTTATGGCTCAAAAAAATTTATATGCCCAATTCGAACCACAAAAGGTAATAGAGATTACTACGCTCAAGCCATTTATAAACATATTGTTACATTATTCACGAGGTATAAACATGTGAAAGTCAACATATATAAATAAATTCTAACATCTCATCTAAAATTTTTGAAAATGAATTTATATTGTGGTATAATAGAAAGTATTCTTAAATTTTCAATATTTTTGTAAGAAATTCCATCATTCATTATCGTAAAATTTTATTGTGATTAGTGTTTCATTTTTTACGACATAACGGATGTTAATGAATCCTAAAAAATATTTTTTATTGCACAAAACAATAGTTTTTATTTTTAAGCTGAAAAATCTCAGAATAATCGTAATCGTAAACATCGAAGGGTTATTAACCTTATCTTGAGTACTAATTATCGTCCAAAATCCTAATCCTAAAATGAGTAAATCAGTATGATGGTAAAAAGGATCAAAACCTTCTTCAAAATTATGGCTCAAGTATAATTAACCTCAGTAAACATTTTTAAAATTTTTAATATCAATGATCCGCTTTAAAAATAATTTCACACAATTTTAAGATGATTATTTTGCTTTCTAGACATTAAAAAAAATTTTTTGAAACAACTTTAAGTGATAATTTGGAGCTTTAGGTTGTAAAGATCTTCAAATACGCAAAACTGAATGTTTTTACCAAATTAAAGTTATAACTTGTTCAAGTACAAATCAATTAACTTAAAATTTATTTGATCAACAAGCCCATTGATGTGAAAAAAAAATTAATCGTCTTAAACGAATCCATAATATTCAATAACCCAATTTATTATATGTATGTGTAAAATAAAATAAAATAGAATGGAGCTGGACGTCCAGGTCTTTGTGCGTACAAATATAACTATTCTTAGCGCATTATGACACTTCCTGTGGTTTTAAGTGATAGCACCACACTCATAAACTAATCTAAGTAAACTAATGATAATCTCAATCGACATAACCTGGTGATGGTCCTTTTGTCCGTCAATGGGCTCGTTGTTGAAGTTAAACGTCTAGTGTGGCCCAGAATAGTGACCGCGGGCACTTGTGCGTTTGCTTTGCTACTCATACACACATCTGACTTTATTTTATTCGATATAATATTTTCATCGACCTTAATATTTTTATCCGCCTGTTGTATGATAATATTCATGTATGAGCCTATGCCAAGTGTTGTATATACTCGTAAGCGTCAGACCGCATAAGCATCACAACAACGCTCAATATATATATCCCTCTTACTCAACTTCTCCGCTGATCGTTTCCTCCAATAAATATATCGAATTACTTATTTCCAAGGCTTTTGCATTTTTTATTAACACACTAATACGATTGCTTATAATACCAAACGGTAGTAAATTTAGAATTATAGAAGTATAGATAACTCAGTCGCTAAACGGTGAAATTAATAATCTATATTATTAAGAGAATAACAAAAATTTTGTCTCTAGGATAGTCATATGACAAAATCGGGATTTTTAGTGAAATTTAGTGTCATAACGAAGGTCTTGACTTGAATTTGTGCCTTTTCAAGGTTTTATATCATTTTCACTGATAGTTAATTTATGATGAATAGTATTTAGGTTGCAATCGAAAATGCTCTATCTCTAGATACATAATTAAGAAATGACCTTATATCTTGTGAATTACTGACATTTTTAAAGATATAAGCTCATCCCGATGTTACACTCATCGAGACCTTTCATTTGAGTACCCACATTAATTTTTCATATATTTTATATATTTATATATATGTATATATGAAAAATATATCAAAAGTGCATGTGGGTACTCAAATGAAAGCTCTTGATGAGTATAACATCAAGATGAGTTTACATGTTTAAAATGATCAATATTTAAATAAGTACAGTGCAATTTAACAAAATTCATTATTTAATAAAGCAAAATTTTATTTATTTATAGTACACAAGTCCCGGCAGTCACGTAGTGATTTTCTATTGAAATTTTAATTTAAAATATAAGTTCTTTTAGAAAAATACTAGTAGCTACTTTGATTTTTTGGCCTGATGGACACTCCTAGTAATTTGATCCAACATATGCTAGATAGTATATTTTACATGAAGGTCTGCTTTACGTACTTCATTCAGTAGCCAACACAATGGATTTCTGTTTATAGTCAAAAAAACTTTTTTAACAAAAATATTATTTATTTAAACTAAATTTTTATTACGATTTGGACAATTTGGAAAATACATAAAAAATTTTCTAAGAGATGATCCTCAATGACGCGACATTTTTAAAGAACTTATCAAAAATATAATGTAAAAGTTATTTTTAAATGATACATCATAAAATTTGATGGTTGATTTGATTACAAGCTAATAAAATCTCAAGAAAGTCTATCGAGGCCCTATTCCTTGTCATTCTTCAGCCCTTATGACATTTAAAACGTCGCTTTTGTAAATGATAATTTTTTATGTAACAAATCAAGTGATTAAAATAGATTTCAGGTTTTGAAAAGGTTTGGATACAAATATAAATAGATTCATGGTAAAATTGATGACACCTGGGCCATCTGGAAAAAATAAGTCCCAGTGGATCGTTTTCGAATTGCTACAATTTATATTTAGTGTTATGGAGGTTGTTGGTGCATTGTTATTGTATGTATATATATGGCGGCACGCACTTTACATTGATGTGTATATCAGAAATATAAAGAAAGTAAAGCAACAAGTCAGGAAGGAAACGGAGCAATGGATGATGGATCTACTTCGAATGGTCACGTCTCGAGGATATGGACCCAAGGAGGCGTGAATGGCTAGATGATTGTATAAAGAATTTAAAAGTTTGTCCACGCATTCTCAAAAACACACACCTCAATTGGAGAAAAATAACCAAAAATATATAGATGGAGGAGAGATGAATGGGCGGTTGCTCTTGTTGCAAATTCTTTGTGACCTTACACCAAAAAAAAAAAAAAAAAAAATAATAAAAAAATTTCAAAGAAGGAGAAAAGAATGCATCAGTTATAATATAATAAAGAAAAAGAAAAAGAGGCCGCTCTGGATCACTGTACATTATAATAATGTTGTAGCCAATTCTTTTTATAAAAGCAGGCGACAAGCCCAACTTGCTTGTCAGATCAAATTCAAATAGAAAACGAATGGATCTCATCATTTTGTATGTATTTGGTTTTGTACACAAGCTAGTTTTTGGGATAAAGTCGTTACGTTTTCATTTTTGGGTTTCTCAATTGGAGGAACATATATATTTGTATAACTATAACAGGAAATCATTTGGTAGGATATTGTTGTAGGAGTGATACCTATTCTCACTTTTAACAAAATGACACTTTGGTACAGTACTATACTAGTGTATTGTAAATAAGGACGGCATATCATCATCCAGCTTTCAGCTCCTGTGTATATGTTGGATATACCGGCTATTTGTTCATCACGCTGGGCTATTCTTGGTCGCGTGACTTGCGGAAATTGATCGTGTCGAGAGCACGATGTATCTTGTGATCATGCCCATCATGAATACACTCCAAGACTTTGTATAATAATTATATTATTTAAATAGAATATAATACATTTGCTGAGACGTGATACGTGATTTTATTTACTAGCTGTGAAATATATCAATTTACATATACCTGGAGATTAGTTGGGATTTCTTACGAGCAGATGCCCAAAATTTGGATTCACATCTTTTGTAAAAAATATTTATAATTGATAAATTATTTATGAATTTTTTTATGGTTTCATAAAGTTGGACGGGATTTTTTTGGCTCAGCTAATCTATAGTATTAAGAGAATAAGAAAAATTTTGTTTCCAAGATAATCATATGATAAAATCAATTTTTTAGTGAAATTTAGTGTCATTGCAAAAATCTTGACTTGAATTTGTGCCTTTTTAAAGTTTTATATCATTCGCACCGATATTCAATTTATATGATGAGTATTTAGGTTGCATTCAAAAATACTCTATCTCTAGACACATAATTAATTTCTTAAATGACCTTGTATCTTGTGAAATATTGGCATTTTTAAAAATATAATCTCATCCCGATGTTACACTCATCGAGACCTTTCATTTGAGTACCCACATCAATTTTTTCATATATTTATATACATCATGTATATGAAAAATATATAAAAATGCATGTGGGTACTCAAATGAAAGCTCTTGATGAGTGTAACATCGGAATGAGCTTATATCTCTATAAATGTCAATAGTTAAGAAAGTACAGTGCAATTCAACAAAAGTCATTATTTAATAAAGCAAAATTTTATTTATTTATCGTTTACGTCACGACAGTCACATAGTGACTGCAAGGTTGCAAGTAATTGTTAAAGTAAAGAGCTTTTTTATTCACCCTATGAGCGACATACAGCGATGAATGTTTTACTGTCCATAATTTTGAGAGGCTCATGTGAAAATAAACAGCGAACTTAATGTTCGACATTTATTCCCACTTTAATAAACAAATTTTTTTATTGCAATTTTTGAAATAAAAAATTTAAATCCTTAAAATTGGCAGGGGAGCAAAAAAAATATTTGTTTAGACAAAATAAAATAATAGACGCGTTTAAGAAGGAAAAGAAAAATGAATAAACATTTCTGGATAAAATCATAAGAGACGTATGCAAAATTTAAGCACATAAAGTTTACATTCTCACGAAAATACCATAAGCTGTAAATATAGAGTAGAAAACAACAAAATACTTCAAAGTGAGCCGCGAGGAAGATTGTTTAACTTCCCTCCTGTGGAAGTAAGTGTAAACTATCATTAAGAGTTTACACAACTCATAAAAAATAAGTATCACACTTATTCAGCTGATTTTTATTTAACGAAATTTAAATTTTAATTACGACAATAATCATTAAAGTAAATCAACTAATATGTAAACTATCTTTAGTTAGAACGAATAGAAAAAAATATTTTGTTTTGGAATTTGAATACATGAGAACTAAAAACCAAAAAACAGCATACATTTAACCCGGTTGATTAGAGAAACGAAGATTTCTAAGAACTTCTGCTACATGGTGGTCTGGCTACCGTACGATAAACAAACTCCTCTCAACTTTCCGACCTTTGATGCTACGGCGTTGATTAATCACAACGTGAGAGACGATTCACCGAAGTCTTACTCAAGTGTGTAGACATAAGTTTTATAAACAGTTTGTGAACTTGAATCTCCATTCAATAATAATAAATTAATCATCCTCAATTCTCATCCGTCCCAGCTAGCAGCAGTTTATATATTATCTAAAAAGCACAGAATGATCCCATCGTAAATAAATAATCGTTAAATCAAGATCATTAAATCGTGATTTTCCGGGTGTTGTGCTCCGTGGATGATCAACTTGTCTGAATAACGAGCCAGTTCATCCTACCCCTGTCCCTATTATCTCCAGTCCATTTTTTGCTTCACTTTAAATACCGTTTAGTTGAAATTTAAAAAATTTCCAGCTGAAATTAAACCTACTAGTAATGGTACTAGTTATAGTTGAGTTGAGAGTAAAAGTGTAGGAAAAGTATAAGAGTCTCTCTCTCAATCTGGTAGTGTTTAAACGGATGGATAAATCTACCTTGGCTAAAATCCGTGACTAACACGAATAAAATCGTACGTGGGCCCGGAAGATCCACCGCTGGCTAATGTCGGGTGAACCAGCCTTAGTGCACTGGCCTCACGCTGTCCTTCAGTCATTCCTACAGCTATGTCTTGCTCAGACCAAGACTTTTAAGACATATTAAGGCAGATCTGTCATCTCCTTTCTCCTTCTATCCAATGCGCTCAAACCGGAGACGCAGGACAGAAAATAGACGCCGCAGGACTCGGACACGCGCTCTTCGCGGTGACCTTACGGGCTTTCTGTCTGATTATCAGGTCTTGGGCTTTGTCACGAGCCCCAAGCACGCCAAGACCCAGCGGGGCTGAAAACCAAGACCATTTTCTGCCTTCACTCCGCATAGTGGGGCCTATAGTGCGGTACTAAATTGTACAGGGCAGTACTGAGAGGATTCCTTACGTAAAACGTGTGCTAAACATGTAACACGCGTTTTCTATAACTGTAAAAAACGCGCCCCCGGAGCG
Organism: Cotesia congregata; assembly: GCA_905319865.3. Classification (NCBI taxonomy): domain Eukaryota; kingdom Metazoa; phylum Arthropoda; class Insecta; order Hymenoptera; family Braconidae; genus Cotesia; species Cotesia congregata. The sequence continues at coordinate 15,371,754 of CAJNRD030001124.1, forward strand.
AGCCGTTCATTTGCTCCGAAATTGCGCGTTAGTGGCTCATACCTCGGACCAAGTCCCCTGCTGGACCCTATTCTCTATGCATACCATTTTTTTCGTGTCTTTATATGAAATTTTATGTTAAAAGAGACGTCACAGTTTAGTTTTTTCGATGAATCGAATCATATAAAGCCTGTTACTAATCACAATCATTATTAACGTGACATTTTTGATTTTTGAGGGAATTATTGACAAATTTGTTCCTAGAAAAAATTTTTTGAATTTTTAAATATGTGAGTTTCAATTTTTTAACATAAATTATTTTTTAACCCTCTAAAATTTAATCGGTAAAATTTTTTATAATTTTATTTTTTGTTATTTACGATTATTAATAATTGTTTTTGGGTCTCAATATCCTGAATCATTTATTTTTATTTCAATACAATAAATTAAAATTGAGATTAATAATTATGAAAATTTTTTTCTCTGTAAAATTAGTAATTTTACAATATTAATTTAAACGTTGAGAAATATTTGACTTATATAATTGAATAAGTAAATCAGATTTTGAAGATTGAATATAATACTAAGAGAATTATAACATAATCTAAAGTCACATAGGTTTAGTGTTGTATACAAATTCAGTCAAGAGGAAGGACTTTCATTCACACAAATTTTTAGTATCGTTATTATATAGATATATAATAAATATAATAAAGTTTTTTGGTAGGATATATTATCCTGTAAAGGGCAACCTGCCGAGTAAGTAGAAAGAATTTAAGATGCGCGAGAACTTAATATCTAGTGTAAAAATATATATAATGTACGTAGATGAAAAAAGAGAATTTTAGTAAGTCACATACGATTGAATAGCAATCAAGATGTATTCAAAATTATACCGAGAATGCAAATTTAAAGTTACAATAAACATAAATACATAATCGGATTTATTTTTTTGGACGGCTTTTTAAAAATAAATTGTCAAGAATCACACCATTGATGAAGGATCACCAAATGATCCATCATCTCGACAAGTCAGGTTGTGAAAAAAAAAATATTATTAAATAAACTAAAATTAAAATAGCTATTTTTATTTTAGATTTAATTACAAAGAAATTAAAAAAAATTTCAGTCAAGTTAAATCCAATTGCCCTGACAATTATCACAAAATTTAATTTAGTTTACCAGCTGTTTTTTAAATAACCAAACAAACGTTTCATTTCCGGTGGATTCTTATAATCCAAAAATCTCCGAGTAACGTAGTTTTTAAAAGTATCAAAGATATGTGGATTAGCTAGTGAGGAAATGTGTCAAAATTATAATACCGGAACCTACAAAAATTCAAACAATTTTAGCCTCAACAAATGAGGGGAAAGTGTCAACGAAAAAATATTTAACATTGATATTACACACAGTTGAACTAGCTAGTTAATCCAAAAGAGGAAGCGCTCGACAGTCTTTCAAAAGGACAAGTATATATGTGATGTATGTATAATAATAACCATCTCGTATGTACCACTAAATGCTTTAAATACAGCCTGTGTTTTACATTTCATCGTTGACATCGTAAATCCCATCACTAAATCTCTAAATCTCTGCATACGTCTCAAAACACCTTGAGCGGTGAATGGTTCTGTTGATTATTATTTATTTTTTTTTTTTTCCAATGCAACTGGGCTACAGTTGTTTTTTTTATTATTTTTACGCACACTAATTGTTCAAATAATTAAATTAGAATCGATAGAAAAATTTTGGGGTAAAAAATGATCGAGTGTGTTGCTTTTCGATGGAATAAAAATTTGTTTATTTATTTAGTGTGTATATGTTTATTAATAGTGATTGGGATGTATAAAATTGAATGGAGTGAAAATAAAAGGGTAAGTATAATAAATTAAGTTTTAAGATTTTTTAGTCTGTTTGATCAGTCGCGACAGTGTCTGCTATAAATCAAGTTTGCACAGCTAATTCCGTCTACATAAGAGAGCCGTCCAACTGTTTATACTTTAAATCGTGAGAGACGGGCTGACACGGTGCGGGATTAGAGAAGAATTTTAAATGTGTTTAAGAGAATGAGATACTAGTATAGTATAAGACTGATGATGATTATATGTGTTACGCTGAATATATCTATGTATAACAGTGTTTATGACTGAGAGGGATCGAAAATTAGTGCGTTAAAAGAACCAGCGGAGACGGATTATCAAAAATCAAGTCCCTTGCTGAATAAACATGCTATTTTTGCGTGAATACAAATCTATTTGATGACTATACTAATTAGTTTTTTCAAACGTTTTCATAGCAGTTGGAATCTTTTTTTAATTGAGATATTAGAATATTAAGTTGGTTTTCGTTTTATAAATATATATATTACACGAATTCGATGTATTTATTATTATGAAACAGTGATTGTCATATTTGAATAATAATCATTATTCCAAGCGTATTATGACTATCAGAGTGTTGACAAATATTTTATAAATATTTCAATATTTTTATTAAATATATAAATCAATTTATTGTCATATTTCATTTCTATCAGATAAATTATAGATTTTAAACAAATATCATTTACAATTGAATAAGAGAAATCATACAGAAATTATGATATAACTTTCTTCGAGTGAACAATTATTTCTCAAATAAATTGACAATAATTAATAATGATAAAAAAATTTTGTTTAAACAAAGAAGATAATCTATATTATTAAGAGAATAAGCAAAATTTTGTGACCAGTGTATTCATATAATAAAATGGGTTTTTATGGTTAAATTTGGTATCGTTGGAAAAGTCTTGACCTGAAGTTGTGCTTTTCCAAGGTTTCATATCATTCTCACCGATATTCAATTTAAATGATAAGTATTTAGGCTGCATTCGAAAATACTCTATTTCTAGATACATAATTAAAAAATTACTCTGTATCTCGTGAACTATTGACATTTTTAAAAATATAAGCTCATCCCGATGTTGCACTCATCGAGACCTTCCATTTGAGTACCCACATCAATTTTTCATATATTTTATATATCTATATATATGTATATATGAAAAATATATGAAAATGCATGTGGGTACTCAAATAAAAGCTCTTGATGAGTGTAACATCGGGATGAACTTATATCTTTAAAAAAGTCAATAGTTAAAAAAGTACAGTTTAATAAAGCAAAATTTTATTTATTTATAATTCACAAGTCACATAGTGACTGCAAAGTTGCTAGTTATATTATTTACCAAAATAAATTTTTCTAAGGATCTAAATAAAGTACAATAATATTTCTACAATTTTTAATTAAAAAAAACATATTTTGCGCTCAATTATTTAGTTTTTTTAATGTCTTTTTTTTTCCTAATTTTCACTTCACTTGACAAGAGACTTTCCTTGTTAAGAGGATCATCACGACGTGTTGCGGAGGCTAACGAGCGTTAAATAGAGCACACAATGTGATGCGTTAACTCATACAAGCACACATGGACAGTTAGTGAGATCAAACGTATAAATATACGAACATAAAGACGGGACACATACGTGTGACCATCAGCAGCCACAAAGCCCGTTATTTAAGACATATACATAAATAAAACTGTTAAATTCGATGTTACACACACGTATATAAACAAGAGAGTAGAAGCCGCTGAAATGTGGGTGTGAGTAAAAAATAAAAATAAAAAAACTGAATTACACATATGTAATGTACAACTAAAACCGTATGTATGTGCGAGTATTTTGGACCGCAGGGTGTCCGAGGGATGTCGTGTCTCTCCCTACGGAGTAACACTGCAACACGTCTCATTTCGTGGACCAACATCGAGCACTTGGTCGTAAGGGGTACCAAGGGGATGTATGTCCGCCCGAAAATATAAATGAGGGACAATATATGTACTTAAAATGTAACACGTAGTTTTGTATGCAGTACAGAGTTTTATATGTTTTATATTTGAACCTGGAGAAGTAGAGTAGTACAGAGGCGGGAGCTGTTAAGTTGTCTAACAGATGTCTCACCACGTGAATCTGGCCAACTAAATAGAAGGTTTACAATTACATATATTTATATAATTTTAATCTCATATTTTCCAACAGTTTAATTTTTGATTTTAAAATTGGCTTTTTAAAAATATTGTTCACTAAAATAATATTTCATTTAGACAAAATATCCTCACAACAAATATTCCCGGACAAAATATGTTAAATATTTAAATTTTTCCATAAAACAATTCAAAGCAATAAATTAAAAAACAATTATCAATTTTATTTTAACACTTATTTTAATGACATTTCAACAAATATTCGTAGCACAACTTTATAAAAATTTTTTATCATGGATTTTTTGTGTGTGTTTATTCGACATTATTGATTTCAAAAAGATTGTTTATATATTTAAATATTATGTCGCAGTTATATTTAGTCTCGGAGATATTTTGTCGGAGGATCAAGAATCCTGATGATACCTTCATCATTTACGACCCAATAAAAGCATTAACTTTTTATTTGGAATTAGTAGCTCTATTTATTTTTATTTTGAATTATTTATTCTCCCGAAAAAACCCAAAAGTTAACGCACGATTCTTTAACTATAAAAAAATTTTCTAAAACTCTGAATGAAAAAATAAAATTTTTAACAAGTAATAAATATTTTATTTCCGTAGGAATTTATAAGAAACTTGTAAGTTTAAAATGTAAAATCTATAGTAATATAAGTATTGTAAAATAGCGTGTTGATTGAATAGAAACCATGGAGTAACTTCTCACCTGGTCTCATTTAACTAAATCCGTGTGCTCCGCGTGGGGGCGTGTAACGACTTCCTGACCTGGCAATTTAGATTTATTTTATCGTTTTCCGAGTTTGCTGACTCTGGAACGTGTTTTTGTCGGTTGAACTACAATATATGTATACATGTGTCGAATAATCAAAAGAAATGAAAAGCGCGCACGTTCCACTATGGCGTAACTTTTCAATCATTCTTTGAAAATGCGCCTTTTTTTATTTATAATAGGAGAATAATAAAAAGGTTGGTAACAAATAGAGCAACCGATCACCTGCCATGAAATGAAAAACCAATAAATACATTATTCACTCACCTTGCCTTCTTAGCTGCTAACAAGCTCTTGATTTAGATCTTTTCTTCTTGTCTGCCATCAATAAGCCTCGAAAAATTTTTTCCTTAAAAAATTTCGGCCTGCAAAAATTCAAACAAAATTATTATTAGCCTTCTGAAAGAACAAAATTTTTTTATCCTTCAAAATCAACAGTTTATTTTATTTTTAGTAGTTAAAATTTTTATTAATTCCAAGAAAAAAAATTCTAGTCGTGTTAATTAACTCTTTACTGGAAATTATAACAATATAACATTTTACAGCTTGAAAAATTAAGCTTGATCGGTTTTTAGTTTTTACGACTTACAGTAGTAACTTTAAATAATAGCCCATTAAATTAACACAAAGTTGACAATAACATTACTTTGTAGCAAACGCGGTAAATTTTTTATATATGAATGTAATAAAATAATTTTTATTAGACGACCAAAGCCATAAAAATGCTTATTTTAGGCTTTTAAAAACATTCTCTATAAAATCGATTAATTAAAAATAAATACATATTTATTACAGCAGTTATAAATAATTAGATGATAATAAGTAGGCGATGCGTTGATCAATTAGATCAATAAGCTAATAAATTGTTTAAAATAACACATCTGGAATTTTATAATCATTGTGTTAATAATAATTACCTCGTGATTGATAATTTTTAATTTTGTCAATGCAACCTGTATTTAACAAGAGGACTTCCACACTTGTGAGCGCACTATTTTATAATAAATGAAATTAACAAATTGCGTAGTTTATTTCATTTAAAACCGGGATATATATAAAGCCGAGTAATTTATAAAAAATATCATTCGCAATTATGGCAGTTAACAAATTTAATTTTTTTGTAATCGCTGCAATTTTCTACACCGCCGTTTTGACTCCAGGTAAGAACAAAACGATAAATATTATATTATTTAAAATTGACTATGATTAATTTGTTTTAAAATTATGTGCAGGAGCGAATGCCAAAAGGCCACATAAAATCGTAGGTGGTACCAGGGCATATATATATACAGTGAAAACCGTTTATAACGACATTGAAGGGACCGATGAATTATGGTCGTTATAGCCGATAGTCGTTATGACCAATATCTATTATTAATAATTAAAAACGTTCTCATTGCATTCAAAAATACATTACAACTATTTATTAAACTAAAATTGCATTGTTATATCATCTTACAGTTAATGATGTCAACTAATACTTATTATGAATATTTATACAAAAATTACTTTAAGAAATCTATCATTTTAGTTTGTTTAATGCACTGAAACTATACGCAGTAATTTTGAATTTGTTAATACATTTTATGCAATATTTCATTGTTATTGCTTAAACTTAATTCTTCTTCGTCAAGCACAAATTTGTGTAAAACAGTAATAGCAATTAGTGCTTCCCTGACGTTGGTATTACAAATTGTTCATCATTTTCTTGTTCATCCTAATTCTCAACCATCGTGTCATGATTTTGAATATCCTCTAACATTTTCCGATCACTCATTGACAAGCATACAGCTACCTCGTTGTCTACCTCAATATACTCGTCTATCTCTAAAGTTGTCAAAGATGGCATGAACGTTTGCCCGAACTGTACCAGATACATCGTCTTTTCAACTGTTGAAAAACTTGTGACGTTATAAATATAATTACTGAAAAACAAATACACCCTGATTAAACAAAATGATTTGAAATGATTAAAAAAGATTAATTTTTTAATCATTTTTAATCATACCAAATCATGTAAATCATTTTAGAAATTTCACAATTAATCATTATAAATCATTTCAAATACTGAGAAATTGACAGAATATAGAATGATTAATAATGATTAAAATTTTTTAATCATGTCGAATCATTTCTAATCATAAAAATACTCCGTGGATTTCTGTCACCTCTTATGATTTGAAATGATTCAGTTAGGATTAAAAATTTTTAATCATATGGAATCATTTCTAATCATAAAATAATCGTTGAATTTATGACTTCTATAATGATTGAAAATGATTAAGTTATGATTGAAAATTTTTAATCATGTCGAATCGTTTTTAATCATAATAAACTTTTGAAATTATTATCTATGAAATGATTCAAAATGATTGCGTTAGGATGTATACACCACCATAAATATATGGTTGCTGTTAATCTTGGATATACTCGTCAAACATGCGGTGGTGCTCTGATAACTGTAAAGCATGTTTTAGCAGCAGCACATTGTATAGCGATCGGTATTGATCAGAGAGATCCGCATATGTATCCGATGAAATATCTTTCAGCCCTATCGGGATCAAGCAATCGTAGGGACGCTGAGAAGGTTTTGATGAGCCCCGTTTGCAACGTAAATGTCCACAGAAAATGGCTGGAGTATCCACCTTCACCTTCGGGGGACATTGCACTTTTGACGGTAATTACGATTCAATTTTTAATGTTTATTCCTTCTAATCTACAATTAAATTACACTATGAGAAAAGAAACTTCTTGCGCCAAGAAAATTTTAAGGAAGGCAAAAGTTATTTTGGAGCAAGAAGAAATTTTCTTGGCTTAAGAAACTTTGACTTAATTCAAGAAATTTTCAATTTTCCTTAATATTTTCTTGAGCCAAGAAAATTTACACTCCAGTCAAGAATTTTGTTTTTTTCATAGTCTATTAAATTTAACTCGTATTTTTTAGCTGTGTAATGTAATAACGATTGGAGAAAGTCGAGAACCAGCAATGTTGCCTCTTCGTCAACACAGAGCAGGGGAGAAAGGATTAATTCTTGGTTGGGGATGGACTCAACCTGAAAACAGTATTTCTGTCGATGAACTTCATAAAGCAGAAATGACTATCACTATAGCGTTGATGATGATCACTTCTTGGCAATTGGTCGTAGCGGAGTCGCATTTTGCAATGTAAGTTTATTTTATATAATGATAAATGATAAGATATGGATAAAATTAAATTTTATTTTTTAGGGTGACAGCGGCAGTCCTTTTATAATTAACAATACTATCGTAGGAATAATATCAAATTCTCCAGATTGCACGGGAGATACCGAAGGATGGTACACAAACGTTTTTGCATATACGACATGGATTAACGACGTGTTAATTTTCAGAGGACATCAGAGTATATTTTCAGGCTACGTTAGAGAAATGAAAATTTTTTCAAATTATATTGATGATTAATTGTAATAATAATACTTTTATAGAGATATTTTTTAATTAGTTAATAAGATGATAACTTTTAAGTCACACTGGTAGAAGGATATGTTTATAGTTAAAAATATTTTTTAATATTTAACAAATCATTTATTAGAGATCACTTTTTAGTCCTTAATAAATATTTCTTAGTATTTAAAAATATTTATTAATATTTAATAAATAAATATCAGATTTGTTAAATACAAACAAATCATTTTAAATACTAAGAGATATTTGTTTAATACAAATAAATCTTTCTAACATTGCATGTATATGCATAATAAAATTTAGTTAGAGGAAACATGTGTATGCTTCTAGCACTTATTTTCTATTGGAAATAATCCGTTTCATTTAATAAATGACAATTTTATACAAAAAAATCAATTTTACGGTGGAAAATTAATTTTTTTGAATTAATAAAATAATTAGGGAAACAAAAACTCTTTTTATTTAACCAAGAAATTTTTTTTTTGCTCAAAAACAAATTAGGTCTTTTAAAATTAATTTTTAAAAATTTAACCAAAGTAATATAAATTGACCAAAAATTTTAACGTTAATTTATTTAAAAAGTTTGTTGAAAATAATAAAAATAAAGATATAGCAAGGTAATTACTGAGTGTATTGAAGTTAATAAACAATCTAACATAATAGGAAACAAACTCGGCGATTAGACAGAAGTAATTTAAATGTAAAAATATAACAAGGACACCCCTTGGAGACACTAACGATTCGGATGTGTAGCGATTGGTAAATTTTGTTGCTGGTCTCGTGTCAGGTTTAGCTCGTCCGTTTGTAACTAGTAACAAATAATGCAATGGAAGTCGCGTGTGCCCTCTCCCCTTTTGTCCCGTCTTTTTGTTCTAGCCGCGGGGGTACCAAAGCTACACGTGCAACCATCGGTATCCCCCTTTCATGTAACACATACAACACATACAACACAATGTCTGCGTCATAAACTTGATCTGTTTATAAACAGCAATATATATAAATATATTTTTAACTTTGTAGAGTTGATTGTTAGAATGCAATTATACTTTAAAAATTTGTAAAAATAATTCGATAAATAAATATGAAATAAAAACAAACTATATGTTCATCCCTTGTGATGATCCTGTTCATCCGCATGAACACGTCGACGTGGTCGGTGTCATTAAACTACTCGTTACCGCGAGACTAGTACCGACGAGTAAAGCGTGTCTGCGTCAATCCTAGTTGAGTTTACTTTATCATTCTCTCTTTATCTCATTATTCCCCGTCTCTGTTATTTCAGTGACTCGAAACTAAACCAGTAACACCCAGTTCTCACCCCCTGTCGTTGTCGTTTCCGTTGCAGTCAGTGATTGGTTACATTACCGATACGCGCGTTCCAACTACCATGTCACTGTGGTGCGGAGCTGCTACTGCTGTTACTGCAATCGTGGTGAACTCACTCTTTTGATGAGGAAAACAACCCCTAGCCTTACGCTATATATAATATATTATATATATTATATTATCTCGGGATATCTAAAGTCAATAACATACTTACTGCTAACCGATTTATGATCGTCAATTCGTTTTAATATTGCATTATTCTGAAATCCAAAAAAGTGTTATTTATTATTTGAAAAATTAATTCTTTGAGATTTAAATAATTGAATAGATTTGAAATGTATATCATTTGGTGGAGTAAAAAATAAATCCTTCGATAATATGTACCTGAAATATAAAACGAAAGGGGGTAGACATGGTGGCGCTGCGGGAGATCAAGAGGGTGAAAATTATATGTCTTTATATGTACGCTGTCTAATCCATCCTTGGTGTGATAAAACGTGTGTCTAACCCTTCGATAGTTTATGGCTTATGGAAGCTGAACAATCCGGATGTCACAATTTGTATGAATCAACGAGTTCTTACCCTTTCCTGTTTTTGACTCTAAGTCTTTATTGATAATCGTATGAATATATTTACAGGGAAAAAATATTTTAAACGAGATAATAATAATTATAATTATGAATTTCATTGAGAAAAAAAAAAAAAATTAACTTGACCAAACTCTTTAAAATTATGTTCTTGATTAAAAGAATAATATTTTTTAATTAAGTTTTTATTAATGTAATTTTTTTTTTTATTTTGATTTAATTTTTTATTTAAAAAAAATTAATCTATATTAAGAGAATAAGCAAAATTTTGTAGCCAGTGAACTATTGATAAGCTCTATCTCTAGATACATAATAAAGAAATGACCTTGTATCTCGTGAACTATTAACATTTTCAAAGATATAAGCTCATCCCGACAATACACTCATCAAGACCTTTTATTTGAGCACCCACATCAATTTTTCATATATTTATATATATTATATATATGTATATATGAAAAATATATAAAAATGCATGTGGGTACTCAAATTAAAGCTCTTGATGAGAATAACATCGGGATGATCTTATATCTTTCAAAATCTTAATATTTAAAAAAGTACAGTGCAATTTGATGAAAGTCATTATTTAATAAAGCAAAATTTCATTTATTTTAGTTCACAAGTCACGGCAGTCACATAGTGACTGCAAGGTTGCTAGTTTATTATTAATGTAAAATTAAAAATTTGTTTTATATAGTAAAAATACATACAAGAGTTTCCAGTAAAAAAAAAAAAAATATGTTACACTTTTCAGATTTTTATTTAGACTTTTTCTTTAAAACTCATACTTATATAGAAGGTAAATTTGAAACAAGAAGCTTTGCAGAGGCAGTCTAGTCGTTATAACCCAATATAAAGAGCTAGCAATTTCTGATGGTCACTAAATCTCACGTACGGACCCTTGTACTCGTCAAATAAAACATCAATACTCTCAGCAACAAACTACTTGAAAAATTGTCAAACACTCTTACTATTCGACCGGACGAAAATTGTCTCTCGAGAGGATGTTTTTTAGTCCAGGAATAAAATATAATTTTTATTTTAAAATAAACGTACATAAAAGAGGAATCGGCAGTTATGCAGAAAAGAATTTAACAAACAGTAATTAGAATTGATGTAGGAGTAAAAAACAGAGATGACTATCAAGAAACTGATGTCATTATCCAGTCCAGCATTGACAGAATAACGGACGGCCACGATATACGTGTAAAAAAGTAGATATACATGTATGCACGTAAAATAATAAAATATAATAAAGAAGAAAAGTTATCGGCACGCACAAACGAGGACAGAAGAAAGATATGATATACATTTATGAAGTGCCAGTCACGTGTCGTGTATACCAGTGATACAAAGATATCATTTTCTGTAGGTCGGTTCACAGACTCTATGTATATAATATCTACAGCACACTAGGGATACACACGTGTCACGACGTGAAATCTCAGAGCTCTTGTTTATTACATAGCACACCCTAGAAACATAGGCCGACGCATCAAACGATTCATCGCTTGATCATAATCGCATTTAGCTTTTACCATTCATGTACATCTATCTATCTGTATGTTGTGTACATCTAAATCACGTACTGTTGCTCCCAGCTATATTACATTGAACAATAATTATAATAATAATAATAACCATCTGTATCTATTACCATTTACAGACTCTCTGTTAGTCAATCATCTTTTGGTCCCTTATTCTCACATAATTTCAGAATCAAACAATTTCGAAATTCAATTTTATCCGACAATCATTAATTTTAATTGATTTTTTTTTATAAAATATTTTGTCCCTTAAATATTTAAAAGTTCGCTAAAATTTTATGTTATAAAATTAGTGATAAAAAAATTGACTAATTGATAGAATTTACTTTTTGATTATTTTATCACTAAATAATTAGTGACAATTTTAATAACTAGTTTGACAGTAAAAAAAATTTTTACTCACTTAACTATAGTAAAAATTTCACTAATTTAATTTTAATAATTGATTTATTATTTGAATATGTGTTTAAAAAAAAAATAAAACAATTTTTACTAATGTATTTTACAGATTTTTAAGTATTTATCGGTAAAATTTAACAGAAGTATCATCGAGGGATATCTTCAAACAAAATTTAGTGTATGTAAAGTTTTAAGCGCTCAAATTACAAACGCCCGACAAACCATATGTCCTATTAATAAGCGGTACAATAAATTTACTATTTGAAAATAGATTTTTAAAATTATATCCAGCGTGTAAAATTTATGAAGTTCAAGACAAAGAAAAAATTTTATACTAAATTAGTGAAACAATGAAAATTTAAAAATTTTCCCTGACCAGAATTTTGCAGACAGAAAATTAAGAAAAAGGGTTGAGAAAGAATAGTTATAAGCGCATTTAAATGAGCCGTATATCTTGTGAATTGTAGAATGTTAAGGAAAAGGGTTGAGAAAAAATAATTATAAGCGCATTTAAATGAGCCGTATATCTTGTGAATTTAAGAATGTATAAGTCTAATAGAATTTAAATAAATCTCGTTAGAAGTAAAGGGTTGAAGAGTTACATTGTACGGAGATTTAAGTGGGCGAGAGTGTCTGAAAGTAAGAATAGGTCATTACAAAGTCAAGTTTAGAAGTAAAATAAACAATATAATTTATGAAATCCTATTAGAGATTATATCTGAATATTTTCCCAGACTCGGCATATTGTCTGGCAGTAATAGTCAATGAAAATAAAATTTTTGTTATTTAAAAAGTCATGCCGGTAATTTACGTCTGTCTGGCTTTATGTACTTGACTTTAAGATAGACAAAAGCTTCTCTATTCAGAAATTTTGACTTCTTAATGTATTTTGTAAATTTCGTATTTATTCTCTATCTACCTGGACGAGACTGTTTTCTCAACAAGCTTGACTCTTGATATTATTCTTACCCTTATCGGGATAAGGGAAAGGAAAATCTAACCTGAGTTTCATACAAAAGAATTTTCAAAGAAAATTGGGAAAGTAGATTTGGGAAGTTTACTACCTACATTTTAACTCCATACATTTATGATGCACTCGTTACTTACAACTCTTCTTACTCTGTTCTCTCTCTCCATTCGGGGTAGGATACAAAATTATACCTACGACGAACAGTAGCAGAATATTGTAGGTATATAGATACATAAGTGAGGAAAATTTTAGTGTCAAGTGAAAGTCTGTGTCTCACCTAGAATCCAAGCTACCCTAAATTGACCCATAAATTCAGAAAGTTATGTTATGGTTAATATGATTTATTGTATTTTCGAAAAATTCAAGACTTTGGTGACAACTCAATGCAGCAACAGCCACAGAATCCCAAAACATGCGCAATTTTGTCTACTGATTTTGACCTTGCGCAATTGTTCATTTTACAATACCTGCAAGTAGTTAAATTTTTCCCAGAGACCTTCGCTCGAGGTACATACACGTCAGGTTAACAGTTTTATTGTACGGGAGGTTGTATATAGGTACGGGGTTATTTTTTTATTGATTTTTAAAATTTCTGTTGAAGTATACGACCCTTTAATTGGTCAGAAAAATTGATAAAAAATTAATTTTGCATTATTAAAAACACAAAAATTAAATGAATGATAATTTAAAAAATAAAAAAAATCATTTTTCATTAAAATGTTATTTCTCAACTCATTGAAAATCTATCAAATTTTTATTGTCGAAAGATAAATAAAAAAAATGACACCGTCAAAATTAGAAAACCAAAATTTCCTTTAATTTTTCTAAAAATTAAATGATTTGTAAAAAAAAACACTTTTAAAAATTTTTTTTAATTTTTAATGTAAAATTTTTTTCATAAAAATTTGTTTGAAAAAATTTAAAATATTTTTTAGATAATTATTAATTTTAGTATCATAAAATTTAAAGTTGATTCAAATCGGATGATTTCTATTTTACCACCCGAGCGCCTTAAAAGAAACCACACTAACCTTATCGGCTTCTTATACCTCGCTGAGAAATTTTTGTAATAAGCCTTTTTTTTATTGATCTTTCAACATTAACGATTTTATCGGTAGATAAATACTATAAATCCTTAATTTCAAACTACGGATATTAAAATATAAATAAAAAAAATGCATTTTTTAATTTTCAAATAAATCTATTGAGGATTTTGACCTAAGGCTAGAAAATCTTCTAAAGAATCTTATAAAAAAAATCAATCTAAATAGTGGGATATTACGAAAAAAATTCCGATGTCGATACCTTTTCTCGAGAATAAAATAAAATTTTCCACTAAATGATTTTAAAGACCTAATAAAATAATTTTTCATCATTAAACTATTATTCGACGACACTAATATTTCATCCCCCATCTATATTAAAGGCATTATAAATCTATTTCTAATTACCGAAAGAATAAGTATGCCCACCAACAAAGCCGTAAAATTCCATGGTAATTTGATAAATTGCAAATAAAGTATCGATAAAAACTGAAGTTACAGTTTAGAAAAAAAAAATCCCACGCACTCAGGATCCATGCACCTCGCCCGCATCTTTCCAAACATTCTACTGTCGTATTTAATATTGTATTATTCTCTACGGCTCTTTAGCACATCAATTTACTTAATCGCGTTAGAACATTGTAACATTGATCGTTGAGACATATTATTTATCGATTTCCGAGCCTAAATACACTCAAACATTAATAACCGATCCCACGGGTATATTGTAATAAATATATACAAGATGACAACCTGGCGCGTGCAATCAAAACTTCTCGCCAATCAAACTTATCAGAGTAAATATACCCCTATATATTGAAAAAAAAGAAATATATAGTCCGCCACTCGACAAACTATTTTCCAATTGGGGATTTCACTTGTATCAAAAAGGGACACTAGACTGCGGGTAAAATACTCAAACTATTATTCACTGCTACTCAAGTACAATGGCAAACTCAACTACTGTTTGTCACTACATTTTAACCAACATACATCTATTTGTATTAGCTACTTTCTACCGTCAACGCGAGACTTGGATTTATCGCTTGCTGTGGGCACTTTGTTGCTACTGTGCATTCAATATAATTTTTATCTATTTTTTCTTGTAAACGTTACATCCCATTATACTCTATTTATATAATTTTTATTGTATTACACCACTATATTTTATTTTTCTTCACACCCACGATGATAAAAAAAAATACCTCTTCCTTTATGATTCTAATAGACAATAAATAATCTTTTTTGAAGAATTAGTAATACTAACTGGATTAAATTTGTGGGAAAATATAATTTTTATTACGTTTTTAAAGCTAATAACCCGAACTTAAATTTATCTTGGGTTTTATTGTCAGAGTTAAAAAATTACCGGTTAAAATTGGTCAATCGAATAGTACCTCCTTAAATTTTACCCCAAAAGACGAAGATGGATTCCCTTGAATAACTTATTCTATCAAAACGTCAAACCTGACAAACTACGGGATTAGTTTTTGTATTCATCAAACATCACACTGACAAATAAGTTAAGAAATAAAATTTTAAAATTTATTTACAGATGTATTTTTAAATTTTTCAAATAAATATTAACTATTAACATTTTTATAATTACTTAAAAATATAGATAAAATAATTTAACTTAATAATAATTTAAATAGACGCTTAAAAACAATAATTTAAAGTATATAAAAAAATTCTTCTATCAGAAAATATTAATCTGTTAAATGAGAATAATTTTTCCTTTTACCTCACGGGTATTTTTTAAAAATTTTAACACAGAACATGACTAATTACATTGGGAGCTACTGAAATTTTAACAATAGCAATATATTTTTACGAGCGAGTAACCTGGATACCACGACAAATATCTTGGAGTGTAATTTTACACTTTTACTTTCTTCACTATAGAGTCATTTTTTTTTTCTCGCCTAAAATTTCTCGCATTTAAGAAAATTCATTTCTCTCAAAACCTTAAAAAGAAATGACATAGATTAGACAAAGGCAGTATAGTATACAGTAGTCCACTAAAAGCTAAGTGTACTGATTTCAATTTCAGAGCATTGTCCAGCTCCCCATACACGTTAAACCATAGTAAACTTTTACAAAATTCCAGTAGCTGCTAGTTTACCACCATTTGATTTACTACTTGTATATGTAGGTGGTTGACTTGTACGACCGAGTGACTGACTTACTGTGCGAAGTAGTACATAAATTTACAAACAGCAGTCTCTTACTGGGCCTGAGCTTCTATCCCAAGAGTAAAGAGAAATTTTAGTCTTTTAGAATTCCATTTTACCTTTTTCTGCCTTTTTCGCACTCACTTAAAAGATAGGACCGTGTTATCTATTTAACTTTTTCATTTTTCTTATTCTTTTCTTATTCCATCAGAACCCAGAAACCACCCATCGAGGCTTGCCACAACAATTTCTCTGTTCACGATGTAGGTTACCAAGAGCAACTCCACAGGATTTTACCTACTGCTTTACTGCCCTATTATAAATCAAAGTTTTTTTCCTTTTTTCAAACAATTCACTGCTATGCGTTTCTTGCTGTGTTTGTAAATTTACAGTAGTCTGTTTCAAATTGCTACCATACTCTGTAGCACTTGAAAGTAGGTCTTCTTAAAAATTTGCCACAGTTGCGCAAGGGTTTTCCAACACGTCCATATTTTTTTACACCCACATTTTACATTTTACACGACTCCAGAAAATTGTCTGTCAAATAAATTTACAGAAAAAAAATGCATTTAATAATTAATCTAAGTAACCCTTTTCGAGCATAGCAGGGATCATTTTCTTCAGCGCTTTGACAGCCCGTGGATTTTTGAAGATGTTCATTTTGGTGGTGCCACTTTTGAAGCAATCGTCTATCGCTTCGATATCCGAAACATCGGCAATCATCCGCGGATAGAATATTAATCCCGACATCAGCCCGTAGATTCGTCTTTTGTGCATGGCTCGAGTAATATCTTGCAATGTTGGAGGTGGTGTGCTGCAGCCGTACCTTTTCATTGACTTCGACAAAATTTCGACGTACTTTTTTATAAAATAGTCATCGTAGTCGACTTTGAGGCTAACTTCAGGACAGGTGTTGATGAAGTAATGTAAATCTACTGCTGGTGAAGTCCAGACTGACATTTGGAAGTCCAGCTGCAGAAAAAAAATGTTTTAATTAAATAATGACTTTTGTTAAATTGCACTGTACTTTTTTAACTATTGACGTTTTTAAAGATATAAACTCATCTTGATGTTACACTCATCAAGAGCTTTCATTTGAGTACCCACATCAATTTTTCATATATTTATATATATTACATATATGTATATATGAAAAATATATCAAAAATGCATGTAAGTTTCAAATGAAAGCTCTTGATGAGTATAACATCAAGATGAGCTTATATCTTTAAAAACTTCAATATTTAAGAAAATACAGTGCAATTTAATAAGAGTCATTATTTAATAATGCAAAATTTTATTTATTTATAGTTCACAAATCACGTCAGTCACTTAGTGACTGCAAGGTTTCTAATAGTTAATAAATATTTTTTTAATGTTAATAAAAAATTATTTGGACCCTTGAGTGTAAATATAAACATATTAACAGTTAATAAATTCTTTTATAAATTTAATCTTCCAAAAATAAATATATTATACTTTAAAATGAATCTTCTTTTTATAAAAAAATAGAATAATTTACTTCTCGAAGATTTCTTCCAAGAAAAATCT
The DNA here is from genome assembly GCA_905319865.3 of Cotesia congregata. Lineage (NCBI taxonomy): Eukaryota > Metazoa > Arthropoda > Insecta > Hymenoptera > Braconidae > Cotesia > Cotesia congregata. The sequence goes on from CAJNRD030001124.1 coordinate 15,389,579, forward strand.
TTTCTTCTCTAAAGAATCACTAAGCCATTAAATAAAAAATTAAACTTTTTAATTTTTTCAATAAAATATCAATCAAAAATTTCCTCAAAACAAAATTCCGTATTTTTAACGGAACGACCAAAAATCCTTCCATTAACAATTCAAAAAAAAAAAAAAATTAATTCACATTTACAGAAAAACGTAAACGTTCAAAGAAGCGGGTCATTATGCCCAAAAACTCGGCGGGGGTCGTGTACCGTCGAGACAGTATGGACCCATTGTAGACAACTCACACCAAAAAATAAATGAATAAAAAATGAGAGTCTTTTGTTTTTCTTAGTGAAACCCTATTTCGCTTATTTATATTACACTCACGCTTCCGCCCACGCGTCCACCCAAGCATCCACCCACCCATCCACCCACGCGTTGGTAGATGGAACTAAATTCTCAAAAAAAAAAAAAAAAAAAAACGTGATACCCTTCATGCCTAAATGAAATAATAAGTGAAATTTTCCACCCACGCATCCGCCTACTCTCTAAATCTGAAACAGTGAAAATCACTGGAAATTAGTAGTAAATTCACTGTTTTACAGTTATAAGTATACCACTTGGTAGACTTATAACTGTGAAACAGTGAAATTCCACTGATTCATTTTTAGAGAGTATGCATCTACCCACCCATCCACCCACGCATTCGCCCACACGTTGGTACATGGAACTAAATTCTCAAAAAAAGAAAAAAAAACGTAATACCCTTCGTGCCGATAAAAAAACAAATGAATTGAAGAAAAATGCTCGTCTTTTGTTTTTATCGGCGGGAAAAAATGTTTATCAAAGTTAAATAGAAATAAAATGGTCCCAGTCATATGTCAATACGTTCAATAGTTTTTGCGTGATTGACGGTCTACGAAACCCACTTTCAATATATATATATATATATATATATATATATATCAGATATGACTAGATCTGATTGTCTGATGTATTTTTCCACTCAGATATAGTTATATTTGTTTAGATCTGATCAGATATGACTATATCTGATTATGTCTGATGTATTTTTTCACTCAGATATAGTTATATCTGTTTATATCTGATCAGATATGACTAGATCTGATTGTCTGATGTATTTTTCCACTCAGATATAGTTATATTTGTTTAGATCTGATCAGATATGACTATATCTGATTATGTCTGATGTATTTTTTCACTCAGATATAGTTATATCTGTTTATATCTGATCAGATATGACTAGATCTGATTGTCTGATGTATTTTTCCACTCAGATATAGTTATATTTGTTTAGATCTGATCAGATATGACTATATCTGATTATGTCTGATGTATTTTTTCACTCAGATATAGTTATATCTGTTTATATCTGATCAGATATGACTAGATCTGATTGTCTGATGTATTTTTCCACTCAGATATAGTTATATTTGTTTAGATCTGATCAGATATGACTATATCTGATTATGTCTGATGTATTTTTTCACTCAGATATAGTTATATCTGTTTATATCTGATCAGATATGACTAGATCTGATCATGTCTGATGAATTTTTCAACTCAGATATAGTTATATCTGTTTAGATCTGATCAGATATAACTAGATCTGATTATGTCTCCAATCCCATGTCTGATTAGATATAAATAGATCTGACCAGATATAATTATATCTGGTCAGATCTAAACCGTTTTCCCCGGGCATAAATTTACTATTGATGAGAATGATATGAAACCATGAAAAGGCACAAATTCAAATCAAGACCTTTGCAATGACACTTAATTACACTAAAAAAACCGATTTTATCATATGACTATCCTGGACACAAAATTTTCCTTATTCTCTTAATAATATAGATGATTACTTCTGAGAGTTAATCAAGTGTCTGCTCACCATTCGTACTTCCAACGGCACTCCATTTTCATTTTCACGAAACATAAAGTTGCCAATCCAACAATCGCCATGATTTAACACGCAAAACTCGTCGTTGTCGTACTCCGACACCTTCAATAGTTTTTGATGCTGTGTAACTCTGCGTAATTTTTTCAACTTATCCGAAGCGCGAATCGCCCAAGGTTCAGACCATTTACGAATTTTATCAGCTATTTGATCAATGATAAAATCCAACCAATCGTACATACTGGCATGTGTTTCTTCGGACGATGATCTCGACGTAAAACGTAGAAAACGTCCTGGTTGCTGTAAATTTAATAATGTTATTCTCATTTACATTTTATATTTTATTAAACAAGCGTAATTCTTTTAAAACCAGACGTTACATTTATTTTTAGCTTAATCACGATTAAGAGAAAAAAAAAAATAATAAATTACCTGTTCGTTTAATGCAGCGGATCCAGCATGAAATTGTGCAATGGCTTCGATGACTTTAAGCATGTGGGCTTGTGATAATCCTGATTGCCGGCACTTATTTTTGAATCCAAGAGGTTTTAAGTCTTCGAGAATTATCGTCGGTGGCTGAGTTGACCCGCTGAAGAACCGTGGCGCGAATTGTCGACCGGTCAGTCGTTCCAACGAAGGTAATATGTTGGTGAAAACCATCAGCTCAACATTGAATATCCCGTTTTCCCGGATGAAATCCAAACTGAACCCCGGCAATGGCTCTTCTTTCATTATTAAATGCACTATTTTTTTAATTCTTTTGAATGAATTGTTCTTGGGTACACACGTGTATCTCAAAGATAGCCTCCACACTTGGCTCAGAAAATTCTGTCCTTTTGTACACGCCAAACGCTTGTTGATTATCGCTACATCTTGGATTGTGTAGTCCCTTAATCCGTTCAGGAGAATTTTTTCGAAAATCATATTCGTCCAGTCAGAGTTTTCAGACACAATTCCATTCTAAAAATAATTTATTGTCTTAATTTTAGAATAAATATTTCTCTTATAAATGATCAAAAAATTAGAAAATTATTTTTTTTAATAAATAAATTTTTTTTTCAAGTAAAAATAAATGACTATTATAATTAATAAAATTAATCAAAGATTTAATAAATATTTATTTACATGATTAAAAAAAATAATTAATCTAAAATAAAACTTGATGATCCATAAACAAAATTTAAAAAAAATATAACAATATTTTTACATAAATAATAAGGTTGTAAAATTATTTATTTAATGAATTAAAAAAATATTATGGTTTTATCGAAGTATTAAAAATAAAATTGAATGAAAAAGTGAGTTGATAAATTAAAAAAAAAAAAAATAATAATAATCAACTTACCTTTTGAATATTATCAATAGACTTGGGTAGATTCTCAACACTTCTAATAACCGTTTCAATACTCATGGTTAAAGAGATATCTCTTCCCAATTACTCCCGATAACTCACAACCGTATACTAACGCGGTTTCCTCGGCTTTAAATGCCTTTAAGTGTACTCACCGTACCATCTGTTAATTTATTACGATTAAAAGAGATATACCTGTACAACGTTTAAGTCTTATCTTTTAATTTACCCAAAAGTAATAATAATGATCACCGATTAGTGAGCATTATAGGGTCAATAAACGACAGCCGCTTTAAAACAAAAAGAGAGAAGAACGTTTACAAATATTTGGATTTATACGCTAAATAATTTCAAGCGTTACATCAGTTACTATAAATACAAGTTATAGAAATTTTATTTACCCACATTGATAATCATTGAAAAATTTTATTATAAGCATAATTTATTACTGAGTAAAATATATGCGTATTAAAAATAATTACTTGAAATTTTAAATAATTTTTTTTTTCATATTCCATTGATGCTTAAAAGTTGGATTTTTTTACAACACGCTGTCTACTTGAGGGTTTCTGCAAGTGTTTCTGATTAATTATCTTTTAAAAAAAAAATATCGACAGTATTTCATATCTAATTTAAGGTAACGACAGGAGAAATTAAAGTCTAAATATTTTGAAATCAATCTAACTTAATTAACACTACAATTACTTACACTAAAAACATTTATTAATTAATTAATCAGTTTATTAATGAGTATATTGACTTACTAAACGGATTTACAGAAGTTCATCTGCATCATTATCATGAATATCATTAATTCAACATTAATTGTAATTATTCGAAGCACTAAAACTCATCTTCGTTGCTTTTGGCTCTTATAATTTCTACTAACACTTTTTACTGAGTTCTATTTTTGTAGATGTTTTATATATTAATGTAATTGTTATCAGAACTAACTACCATCTTTTTAAAATAAAAAAAAAAAGTTACGCGACCATCATCAACATGTGTGTCAAGTTCCAAACTACTGTAATAACTAGTAAAAAATTTTTTAATTTTTTACGGCGTAATTTTCTAAGAAAAAATATATTTTTTGCAAAGTAATAAATATATTTAATAGCATATACAAAAAATAAATGATTCACTTTTAAAACATTCTAGACTGTACAAATAACGAAAAAAAAACCCAGTGATAATTTTTTCCGTGCAACGCACTGCAATAATTTAATTTTCTAGATATTTGATCGAATTTATTATCAAATAAATCGTCGGTGGTCGATTAAATTTTCCAATAAAGTGATCATAACAATAAATGCGACAAACAAAGATTAATATTCAATTAATAGTAATAAAGGATGATGAAAAATTCTGGCTATTCTATTTACACGACCGCTGACCTATGTCAATAGATATAAATATATATTTAGATGTCGAACCGTCGCTCATATCATTTCTCGGGTTATCAGTTACGTAACGAAGATAGATAATATGTAATATTAATATTTCATACATTTATAACACTTGGTAATTTGAAATTCCATCAATACTACAAATTTATGAAGAATAATTTGGCGTGTAAATACTTATTAACCAAATTTTTCTGAGGTTTTAACAAAAGTAAATAAACCAAAACAAAATTTTTAAAATAATAAAATTGAATTTTTTCAATTTTTTATTGTATAAGGTATAAGGGATTAGAGAGTTCAATCCAAATATCCTTTTTCTTCCATCAAAGGAATTACCTTAGATAATTTTTCGACAACTTCTGGCGTTGAATACATACTGACCTCTGTTATTTGATTATCTAGAACTTCTTTTATAGGACCAACAACATCAGCTTCGATCACAAACTTAGGATAAAATATCAATCCGCTTATCAGACCCAAAGATCGTCGCTTCCACATTGACGATTTAAGCTCATCCAAAGTCAGCGGTTTTCTTTTACAATCAAGTTTTTCCATAGTATTTTTTAGAGTTGTCAAATATTTTTCCAAGAAAAAGTCATCTAATATTATGTACATGATATCGGATGCAGGACCAAAACCAAGTAGGTACAGTAAATCAATCGCTGGAGACGACCAAACAGGCAATTGGAAATCGACCTAATTCAAATTTATTAATTATAATCAGAAATAATCTATTTTATTAATTAATAACTTACTAAACGAACTTCCAGTGGCTCATTCGCGTCATTTTCACGAAACATTACATTATTGGCCCAACAATCGCCGTGATTCAAAACACAAAATTCGTCTTCGTTATAGTCATTATTTTTCTTGGAAGATTCTACGATACTCTTAGAGATATTTTGAATCTTATAACCGGCTTCAACAAATTTTGCATCCGACCAACTAAGCATATTATTTCCAAGGACTTCGAGACAAGTCGCTAACATTCCTAAAAAATTCGGATGCGTTTGTGAACTGAACAATAAACTTTGACGGAACTGTTGAAGGAAGCCTGGTTAAAAAATTATTTAATTTCAATAAATCAAGTAATTATTGGTCAATCTCATTTGGTGGAAACCGAAAAATATAAAGAAATCAAAATATACCTTTTCTTCTAACGCAATCGACCCTGCATGATACTTAGCAAGAGCTTCAATGACCATGCCTAGATGATCTTTTGATAAACCTAACTTTTGGTCTTTATTTTTAAACTGGAATTGACGCAAATCCTGCATTATGATTGCAGAAAGTTCTTTTGATTGGTAAATAAATTTAGGGCCAATTTTAACCCTAACTATCTGTTTAATTTCAGGCAAAAACGTCGCTCAAAATTTTTGACTCTATATCGAAAATATCCATCTCGAACATCAGCGCGTGGGTATTATCTGGCAGTGGTTTTTTTATAAACAAATTAGCAGAATCTTTAATTGCGTTGAACGAGCCATTTTTTGAAAGTAAATGTGTGTATTCTAGAGTTAGAGCAAGCAAATTGCTCAAAAAGTGGTGGCCCTTCTTGTCATTATTGGACTTTTTTACTATTTTGACGTCAGTGATGCAGTCATTTTTTAATCCTGAACGCAAAACTTTTGGAAAAAAGTCTTTTTTATCAAAACTTTCGTGCTCCATTTTATTTTAATTGATACTGTAGATAAAACATGTTCATTTTTGTCAGTTGTGGTGTCAAGGAATTTAGAGAGACGGAACCGTGATAATTGTTAATAAATCTCTTTCGGGAGTATAATTTTGTATCGATAAATTAAATAAATAAGCAAATAAACGTACAAGTTTACTTGCACTGCTTTACACTCAAAAAGAACATAATATTAGTTCAATACATTTAACAAATATGTCACGATAAATTAATTCTTAACATATTTCATCTCTGTCACACACTGCACTTAACATATAAAATAAATTGTGTTTAGTTAAAAATTAATAGTATTTTTATAGTTGTCAAAATTAAATGGCTTGTTTGTATTACTGTTTTTAAAAATATTCATAAATAAATAATATGGTTTATTTAAAAAACACGCTCTTAACTGTATGCCATCTACCATTTTTATAAATACATTCAAGATCATCTCTCTTGAATAAAATGTAAATGACACAAGAACGTTATTTTTGTGCAATTAATTGTAAATGATATCAATATCTGAATGATTAAAATTAATAAAATTATAAATTGACATTTTAAATTCTCACCCAGAAACTTTTAATCGCGTACTACGCGTTATGAATGAAAATATTGATTAATAAAACAATGTTGCGTAATCTATTATGGGTAATTTATTGGGCTACATAAATCTTAGTAACCTCGTTTATTCATCATGGTAATGAGCGTTTATGTGTATATTATTTAAGTACTCACAATAAAATACAAATAGTGACCTACTTATTTAGGTAGAAAATTACCAAACATTATTGTTTGATAAAATATTTTTTTTAAACTTACTTATGTTTGCTCAGTAAATTATTTAAACAACAATACAATACTAATTAATTTTTAATAAGACAATTTATTAAAATTCTTTTTCTCCTCTATCATTAAAATTTAATTATCAAAAATATGTGAAAAATGTATTTTTGAGCTCTAAAAGCTCAAAACTTTGTGGTAAAAAATATTTTAAGCATTTTTGAATCAAATACAGCGGGAAATTTTTTTTCTTTAATGTAAATACGTAGGGGAAGGTAGCCTAAAGCGGGTATGTTAACGATCAGAGCCGATAAAATTTAGTGTTTGTATGATAACAATAATGAATTCTTTTTTTTTTTTATAGAGGATTTATCGAACTTTAAAATCAATAAGCAATATTTTTCTCTCAATTTGAATTTCAATAGGCTCAAATTAATAGAAAATTATTAACGATACAATGAGTGTATTCAATTTTGAATAATCAAAAAATACATACCTTTATTTTTTTTAAGAAATTATAAATTTTTTTTAGTTGCGTGTGATTATGCCATACGGCTTTATTAAGGCTCGTTTGGGAATGAGCAAAACTCGGAAGTATACGTGTAACCTCCACGTATTGATATACTTTGTAGGGATAGGCGATATCTATATCGATGTTTCAACTATTAATATTTTTTTTTTTAAAGAATCGATGTTTTTAACCGTTATTTTTTAGACATAATGTATCGATACTCGATAAAAAATATGCAGCTATCAACATCGACATTAAATTAATTGATTTTTAGAACTACACTGTGATAACTGATATTTTTTTTATTACTATGACATATAAATAGACTTATGAAATTAAATAGTTTCTACACCAAATAAAATATTCTAATATTTGATAATATTCGTATAAATTGTAGAATTATTTGTTTATTTGGTATTGACTATATCCCTTATATTAAAATTAGTATTTTATCATTACATGGATCAAGAGTGTATTGACGGTTAGTATACATATATAACCTCCAAATTTATTAATTTTTTGCCAAGAAAATTTATAATCATTAAATTAAATAAAATGAAAAAAAAATTTGGGCTTATTTTTATATTTTACAGAACCAATAATAGTAGATATCGGACCATTCACAATGTGGTTCAAAATGAATGATTTAGCTGCACCATGGTGAAGATTGTTATGCGGTGGGTGGATTAATAAGTTTATAATGAAGCACTCAAAGTTGAAGGGTATGCTAATATTATTAAATACCAATTATTTAAATTTATATCAGTTAATTAATTTTTTTATATTTTATAATTTTTTAGATAATGATCAACATGCTTACGAATTCATTAACTCACTTATCAACTCCAAACAAATCTCTGTAAGTTATGGTGTAATTAATCGCATAAGGATCATCTTCCCCTACAGTGCTCTCTCCCTAAGATGCAACAAATTATCTTTTTTATTTTTTTAGTAACCAATGAAAAAATTAAAACACACCTGAAATATCTTAGAGAGGGGGCACTGTATTATGAATAAAAATTTATTTGATGGTTAATGACCTGAGGAAGGACATACCTGAGAAGAATAACATAAAATACACAAAGCACACTTCTTGCGTCACTAGATAACACCGACAAGTGTGAATATTTAAAGTTATATGCATATAAGTGTAACGCGTATTGACATAAGACATATTTGTTTAAATTTTACCATTTTTATTTCAATTCACAATTTTCTTAATTGGAATCTAAAAATTTCTATAAAAGAAGAAGCCATTTGAATTATAATATACGGATTATTTAAAGTTATTTAGTTAAAGTAAAACCAACTATCCAAACACTATTTTTTAAACAAAAAATTACAGCAATTCCTAGACACTAATATTTGCTCCGATTAGCCTATGAGCAGCCTCTATTCCAATGCTAATATTTAACATTTACTTCATACTTTTTTTTTTCCCTACAAATAATATGATTTGGAACGTGAAATTACACACGCAGTTTTTTTTTAATTAACGAGACTTTATTATATTTATTTATCATGGTGATAAGTTTATTCTTTGAAAAATAATGAACATGTTTCCAAACTGAATAAATGTAATTAATTATTGACATGACGTTAGATTTCAAAATTTATTTAATCAGTTTGTACAGTAGTTGGCTGATAATTAATTTGAATGTCGAGGAAGTGAACAATTAAATACTTGATAAAAAATATAAATTATTTTTATAACTACTGCGTAGTACCGAAAAACCTCAAAATGGTAAAAAAATAAAAATTCAGTGGCTAAAAAGTACGTCAACAATCAATAAATCAATAAATTTAAAAAACACATTTTACCTAAAGTTAAGAAAAGAAATGCCCTAAATATGATTTATTGCGAAAGTATCGAAATGTAAAAAATATAAACAACTTTCTATTCTTTATCTTGCGGTAGTTTTTTGGAGATACTCGGTTTACCGCATGTACGCGTAGTACCCGAGGGCAATAAAATTTTATATAAGTTTTTTCAGAAAAATTTTAGCGGTACTCTGAGTTTTGTCAGCGTCTATAAAATTATATGACGGTCTCAGTGATTTTTCTTTGAGGCTAAAAATTTTTTACGAACCATGTCTTTTTTATTTTACTCTCACTATTTTTACCAGTGGCAATAGACACAAATATTACTTTTAAAAAGTGAAAAACATTAAAATTGATTTATGGCTTATTTTAGTAAAAAAAAAAATTTTGTGGGTTCTTAATTTTCACCTCATATTTTCTCTTATTTAAATATTTTATGGAAATAAACATTCATGGCTTGAAAATTAAACTAAAAAAATTCCATCAGAATTTTTACTTAAAAGCAGGAAAATTTTTAAATAATTGATCAATTTCATATAACACAAAATTTGTTTAAATAATATATCTATCTATACATGAACATTGACACTGTATACTTTGCATTAAAAAAAAGAAATGAATCTAAAAATTAAAGTTAATAATATATATTCACATTATGTCGACAGAACAAATTTATTTATCTATTTAAATTGCAAATTTTGAGATTTAAAGTCAAATAATCTTTTAAATATTACATAAATTACGTATTAAAAGTCATTATTAAGTAATCGATTTGCTAATTAATTTATTTGCAATTGTATCATTTACGCGAGATTTCATTTAAATAATTAATTATATAAGATTAGAGTTGTTAAAACACATTAAGTAATAATTAAAAATTACTGGTAATATATTTATTACGTATTTACGTGTGATCTAATTTAATAATTTTATTTTTGTCAGTTGAAAAATATTATTGCAATTTATACAATTGCAATCTTAAACAGCGATAAAATGTTTTTTTTTCTTCTTTCAAGTCAAAATTTTTATTTATTTAATAAAATCTAAGCGGATGTATATTCAAGTGTAAAAATGCAAATTTTAAAAATGATTCATCACTTGCGACACGCAAAAACGCAGTAATTATGCTAAATGTGTATGTAATAATAAGGAAAAATAGAAGGGGTTAAACACGCTCGGATAACCGAAAGTCGCGCGCGTTGAGGGCGTTCAGGCGCGAGTCCTTCTACCCCCTTGGGTGTCTTACATTACTTCCCTTTTCGTTAGTATATTGTTATTGTACTGCTGTTATTTATTTTTCACTCTCTGCCTTTCTTTTTTTCTACACACTGTTACCATTTTCTCAGGTACTGTCAGATCTCGTAGTCCTGCTGTGCGAAAAAATTTACGGTCTACTTTCTTACTATTTAAACGGATACAAACACATTTCCGGAGTACGTTGAGCACGAGAGCCAAGAGATGACGACCAGCGGCAAGCCACGCGCTTTTACTGTGGCCAATTCAAATTCCAGGGCATTTTCTCTTTCAACAGAGTTTCTCAAGTTAATGTCTGACCAAAATACAAACAGAGTGTGTCGAATAAATATTTTCACTCGATAAAAAAACAATTTTTTTTTTTCAGTAATTAAATTTTTTTTAAAATTAATGAGCGAGCGAGCTTTAAAGGCTGAAACAGCTCTAAAATAAATATTAATTGATGAGCAAGCTTCGTTTGTACGAAAGATTTAACAAAGGGGGGACACGTGCCCTCCTCGCTGTCGGTGATCTTCCACCAAAAGAATTGTCCCTTTCTCTTGTGATTGTCAGTGCCCAGTAATATTTTCAAACTACATAGCAAATATTTTCTCTATTCTACTTGTGTAAATATCAATGTCAAGTTTCATTTTCAAAACTAAATATTCTAAAATAAATTTATCTTCATTAAAAAAAGGCCTTTCTTCTACTCATAAAAATACATCGAACTCAAAATTATTTACAAAACAATTTTAGAGTTTATTTATTGAAAAAGAAACGACCCATTAATTTTATTTCTTAGAAATTATTTTAAATACTGCGCATGCGCTATTTATCTGCTCAACTAAAAAAAATCAAACCTACTTTTTTTTCTGTGCCAACTTACAAAATAAAATTTTTTATTAATTTTATTTTAAATTGAACTAAATTCTCTGAAGTTAAATTGAAATTTTTTTTCAGTATAAAAATTATTAAATAATTAATAATATAAACTAGCAACCTTGCAGTCACTATATGACTGCCGTGACTTGTGAACTATAAATAAATAAAATTTTGCTTTCTCAAATAATAAATTTTGTTAAATTGCACTGTACTTTCTTAACTAATGACGTTTTTGAAGATATAAGCTCATCTTGATGTTACGTTTATCAAGAGCTTTCATTTGAGTACCCACATGCATTTTTGATATATTTTTCATATATACAAATATATAATATATATAAATATATGAAAAATTGATGTGGGTACTCAAATGAAAGGTCTCGATGAGCGTAACATCAGGATGAGCTTATATTTTTATAAATATCAATAGTTCTCAAGATACAATGTCATTTCTTAATTATGCATCTAGAGGTAGAGTATTTTCGAATGCAGCCTAAATAATGATAATAATAAATTGACAAAATTTCTCTTATTTTCTTAATAATATAAATTAAGAAATAAATTTTTTTCCCAGCCGAAAAATACTGAAAGTATTTACTGAATATAAACATTAATAAACCCCCTATTGAGCAAAAATATAACTGATAGTCTAAAAAAATTAAAATAATTATACCGTGCAGCAGAATAGAGGTTGCATTGTCCAGCATATACATTTGTATACATATACATATACAATAAAAGTTGTAGGTACTACTTTTTCGGCATTGATCTGAATCAGACGATAAGTATATACATAGGTCCGTACATTGATAGAATTGATAAACGCCGCGTGGATTAAACACAGTTTCGTATTTATTTGGAGTGGAAGGTTGCCACACGCGGGGCACCGTACAAACAGCGCATCAATACTAGAACACCGCGGGCACGCTGGGCCATTCAGTATTTCACATTGTGCGATAGAGCGCGTATGCCGCCGCACGCCACCTTCATATATACCTAGTGTATAAATACACGTACATACACACGTTTATAAACACCCCCCATGCGTGTACTTGCCCCCATATTGCCACGAGGGTGCCTGAGGGAATAAACACCCGCTGATCGGCCTCATTGAACCTCCTATTCGCCGAATAAACACGCTCTGTAAATGTTCTTATTTTTTTTCTTCATAAATTTTTTTTAAACTTTTGTAATAAAGATACTCTATTATTTTGGATACAAATCAAAATTACGTGGGGTTATATTATTACGAGCTCTATAAAAATTAGAGGCTAAAAGTAAGTGACTAATTTTTTGATCAATTAATTTTTAAAATTTTTAATAATCCATCAAGTAATAAAAATTAATTCATTTTAAAAAAATAAATTCTGATGTGAATTAATCAATTTTTTTCTACTAATTTTCTACTAATTATTGTAATGATAATTCATAAATATATTTAATTTTATTTATCAGGCCAATATAATTACATTAAATAAGTTTGAACGATTTGATTTGCGAAATAAATCCTTGAATTATTGTAAACAAGTAGTTAAAAGAAAATAGTAAATATTGGCTCAAATAATACAGTAGTAACCCAATAATTTAAGGTTTACCAACAAAATTCCGTGACCTAGTCACGGATCGAAGGCTGCGGACTACCAAAATTGAAGGCCAAACCCCCTACCTACGCCTTGGGTCTAACTAAAGGTACCATTGAGCTACCAGCAAGCAGATATCTCAGTAAACTATAAGTAAGATAAATAACTCTGGTGAAATAAGTACATACAGAAGTCAAAAGCGGTGGTTGGAGAAAATATTGTAAGGTGAGATAAATGGTCAGTTGATGGGATGGGGTCACTGCTAAATAACACTTAGACCTAGAAAATTTTTACCTAAATATAATAGTTATGGGATGAAAAAAGAGTAAAAGTTGTAGGGTTTAGTTTGTAAATAGAAAAGAAACTTTTAGTTGAGTATAAAGAGACTTTATTTTAACTTTAAAGGGACCAGAGTAAGAGACGATAGTGTGACTGAGACTGAGGGGTGAAAGCTCGGACGTTTCAGCTTTCCAATTTATTGTTACGGTCGTATTTCTTCAAGGCTCTCTTTACTTGTTTGGTTCTGTTCGCTCGCTTGTATTTTCTCTCTTTTCCCTCTTTATTTTCTTATTTTTTATTTCACCAGTTAACACTCAACAAGAAGAAGGTCTAGTCTTTTTCTTAACTTAATATGGATTCGGCTTATAAGTTACAAGTATGGTCACTGGGTCAGATACTTCCAAGTAGGATTTGTGGTTTCGTCAAGACCAGAAATTTATACGAGTGACCCCGTGCCAAGAAATATGGATCCCAGATTAAAGAGATTCTCCGCTCAGCTCGTAAAATATCTATAACATCTTTTCCTCAACGATCGGTTTTAAATTTAAACTAACTAAATCCTTTTACTGAGAAAACGGTCAGATGTACAGATCTTTTCATCCAAAATAGCTCGCGCCTGGAAGCTCCGGCTTGTCATCGATGGAACACGCGGCACTAATTTATAATATTTTACAAAATTAATTGCTTAATTAGATAGTATTTTCGAAGTAAGTCCGAGTGAATTATTGCTATTGTTGAAAGAGAAAATTTTTGGAGCTTTGCTCAAAAACATCTGCACTTTTAATGACCAAGGACTTTTTTTCATCGGAAAAACATGTGCGTAAGAGTATATATTTTCTTTTTAATGTCTTTGGTAATTTATTTATGCCCAATAAATTACAATTTAGAATATAACCCTTCTATTTTACAGCGAAAGAGGTAAAAAACCCTTCCAGAGGTAAAAAATTGTGTTTATGTCTATTGAACCGTTCATTTTTGAGGAAAACAAAAATATGTGCTGTAAAAAATATAAAAACGGACCTTTTGGGATTATAAATATTATTTATGAATTTATTATTACTCGACTCTTGGAATAATTTAGGTACCAAAAAGATTTACTGGATTTTTTTCTTGCATAATTTTTTTTCCGCTCTTCAATTTCTCAACCGATTTTCATTTATATTGACCGAAGAAATACTCTGGAGTTATTATGTTTCTCTGAATTTTTTTTTAAGATTTTAAGAGACCTATTCAAGCATAAACTATTCAAGTTTATATACAGCGCTTTATTCCGCCCAAAATATTTAATATTTTTATTTTCAATGGAAAAATTCAATAATAATTTATTCGAAAATAATAATTGAAAATACATCAAAATTATTGAACTAAATTATCCAACAAAAGTTTAATTTTTAATTATAATTATAATAAATATTTAAAACAATTTTTACCTAAAAAAATATAATAAAAATTCACTGAGAAAAAAAATATTTGTAACAAAATATTATGGAATGTAATTAAAAAAAATCTTTGTAAAAGAAACATGTCTTCTTTAGTATAGCATTGGTCTGACAAATAAAAACCTACAAAGTAAAACGAATTATAAACGGATAAAATACCATTCTCAGTGACAGTGACACTCATCATAGCACGACAGCTATCTGGATGAACCCAAAGGCTCTAATTAAAATAATAAACGTACTTGCACGAAGTCTTTACGGTGTTTTACCCCCAGCAAAACTTTTCACACCCCTATCCCCGTCGTGAATGCATATATATAAATATATGTAAATACACAAGAGGAAATTCATCACCACCCGCAGACCACAACATTTCTTCCCCCATTTCAATGTGTATAAATGTTTCCATATTATATCGCGAGCTCCTGAGGGGCCTCCGCCGGATTCTACAATATCCTAGGGGGAGTTCCGAAATCACAAGAAGAGAAACTGAGGATTGTACAACACTGCAAGTTTAGAAGAAGAGATCTCAGTAAGTTCTTTTGTATGAGAAAGAACTATCGCAATAAAGAGAAAGACAACGGAGAAAATCGCTTAGGGGTTGGGATCTCGAGGGGTTGGCTTTGGCGTCTCGTTACAGCGGTTGGCTTTAGGGGATGAAGGCGGCTAAAGCCACATCCACTCGAGGTGGGAAGGAAAACTCGTAAAACGACTCGACCGCCGTGTTTTTCGCCGATTGAATCAATTAAAGTAGAAAAATTCTGGTACTAGTTACTGGTTGCTCAAACATATATACTGTCCAGACATTAACTATATACATGGCTACACTGGAAAATATTTCTATGTGTTCGATTTCACGCTCCGAAAAACGCTTTGTATGTTTGATCCATTTAATCTATTTTTTATTCAATTATTATTACTTTTTTTTTTATCAAACGGTTGATATTTTTTTTTTATTATGAATGTACGAAATTGAGGATGAATATTACAATTTATAATAAATTAAAATTAATTTAGAGGCTTGAGAACGAAAAAAAGATTAGTTTGTTTTTTATTAAACTTAATAAAAACCTTTTTCAGTATTAAAATTACAAAGTGAAACAGTAGCCGATTAAGCTGACCATCCGGCTTGTTTGTTAAATAATATCAATACCCAGCTTTTTCCGTACGGTATATATTCATACCAGGTTGTGTAACATCTTGTATTACTGCATTGTTGCAAGGATAAAAATAAATAAAAATATAAATCGGCTGACGCAAGTAAAACTATTAAGTTTTAGTTTTAGTGAATAAAGGAATAATTATGTTAATATGTATTTATGTATTTATTTATTTGACATGATAATTAAATTCAAGTATTGTATATCTGTGAGGTATGATATGAATCGCTGTGACATTTTCGAGAAATTTAGTAGAGAAACGCGAGCCAGAAAAGACTGAATCAGCAGATCTTGACACGAACTTTCACACTTACACGAACTAAATTATAATTGACAGTTCTGTGTTCGCTTTACAATCCTGTTTTAACACCTAGACATGTATAAATACGTTTTGCTTTGGTAAGCTAAAATATACTTTATGGTATATAACTATTGTAACAAACTTGTTTTAATACCCGACTAATAAAACTGTCTAAATATCTAAATCTTAATATAAATTATTTATTTTTAATTATTTATCTAACTTACCTTGTTATATAAATAATTTATCATTAATTTGTCGAGTCTAAGTAAAAATAAAACTACACATTTGAACAGAAAAAGAGGAAATTTTTAGTACACAAAAAAAAATTTATTTTGCTCAAAATAATTATTTTTTTGGGCCAACAAAATATTTTCTCTTCTCAAAAATTGATTTTTTTCTTCAAAAATAATTAAAAAAATTTTTAACCCAAGCAATAATTGTTTTAAAAATAAAAAAAGCCTAAAGTGATCTTAGAAGAGTTTCTAATAAAACATCTAAAGCTTCTCAATGCATGATATAACAAAAAAAAAATTAATATACTTATAATTTATACTGCAAAAATATTAAATTGCTGACGTTATGCGTCAAGATGCCTCACGTGTGCAATTCAATGTGTGTAATCAAGTTATGAATTTATATAAAACACTGCCAAAGATTATAATTGACATGATGTATGACGTGGAAGCAAACTTATGACTTACATAAAATAAATGCCCTACACACTACACACTGCGTATAAGTAAGAAGCCTTTTATTTATAAATTGGTATATAGATATTGACGAAGCCCTTGATTTTGACACTTGCGCTGAATATTTATGGATCACCCCTAATACTATAAAGTACGAGTCTCTGAATAAAATTTAAAATTTTTAACCGGTTGAAAAGACCCGCTTGATTGAAAAGTTCCAAAACAATCACGACAGGTAATCTAATTTTTAGTTATCTTGTGATCCAAGGGCTAATATTGACATTAAATAGAGACGGAATATTTTGAAATTCGATCATTTAATTTAGTAAATACAGATATTATTCCTATTACTTCTGAAAATTGGAGTTCACAAGGGCCGCTTTTAATGACCCGGATGCGAATCGCTCCTCCTTGGCGTGTCAGATTCAATGTCAAGAAAAAATTGGAGAAAAAAATAATGAAAAGAAAGAAAGAGACCCTAGTTCAAGGCAAGGCCTAGTATAGGTAATTCTGATTTTATTCAACCCCTTACTATCGTGTTACTTGATCCTTTTGAACTAGCTTTCTAAATTTTTTTTTTAGTAAAAAAATTTTCAGATTTTAAAAAGTAGAAATTTTATTTTAAAAAATAGAAATTTTATTTAAAAAAAAAGAAAAGAATTTTCTTTTAGAAAATAAAATATTGATTAATAAAATTTTTTGTACAAAATTTTTTGTGAGACTAGTAACGACATCTGTTGAGTTTATGAGAAAGCTCGAAGGTTAAGTTGAGCTCTAGTTTACTAACCTCAAATTCAAAAAAAAATTTCACTGTTTTTTAGAAATAATAAAATAATATTTGTTTAACAAATAATTAAAAAATTATTTTTATAATTATTCTACTAAAAATTATCAATTAAATTGGATTAAATCATAAAATTATACATTTTAAAAATACCACTCACCATTGTATGCCTTTATCTTTTTTTTTCTCTCTCTCTGGAAATTCCTGTAATAAAAATAAGTAATTAGTAAAAAGTGAAAAAAAATATAATTACAAGACAGTAAATTGACTACTTACTAATTATTCTTTTATCATTTAATAAGTAATTTGGATCATGAAATTAATTGCGCAGTAAGCTGTAGTATAAATGACCTTGACACAAAGAAAAAAATTTTTTTTTTATTTTTTTTAAATTAAATTTTTTTTTCACAATAAAATAAAACGAAAACACTCCCGCACTAAAACAATTACAAAAAACCTAAAAAACAAACACACAACTCTGATTTTCACTCAAGACACTCGCGACTGACTTTAATTACTATTTGCGTACATAAAACGTTAATGTTTTTTATAAATTATTATATCCAGCGTGAATTTAACGCGCGCGACCAAAAAATTTATTAAAATCTGTTAAAGAACTTGAAAGAACTCTAAAAAAACAATAAATACGCTAAAAAAACACGGAGCTAAACATTTTCGTGTCACCCGGAACTCGTAATGGCCGTTAATGCGCAGTAACACTACGCATGAATTCGAAGTCTGAAAAATGGCGGCACCTTGGCGCTGATTGGCTGTTTAAAAACTACGCGCGAAATATTTCTAGCGCGCGCAATTTGAAAGTGTAATAATTTATTAAAAAAGAAAAGACGGCGCTGTTGTCGCTTGCGAGATAAAAAACAATCCCACCTCGTCTTACCGGTAACTTCTAGTTTTTTATCTAACACTTTTTAGACATCTATTCAATTGTACACTACACTTTTTACGAGACATAATAATTAGCATTTAGTTAACAGATAAATAATCTAAACTTTAAATATTTCTGTAATTTTAATAATTGGAGTAAAAAAATAAACAAAAGACAATCCACTCACACAGACAAATGGAATATTGATCAATTAGTAATTAAAAATAAGTCGATTGTTGATTTATGTAACAATCGAGTGATATTGCGTAAAGCAAGTCATTAAAAGCCGGCTCGAGGTTGTCATGCTCAGACAATTTCTATAATTTCCTGAAAACTAAAGAGTTGAAAAAAAAATACTATCGATTAAAAGTGCACTTGTATATAAGTATACAATAACGTAAAACAGATGACTCAATACATCAGTCGCGCCATTGCCATTGTAGGACGCTCGTCGTTGTCCTGTGTTAAACGAGGTTTTCACGTTTCTCCTAGAGCCATGGTTATCTCCGTAAGTTTTTTTTTTATTTTTAATTATTGACATTATCTTTTATTAAAATAATAATAATAATAATAATAATAATAATAATATAGTTTGTATTTAATAGGTTGGTGACAAGCTGCCCTCAGTTGATTTGTATGAAGATGCACCCAGCAACAAAGTAAATTCAGCTGAGCTTGTTTCTGGAAAAAAAATTATTATTTTTGGCGTTCCTGGTGCCTTTACTCCTGGATGTTCAAAGGTTGTTATATATTTAACTTAACTTTTTAAATTATTAAGTAATTTAGTAATTAATTTTTTTATAATAATAAAGTTAGCTGATATTTTTATTTTGCTTAATTTATTAAATTATAACTAGAAAATATTTTTAAAAAATTACACATAGTTTTTGAAGTTTTTAACAAACAAAAAAAATTTAATAAAAAAATCATAAAAATTTTTAGATGTTGGCTAACTTTATTTTCATAATTTTTTTGCATTTCATGCTGTAGATAATTTTATATTTTATCCGTAGATAAAAACAGATGATTAGAAAATATCAGGAATTTTTTAAATGATAATGATTATAACATATGACTATTTTTTATTTTTATTTTCTGGAGTAATTTAAAAAAAAAAATAATAAATAAATATTGAGTAAAAAAGTTTTCTAATAAAATATGCTTATGCAAGGACTTAACAATAGAACAAATTAAAAGTGTATTTATATTTATAATAGTCTTTAAAGTTATGGCATAATCAATATAAATGTTAATTTATTTATCTATAACTATTACTTGCGAAAAGTTTCAATCTAGACATAAGTAATTCTTTACATAACAATTATTTTTAATCAATATTAATATTAATAATGATAATAATTCTTTCAACAATTTCAGACACATTTACCTGGATATGTAACAAAAGCTGACGAATTAAAATCAAAGGGCATAGATGAGATAGCTTGCGTTAGCGTCAACGATCCGTTTGTTATGTCAGCTTGGGGAAAAGACCAAGGTGCTGCAGGCAAGGTAAAATTAATTATCTTTACTGTAATTGGTCGTTTGAATATTTATGTAAATAATAAAATAATTAAAGGTGAGAATGCTAGCAGACACCAACGCTGAGTTCACAAAAGCTCTTGATGTGGCTATGGATCTCGCAGTGTTGGGTGGTACTCGTAGCAAGCGTTACTCTCTGGTGGTTGAGGACGGAATCGTCAAGGAAGTTAACATTGAGCCTGACAACACTGGACTCAGCTGCTCTCTCGCAGATCGCATCAAAGTTTAAACTTTGAGCTTTACTTTTTATTTTTATTTCTTTTCAATTCTATTTCTATTCCTTCAATTACTTATATAATAAAATTCAACATTCAATTAATATTTTAAATATAAAAAATCACAATGTTGAATCACCTAAACATATCCATTTTCTTTTTTATAGTCTTGCATACTATTTATAAAAAATTTGTTACTTAGTTTGTAAAAGTATTGTCAAATTTCCACTTTGTACACTTAGAAAATAAAAAAATATCAACAATAATTTTTCTAAAACACTTACAATTAAAAAAAAAAATGCTTCCAAAAATTTCTACTAATAATTTTTTTTAATTTTCACATGTGAAATTTTACAATAAAATTTTTTTATAATAATTTAATTGTTAAATTAAATTAAAATGTAAAAAAATTTCTAATGTAAGAATAAAAGGAGGAGACTAAGGACTTTATTCAATAAATAAATTATTATCATATATATAACTATGTTTATTTATTTTAAGCAACACAATACAGAGTTTATTTTCTATTCCGCGATAATTAAAAATAATAAATTTTTATTTATCATTTATTTCTTCCCGTTTATTCATCTAGCAGTTGTAAATCTTTGGTTATAAATTAATACATTTAATTGATTCGTTTTTGCGGTAATTATTATTGTCAAGAACAATTTCATTGGCACAGTGTAATTATTTATTTGAAAAGTTTTATGTTTGCTTTTGCAAGAGATGCTCTAGATGGTATGTGCACTAAATAAAATCCGTCTTGACATTTGTTTTAAATAACTTGCTATGTCTTATAATACATTTATATTTATCGGATTCTATATTTACGTATATTTATAAATATTCCGTAATTACCGTTTGTTACAAATTATTATTAAAATATATATCGTACGGATGTAATTAACAATTGTAAATTTGTCGTAATATCTAATTATTGCGTGTGCATCATAGCTTCATAAAGTTTTATCCCCTCGTAAAATATATTATGTCATTAATAATTATTATTAATATTTTTATAAATATACAATATATTTATTCCCAAGAGAACACGCGACAAATCATAAGCTTTTTATTTTATAGTTGTTATTATATCAATCTTATCTTTAAAAATTCAAAATGATCTAGTTATTCTTCAGTTACTTATTAATAAAGTGCCCATCATTATAGTTGAATAAAGCAATATGATTATTTTTTTATTATTATTTTAACCATAGATCAGTAAATAGAATTCTGATTCGATTCACAGACAATCATTAAACTTATTCTCTGTACAGTTAGCATTCGATTAAACTCATAACACATAAGCTTATTAATATTCAAATATATTTAATTTGTTTTAAATAAAATAAATATATAGTATATAAGTTGCTGAAGCTATTATTTACGGAACAATAAATATTTAACTGTTCTTGTATTGTATCTTCTGTATTATATTATTATATTTTTATTATTAGCCTAAAATATTTATTTTTATTTCTTCTTTTTTTTTTTTTTTTTTTAAATCAATATTAGCAATATAATTTTGTTAAATTATTTTTATAATTGTGAGCTTAGCGTGCGTGATTTTTGCAGAAGGGTCGACCGGCTTTGGCATAAAAGCTCTGGCCCTCAAGATTCTTTTTACACATCTGAAAAAATAAATAGAGTAATTATTAGAGTTAAAAACAGGAATAAATTTATATCGACTAAAAATAGTCGTGAAGAAATATAAAATATAATAGGCAGGTACCGTGCAGTTGAAGCACTGGCTGTGGTAATTATTGTTGAGAGCTTCTACCCAGCGATCGCCAGCTTCGACGGGGAACCCACAGGCAAAGCATTTCGTTGTAAAGAGTTCGTTCCAATCTGTAAACAAATCACAGAGCGAGAGAGAGAGTAACAAAGTAAGTAATATTCGTGAAAAAGAGACATTGTCTATATCGATTTCTTAGTTCTTACCGGCCTCGCAGTACGGCAATCCTTCCTCGAGAAAGAATGGACTGTTTCCAAAGATTTTCCCGCAGTAAGCACAGCTGAAGCAATCAGGGTGATACGACTTTCCGATCGCATTCAAGCAATCACCTTTTATCTTCCCGTTGCACTTGTTGCACGAGGGAGCAATGAAACGTTCGAAACAGTATTCACAGTACAGTTGCCCTTTCTCCTCGACAAATCCAATATCTTGAAGCGGTCGACGACACTGTGTGTTCACACAAACAAAGTGCTCTGGGCACCAGATTTGCCCTAAAGCAGTGATGAATGGACCTCTGCCAAAAGAAGAAAAAAAAAAAAATTAATATTTTTCACTGAAATCATTCATGTTAATTAAAAAAAATTACTTTTATTAAAAATTTATGTTTTTTAAATTAAAATTAAAAATTAATATACCTTTTTGTCTGAAGAATTGTTTGAATTGATTAAAATAATTTTTATTTCATTCAAGTGAAGCTACTAGTTTGTTTTCTTAAAATACTGAAAATAGATATTTATATTCTTCTTTCAAAAAAAATTAAATTGTTAATTTTAACAAACTCTTGAATCAAGAAATTCTTTTCTGGATATAATTATTGTTTTCTCTCAATGTAATAAAAAAATATTGGATCGATTAATAATAATGTCTTGAAAGTTTAACATTACAGATATTATGAAATCAAAATAATGGTAATTATGCAGGAGTGAGGATTCAATTTTTTAATTTTTAAACTATAAAATAATAATAGAAACAAAATTAAAATTTTCAAACATCTAATAATTATAAAAAAAATTTTTTTTTCAATAAGCAAATTATGACCAAAAATTTCACAAAAAAATTTTATGGCCAAAAATAAGTAAGCCCTCCACTTACTAAATAATTAAATAAAAATTCTATTATAAATTACTAAATTAAAAAAAAAAATATTGATAAATTATCTGTACTAGAACAAAGTAAAATTTCCTTAAAATCTTAGAGATTAAAATTACACTGAAGAATATTTAATTTATAAATCTTCTCCATAAAAATTTGACAAACCTGACATATGAATTGCAAAAACCGCAGAGTGGTTGTCGACCGCCAGCTCCAGCCTGATTGAGGATTCCTCGACCGCGTTTGGGTGCAGAGCTTCCAGCGAATTTGCAGTTTCCTCCACTAGAAGGCCCTCCAACTCCGCTACCTAAATTCGGGTCGGAGAAATTCGGTGGATCTACTAAGTTCTGGGTTTTTCTAAACGGGTCAGGATTCGAAGAGGCGGAAAAGGGGTTGGGGTTTAGTTGAGGAGCCAGGGAGCGATAGGGGTCCGGTTCGCAGTGCACACCGTCAGAACAAGAACGATTAACGTTTGGCTGACAGTGCACACCGTCAGTACAAGGTTGGGATTGAGGCTGCGGCTTAAACAGCTGAACGACTTGTTTGTCCCGGCGAACAGTCAAACGCGTAAGCTGGTTACTCAGGTTAGTGCGAGGCTGCCCATTAATCGGCTTGAAGCTGTTGTTTGAATTCGGCGGGTTGGACTCCTGCTGGTTTTTCAACGGACAAGAGCTGCAACCAACGTCCTCCGGTTGAGGAAGCGGGATGTGGGGAAAAGGAACCGGCTTGGCAGGACACTTGAGAATCGGCTTCGGACATCCAGAGGTTTTGCAGGGAGCTACGCAGACTGACCCGTCAGCACAAGTCCCGACTTTAACTCCCGAGCCCGGGCAGTTTCCCACATCAATAGCACACCCTCCAGCCCTTGGATTATCGCTTCCGTAGCAGCTGCCGGAAGATCGTCCGTGAGCTACCGGAGAGACACAAAGACCTCTGTCAGGTGTCGGAGTGATTCTCACTCCAGTCTGAGGACACTGAGCATCCGAGCCCTCGCAAGGGACAATTACAATCCCCGCTCTGCTCCCAGCATCGGAAACAGCTCTGCAAGGCAAAATAGTCACTCCGGTATTCGGACACTTGCTTTCGTTCTGCGAGTGGCAAATCGGCCTTGACTCGCAGACCTGGTAGCTAGCGGTCGTTGTTTCACACGGAGTTGGAAGCACGCGGACTCCGGTCCGTTGGATTCTCTCCGACACGCTCGAGTGTGAAGCAACCACCGGGCAAGGAAGCGACGGAGGATTACGAGATACTTTCGATATCGTGCAAGTTGAGTCATCAACCAATGACTCCTCGGATTTCGAAAGCTGCATCTCACTCTGCCGGCAAGCCTCCAGCTGTTTCTCTTCAATGCGCTTGTACTTTTCGGCGTAAGACGTCCGACTGCACTGCTTTTCAGAGTGATCTTCAGAGACATAGCTCCTCATGCCGTAGTTTTCCGAGTACTGGTTCTTTGGAGTTTCACTCTGCTGAGGTTGAGCTCGGTAAGTAACTTGCTTGCTTTGCTGTTCGGGACAAGAGTATGAAGCAGAAGCTGAAGCAGACTGGGCCTTGTACGAGTAAGACTCAGAAGACGGCTGGTCGTAGCTGGGCACATTTGAATGATAGGGTTTGCGGCCCAAGTTGTGTTGAAGAGGATTCGGTAGATAAGCTGGCCCTGGGGCTGGTGACTTTGAGCGACAAGGAGTTGGTGATCTGCTTGGAACATAGGGCTGAGCGTCAATGGGGTCATAGTCTTCTGTGATCAAGTGTTTCTGGTAGGAAGGAATAGTGTCGGGTCTTTTCAGCGCTGCCGGGAGACCCGGATCTCGGGGAGTCGTCGAACGAGAGAGAGTTCTAGCGGGCGAGGGAGAAGCGTCGCGGAATTTATAATTAGTTGGTGGCGTTGGCAAGGGACGTGGTCCTTGAACTCTGCTCAGATTGCGTTCTCGCGATCGTGATTGACGCTCCGTTGAGTCGGTGTACAAAATTTCAGCGGGGTGGCAGTATCCTTGAGGCGTTGACTGATTTATCGGCGTGTCTTCTCTGTCGACGCAAATAACATTCTCGCAGCCTTTGACTGAGCGCTCACCGAGAGGCGTGTAAGGACGCTCGGGTGCGATAGTCAGAGCGTCTGCGAATGGCGATCCTGGTCGGGGGACATACGGCTGTGGAGGCTGTGGTGGCGGAGGGAAACTTCGGCAGGTTTCTTCGTACCGTACTTCACTGGAGTACATTGTCTTGCTGGAGCAGCTGTTGTCTTCCTGGTAGTGTTGACCTCCCGTTTGCATGTTTGACGGATGAAGCGGTGAGTAAGGCCTGGTTGGAGCAGTAGTCAGCGCTTTCACCATTTCCGACTTCCATTCTTTGGGTGTTGAATTTTGAACTGGAGTTTGCATCTGACAAGTTCCGCTTTCGGTTTGCTTAACGAATTGCACGTGCTTACGCTGACAAGCGGACGAAGAAGACTCGTGAGGCGGTGACTGAGGTCGGAACCGTTTTTCAATCCGACGTTCTTGGAGATTCGATTGCTGTTGGCGCCTTTCCGGAGCCTGTTGTTCTCTCAGACACTTGTGAATCTCAACCTGCTGGCGAAGAGTTTCACGGCGCTCCTGTTCGGTTCTTTCAGTGTCCTGGACCTTTATTTCTTCTTTGAGCTCGCGGTAATGCTGCTCGGCGGACATAATTCGACTGTTGTTCTGGTTTTGATAATCACAGCTCTGATTTTGCGAGAAGCTAACATGCTTTCCAAATCTTTCTTCTTCTTCCTGGCGAATGCGCATTTCAGTTTCTCGTTTTTGTTCCTTAATCCGTCGCTCTTTTTCCTCCTTCTCAGCTTGCAAAATTTTCAACCGATTAGCTTCTCGGCGTTCTTCTTCCTCTTGCACTCTTCTCATCTTTTCCTCCTCACGTCTGCACTCTTCTTCATACGCCTCGCGATGCTTAAGTTCTTCTTGCCTGGCTTCCTCAATCATCTTCTTGGTCTCAATAAACGACGAAATTTTATCTGCCGACTCAACGTGTTGTCTTCTGCCAGACCAGTTTTCAACTTCATTGTCATTGGCTGGTGACTCGCTCGGAGAGACAATTTCCACTGTCTTTTCATAAATAGTAGTCTTCTTGATATGAATATTGCCCTCATCCTTCTCCATAATCTCGGTGTGCATGTTGTGTTGATTTTCCACACCCTTGGGACACACTGCCACATCTGGAGGGACGACTTTTGACAGATCTACAACCTCCGAATCGGTTTGTTGTTCGAGAATCTCGCAGGGTTCTTCAATCTCCTGCTCCTGGTCGTAATCAGTTACCTGCATACAAGGCGGTGGATTGCACAGTTCGCACTTAACTTCTCGGTAAACATGATCTTGTTGATGTTCCGGCCCTCCTGGACCAGTTATTCGTTCACAGATGATTTCGCAGGTGCAAACTTTGCGACAAATTGGCGGTTCTGGAGGCACTGGGGCCTGAACATGTCGATAAGAGCTCAATTCAGTGGAACCAGTCCAGGGCTGTGGAACGGGTTGGCTAATTCTGGTAGGCGTCAAGGATCTTCTGACACCTTCTGCAGATCCTGGACGGTTTAAGCTCGAGCTTCGAGATTGTCGGACTTCCGAGCATTCGGTGGTCGTTGTCTTGCGATAAAATGGCGCACTGCAAACTGGCTTGTTCTCCATTGGTTCTTCTCCCCAATTACAATGGCTGAATTCTTCGCGTCTGTTAGCTTCTCTTCTCCGGTTCACGCTTTCGCTTCGCCGACAGGCGTTTTCGTTAAGCTCCACTTGTCTGTCTTGGACAATGTGCCTTGAACGTCGGTCTAAAACTGGGTTCGGGTCGATCCAAATGGGACTTGCTGTAGGATAGGTTGCGTCTTCAAGACTTTTAACAGGCGGCCACTGCAAGCTCTTGTTTCGTACCGACGACGGAGGTCGGGAGTATTCGTCAGCTGTGCTAGGAGCTGGTGTTCCTTTTATGTCCTTCTCCTCCAAATAGTTATATTCCGCGTGATAAGATTCTTTTTTTTTTAGGAATTTTCGGGTTGTGTTAATTAGCAAGTACAGCAAGTACAGTAGGATTTCCGATGGAGAAAATTGCGGGAATTTTTATACAAACAGTTGGTTAATTAAATACAAACATTTGTTAGCAGCGATAGATTGAGGCGTAAGTTAGGCGAGCAGAAAAAAAAAAAAAGAAAGAAAAAATAAATAAGCAATTAATAAGAAGCAAAGCATACTATAAATATTTTTTGTAAATTGCCACACTTCTACACACTATTCTGAGAAAACTAATTAAAGTAATCGATATTTCGTTTGTAAATAACTGATAATGTATTTTATTTTATTTTTGTTTTTAAGAAATAACAATTTTAAATAATAGAGAAGAAAAATAATAATAAAAAAAATAAAATGTACAGATTATTATTATTATTATTATTATTATTATTATTATTATTATATAAATATATAGATATATATTATATGTATATAGTATATATATTAAGACAACGCGGACGACTTGATCGTTGAGAGCTACCTTCCGTCATATTATATATAAATATATATTGCGAAATAATTAAGCGAGACTTAGGGAGAAGGGTCGAGGTTTTGGATTGAAAGATGAATGAGCTGCTGAAAAAAAAGAATAAGAAAAAGAAAGTATGTGCATTTTATATGGCTTGAAAGAGTAAAGGGTCGCTGGAAATATTATGACTGATGATTGTATGATACATTTCGTTATTTATTAATAATAATTATCAATTATTGTGGACCGCAGCTTTCAACGTTTCCGTTGTCAACGTTGTTTATTTAGTTATTTATAAATATAAAAATTCTAAGAATATATTTACTTAAAAGTTTACAAAAATGTGTATAAAAAAGGGTGCGTACTCTGTTTATTTAATCTCATTATTAGGTAATAGTTTAGAAAATTTAATTAATATAAAGTGTATGATAGCTAAGTAGAGATGAATTTACATAAAATATTCACCAAGTCGTGGGTTTATTAAATAAAATAGTTTTTATACTGTTAACACAAAAACAAAGCAAATATATATAAGCTAAAAGATTTTTATTTTTAAATAAATTATTTTTTTTTAACTTTTATAAATTATTAAATATAATCAATTAAATGATATTTACTTTTTTTAAGTATTAAAATTAAATACTAAGTAATTATTTATAGCTATATGGTACAAACTTACCAGTGACTGTTTGACTTTGAGGCCGAGAGAAATTGTTGTTAACTGAATTTGAGGTCGGAGTCGAAGTAAAATTGGATGTCGGCCCGAAATTACTGGACCCACTGAAAGGTTTCGGACCACTTATGTTTGCCTGTGACATAATTAACATAAAAATTACAGATAATTCTCTCGGATTTACTTTATATTAATTAAACTAATAGTTTACGTAATATCACATGTAATATGTATCACACTTATGATTTATTTATAGTATTAAAATGTTGTAAAAGAAAATGAAGGCTTGGTACTGAAGAAGAAAAAAAGAAAAGCAAAAAAAAAAAACACACTAATGCTCACCAGAAAAATATAAAACTTAAAAAAAGAGACAGTGGTATCAGTGGTGGAGTCGAGAGTCGTTTAGTGATTGAGATTGTTACCTGAACAAGACTAGAACTGGGCGATTTATCAGCACGGGGCGAACTGCCAAGGTGACTGGGCTGCAATGCAACACGACACAACAATCACGTGTTTAGTCATCGGCATAATCACCCTCAACTCAACTCAACTCAACTTATCATCATCATCATCATCATCATCATCAACAGACACACAAGCAATTATTGGCTGATGATTACAACAAATAGCACGCTAATTAGTCAAGCGGTGAAAATAAATGACATATGGACATATGTTGCCTATTGTCGTTTATTGTCGTCCCGAGCGACGTTATAATAATGGTGATACGACCAAGAGAATGAGAGAGTGAGGAAGCGTTGGCAGTAGTCACAGTAGTAGTCTCTAGTTTGTGGCATTGTACGATATAACGTAGTTATCGTAGCTGTAGCTGTTGTTGTCGAGGAAGCTGAATCAACTTCTGGAATGCTTATTATTTATTGTCAGAGCTTATGATATATAGGCCAAGGATTTTGTCGGAATGCGATATTGCTCAATTCTTTTATTTTTTCGCATTTCCATCGTCACCTTAATTACTCACTAATTTATAATTAAAGAGGAACACCACTGTGACGATCGAAAAAAAAAAAGTGATTTTCATAATAATAAAGTTAGCCGACATTTTTGATTTTGCTTAATTTATTAAATTATAACTAAAAAATATTTCTAAAAAATTGGATTTATAGTTTTTGAAGTTTTTAACAAGTGCAAAAATTTTTTTTTATTTTTTTTGCAATAATTTTTTAATAAAAAAAATCATAAAAATTTTTAGATGTCGGCTAACTTTACTTCCATGTGATTTTCATGATATTAAAATTAGCCGACTCTGTTAATTTTTTGAGTTTTTTTTTTAATTATTAATTTAAAACAAAAAAATATTTTTAAAAAATTGCACTTATAGTTTTTAGAGTTTTTTTAAAAATGAAATTTTTTTAATAAAAAAATTGTAAAAATTTTTAGATTTCGGCTAATTTAATTTTTATGTGATTTTCGGGAATTTTTTTGACAGGGAAAATAAAGGAATTTGGGGATTGGATTTATTTTATTTTATTAAGGGTACATTAAAGATTATTACCCAAAATTTTTATTAAAAAATAGTTCATTATTACAAAGTTATTAAACAATCTCGTGGAGAACTAGAAAAAATTTCCCCCTCCATGGTCAGTTCGATAACTCAAAAACGGATCATCTGAAAATAAAAAACCAAATTGCTTTTTAATCAGTAAGGATGTAGTTATCGTCGCACGTACGGAATTAAAAAAAATTTTCTTTTAAAGATTTTTTTAGCCGGGTTAAAACAAAAAAAACTAGTAAGAATAGTGAGAAAATTTTCAATCAGTCGCTATTTTTTTAAAAATTGAAATTTTCAAAATTCCGTACGTGCGACGATAACTACATCCTTACTTATTAAAAAGCAATTTGGGTTTTTATTTTCAGATGGTCCGTTTTTGAGTTATCGAACTGACCATAGAGGGGGAAATTAACTTTGTAATAATTAAATATTTTTTAATAAAAATTTAGGGTGATAATCTTTAATGTACCCTTAATAAAATAAAAAAAATCCGATCCTCAAATTCTTTTATTTTTCCTGTCAAAAAAATTCCCGAAAATCACCTCTTTTTTTTTCGATCGTTACGAGGGGGATGTTCCCCCTTAAGAGTTGGAAAAGGTGGGAGGAACAGGTCAAAAAAATGTCTAAAAATCAATCTAAAATCTTATTATTATTTAAAAATCCGAAATTAATAAGAGGATTAAAGTTGCTGTTGGTATTTAAAATTAATAGTAATGATTAATGGATAATTAATTATTCAAAGGCACACTGTATTATTGGTGTCGTCGCTGTAGTAATCCTTATTTCCAACCTCGCTCCCGGTCCTAATTGTTATGGTACTTGTGTATGTTTTGTAGTTGTTTTGCTGATTGTTGACCGCCTCGTTCTTCACCATACTCCGGTAATTTGTTTCAGATGGCAACGATTCATAGGTACTAGTACGATCAACCGGTTGCGATGAGACTCCACAGTAATCGACGGTGTACGACGAGGAAGACGATGGTGGACGGTAGAACGTCTTGCGTCTCTGCAAATGCGATTAGTAGCAAAAGCAAAAAAACACACAATTTTGTTAAGTCTGTTTCGCAAGTTAATAGAATCAATAAGTCAATTTCAATAATTGTAATTACTCTTTGAATTGTCATCTCTACACAATATTAATTGCAATTAATTAAGCGTTATTGGAATAAAATAAATTCAAGTTATTTTGTGAAGAAAACTCACGGAGAAAGAAGGTGTTGAGCTGGTACCATTGCTGAAAGGTGTTGGTGACATGGGTGATTGGCTTTGGAAATTACCAAGTGCTGCTGAAATGGTACTTGCTGGTGCTTTAGCTCCTCTGTAATTATTTACAGTATAAATAATCGATTAATTTACTGATTATTTAATTAAACAGAATATTAATAGGACAGACATTAAAAATTTTTATTTTAATTTTATAGCAATGGAATTATTATGAAAAAAATTTAATTAAAAAATTTCACATGTGAAAATTAAAAAAAAATTATTAGGAGAAATTTTCATTATCGTAATTGTGTGAATAATACTTACGGTGAAACAGTGACTGGAATATATCCAGCAGGAGCTTGCTGTCTCGCAACAAGTTTTGCATGAATATCACAGTACAATTTACTGTTTATATTATAATAACCAACATTCTTGAGGGAGGTACCACATGTTGAGCACTTGAAACATTCGACGTGAAGATTTTTCTCCTTGATTCTGACAAAGACTCCACTGTGGATTATTCAAATTTATAGATTAAATATTATCATTGCTATAAAATATTTATTTATCTACATCCGCAATAAAATGGGTATTGAATGCTTACACAATAAGTCTTTCACATTCAGCGCAAATGTTTTGGCCAGGTGGCAAGCTGCTCTGGGGTGGCGGAGTCGGCTGAGGTTTAGTCTCTGGCGCGGACACTGATCTGAGTCCAGTTAAGGCTGGTGACGAGGGAGTCACTACTCCGCTGTGTATCGCTGAGTCAGCTGTGTTTACATTTTTTCATTCAATCTACTTTTATTTCACAATAATAATAAATATTTAAACTTTTGTTTTATACTCACTAGGCTCTGGAGTTTTTGGCTCCTTGTCAGCTTCTCGCACCATTTTGAATACTTCGCTGTTTTCCGGTGTGTAATTCTTCTCATTTTTCTTGAAGTTTACTCTAAAAAATTAATATGTTTTTAATTTATTGTAAGCATTAGAAACTTTTCATTAATTTAGAGCAAAAAAAATTAAAATTTGACGAAAATTAATTTTGCAGATATTCGATAATTTTTTTAATAAATAAATTATGACAAAAAATATAAAATAAAGTGACTGGTAACTTTAATGTTATAAAATTTGTAGTTTTTTTTTATAAAAAAAAAAATTGGCAATTATTTTAGAGTCATAGTTTCATTTATTTTTTAACATATTAAAAAATTATTTAAAAATTTGATTAAATAAATTCAGAACAATTTGGTTTTATTGGAGTAAATTCATTCACATTTTTCTTCCTTGAAAGTTTATTAAAAATAAAACAATTCTTATTATTAAAAAAAAAATTGTTTTTCTCAAATCGTTTTATTTTTGATAAACTTTATGCCTGATTTTTTAAATAAAAATTAATCATAAATTTTAAAAAAGTGAGAATAGTTAAAAGTTGAAAAAAATTTTAATTTTGCAAGTAAAAAACTTTAATAAAAAGTAAAAGTAACTTCGATATTGTAAATGTATTCAGTCTATGCGTTTGTAAGAGAAACCATAATCATAATTATTTTATATAATTGCAATCAGAGTGGTTATAATAATTGTAAAATTGTTTTTATTAATATTTTTGAATCCGTAATTAAATGTATTTTTTTTTTTTTATTTTGCCATTTGGCCATCAAGGCTTTGGCAAAAATAAATAAATAATCTAAAAATAAAATTAATTTAATTAACTTTCATGTGCAATTATTAAATTTTCTTCTTAGTATAAAATATTATTATATAGAGTTACCCTAAAACACCACCGGCAAGTACTTCAGCTTGCGCAGAAAGAGTTTCAGCGATTGTCTGCTCGCTGTAAATTCCCACTGGGCTGTTGTATTGTTTGTTAACAATTGATTTAATTGGTCCTTCGCTTGTTCCATTTGGCTAAAATTTCGAATAGATCATGATCAATGAAAGCTAGGATAAATATTTCCAAAAATTGAATAAATAAATAAATAAAAACATACATAAGGTTTAGGACTAAAGTTATGTCCACTTCCAATAAGATGTCCGTCGGTTTTTTTGGCAGCGAGCGATGTTTTAGTCACTGGAGAAACGCTGCCTGCCGAAAGATGAGGCTGCGGCGAGGGAATTGACTGAGAAACAGGTGAAACACTTGGTCGCCAAGTGCTACCTCCTCTGTAAGTAAAAATACCAATATCAATAAGATAACTTTATAGTGACCGACTAAGTAAATTTAAGTGAATTTGTTTATTTCAACAGACCTCTGGACAGTGATCTCAAAGTTGTTACCGGATCTTACGATTACATCCTGGGCGTCTTTGTGACGCAAATTAAACATATCCGTGTTGTTGACTCTGATGACCGCATCGCCAGCTTTCAAACCAGCTGCTTCTGCCGGGGAGCCTCCATTCACCTAGTGCAAACAGAGCCAGAGTTTTAGCTAGTGCCATTGAAGTACTAAACTAAATTATAAAAAATTTGATATAGATGAAAAGCACAAGACAGCACCTGTTTTCATTTTCAAAGCTTGTGTGCTTTTACAACAAATAGTCTAGTGTTGATGAGTTTTAAACCGTCTATTTTTGTATCACTTAATAACATCGGCTTCCGCTCTACATATTTAAAACATCAGACACCCTACTACGTCGATTACCAAATTTTATTTAATAGCTTCTATTCAATCAAGAGCTCTTTTGCCAAAAAATTTGTTTTTTAATTGCTAATTTATTTACTTGAATAATTTATTTATAATAATACTAAAATCAGCAGATATCTGACCATTTTCAGGTATTAAAATAAATTAATTAATAATTAAATAATTAATTAATAAAAAAAAAATTGTGCAAATAAGAATTTGCATACCAAAATTGTTAAAAAGTACGAATAAAAATTTTTAGCACTAATTTTTATAATAAATAAAACTGATTGAATAGAAGCTATTAAATAAAATTTGTTATAAAAATTTTCATTCGTACTTTTTAACAATTTTGGTATGCAAATTTTTATTTTCATAATTTACTTTTTGGCAAAATCTTGAAGGTTATCGAGTATTTGTTAATTTTAGTATCTTTATTTATATACATTTATGTGCTACATGAAAAAAAAAAAAAATTAATACTTTAATAAAAAAATCAATTTGATTTAAGATAAAAAATTTTAACAAAATTCTTTAAAATAATTTTCTTGGTTTAAGATTTTTTCTTTTGAATAATTTTTTTATTAGTGTGATAATAAGTCTATATAGTACTATCATCATTATTTATCATTTTTAATAGTAAAATTTTGGTTTTAATATTAAATTTATGCACAGAAAAAATCAATTGTTTACAAAAAATTCTTCTTAACTAAAAAAAATAATTATTTTTGTAAAATCGAATTTTATTAAGGGAAGAAAATTTTCTTATTTCAAGAATATTCTTATTCGGGCCGAAATTATTTTGATTTTGTTAAAATTAAAAATTTATGCTTGAAAAAATTTCATTTAAACATAGAAAATAACCGCTGTAGTGATTATTATGAAGCTCCTGTAGTATTTTACTTAAGAGACATCCTAGGTACCGTATTAAAGTCCATAGTAAAGACTGAATATGCGTATTCATTCACAAAGCAGATGGAGATATTTTCTACTCACGCGGCGCTAATCTCAGATGAGGCCAAGAACAAAATTAAAATAATTTTATAAAAGTATAGTTTATTTAGACAATTTTATAATTTACGTCATAGTTATTTCTACATAATAGCCTGGCAGAAAAAAAAAAAAATAAAAAATTAAATGCCGACAAACGTCATAGATATATTTATTTATATTTATTGTCTACAATTAAAAGTGGGTCACTGTAAAAAATAAAAAGTAGGGTTTATATTTAAGCAATTTGTTGATTTGGGGATATTTTATTTGGATTGAAACTCAATATGTCGCGTATGACGGGAAAACAAAAATAAAAAGACAGCAAAGAATTTACAAGGGTGTTATATAAATAAAATTAGTGACGTTATGGGACCGCTGTAATATCAAGTCAGGGTTAAGACAAGATGGAGTGTATGAGTATATAAGAAATGATGGTTAAAAATAATCAGGGACCAGTCTAAAAATAATAAATTTCCCCTTCTAACTTGTCCCCTTTCCCTGACCCCTTTAAAACCGCATTAACCGCGTGTAGTGCTCTATGCATAAGATTCGCTGGCTGATAAAAGATACCGACTACCGAGCAGAGTGGACACACAATAAAAGAAATAAAAGAAACAGTCACACACTAGACATTTAAATATTAAATAAATAAACAGATGTTGGATCGCAAATAAAACAAAGATGTTCATATCAATGATTAATACCCGATGAGTTATGTCGCGGATGATTCATTGGCGAACACAACTTGCAAGTACCATGATTGATTAAATCGACGCTGAAGAAATAATTTAATGGATCTGGAGGCCAATTGACTTTTATTTACAAATAAAATAAAGCTATTAAATGTCTTGTCTGAAGAAATAAAGCGAAGAAATAGAAAAAAAAATAATTGTGTATATTATTTAATGTATATATGTTTAGTTCTGTTTGACTTGGACTCTTCTTGGTAAAAGTATCCCGAAAGAAAGCCGCATACGTATACGAGCATCACTGAGCTTGAGAAGACGAAAAATAAAAGCGATATTTTTATATCCACACTATACAGAAGAGTGTAAGCTTTGCGGGCGCGGAACCGGGCCTTGGTCTCTATTAATATCCACCGAGCTCTGGCTCTGTTGCTCTTGCGCCCTTTTGGATATGCTATATATTATAATGAGGTCTTATCGAATAAAATTCTTAAATACCGTTTAATTAAATGTTAATCAGGGAAGAATACTGATTAAGAAAATTAATTATTTGTTTCAAGAGAAAAAATCTTGGTTCAAAATTATTTTTGAGAGCTTGTTTTGAATCAAGCAGAAAAATTCTTGAACTAAAAATTTTTTTTTTATTTCAGTAAATTTTATACTGATAGAAGGATTTCTTAGTGTTTAAAAAGATTTCTTTGTATTTAAGAAATTATTTCTTAAATAGAAAAAAATCTTCGTAAATTTTAAGAAATCCTTCTATCAGTGTACTCAACTTAATTTCTTTTTTTTTTGGCTTGATTAAAAACAATTAAATTCTTTAAAATGATCAACTTCGTTCAAGATTTCTTCCCTTGAATACAATTAATTTTTTTATCAGTAAAGTTATGCTCTTGACTACACAGAAAAAAAAATTAACTTGAATCAAGTAAATAATTTTGAAGAATTTCATCTTCTTGATTTGAGTATAAAAATTCTTGAACTAAGAAATTTTTCTTGATTTAAGTAAATTTTATTTAATTCAAGAATTTTTCTTTTGATTCAATTTAATTTTTTTTCAGTGTAGAGAGAGATTTTTCAAGAGCTTTCATTTAAAAAATTACCGTGTGAAATTATTTATAACTGAGCGTAAAGCAGTAGTTTAATTTTTTCAGCTATTTTTTTTTTATCTTTACTGTTGTATAGCCAATAAAGTTATAGATATATATGTAATACATATAATAATAAAGTGTTGAAGAATGAAGATAAGAGCATGAAAGACCTTGCTATGAATAATTGGCGCTCATATCTTGTGATAAACACACTCATTACTTGACGATGTATACGTACGTGAAAATTCTTAGTATTTTAGTCAACATTTTTAAATTTAGATCTTTAAAAATTTCGACGTAAAAAAAAAAAAAAATAATTTTTCCGTAATTGCTGTAGTTTAGTCAGCTATTGCGTTACCGAGTCTACATTAGAGCTGGTTAAGCTGAATGTATGATCGTGTGAGTTTCGCAAAGGCACCTTCTCAAAATAGAACATCCAAATAATTTGCATCGGATTACCGCAACAACAACGTCTGTGTAACTTTTAAACTCAAGACGCTTTTTTTATTTAGGAAAAGACGTAACTTTTTAAATGGTTAAATGCTTCGCCGTCTGCTTCAAGACATTTTAATTCGCTCAGTCTGTCAAATTTTATCTTCTATTTTATTTTATTTGTTTCTGGTGAACACTTTTAGACGCTCGAGTGATGTACAATTATAAAAGTATAAGTAACATTAGATAATTTAAAATCTCAAGTTATTTAGACGATTACAATGCGATGTTTATACTCGAATTGTATATTGGCAGCTCGAATTACCCAGGAGAATCCACGGAGATGATTTTAGTGTACAGAGTAGATGCCAAATTTCAATTTGAGAAGCATTTAAACACGTATAATTGGCAATGCTTTCTGACCTAATCGTATAAAATTTAACTAAACATTTATTCAACATTTTATGTAACATTTTATCTTATTTTATTCTTCCCTGTAATTAATAATAATAATTTTATTTACTTCCCAAAATTACATACATAGTCGTACAAAAATAACTACACATAATCCCCATAGAGACAAAAAAAATTGTCTGTACATAGGGTAGGGAAAAAGAGATAGGCCTAGTAATATACAAAAATATTTATTACTAATTTATTACTCTTTTGTGAGCCTTATAGTAACTTATTTTTTATTTTTATTATTTTAATTAATTATTATCACTTCCAGGTATAATTAGTTTTCAATAAATAAATAAATTAATTAATTTGTTTATTGATATTAAAATAAAATTAAGAAGATAAAGGAAAACAAACCTTTTGCACAATTAAAGGTGTACCAAAATCTTTTCCTCCTTGAAGTCGGAATCCCCATGGAGATCCGTCAAATCTCGACAGTTTGACGCTTATCAGTTGCGCCATCACTCACCAAATAATCAAGATAACAAAACAACAAAAAGTATAAAAATTTATCTAAACAATTTATATTAAAACACTAAAATTTTAATTCCAAATAATTTTTCATTAAAAAAAAATAAAGACTAGCAAAATTACTTTGGAGTAATAAAAAATAGGAAAAAAAAAATTTTCACGATTGTTAAAAAAAAAAAAAAAAAAAACTAATTCACTTGTTAAGTTCTGTCTTGAGCACTTGGAATCTTTCTCACGTAATAAGCTGAGTTTTGTTTTATTTATCTAAAAATATTTAACGAAAATCTATAATTACTTTGATATGTACAGGTATACAAATGTGTTCAATATAAATTTTATGATTTTGTAATTTGATGCACGAACCTCCCGGAATAAACGCAAAAACCAAAGTAAAGTTTAACTGCCCGGTGAGTTAAGTTAAGCTAAAGGCTGAAGCGCGCAATTTGAGACGTGACGATTGGAAGAGAAAAGCGCGTGCGTCTCTTTCAACCGCGGTTGGTACTGTTAGGAGGTGGTTGGCTGGCCACAGCACACACAGCACCACGGTCCACGACACTAGGATGCTGTTAGGACGTTTTTTTTCGCGAAGGAGATCCCAAGATTAGGTCTGATATGATATGAAGGGGAACGTCAGGACGATTGACGATCCGCCACAGCCGCTTCAATGGTTTGTTCTATACTAAGTACTACTGTATTTTACCCACTAAAGAGTATCCACACTCCCCACACCACACATAACAGACCGGCAGACATTTCACTCCATCCCTCAGCGGATACTTTTTTGGTTTTTACTTTCTCTCTTCTCTTTTCCCTCCCGGAGCTCTTTTTTTTCTTCTTCATCGTCTTATTTTTTTTCTACACTCTGATTTCTTTCTTTGCTTCTTTTATTTATCTCCCATATACACGTTTCCTGTTCTCTTATC
The DNA here is from genome assembly GCA_905319865.3 of Cotesia congregata. NCBI lineage: Eukaryota > Metazoa > Arthropoda > Insecta > Hymenoptera > Braconidae > Cotesia > Cotesia congregata. The sequence goes on from CAJNRD030001124.1 coordinate 15,428,380, forward strand.
ACTTGTTTATGAATCATAAATAATTTAAAGCTAGAATTATAAATACATTTGTCCATCGCTGTACTGCAAAATTCTTTGTTGTTAAAATAAAAGAAGAAAAAAAATAATAAATTACTTTCAAGGATGCGCGCGGTTTATTGGTACTAAATATAATGGGAGGATGGAACATGCCCAACCTATCCCTTATGTCTATCAAAATAGTGTGTATACCTGCAATAACGATCTCCAATGTGAATAACAAACTAGTTTGTGAATCATGCCAAGCGAATTCTTGGAGTAAATTGTTCAGGATCGACGTCACACACTTACCCGCTCGCTGTCCCGCTGCGGTTCCAGACAATATCATTCGCAGCACTAACGTGTGACTCAACGAACTTACGGGTATAATGTTTTCACTGATAATATCCATATTTACAATTGTGGTCATTAATTTAAGTGTTTTTATTATTTCTGAAAAATAGCAGTTTGTAAACTAAAAAAAACGTTTATTAACTCGAAATTTTTAAATTAGTTGATAATGATGAAAATTAAGTTAGCCGACATTTAAAAATTTTTAGAATTTTTTTTTTATTGTAAAAATTATTACAAAAAAATTTTTAAAAAATCTCACTTGTAAAAAACTTGAAAAACTGTAAGTGAAATTTTTTAAAAATATTTTTTTGTTTTAATTTAATTATTAATAAAAAAATAAAATAATTAAAAACGTCCGCTAACTTTAGTATCATTGATAATGTCATTTGTAAAATTAGTCGCAAATAAAAAATGAAATTACCCAAATGGAAATTTCACTAAATATAAATTCAGTCATTTATAAAATAGCGAAAAAAATCTGTGGCTACGTTGATTTAGCCAATTCTTACTGCAGAAACTTAAAAAATTATGAAATTTAAGTTAGCCGACATTTGAAAATTTTTAGAATTTTTTTTTTATTGAAAAATTTATTACAAAAAAATTTTTAAAAAAATCCCACTTGTAAAAAACTTCAAAAACTGTAAGTGAAATTTTTAAAAAATATTTTTTTGTTTTGATTAAATTATTAAAAAAAAAAAAAATCAAATACTTGCTCAGTATTTTATCTAAGTACATTTGTTTATTAACATCCTCACGTATTCCTTCAAGACATGTCCACAGTTAGGTATATTAAAATTAACTTTCACAATTGTATGTTTGATTAAGATTGACTCATACGGTTACGGGTTTTTCTATGAGGATGAGTAAATTATTAAATAGGTATAAATACAAGTGTTTTGTAATTTTATTGACAGAATAGTAGCTTTAAGAACAAAACTTGACATATTCTAGTAATAGAATAAATTAACTCTTTACTCACTCACTTCACGTATTAATAATAGTATTATAATTATTTTTATATTAATAACTTTTTTAAATAATATAATGCACAATTTGAAAATGATTTATTATTTTAATATGAATCAATGGCTGGATATTCCCGTTGGCAGAGATGATTAAGCCGGTGTATTCTAATAAAAAAATAAAATCAAGTCATTAAAGAAAAAAAAAAAAAAACAACATAAAATATAAATATAAGTATAGCGTACCACTCTTTCAATGATATCTTCAGCTGCGACAACTTTTGGTGGCCGGGCTGGAATTCCTGTTCTGGGTTCTCGTTCCATCTTGTGCAGCATTTTATAAACGCTTGAATTCATCAAGTGGTCATAGTTTGGCAGCCATGATTTCTCGTATTTTTTAAAATTAACTCTGTTTAAATAATCGAAAAATTTAGTTTAAAAATAAATAAATAAATAAAAAATTTTATTTAAAAATATAATCTTACCCCATAGCACGACCACGAATGACTTCAGCTTGTCCCGATAAAACTTCAGCGATCATTTCATCATTAAAGAAATCATTTGGACATCTCCATCGTCGTCCGTAAGTGAGCTCTAATTGCTTAGCCTGGGGCCAGAGATCCTTTGAACGTTTTCTTCCGCCTCGTTGCTGTGGGAAAATGGAAATTTTTATTAGCCAATAATTCAATTACATTATTCGAAACATGTACTGTCTTTAAGGAGACGAAAAATAGCATTTGCATTCAATAAATTATCTATTATCTTTCCGTGGAGATTATTCATGCTGTAAAGTACAGAAAGAATTTCATTTTGTAAGAGGGATCACGAGTATTACAAAGAAGACAATACGCAATCTCGTTCCCAATACCTTTAGTTCTTGTATTACTTGATCCCTAGGCGATAAATTTGAGTCGGCTTCATAACTCCCTAAAATTTATTTTACAATTTTTGTTTTTTATTAAAAGAAAATATTTATTAATTTATCTTTTATAAATTAAAAGAAATTATTTATAAAATTGTACCTACCATAGGAAGGTGCTGGGCTTGGCGTGGATCGAAACACCCGAGTCTCATATGAAGCGATGCATTTTTTGACTCTTCTGTCTTCGCTCTTTATGGTAACCTCCAATTCTTTAGTTTCTGGTGGCTCGATTTCCTCCTCGATACTAATAGAAGGCGCTTTGTTGCTCATTGTTGACATTGTTTCGGCGATAGAAGTGTCGTTTTTATCAGCCTCTGAATGAGTTTCTTCTTCCTCGTGACAGCTCTCTGGAGTTTCAGCTCTCTCCTCTTCACGCTTCTCAGGTTCCGCTTTGCACTCCTGATCTACGTAATATTTAATTAATTATTATATATCATAAATAAAAAAAAATTACTAAAATAAAAATATCGGGATAAAATCCGTGCGGGAATGAAAAATAATGAATGCAAAAATAATAATAAACTTCCACACACAGAAAGAAAAATTTCTTGACTGAAGAACAAAATTCTTGGCTCAAGAAAATTTTCTCTTGAATATTTGATACCCATTATATATAATTTGAGCGTGCAATTATACATATTGAATGAAAAAAAAAAATGATTCAATAATATTTGATCTTCCTGTTTGACATGTTAATCAATAAAAATTTACTTCTATTTTTATATTTAATTTTTTGGAGCAAGAGAGAAATTTTCTCAAGACAAGAAAATTTACTTTTATCAAGAACAAAATTTTTTGGAGCCAGAGGCTGAATTTTCTCAAAACAACAAGATTTTTTTGACTTAAATAAATTCTCTTGGATCAAGATACGTATTTTTTAAAGCAAGAGAATTAATTTTGTTGGAATAAGTGAAATTTCTTGTGTCAAAAAAAAATTTTTTCTTCGCTCAAGAAAATAATTAGGAAGAAAAATATTTTCTTGGCTCAAGTGAACCTTTTTATTCTGTGCACAAATAACCCACACATACGGATCACACAATCACCACTATCATCATCTACCTGACGAGCTACGCCGTGAACCCGTCTGACTGCCGTTTTTAACGCCACTGAGTTCCATTATTTTGTATAATTGCTCAGACACAACTTTAAGATGGTTTTCTATTTCAGCGGGTAATTGTTTCAACGCCAGAAGTTGATTCTGAACATTCTCAAGTTGTTTCTCGAGGCTGATTTCTGTAGAGACCAGTTCTTTAACTTTTTCACGATCAAAAACGATAGGCTCGACAATCGGTTCAGGTGTTTGCACTTTAATATCCGGCGTTTCACACCGGTTTGTGGACAATCTTTCAGTGTGATCTTCAATATTGTCAACGGATTCAGCTTTCTCGTTACAAATTTCTGCGCAAGACTCTTCTTCATAGAGATTTTCACGGGACTCAGACAATTGATACTCCTCCCTCCGGGTTTCATTCTCGCTCGACTCGACATGGTGAGTTTTCTCTTCCTCCGAAGAAGTTGTTTTTTGTTGTGATGATTGATCTAGCGTCGGAGATTTAGACGGCGCCGACCTAAGAGCTTCCGCTGACGCCTTATCCAGCAGACCTTTCTCCAACAGTCGCTCAGTGACGCTCTTTTTAGGCTGTTTTTTAATAACAACTCTGTAGCATTCACTTTGATCGACCACCACCTCTTCAATTAGACTTTTTTTAGTCGGTATAGGCCGCTCTGGTTTTTGCAAAAAAGTCGACTTGTGCTTCAGCTCTTTTACACGTGGTGGCTCTTCAAGTGCAATCGTCTGGAGTTCTTCGAGAACTTTAGATTCTTTTAGCAGGGGCGCACGAGGACGTAATTTCTTGAAATTAACTCTGATAAATATCAGAGGTACATCATATATATCCAACACTAATTACTTTTATGTATGTATTATATCCACATTATTTAATAATAAAAAACATTTTTAAATTTAAACTAAAACTTACCCAAGCACTCCTTGATCACCCACGTCCAATAACTCTTCTTCCTCGACAATCAACTCAGCAATTTCCTCGTCAGTTAAATTTTTATTTGGTACCACTTCGCTGTTGGCGTCAACGGGTTTTTCAGCTACCGATTGTTCCAATTCTTCTAATTCTTTGCTAGCCTCCTCCTCATCGGTCACCTTATCGCCCTGTTCTTCTTTTTCTTCTTGGTTTAATTTTTTACTCACTAGCTCCCACGGATCTTCTAGCGGAATAACTTCTAAGGGTTTCAGATCTTCAAGCTTGGTATAAAAAAAATATTAATCAATCAATCAGATAAATTAGTTAATTATATTTTACATTAAAAAAAAAAAAAAAAACTCACAGGTATTCGATAGGGTACGGTATCTGACTGAAGATTCTCAACAACTTCAGTAGCTTCGTGTTTTCTGTCGCATGTAACAATTTAAAATAAAAGTAAACAAATAAATAGCTGTAATCATTCATTCACTGACAATGATCCAAGCAAAATGCTCGAGATTACTCGTCTACGAGCCCTTTATAAAAACTAATTATTGGCACATGTTTTATTGGCTCACGATGCGAGATATACGGTCGAGGTCACGCAACAATTCAAGGTACGCAAATGCCAACAAGCAATAAATACAATAAGGACTCCCTCGGTTATATACAATCATCTTATTGATTAATTAATTATAGTTAGAGGATATTATTGAGCTATCTAACGGTACAGTAATAATAGCAACAATAATTACTAAATTTACCTGCTGACACCCAATGTAAAATTATTACCAGCAAGCATAAGTGCCTCATGAGCCTGACCGTGGGTTAAACTCGCAACCGGACGATCATTTAGTCTTACGACTACATCGCCAAGCTTAAGACCCATACATTCTGCTAAACTTCCTTCGACGACCTAAAAAAAAATATTAATTATTAAACCATATAGAAGAAAATATTTAATTACTGTTGTGACTCACTCTGATGACTGTCAATGGCTGAGGAAAGTCACTTCCACCGGCCAGCCGGAAACCCCAAGGAGTATTATCAAATTTCGAAAATTTGATGTCGATGATCGACATTTTCACGCTTTCTAAAAATATAATTATTATTAAATCAACTACTTGCTCAGAAAAAAAAGAAATATTTGATCGAAATAAGATTTATTTGTGCCAAAGATATATAAGATATTGTCGGCTGCCCAATTTTAAAACACAGTAACTGAAAAATTTTTATACCTAATTTTTTTTTAGTATTGCTGCATTTTTTATAACTTTTAAACCTTAATTTCAAGTATTTTTTCTTAAAAATATTTATATTTGAGTATTTTCTATTCATAAATCAAATTTGTCATTAATTTGGCGGGCAAATTTTTTTTTAATAAGAAAAATTTTTAAAAATTTTTAAATGTTAGTTACTGTGTTTTGGATATGGCCAAATAAATATTTATTTTTGGTAAATATATATAATATTCATGGTAAAGATATGGTTTATTTGTGGTAAATAAATCATAGACGACAATAATGAACCTTTAAAATTTATTATAACATTAAAGTTAGCTATCACTTGACCAATTTTTAATTTTATTTAACAAATAAATTAATTCTATTGAATAATGAAATATTTTTTGAAACGTCGCTGTAGCTTAAGTTGTAATCAAAACTTTCAAGTTTTGTTTTCAACTTTCAAGTGACACGTCATGAGAGCAGTAGTTGAGAGTTTTAATACCAAAGATGTAGTTGTTTTCGACAAACTTAGCATCTTTACCACAAATAAATGATATATTTCTGACGAATAATAATATAATTCAAGTCAACTGTTATAGTTGTCATAAAGAAATATTTAAAAAAAAAAAACGACTCAAATAAATTGATTTATTTGAGACAAATAATTATTTTTTTCTGTGTATTAAAAAAATTTAATTAAAATAATTACGTAAGGTATTTTTTCTAGTTCTATTCTTTGATTACCTCGAAACTGTCAATTAAAATAGCTCAATTAAATCCAACACTCAGTCAGTGTTGCGTCACGTAAATTATTGAAAAAATAATTAAGTAATTTAGAGACAATAAGTATTTATAATTAATTAAATAATGTATACGCGGACACCTGCAGCCATTTTCTTAAATTAGATTATATAATAAGATCATCGACCTTAGATTAAATTAATTACTCTAAGTAAGTGACATTTTTTGAGCATTACCAATAATTGGACGTAAAAATGAATTAATAATAATAATAATAATAATAATAATAACACGTGGACTATGCGCGCGTCCTAAATCTCAAAGCACTATTTTGGTAACGTAAAAAAAAAATATTGGTCTTTTTATTGTAAATCGTCGCGTTGGTACTTTTAAATAAATAACAGCTAGTTAGTTTTGGATAGCCGAGATGCTGGGAGAATCTAATTAAAAAAATGTATAGATATACATATGTATATATATATATATATGTATATATGTAAGTATATACATGTAAGTATACTTGCCAATTTAATTTTGACAATCGACATCGAAAGTACAAGAGATTATAAAATAATTGAAATTGATCATTGACGTGTCGTAGGATCTTTTGATGAGAGTTAAGCACTAAACGAAACAGGATATTAAACTGATGAATTACAACGGGGGTTTAACTTTAGTGGCGCTTCACACTGGTCGTTCTGTACTATGAAAAAACGGTGTCACACGATAAGCCAGCTCTGATGCCAAAGACAATAAACCCTTGCAGCTTTCACTGTCTCTGGGGCTGCTGGGGATCGAGAGGAGAAAGAAGAAACCAACAAGAGGAAAAACTATTGAGACGATGCTCCGCCTTTTTTCCGCTTGGCTTGATCTATTTACTGATCGATTCTATTTTGATCATGCCTCGATCTCGTTATTTAACATCATGTGACTGTTCCAACACCAAAGTATATCAACAGCTGCTTCGAATATAAGATCTGGAGCTTTCCAATCATGTCATAATTCTATTGTATTTATTTTTACAACAATCAATTTATTCTTTGTGCTAGAACATTAATCCAAAAGGCACTTATTTTTTATTCCATCGCCGACATAAATTGATCCGTACTCTGATGAATTTATTCTATGATAAAATGTCATTCCAGTCCAGAATAAATTTCTTATTATTATTAAATTGTCTTTCAAATGCAGCTGTAAGCTCCAACACTCTAAATAAATAAACAAGCAAACATTAATAGTCTATTTATATTGATTTATTAATAACGGGGCATTCCATGCGAAATGGGAAAATGAAGCAAATTAAAAAATTTCTCTAATTCATTTTAATTTAGTCCAAATTTATTATTAAAATTTAACTAATTTGTAAAGAAAATTTTTTTTAATCAATAAGAAAATCGATTTTTCTCTCCTAGTAACTTTTCAGCCGTACTAACTTGTATTCGGGTTAAATTTTGTTTTAATAATTTTAAAAACAAATTCATTTTATGTTCGTTATTAACACCCAAGTTTATCAAGATCGTATTGTCAGCATGCTAAATCCTTTATTTGTGTTTTTTAATTAGTTTTTTTTAATTATTCTAAATAATTTATAGCTAAATATATAAACAATAATGTTTCTAAGGTTGAAATAATATAAAAGGGTTTTTTAATAAACAACTTGATGTAGACATTTTGCACCTGTCCCACCACCTGTCACAATAAAAAAAATTGTTTCAATTGTTTCTACCGAAGTAATCAGTCTAATTCTTCACAATATTGAATATTTGTAGGATAAATTTTGTATTGAGAGGAAAGTATTTTTTAAAAGTTTAGTGGTCGAACTGAAATTGGACTTTAAGTATACCTTTAAAATTACCAATTGGTAAGAGAGAAGGATTTTTCGATGTCCCACCAGTCACTCTGGAATGCCCCTAAATGCATTTACCTTTTGACAAATCCATGTCAATTGAATCAAGAAAATCTAGAGCACAGTTATTGTAGTCTTGTTTCTTGATTAAATTCATATCCGATTTTCTCAGAGGCAATCTCGCATGTAGATATGATTTAAGTTCGAGACATTCGTTCAAATTTAGACCAGTGAAGGCCGGATTTTTTCCCACATCACCGCTTGGATGCTTTATCCAGCTACCGCGTGGAATAATAATTGAGTCATTGTTTATTAAATCCACTGTAGCGCTCAGTCGGTCCTCTTCTTTGATTTCGCACGAGGTTACACCGTTTTCAATCGATTTCTTCGACGTTTCTCCATCGGACAGAAAAAAATCCGGAACCTGAGCGGACGTCTTTACGGATGGATCACCTTGGAAATAATTCATCAGAAAGCTTGATATAACTTTGTCAGTTTTTGTCGCTTTCGGAAGCAGTAACCAGTCCAAACAATTAAAACTAAACAAAAGATTGAGTCATAGGTAGTGAATCATTTCTAAATTTTTTATTTTAAGAGGATGACTGTTAAATTTTACCTGTAATAATATGTTTGGTTTCTTAAATAATCTTTACCGTGGCCATATGCGATATAATAGTCACGCTCTATGCCGTTTATTCTTCCCCAGTAATAAATTTTATCGAAATTATTTTCTTTTCCAAGAACTAGAAGCGAGTTCTTCAGAAGCTGGGATCTTTCAGTTCCAATACATACTCCAGAATATCCAACAGTGTCGATACTTTCCGATAGCTTGTTATATTCCATTTATTACAATTGTTATTAACATAAATTTAATTTTAAAAACTGCGGAGAATTAATTACTAATTAATTATGATATTGAAATTAGCAGATATCTGTCAATTTTTTTGAATTTTTATAACAAATTAATTATAGTAATAAAAATACTTTAAAAAATTTGCACTTGAAATTTTTTTTTATTTCCTAGTCATGTAATAATTATTTAAATGTTATAGAAATCGGAAAAATTGACATTTATCTCTTAAATTAAGTATATCATAATTAATTATAACTTATACATTATAGTGAGAGAAAAATGTCATTAGAAAAACAAAAAAACAACTAAATACTTATAATGATAGTAAAATTAGCCGACGTTCAACAATTTTTTATAATACTAAAAAGTTAGCCGACAATTTTTATATTTTGATTTTTTTTCATTTATTAAATCAGAACTAAAAAATATTTCTTTAAAATTGCACTTATAGTTTTTAAAGTTTTTTACAAATGAAATTTTTTTTTTATTTTTTTTGTAACAATTTTTTCAATAAAAAAAAATTCTAAAAATTCTTAGAAGTCAGCTCACTTAATTTTCAAAAATACTTAACATAAAATTTGTTATAGTTGAAAATTAAGCTGGAAGATAATATTTAAATAATGTAACTTTGGTATTGTGCCAAAAATTCTGGAAATTAAAATTTACGAGTCCAATGAAAATTTATTCTCATGGATTTGACCTTGATACTATTAAAAGTCAATAATTATATAATAGTTTTGATTGAAAGTGTACTTCAACAGAGAAAGTTTGTAACACTAAAGTTAGCCGACGTTTTTAATTTTTTGATTTTTTTTTTAATAATAATTAAATTAGAGCTAAAAAGTATTTTTTAAAAATTGCACTTAGAGTTTTTCAAGTTTTTTATAAATGAAAACTGTTTTTTAATTTTACAATAATTTTTTTAACAAAAAAAAAATTCTAAAAATTTTTAAGTGGCTAACTTAATTTTCATAGAAAGTTTTTGTGATCATTTTTGTTTATAAATTTTTCAGTTATTACTCTCATATATTCAGAACAGTCGGGACTAAGCCATGCAGGAGCTGTCATCTAGCGGCTAGGTTATAAAACTATTGGCTAGTTGTCAATAAAAATATTTATTACATTTTACATGCTTTATTATTGGGCTGTTGTGATACTTACATGTGAGCATTACTGTCAGTGGTATTTTTAATATTTTCAAATAAAATGTCTTCTGATGAAGAGAACGATCAGATTCAAGATCTCGAGGCGATTCGAGATAAAATTTTAAGCTCATCTCAAGGTGAGCGGATGCAAGTAAGCGCTTGGGATGATGACAACACCGGAGTTGAAACCCAACGAAACCCTGAAGGTCAGAAAGATTTACCAGGTTTGATAAATATTAATAAAATAAAAATATTTAATAATAGTTTTTTTTTTTATTATTATTAAACAGATCCCGAAGCCAGAGCTATTTTGAAAGCTGCAGAAAATGGCAACATTGAACGAGTTACGATTCTTTTAGATAAAAATCCAGAATTGGTTTATGCTACTGATAAAGATGGTTATACTCCACTTCATAGAGCTTGTTATGCCAATCAAACAAAAATAATTGAGGTAAAAATTTTTTTTTAATTTTCACATGTGAAATTTTTTTTTTAATAATTTCATTACTAAAAAAATTTCTTATTTCAATTAATTAACTTCCGTGTCTTGTAAAAGTTGTTTTAAATTAAAAAATAAATCCATGTAATCAATTCTAATGGATAGATTTTTAAAAATAGGTTTTGTTGAAGAGAGGAGCTAAGATTGATGCAAAAACTATTGACGGATGGGAACCCTTACATTCAGCTTGTCATTGGAATAATGTTGAAAGTATTACACTTTTAGTTGCAAACGGAGCTAATGTCAATGCTCTGAGCAACGGTAATCAGACTCCTTTACACTTGGTATGTGCTAGTTCACACAATTCTCCAGCTCTTCAACTACTGCTTCTCCATCCGGACACAAATCCTGAGCTAGTTAATTCCAGTGGTGATACTGCTCAGATGGTAGCTACTAGAACTGGAAAGTACTATCCAATGTTTGAAATAATAGAACCGTGTTTACGTAAAATTTAATATAAATTTTATTGTATTTTATTTTATACATAATCAATAAGGAATTTTTCATAGAGAATACATAAAAATACAATTATTATGCAATTTAATTGTTCGTCGGTACTTTGGTTTACGGTATTTTTCTGATAATGCACTGTGAAAATATTATGAATCATCAATTTTATGACAATAGAGTATAAAAATACATACATAATTCAAATATATATTTATATAAATATCAAATAATACTACGGTATATAATATAAATGTTTCAATAATATCATAAAAACATAATTACGTAGATATATAATAATATTATTATTATTATTATTAAGTAATATTATGGCAATTTGGAGTAAATGATAATAACTTTCAGTATATCACATATTTGAGAAATTTATAAAATCCTAATATTTGATTACTCAAAATACACTATTGAGTATCTAAATATTTAATTAGAGCCGTTTATTATTATGCCTGCTTTATCAAATCAAAGCGAAGTTAAATTTACGAATTTGGGTGTGCCACTGTTAAGTCTTCGTAAGCCTTCCCAAATTAAAACTGTTGAATTTTCAGTCGCTGCATAAAGATGATGTTGATCGTATGCCCATGCTATTGCTATTATAGCCCCACAGTCTGTTCCGCCGTTTACTATTTCACGGATTAGTCTCAAATCCCAGCTACTCCATAATCTAAAACACGTAAATCATTTTATTCAATTATATTCAACATTCTTATACATAATAATAATAATAATAATACTAAACTAGCAATCTTGCAGTCACTATGTGACTGCCGTGACTTGTGAACTATAAATAGATAAAATTTTGTTTTATTAAATAATGACTTTTGTTAAATTGCACTGTACTTTTTTAATTATTGACCTTTTTAAAGATATAAGCTCATTCCGATGTTATACTCATCAAGAGCTTTCATTTGAGTATCCACATGCATTTTTGATATATTTTTCATATATACATATATATATAATATTTATAAATATATGAAAAATTGATGTGGGTACTCAAACAAAAGGTCTTGATGAGTGTAACATCGGGATGAGCTTATATCTTTGAAAATGTCAATAGTTCACAAGATACAAAGCCGTTTCTTAATTATGTTAAATTACACTGTACTTTCTTAACTATTTACGTTTTCAAAGATATAAGCTCATTACGATGTTACACTCATCGAGAGCTTTCATTTGAGTACCCACATGAATTTTTGATATATTTTTCATATATACATATATATAATATATATAAAATAGATAAAAATGCATGTGGGTACTCAAATGAAAGCTCTTGATGAGTGTGACATCGGAATGAGCTTATATCTTTAAAAATGTCAATAGCTCACGAGATACAGGATTATTCCTTAATTATATAGATAATAACTACCTTATTACTCCATTATCAAGCCCAGTGGCTATTACATTCACAGAAACTCCTTCTGGAGCGTTGCTGTAACATAACGCAGTAATCCTTTTTCTGGATAAAACCGTGCCAACAGATTTAGCATTTATCGTAAATACTTTCAACTGAGACTGGTGTTCAAAATTATTCTGATCCGTTGAAGATATCGGCAATGTTAATTGTCGTTTTGGCGCTGTTAATTGACAGACAACTGCAATGTCTCCAAGAGTATCGCTTATAGATATATTATTAACCGTATAAATGTCATGGCATACTATAGATCTCACGTATGACAAACTGTAAGTTAATTCCAATTATTTTTTACTCAATTATTAAAATAATTATAAATTATATTTACGCACCTATTTAGATCCCAAATAACAATAACACCTTTGACGTCACCGGAGACAGCAATACTAAAAGCTCCAGACAAAACAATTACAGTTATTGCACATCTGTGAGCCAAGAGAACAGAAGCTGGAGCTGTTGGCGACTCGAATTTTATTTTTCCACTAGCTTCGATGCTGTACGAGTAGACCATAATTTTTCCTGACATGTAACCGATCCAAAGTTGTCCGCAATCAGCAGCAGAGCCTAACACAGTTATCGGATCAAAGCCAGAAGATTTCATCAGCGGCTTAGGAGGCTGTTCTTTTTTTGACTTAAGTCTAATGATACCATCATTGTTATCCCAAGAAGCGAGAGCTGCTCCTGATACTGTCGTGCTGTTCACCATGTTACCTCCTTTCTCGTTGTTATATCCAATGAGCAAACAAGTACATACCGGCAACCCAAAAACTTCTCCCGTAGTTAGAGGAATAAGTGACACTATTGGTACACGATGTTTGTGCTTCCAGCATAAAACAGGTTCGTTTCCCGGCGCTCCGACATAATTGCCCCATTTAATGCCCGCGACTCCTTCAATAACCGGCGGAATTGTATTGTAAGCCAAAGAATTTGATGAGTTAAGCATAACATTGCAAGGCAGTGGATGAGCGGCTGTAAAAAGTTGAGCTGGAGTTTGTCCGTAAGTTCTGACCATAGTTTCCCAAGCGGTTCTCTCGTCTGGATCAGATATTGTGTCGACGTTGAATCCGTAGTAGGTTGCCGGGTGAAAGACATTAATTGCTTCTACAGCGGGCCTTCCAGTTTGCCGGAAACCAAACACCAGATCGATCCAATAACACACATTCTCACGAACTATGTCAGATTCTAGCGCAGCTCGATGCACTAGTATAAATAATCTAGCGTCGTTGTTGCACCAGCTCGGCAGTTCTACGTCTCCAACTCTGCATCCGTTTTGTCGGACTCCAAAATTAAAGTTTTCTGAATTTAAAAAAAATTCTGGCAGATAAAAAAACTCTGGAATTAATTCTTTGACGTCAGTAGTCGAATCGCAACTGGTTAATCTCCATGTAGTTGCCAGTGCGTGGAATGTTCGGTCAGGTATGTCAAAGTTGTTGTCCTGGTAATTTAAAAACATGCTTGTAAACGGCGGAAGCCGAACCAAAAAATGAAGAACAGTACCCGAGTTGCTGTAATGAGAGCCATAATGATAAGGCTGTTGGTTCAACGCGATCAAATTTTGATCTTCTGCAAGAGCTTGCTTCAAGTAGTTGTAATTGTTAATATAGTGTTGCTCGTTCTTCTTGTCCTGGACAGCCATTGGACGCTTCAAGTTTCTGTAGATATTTGGATTAGTAAGATCTATTTTGCTGCTGGTGTAATCAGCCAATATGAAAGGAAACACCGGGTATTGCATCAAATCATTGTAAGATCTTCCAGCGAGTTTGTTCAAGCACGTTATGTACTCCCAATTTGTGAGGTAGCCGTTGCGCCAAGCAGCTAGAGCTTCGTTCAAATCATCACCAGGAACTCGTTGCGGTAGATTGCAGTTTAATAATTGACTGACAAACTCATCTCGTTCCTTAGAAGAGTTAAAAGCTAGCAGCAAGGTTCTTCCGGTGGTCAAAAAAAATTCAATCGCTCGTTCCTGAAGCTGGTAGCGTCTTCTATGCAACTCTTTGATGTCTCTTAATTTCCAGGCTGTGCCTCCAGCCATTGCGAGATCGAGACCACTGCAGCCAGCTCCCAGCAGAGCTGTATCTTGAGAATAAACTGATTTTTTTGGATCATCTGGAACAAAGTACAAGCAAGTTTCACCAATTAGAGCCTCGCCAGGTATTTCTGTTTGCGGAGTTACAACTTGAACTTGACACATTTTTCCAATCCGCTCGCTGGTGTGCAGTCGCTCAACAAGAGCCGTGGCATTTAAATCCTGCCGTCTCATGTTTGTAAAAAGATACGACAGTGGTTGGTCTATTCCTATTTCTTCAGGAGCTTGGTCATCATTGGGAGTTTTTCTAGGATCTGTTTGCTGGTCATTTAAAAAGAATTTTTTTTTTATTTTCAAATGACATCTCTGCATTCGAATTCGTACTCGCGCGGGTCCTTCCGTAGGGTCAAGCTCCCAATTAATTGGATATGACTCAGAAAAGTACCAAGGTGCGCGTTCGTGAGTCAACCGCTTAGTTAAATCTCTCCAGCGAGCCATCGACTGAGCTTCTAGTCCCCGGCTGTGCTTAAACTTCTCCATCAGAGCCTTGCGCTCGTGATTCTGCTCTTCTATCACCGATCGGGTGATTACCATTGCGCTCTCAGTCAATTGTTTGGCCAGCGCATCAAATTTATTTCCTATTCGGTGCAATGCCAGCAGATTGTTCTCCAACCAAATTTCACGATCTTTTGAAAATTCGAGATGCATCGCAGTTATTTGTTCTTCATTGTTCAACCTCTCTTGGGATGTCGATGTACCTTCAGGATTTAATAATCCAGGATGCCAAACAGCCAAAGTTTCTTTGAATTCTGTGCATACTCTTGCATCCGAACTCGGCATATCAGTTCGTCTTTCAAATAAATCCCACAAAAATACAGACAATTTTTTTTCAACATTGCTGTGAATGTCAATAATAGAGGACAATATTTCCCGACCTCTGGACTCTTCCATCAGCGATCGGATAGTAAAAACACGAGTGTTGTTACTTTGATGCGGACTCAACAACCACATCAACATTTTGGCAGCATTCTTTCGTAAAATTGACCGCATTGACCATGAACCGCTCCAATTATTTTTCCTATCAAAAGAACTGCTTGACAATCCATACAAAAGTATAATGTAAATCCTTTTGGTCAATTCAAGCTCGTTGGTAGATGGCGCGCAATCTGAAGAAGTTAAAAAATCTATAGCTTTAAAAAGAATGCTTCGAAAACGTTCATTAACTTCTCCTCTACGTGGCTCACGGTTTGGTGAGCCATAAAAATTGATACCACTAGCGCTTCCATTTCCGTAACTAGATGAACGCGACTCGTGATCACTCTGCTCGCTGGAAGTTGTAAGAGCACTGTGGTGTGTCAAATACGATGAAGAAGCTAAATAAGAAGTCGCGCTGCGCAACTTGAATCCCGATTGCAGAGACGAGACTTTAGGCATCAGTACATCCAGCTCACCGTCAAACAAAACTACCTGAGCGTTGCGAATTACAGACACACAAGGAGCATCTGCACCACACTGAGCTCTTTCATTTAACTCTACATAGTTTAATATTAAATGCAAGTCTGATATTGCTGGCATGTGATGACTACCCGGCTGGTCTAGTAGTTTTGTGGCGATACTGACCAAGAGAATGTGGATGTCATTGATAATCAATGGTGGCGATGCTCCAATTGACGAGTTATGCGCTCCTCCGACGAGCGACTGAGCCAATGATTCTGCCAAGCCCTGGTCGGATAAAAGTGTACGCAAAGCGGAGGGATTTTTGTTGATCATATCAACAATTAAATTTATTATTGGTCTTGTAATATTTGATCCGGTGATCGGTATCCTGGTAAGCATCGCTAGTAAAGGTGGGATGGCTGCTAATGTTGTAGGACCTCTTAGCGCCAGACATTCCAACGAGGATGATAAAGACTCATTGTTATTGCTGGGGTAAAGTGTAATTTGATTAGCCAAGTGGAAGAAATATTTTTGCTTTATAAATTTATTTATTTCTTCATCGTCTGCTCGCTGAAGATAAATTTGAATCACTTTAACAACTGCGGTTCTAACTCTGGTATCTGGATTGTTTAGTAAAATTAAAAGCAATTCTGCTCGAATAACGTGTTTTACGACAGATTCTATGTGACAATCGGGTAGAACGCGGAGAGCATCTCTTAGGAGTAATAAAAGTCCTTCGGTGACTAATCCCTGACAAACACGTTTTTCATCTGTTTTTCCAAACGGACTATTGTCATTTCCTAACTGATTATTTGAACCGTCACTTGCAGCTATACCTGAATCTTCCCCAGCACTCGTTTCTCTGGTATTATTACTATTATTATTATTATTATTATTATTATTATTATTATTATTATTATTATTATGGGAATTGTTGCTACGTTTTTCACGACGTTTTAAGGCTCTGTCTCTTTGAAGCTGGACATTTATCAGCGCCTTATTCAATTTAATCACTTCGAGCGGAGGATGATTAGATTCGTCAGAAGAACTTGTAGTCGTTGTATTCGCAGTAGTTGGTAAATGGTTCAGAACAGCAGACTTTAATTTGCTGACAGTATTGGGTTCTTCTATCACCAACGGGGGCAATAAAAAGTACATATTGTGCCGTGAGTGTGTGACATAAGTGTCTGATGCCTGGTGAACTAGTATGAGATAGTCCATGATGGCAACCAGGTGAGAAAATTCCGGAGGAGCACCCATCAGCGCTCTAATTAATTCCACTATTGAATTACCAGTTATGGTGTCCCAGAGGGTGTTCAAATCTTCGTACATGAAATGCTGCTTGCAAACGAATAAAATCGTTTCGACAATAGCTTCTCTATTTAATTGAGTTGCATTGAATTCTCTTTGGCCATGTTGGTCTCTCAGTAACACCAACAGAGCGTGTAAAAACATATTGAAGGTGTCGTGTTTGACCCAGGTCTTCCATACACTCAATGACTCTTTTATCAACTCCGGATCTACAATAACAGCCTCGGAGCTTTGCAGAATTGTAAGATTGTTTCCATTAGCAATGTCTTTTACAATTATCGGACTACTGCAGGCAGAATCTAAAATAGCTTTGAGTAAATATTTTCCAGCTTTACATCTTGGTGACTCTAGCACACGCATGATTAACGACTGACCACCCTCTGAATTATACTGACTAAGAAGTTCAGAGTCGCTTCGGGCTAAATTAATAACTATTGACAGTGCAAGTGCTTGCTCTTCTTCAGAAGACTCGAGCTCGACGATTCGTCCAAATAAATACAAAAATATCGGTATTCCACCAACCAAACTTGCTGAAGATATAAATCCACGGTACTGCTGACGCTCAAGTTGATTAGTTGGAGTAATTACAGTAATTGATAGAGGCGGTTGCTGCGAAACTCTATGCTCAGGAGCAGAAACCACGCGAAACCCAGGTGGAGGTTGTCCTGGCAAAAGATTTCTCACCACAGCGCTTGGATTTGTTATTGCTTGTGGATATAAATTTACAGTATTCGGACATTTTGCTTCGTAGGATAATAATATATTGTCCTGCAATTCACTTAATTGTGATGAGTGAGTTGTATCATCATTCATCACGGAATTCCAATCGATCTCGGAGTCTACAGAAACTATTTTAGTTTCAACAACACGTCGGAGATAAGTTCCTCCGTATGATTTTCTTCGATTGACGTCAAATTTTCCACTCTTGAATTTCACTTGACGTACTCCATTTGTCGAGCCAGACGCAATTAGTGACGCGAAATCTGGTTTTATGGAGTTTAATATACAATCTGCGATATTTGTATAATTAGGTCCAAGGCTTGTTAAGTATAAAGCTCGTTCTTTAGTAAAAACTGGATACCTGTAATTAAAAAAATTAACAATATATAAGTCAATGATTTAAAATCAATTAAGGGGTCGTTCTGGTTTGTAACTTTTTTTTGAAATTTTTTTTTCTTTACATTTTTCGAAAGTATTGTGTTATAATTTCTAAGTGATCGAACCACTGCACCTATATTATTTTACGATATTTATGTGGATGTTAATATTTTTTTTTTTTTTTTTTTTTTTCAAGCGGCGAAACCAGAATGATCAATTAATTAGAGATAATTTTAATTTTACCTAAATAACATGAGATTTCCTAAATACCAAGCTCCACCAGTAGTTTGATTACCACTGCTGACAACAGCAGATTGACCAAGCATAACGCAAGTAGTTGTAGATGGTTTTCGTACCAATAAACCGTCAAACGGCAGTTCAACATTAGCTTCGCGCCAGCCGTCTACCCAAATCGTCACTTGTACCACTGCGCATTTTCGATTCAGCACAGTATCTTTGAAATTAATAGCCAAATGATGCCAGCGTCCTGAAGGTAACAGTCCACTGATAGAGGTTTCGGAAATAACAGTATTACTTTTCTCATGAGGTCGGCTCAAGCGAACAATTAATTTATCCGATCGCAAATCCAGCCAAGTTTCCAGTATCAGTGATTCAAAACCAATAGACATCAAATGAACGATTGTAGTTAGGGGTGGCGGTGAAGATATTGATTCTCCAGATATTTCACCGCTCCAAAAATTGTTATCCGATAAAATAGCGGTTCCCCATTCAGATAGACTATCACTTTCAGAATTAAACAAATTTATAGGAGAAGTTTTAGCTTTTGTTAATCTTGAGCCCAATAGCACTCCCCGTTCAACTCGTATCCACATTGAAGCCGAGCATCCTTGCAACCACACAGACCACGATAATTCTGAGCCAATAGGTAAACATGTAGCGTGAACTGACCAAGGACTGTAAACGCCCGCAGATAAATGTTTCTCACGATAATTGTGGACAGTATTAGATACTTTTTCGATATTTTTACATTCTTCTTTTACTCGTGGGCTTTGTTTGCATAGGCTCGGTGTTGAAACAAGCGGAAATGAGAGAATAAAATTTGGCTGGGGTTGTAGATTTATAACTAATCGATGAAGTGGTTGTAAGAGAGACAACATAGGTGGAGATTGAATTTTAAATAATGAAAAATAGAGCAATAATTCGTCTGGAGATATTGATTGAGTGGCTAATAATGTAAAGACTTGGAGTATTGCTTGTTGCAAATCTAAAAAAATTCACAAAATATTAATAATTATTTAAACAAAATAAATAACTATATAGATTCAATTATCAGTACCTTGATGTTGAGGATGTTTGCTTATTAAAATTTGTCTAAATCCGTTTAACAATTTGGCAATGACCCCGGATCCTGCAAGTGCAGCGCAATTTGATACGCTTTCTCGACAAGTAACCGCAACCTTCCTAAGTCCTTGACTCACAATAATGCATCTCTCAGTATTTAATCCTCTGCAAATGGAAGCGTATTAATGTTTATTTTTATATTTATGAATAACAATACGATGATAAAAAAGAAAAATAATTAAATCGGGCTTACTGTTCACTAAACTGGATCAGTAGGTCAACCGCTAATGAGCACAATGCTGGATGAGCAGTAATATTGGTGTTGATATGTCCACCTCGAGAGTCGAAAATAAATCTCAAAGAATTCGTCGTCCCCTTGGGTAAATTATTATGCTGATTACTACTTTCTTCATCTCTGGAACTCTTACTTGGAATTTCAATATCCGCTTCATATCCATCATCAGCAGTAACGTATTCACCTGCACTGCTTTCGTCAGCGCCGTAATCTGGTACCGATGATGAGCAATCGGATATCATTGTCGGCAGCTTCTCGAAAAACAAAGTTTATCATCATTATTATTTATAAAGTATACGTACATAATAAATTATAAAACACCGATGAATAAAAAAAATAAAACTTACTCTGAGTTGACCAGGCTGTAATGCAATTTGTTCTCGGCAAGGTTTAAGCATAGCGATTTTGAGAAATATTTCCACCAAAACGGCAATTCCTTTTCCAAATTTGATTCCGGCATTTATCAGTGTCTTTTTGAGCACGTTTATTATGTCACAATTATTATCTAAACCGCAAACCATTTTAAAATAAAATTAATACTTTTTTTGTAATAGATAAATACATAATAATATTATGATAACAAAAATAAAATAAAAATAATGATATAACATAACAAGAACAACTACAAATGATAAATTTAATTTTTATGAATAATGATGATAAGAATGTTAAAGAAAACTGGAGTTTATAAAAATTCATACTCTATGCAGTATGCTAAGTGTGATACTAAACAGCTATCACTTGGTTTGATTATTTTTACATAGCCCATCGACAATAATGATTGGCAGCAGCTACTCTCAAAGCATTAAATACGCGTTAATCCACAGCTGTGCCCGCTAGATTTATTGGTGTATTATTGTAATAATACACACCTATTTAAATCATTGTAAGCCTGTACTCTCCTCAACAACATACTTGATCGCGCTTTGCATTGAACCACTAATTCATATTTTCTGAAGGTATTTTTGACACTTCACTACATACCTAGCATACAACAATGTATCATAACATACAACATTCTATAACAAATGAACGCGGATATAAAATACTTACATAATGCGGATGTCAAGTTACAGGTGATTAATGTTTCGGCAAGTTTGTGGGCCCATTTGTTTACGTCTGAAAAAGATAAGTTTGTTATATTTTTTAAATAAAATCCGGTATAACATAATTGCACGACTCATAATGGAGATGGTCATCTTATTTAATGTTGTTTATTTGTTATTAACGAAAAACTAAAATTAATGAAAAAATAAATAAAAAAAGAAATTCTATTTAAAAGTATTAAAAAGAAAAAAAATAAGTAGCTAACAACAAAATAGGAAATTGCAAAAGTAATATTTAAAAAAAAAAAAAATAAAATAAAATAACATTTAACATAAAATTAAAAAAAATTATTCATTAAGAACATTAACTATTTTTTTTTTTTATTTATCGAACGAATGAGCATTATGAGTCGTGCACTTTTGGATTTGCTAAACTTTTTTAATATTATAATAATAAAAAGCCGAATCTGTGGGCCGAGCCAGAAGACTTCCGACCAGCGCGGTTTCTCTCAGCAGAGGGTAAAGTCTGTAAACCCGAGCATTTTATGCCCTTCGGCGTGGGACGTAGAATGTGCCTGGGCGACGTTCTTGCCCGTATGGAGCTCTTCCTATTCTTCAGCTCGCTTCTTCACACTTTTGACATTAAATTGCCAGAAGGCGCCTCGCTACCCAGTTTAAGAGGCAACGCCGGTGTCACCGTCACACCTGATCCATTCAAAGTTTGTCTGGCGCAGAGACACCTCGACATTCCGGATTTTCAACACGAAACAGTCACCAGCCCGTTGAGAAATATCGGCAGTCATTAAAATTCTAATCCGTGCGTTAGCTATTTCTGACAGACGGCAAGAAAGAAAAAAAAGAAGAAAAAAAAAAAAAAAAACATTTACAATCAGAGCCATGAATGTGTGATATATTTGTTCGTATGTGATCGTAAGTAAAAATTGACAAGAGATAATGTTAGATAGATAGTACTAGTTAGTTTCATAGATTATAGATAGATAGATAGATGTGTGGATGAATGGATGCATTGTGTATGTCAAGCATGAATGTCTATTGCATGTGCATGAGAAGATGAACAATTTTCGACGGCGCGCGACAAACAGTACAAATCAAACACCAAAATGTGTCAGCGCCTTCGTTGTAAACCCGCCGCCATATTATTTATTTATTATCATAATTAATTTTAGACAGTATCATTATAATAATAATAATAATAATAATAATAATTATCTTTTTTATTATTATTATTATTATTAATAACATTAATTTATTTAATAGTAAACATCTTAATAATTAATTACTTGTACATTAATAGCATCATCTTTGTATATAATACGTATAAATATATATATATAACTATGCGGATTTTTTATAAGTTAAAATTAAGAGCAAAAGAGAATGAGAGATAACATTTCATCGCATCTGTTTTATTTAATTTTTTTTTTTTTTATTATTATTACCGCGAAAATATGTGCCAAAAGTATAACTGCCAGTTGGGCGTGCGCGATCTCATATATAGATTGTATATAAAACACTATAATGATGACAGTAATATCATGCGCTATTTTTGTATAACCAATATGATAATAAGACTGACCTGCGGTTTTTTCCGAAGAAAAAAAACACAAATTGTTTCTTTTTTTTTTTTTTTATCCTTATTTAGTCTTACCAAATTATTCTTTTATATACATAAACACATCCATATACATTGATCACTTAAATGATATACTTATTTATTATTACAAGTATCACAAGCTTGCACGGTTTCTTTTTTTTTGTGTAATGCTTTAAAAGTTTCATGTTCTTAAAATAATTCTCATTGTTTATTCTCGTACATAGGTCGCGTCGTGATACAAGCAGTGGTCATATTTTTGATTGTTTATCGCATTACCTCAAGTTCAATATGCAGTCTGTTTAGTTCACTGACCAATCTTATCGTTTATATGTTGCGCGTGTGAGGTCGGACCGTCTGCCACGTGAATATATATATGTATATATCGAAATACTCTGTGTTTGTAACTGAGTACACGCGCGAGACGGTGCAGTAAAAAAATACAAACAAAAAAAAAAAAAATTAAAGATACATTTAATGTTTAAAAAGAGACAATCAATAAGAGAATTGTTGATGTTTTTTTTTTTTTGTTTTTTTTTTTTTTTTTTTTTAAATAATAATATTGAATAATTAATGCTCTATAATTTATGAAATCCGCAACTTGTTTTTTTTATACTTTTAAAATAAAAAATATTTTTTCATTTAATAAGTCCATATGTGTTCATTTGCTATTAATTAATAAAATATAATTTTGATAAGTTAATAATCAACGATTGACACATCCGAGTTTTGTAATTGTAATAATAAAATATGTATTTATAAATAATAATGTATAATTATTTGTTTTTATTGATGTACAGATGATTCTATTTATGTATTATTTAGACTTGTGATAACTAAATTAGAAAATCTATTATTGGCCATAAAATGACAATAAAAATATTTTGATAAATAAAAATTATTATTATGATAATTGCCCGAGTGGTTATTGTTATTTTACCTTAATAATCTTATGTAATTATTGATTTATTTAAAGAATATATAATAATATAATGATAAAAATGCATAAAAATAAATAATAATTGAAAAGAAGAAATAATAAAAAATAAAGTAATAAATATTATACATATGTTATTGAGTAATAAATGTGTGAAAAAAATGTCCGACAAGTACAGGACTTTATTAACCAATCCATATTGCGTATATTTAAACGATGGAAATTTTTTCCGGGATGATATCATTAATTACGTAGTGTATATTAATATAAATATAAATATTGAATATATATTTCTTTAGCAAAGGGCCATTGACACCTATCAAGGTTCACGTAAATCTTTCGTAATCTAATATACGCCGCAAGATCAACTGCGCACTTCTAATAGAGGTGAATGAATTTTCCTCTTACATCATACTCATAAGTATGTGTTAAAAAAAATAAAAACAGGATAAAAAACACCTTACGATGAAGAATATAAAAATAAAAACATAAATATAAAAAATTTTAATAAAAAAATCGTTGAATTATTTATATATTAATACGAAAATAATGAAAAGCATTGGCATGTGTGTAAATGTGTGTAATGTGTGTTGATGTGTATAAATGCCGCGACGATCGTGTTATGTCGTTTGAAACTAAGAGATTATATGGACTCTCTGGTGTATTGGTGAGTTCGAGGCCGGTCGTATCTCTATACATATATACATATGCATATACTATCTTCGCATACTTTTAATATAAGTAACACACAGCTATATACATCTTATTGGAATTGGAATGTCTATATATTCAATAATGTCGATGTTAAACTTTTTAAATTAAAATAATTCATTTAATTACGCATAGCGGCAACAATCGCTAAATAAATACGAGCATATCTAATTAAATCGATCATCAATATATATCATTTCATTATTATTCATTGCTCATTACTATCATTAATTCATTAAATAATATCTATTTACTTTTGTCGGAACAATCCGAATAAATTAGCACCGCTCAACCCATACATGCTCTGTTTTATTTATTTTTTTTTTTTTCTCTTAATTTTTGTTTATTTTTTTTTTTTTTTTCTCGTATCTACCTTTATGTGTCTACATATTAAAAAGGTTCAATGTTGCTTTCACTTTCGGTCCGCTTACGCTTCCGTGCGCGCGCGCGCGCGCGCCTGAGAAGGGCACGAGCGATCCACTGGATTATTTTTATTATTATCACACAAGGTATATGGTTCATGGGCCTTTTAAATAAATTACGAAACCTGATCCTCTTCAATTAGTCTCTTCAATAATTGTATCTAAAATAACACTCGAGGTATTATTATTATTATTCTCATCACGCTCCGTTTAATAAATCCTTTTAGTTTTAATATATTATTTATTAATTGAACTATTATATTTACATAATTTATCCATTTTATCACTTACACCGTCGTAATTTAGTTGTTGTTATGAATTATGTCCGCATAAATATTGATAATGTGTATATTAGAGCAATTACTGAATGCAAGTAGTATAAATGAATGCCAAGTCCGACACTTGTTAAATCTGTCAGTCATTGTTTGGCATTTATTAATATCTTTAATCAATTTTAGTACTTTTTAAAAAATTTTAATTATTGCATTTGTACTCATAAAGAATTAAAAAAAAAAAATTTTCAATTTAGTTTGTCGAGCTATAATTTGAAAAATACATTTAGTCAAAAGTATGTATTTACAACACGGCTTATGATGCTAAATTCCATAAAATTAATTAACAAATTTCAATGAAATTGAACATAATTATTCTTTAGATAATTCTCGAGATAAGAAAACAATTTTGAAGAGTTTCATTGTTTTTAATCAAGATAAAAAAATTATTTTCTTGATTCAAATTAATTTTTTTTTCTTGACTGGTTATTTTTGAAATAACTTTTAAATTCTATGACTTATTAAATTTTTGTAAAATATATCTAAAAATCCATTAAACAAGTTTCAATTTTTTATTTTTAGTTATTCTAGACCAAAAATTATTTTTAAGTAAATTTTTTAGAAATCTAAACTATTGCATTTATCTTTATTAACTTTTTAAAAATGTCTGTAAAATATTTTAGAAAATAATCTTTAAAAACACAATTTTATTTTTTTTTATTATCATAATTAAATATACATTTGTCTCAATAGATTTACCTAAAACTGCCATACAGTCATACAACAAATTAAATTGTAAAAACTTTCCAAATTAAAAAGTTGTTGATAAAATTACCAATTAAAAATTAATTCCCGCTATATAACAGATGATTTTAAAATTTTAAATAGAACAAACAAAACAAAAATGCATTTCACGTGTAACAACAAAATAAATAAGGGTAATTATGTAGGCAGGGTGCATTACGTACAAAGAGATGTACACCGCAGATGATCTGAAAGTCTTGGTGGGTTTACATACTTGTATGCCGATTTCTCTGTATACTGGCACATCGATGTATTGATATGCAATGAAATAGTCTCCTTCCAGTCGAAAAAAATATATTTTCACTTTACATACAAGCGTATATAATAATAATAACAACGAGTCAACATTGAGCTCTTTAAATAAATATTTCACACCGTTCCTGCGGCCCTTTTCTTTTTCTTTACAACATTGTCGGGATAATTAGTTTAAAAATTTCCAAGTGTCAATAATCAACAATAATTAGTATTAAAAAAAAAAAAACATATATATATATATATATATATATAGTTTGTCTGGTTGTTGGTAAATGTTTGGTAAATGTTGTCATTATAATGCAGAAGAACATGCCAGAGGGTTCAAGAACCTTCTCCCTCCCCAGGAACCCTCGCGGTCGTCTTTTCTCATGTCCAGCCAGTGGTGTGTGACTACTATGTTGCTGGTGCTGGTGCTGCAAGTTCGTGTCCTTGCAAGGTGGAGAAACGCACGACAGCAACAACGGCGATATGGCGATAGCCGCGCTGTCAGTGACCTAAGCGTGATCGTGTTCTTAGCCCGGGGATACTTAATATCTCAACGTTGACCGACGAAATGTTACTACTTGTCGAGACGGTGCTCAGGAGTCGTAAGAGGGACCATACTATATGCTACATAAATAACCACTCTCTCTGTATATATGGAATGAAAATAATCCAATCATCTTTCTTTATCTTAATAATCTTTCTCTTTCTCTCTTTCAAACCTGCGACGATACCGTACAATATTACATACGTGACAGTGATGCACTAAGCCAATACAGTATTGGCTGCCCAATTTCAAAACACAGTAACTAACATTTAAAAATTTTTTTCAATTTTTCTTTTTAAAAAAAAATTTGCCCACCAAATTGATAAAAAATTAGATTTGTGAGTAGAAAATACTTGAATATAAATATTTTTAAGAAAAAATACTTGAAATTAAGGTCTAAAAGTTATAAAAAAATGCAGCAATATTAAAAAAAAAATCATAATACTGAAGCTGTGAATTTTAAAAATTTTTATAACAAATCAACTACAATAAAAATATATTTCTAAAAATTTTCACTTGTAATTTTTATTAATTTTCACATGTGAAATTTTTTAATTAAATTTTTTTTATAATAATTTAATTGCCATAAAATTTTAAGAATATTTTTTTATGTCTGTCAACTTTAGTGTTATAAAAAATCAGGTATAAAAATTTTGCAGTTACTATGTTATGTTTTAAAATTGGGCAGCCGTACTGCACTGATAGAAGGATTTATTTGTCTGAAACAATATTTGTTAATATAACAAATAATTTCGACGTTCTAATTAACAAACTAATTATCTGACTCCATTTTAAAGAATCTTCTATTTGTATGAAAAAAACAATTAGTTTAAAATTTATTATCATATGTTAAAAAATCATTTAATGTCATCATTATCTAATATAGATATAATATTTAGGTTTGAATGATTCAAATAATTTATAATTCGATTATGACTACATCAAAATGTTAAAAAATCACTCTCTAAAACAAATAAGGAGTAAGACAATTTGTCTAATTAGACCGTTGATTTATTAGATTTGTATTTAATAAATCTTTTTAAATATACTAACAAATATTTATTAAGAACTAAAAAGTCGTCTCTAATAATAAATGATTTGTTAAATATTAACAAATCTTTTTACCTAATAAACAAATCCTTGAGCACACAACATCAATTTTTTATTCATTATTTTTTAGACACTCGCCTCTATCATCATCCACATCATCTACATCAACGTATTGGTTTTACTTAATGAAAAAAAAAAAAAAAAAAAAAAAAAAAATAAACAAGTATGTATGTTAATAATTAAACTTTCTATGACGGAGTTAATACAGCTGTGTACGGTGTACATGATATCAGATGAGACCTAGAAATTCGTTATGACTTATGACTTTTAGCAGTAGAACAAATGATAGTTGTGCTGTAAAAAATAGTTTGTTTAATAAAATAAATAATATTAACTCGTAGGAGAATGGTTTATCAAAGTCTGTATCATCGCTTAAATAAAAATGTAAAAAAAAAAAATTACCAAGGCAACGAAGAACCGGTCCGCAAGGCAAGCTGCGTTCTGATAACCCAGTTTCGCTTATATTAATATCGCTTAAATCTTACCAGAGTTTGTTCGCATATTTTATTATAATTTTCGTATTTTACATACCAACTTAGTAAAATCGGTAACAATTGAATCTAATTTTTTTATCTATCCGCTTCATCGGTTAAACGCTAACCAACCTATAATATAGACTTTAAAAATTTTAAAATTTCAAGCCAGATATAATAATTTTAATTTAAGTAAAAAATAACTGGATGTATTTATATTACTACGATAATTGTAATTATAGTAGTAGTAGTAGTAGTAACTACTCATGAGTAAACACATTAATCTGTTGATTTGTTGAGAGTATGTTTAATTAATTGTTAATTTAATTGTTCGCCGGAATTATAACCAGATAGATTAATGTACACAGATGTTTATGATTAATGTTGTAACTATGAAAATAAAAATGATAATAATGATTATTATTATTAATGTATGATAAATTAGGTCGAGGTGCGACGATCGGCACCTTTTCACTTGCGTAGACAGGTAAATTGCAGTTGATCGCCGATCGGCGATTGCTCCCTTCAACACTTAACTCTGTAGGCTCAAGATCTGATGCAGGCTCTGTAGGTAGGAGTTCAATGAACTCGATACGACGGTGGCGTCCACCTCCACTGGCGCCCTTCCCCTTTCTCTTCTTATTACAATTTCTGCGGGCAGGCCGGTGCTCCTCCTATTGCTCTTGCTTATTGCTGTATGCTGTATGCTGTATGCTGTTTACTGTACTGCTCCTTACCTACACTACTGGTTTATGTACAATATACGATATATATATATATATATATATACCATATAATACAGAGAGCTCTCGCTGTTACTTTTCGATATACATGCGCACACATCCAACATCCAACACCCGACACCCGACACCCAAATAATCTCAGGTGCAAATATCACTGGCTAGCCCGTCTTCTCGTTCTCGGTATAACAACCGGACATTACATCTATTTCGCGGACATTTAAAAATAGACATTACTTTTAAAAGGATACGGTTATTTATTAGTCGCATTTGAATTTCGTCTGTTTCTACGACCTCTGGTATATATATATATTCGAAGGCTACTTTCGAGTCATCAGACGTTATATGACTCACAGTCGACTGCCAATTAATTTTAAAATAAATAAATACTAACCATTCAACCGGCAATAATTCAAAATAACATCAATATAGATACGGTATTTTTCAAATAGTTATTGCTATTTATTTATTATTGGTGTAGACGGGGTAGAAGTACCGTTTTTGACGACTTTTTTTATTTTTTTAACATTTTACTAACTACTTGATTAAGTTTAATACAATATTTTGTGAAAATCAATAAATTTATTTTAAAAATTTAACTATTTATAATTTTAGATAAAAAATTTTTTTTTATTGCAATTAATTTTTTAAAAAATCTCGAAAAAATTGCAATTTCTGTAGTAATAAAAGGAGCTTTGAAAAAATTAAAGTTTGAAATAATATTTTTATAAAATAAAATTTTAAATACTGATTTTTACAGCTTCAAATTTACAGTTTTAAAATTTACTTCTTATTGATTTTTTTAATAACTTTAATTTTCTTACTGGAACTTTGCCATTTTTTATAATTTTTTCAATTAAATTTAAAATTACCAACGATGAAAAACAAAAGTACCAAAAAATTTAATGAAAACATTTGTTTTCTAAAATAATTTTATAATATTTTTTATACAAAATATTTATTAAAAAACGCGAGTTGACTCTTTTTAGAATTATCAAAACTAATTACCGTACTTATCTATTCACTCTAAAATAAAAAAGAAAAAAAAATTCTCATTTAAAAATAACAAACTAAAAATCCCATTAACTCTGTTGAAATCCCTATCGAGAATGATATTAAAAAACCAAAAAAAAAAAAAATGTTATTTGAAACGGTAATTTTTCCAATTTAGCATTCGCAGAATCTCTTATAACTACCAAGAAATATAATTTTTTAATTGCTCTCTTTTCCACGTAAGATTCAATTATCTGATATTATTTTTTATTTCTTCACTCTTTCAATACAATCGAACAAAGGTACGAACAAATAATGAATTTGTTCTAGATAAAAAAAGATTCAAATTTGTTAAAGCGCTAATTAGACATTTATCTATGAAACTATGGGTAAAAATCTTTAACAAAAAGACAACGACAAATATGATAGAACGATCGAAGAAATAACGTTTATTTAGGCCTACAAGGCATATAAGAAAGTTTCTGGTAAATTAACATTAAATATATACATATGCCAGTGAATTGGTGAAAAGGGAACAGTAAGATATATATGTATATTATAGAAAGGATTAAGATGAATGTTATAGCTCTATTGGGTTTGAGTTGAGGACGCGACATGATGCCAGGGGTCAATGTACTCGAAAGTCAGGGCTTTCTCATGTTTGATGTGCTATTGATACCGCAAAAGTTTTAAAAATACATATATATATATATTGACATATGTATGTTTACTAAAAATTTTCTCCTTTGTTCGTAAGTACAGTACTATACAAGTGAGGTGAAAAGCTTTTTATCTTATATCGTAATTATTTATTTATTTATTTATAGTTTAAACTTTTAAACAAAATTTTTTTTTAATTTTTTTAAAAATTTTTAACAAAACTTTTAAACATTTAAACAAAAGGTATAAATTATCAGGACATTCGTTTCATTGATTTACAATTTAAACAAATTAATGAATAGCTGCGTAATTTAAAAAATCGAGTTGAAAGATAATTACTTTTAAAATAAATGAATAATTAAATAAATGAGTTTATCCAAATATGTAATAAATGTAATAAATGTAATAAATGTCTGTTTAGATAAAAAATCTAAATAATCTACTTGACCGAGCGTGTAACCAAACAATTAAGTAATAATAATTATCATGCAGGCATACGAGTCATATAAGTAAAGAATCTAAAAAATAATAATGAATGTAGAGTGAATGAACGGATGAATAAGACGTGGCAGCCGGTGGTACCGCAGTGGTACGCACTCATTATATTTATATATATATATATATCATCGATAGTTTGCGTGTGAGGAGTTGTACAGGCTGCTGTTGAGTATGCGCGGCATATATAGCAAGAGACACTTTCACTCTCACAGGTGCATGACCGCTGAAGCCTCGAGCGTTTTGTACTCACATATAATATATATATAGATATATATGGTAAGAGTATAGGGTACATATGAGATGCCCGATGTGTACGTGCCATGCTTCTTGTCGTCCATGTCGGCTTCTATGTATAAATATTATACATGTGATATTATATCCATGGCTATTCGTGCAGCAATTCTCTTTCTGCTTTGACTTGGACTTCTGCTTGTGCACTCGCACCCGTACTCGGTATATAGCATCTTGAGAGACCTTAATGCTGGGCCAAGTCACCAGCAACCACTCATCGAGGTGTGTGTTCCATAAATAAAAACGTGATCGAGCAAGTCCGCTACAGATAACGGCCCAAGTTGTATATAACCGCGCGCGCACGTTCTCAATTGACTGCGCGCCAACCACCATTAATAAAAGTGCATGTGTGTAAGTCGCGTGCCCACAATACTAAAATTATAACTATTCTCCTAATCCCTCTTACATGTATATATGTATATGTGTGGTACTATGCAATGTCCTATCACAGATAAACGGTTAGCTGCTGGTGTTGATATTGATAGATAAGAGCTTTTTTATGTAATTGCACGAGATTTTTTTTCCATTTATTGCTTTTTTGTAGATCATTTGTTTGAAGATTTTTGGAAAAATTTTGGAAAAACTTATAAGGTTTGAGCTTTGAACTTTATGTTTTTTTGGGATATCTGCATTGATAAAAAAATTAACTTGGTTGAAAAAAAAAAAATTTTTTTTTTTAAAGAATTAAAATTATAAAAGTTTATTTTCAAAAATTTTAATGATTCTCTTGGTTCAAAAATTTTTTTTTCTTAAATCAAATTAATTTTTTTATTATTATTATTATTATTATTATTATTATTATTATAGACGTTTCAAGAGATAAAAATTGTATTAAACTTGATGGAATAAATATTATATTAAATGCGAGTTTGATAAAAGAAGATCAACCCTCAAAAATTTTAATAAACACAAAAATTTGTAGTAAGTATTAAATACATACGTTTTTTATTATTGATGTGCTCGTGGCTTGCGAAGATCTATTAACAAACGTACAATTATTGATTGTAATAGAATTTATTGTGTATGTAACTACATTTTTAAACAATTACTTTGGTATCGAAGATTGATATGCTTACTTGTTTAAAGATTCAAATTTATAAAAATAAAAATATTAACTCGATATAAAAATAAAAATCTTGAATTGAGAAAATTATTTTGAAAAATTTTTTTTCTCAATAATAAATTTTATTAATTTTTTATATATATATTAGTGAATAACATTTAAAAATTCACAAGTTTTAATTGATTTCAGACTTAACAGATAAAAAAAAATAAAAAGTAAAAATTCTCAAAATTAGAACTAGAAATGATTGAAAGGAAAAGTTTTTTTAAATCTAAAAAAATTTTTTTTAAAGTTTGATCTTGAAACAAAAAAAAACTCTTGAACCAACACAGTATCTTAACTAAATTATACTTGCATCAGGATTTTTTTCTCTAAATAATGACAAATCAAATTAATTTTACCGTCAATTAACTTCTAATTCGTGATATCTAAAGTATCAAATTTATTAAAGATAAAAAAAAATAAAATTTCAATGATAAAAACGCAAATACTCTCAAAATTAATAAAAGACGAAATAGATAAAGCGATATATAAAAAAGATAATTATAAATGTGACCATTTAAAAAAAAAAAAAAAAAAAAAAAGCTAAACAAACAAAAACAAACTTAAGATGTTAATTTATGTGTTTACAATGGTTTCAAAATAGTAAATACAAATTGCGGAAACGAATTACAATAATTATTTTTTTCAGTAATAATTTAGAGACAATTACGTAAAATTGTCGTACTTCTGTAAAGAAAGATGTAATAACAGATGAACTAATATATACTTTAGTATCAAACCGCGTATAATGATGTTGAATATGCTAAACTGTGTAAATACATTATTACATTATTATATGTCTTATACAAAATATATATATATACATAGATATATATATATATATATATATATATATATGTGCCAAGAGAATGGTCAGGCAGGCAAGTCAGGCGAGTCATTGTCCTTTATCTCAGGTCGATTTGCGCACAGATACATTCACAAAGCGAGTCTGTTGGAACACATAAAAGCCCGCGGTTAGAATTTAGGCTACGAGAGGAGGTTCCACACACGGAATCTGGAACGTTACAGGTCATTGCCCTCAGTCACTCGCGCGCCCATACATAACACACATACATATGTATTGGTAATGTATAATTTTATTTGTACATATATATAACTCGCAATTAATTATTTTTACCCATCTCAAAACTTTCGGCTGCATTCAATTAATTATATATCCTCGCAATCAATCCTCCGGTTCTTCGATAACAATAATAATTCCACCGACTCCTTTTTTTTTTCTTACTTTTTTTCCGTAATTTAATTATCCATTATTCATAATATCGGTATTTATACTTTATACTGAATCTAATTTCGATTACGATAAATAATAAATGAATTTTTTATTATAAATCACGATAACACTATAAAGTAGCTTATTCATTGGAATTTACGATATGTATTATATTTTTAAGATAATCAAATACATTTTTCAATCTCAATTCTCTGATTTTTATCTCCATTTTATTTGATAATGATATTGATATCATTGTTCGATTTAAATTAATTTATACACATTTATATTTAATGAATATAGATTAACGAATTAATTAAGAATTAAATCATCAAATTTGTAGTCCATCCTCGTCACAATCACAATGTTTTTGTATACACAACGACAACGGGTGTGACTATCGCAACTATATATACATCATGTACTATTCTTGACCTAATTACATAAATAAAAATATTCCAAGTGTATATATACTTGAAACTGAAGGTAAATAAAATATTAACAATTAAAATACTTAATAATAATGCTCAGATTGTCAAGATCTCAAGGAAATTTTTTACCAATAATAAAATAGAAATAAAATCAGATGAAAAAGAGTTACTATTATCAAAAGCACCGGAAAAATAAAAAAAACTGATTGTGGATTACTTGTAACAGCCAGTTGAGATAATCATTTTGTTATCACTATCATTGTGTCGATTCCTGCTGTTCTCTATCATTGCATCGCGATGTATATAAATTAATCCTTAGCGAATATATAGGGAGCATTTATAGTCGAGTTCTCAGTTTTAAAACAAGTTAATATTTTAAGAGTGAAATATATATATATATATATTCTGTAAAATAACAATGAAATTAATAAACATTTTAACGAGTTTTATTGTTATTATTTTAATATTATTTTTAAACTCGTCAACATGTAATTACGGAGTAACTGCATTCAATAGTCACCGTAGTAAATTACAACTCGATGAGCAACTTCGTAAATCAGTACCGCCAAAAGTACACTACTCTGGGAAGAATTATGATTCAAGTTATAATAGCGACGAAATATGTAAATTTAATATCATTATCGTTATTTTCTTACTCTATTATTTATAAACATTTATTTTTATTATCGCTTAAACTATACACCGTCATAATAAACATCTTTAAATAATAATGAGTTTCAAAATCTAAATGGCCTTAAAACAAACACAACATCGTTAAAAATATTATATAGTTACAATGACCTCTGCATTAGAATAGCTTTGAATAATAAAAATATAAACATAAATGATAATAATAATAATAATAATAATAATAATAATAATATTTTTCCGAGTTTTTAAGAGGCTATTGATACTATTATTGATGTGGATATTTTATTTATTATTGCGGTGTATATATTTTAGTTAAAACAATAATGATTGGATAAATTAATATAATATATATATATATATTTATTATTTAATTGTATGTTAAATTGACAGTCAAGAGGGTCAATGAATGGAGTACTGATGACATAGAAAATGTCTGGGA
The DNA here is from genome assembly GCA_905319865.3 of Cotesia congregata. Taxonomy (NCBI): domain Eukaryota; kingdom Metazoa; phylum Arthropoda; class Insecta; order Hymenoptera; family Braconidae; genus Cotesia; species Cotesia congregata. The sequence continues at coordinate 15,463,465 of CAJNRD030001124.1, forward strand.
ATTAAGTGGCCTATTTGAAGGTGATATAATGCCCAATAGTGACTCGAAAATAAGAAATGGCCTTGTCGATGAAGCTATGCGATGGCCTAACGGTAGCATTCCTGTTTATATCGACAGAGATAATTTCGGTAACTTTTATATATTCTTCTTCTTCTTCTTCTTCTTAATTAATTCCCTTAACTTTTCTATCTAACAATATATATATATATGAATATGTTATTGATGGTTTAAGATGAAGATGATGTCGAGAGCATAATGGGAGCCATAGATGAGTTTCACGAAAAAACATGTCTTGTTTTTCATCCGTATGATAATAAAACCGACAAGAATTACGTAATATTTCGAGGAAATCAAGCCGGTTGTTGGTCTTCGGTGGGCAAACAGAACGAAGGCCAAGTTATAAATTTACAAAATCCCGGTTGCCTTAGTCACGGAACTATTGTGCATGAAATATTACACGCTGTTGGTTTTTATCATCAACAGAGTACCTACGATCGCGACCAGTTTGTTAAAATAAACTGGGAAAATATAAAGCCAGGGAGAGAGCATAATTTCAATAAATATGACAACCGTACGGTTACTAATTATAAAACCGAGTACGATTACAACAGTGTAATGCACTACAGTAAAAAAGCATTCTCGCAAAATGGCAATGAAACAATTACGCCTCTTAAACCGGGAGTTGAAATTGGGCAGCGCAAGTCCATGAGCAAAAAAGATCTCTTCAAAGTTCGTATGATGTACAAAGATCACTGCAAAGGAAGAAAACCTCAAGGAGTAATTGCTTCCGTTCCACTCCGAATAACTTCGTTACTTTCCTAATTTATTATTATTATTATTATTATTATTTTATTTATTTAATTTAATTATTTCTTATTATTATCATCATTAAAAATATCTTCATTTTTAATATCGAGTCAAAAGTACGTGCGTGTACTCGATATTACTTACTCTCTTATTATTCAACAACATATTTGTCTGTACCAGGTTATCACTTTTGTGTTGACGCACATGTTTATATACACTATCCATATTTAACATTATTGTTAATTACAATTTACACAATAATCGTGGCGACACGTACTGTCTAGATATGTACTATCTATAAATTGTTTAAGTGTTAAAACAATTGTGTTTGTAGTTAACAAAAAATCATTTTTAAAAATAAAATAAAAAAAATTATACTTTTTCTTCCTCATTCTTTTCTTTATTTTTTTTTTTTTTTTTTATATATTCTTCTTTTACTTTTTTAACCTTCTACTGATAATAATCCATTGTTTTGTTATCTTTATTTAATATCGAAAATTTTTGAAAAATAACACGATAAATCTCGAGATAAAAATAACTAATTTTTTATTTTTATTTATTTACTTCTGGTAAAAACATTCTATAGAGGTCCAGAAAGTACCTATGTGCATAGACACCAGCAAAAATATAATACATTTATAAAATTAATAAAAAATATTAAATTAATTAAGTAAGTAGTGTACAAAATACCACTTATCATCAATTTTTTAATAATTTATAAAAAATTTATTTGTTACAGAAGAAATAGTATAAAAAAATGCATAGAAAAATTTTCACAAGTTTTTTCAATGCAATTTTTTAGATTTTTTTTTTTTTTTTTGATCAATCCATTAAGTTAAAATAAATCTACAAATTTTCAAAATTAGCTGTCTTAACTATGAAATTAGTTAGCCGACATTAAAATTTTTAGAATTATTTTATTGAAAAATTATTTCAAAAAATTTCAAAAATTAGCTGTCTTAACTATGAAAATTAGTTAGCCGACATTTAAAAATTTTTAGAATTATTTTTATTGAAAAAAATTATTTCAAAAAAATTAAAAAAAAAAAAATGTCACTTGTAAAAAACTTCAAAAACTATAAGTGATATTTTTTAAAAATAGTTTTTCGTATTAATTTTATTATTAAAAAAAAAAATCAAATAATTAAAAACGTCGGCTAACTTTAGTATCATGTATTGCATTTTTAGTACTTAGTGTTTTATTAATTTTTGATAGATTAATTATCATATTAATTATTCTCTCAAAGTACAAAGTTTTACATTCATCAAAATAATAAGTTAAAGCTTGGACAGTGAAAAATTGTTTAATCTTGAAGATAAATAAAATAATAATTAAAAAAAATACATGGATAATGTGAATGCACTTACCCGAATAAAATTTAACGAGAACGCAATTAATTAAGATGATAATGATGATGATAAAAGTACAAATACTGGAGAGTTGTTAATATCACATACATTCACTCGTTTAGTCTTAAAAAGTATTACAGGTGATGTACACATTTGAGACGTCAAACACGTCAACGATCAACGATTGTAGTAGCGAACGTGGCAACAACACATTACATCTAGACAGATATATAAAGAAAGTAGAAAAAAGTGAATTTTCCAGAGCTAAGTTGTACTGTGTGTTGTTGTTGTTGTTGTTGTTGTTGTTTTTTTATCCAGGTAATCACCACGTGTTATAATTACGTAAGGAATTAAAAGTGTACAATTAAAAACTATTATCAGCTGGTATTAGTTGTTTTTTGTTGTAAATTTAATATGGTATAGCGACGACGATGACATTGCAATTCTGATTGTATTTTTTATTCCACTGGATATCTCACGCTTCTAACCTTAAAAGTAGTACACAGGACTACGATACATTACTGTGTTACAAACATTATTATTCAATTGTAATATACTGTTGATTTTAATCTTTTATCTACTGATAATTATTATTTATTCAAATACATTATTATTTATTAAAATATCTCTGATAAGATTATGTAACGTGTATATAATTACAATCATCTATACTCAACATCAACATTTAATGCTGCAGGTGAATTCATGCCAGGTAGTTTCTTTAAATAGTTTTCCTGATAATTAAAAAGCAAAATGTCATCAACACAAGTAAGTTTATTTATTTATTTTTTTTTTAATTATTATCGCTGATGAGTAATTGAATATTTAAATAAAATTGTTTTGTTTTTAATTGCCAGGTGGATAAAATATTAAAATTATATCGGTCGTTGGCTCAGTACCCGTCATTGAGTTCAGCAAAATTAACCTGGGTCGGTGATAACCAGCTAATTGTTCGTAGCAGTTGGTCTGAAAGAAATTTGGAAAGATCTTCTAATCAGAAGTATTCTGTTGATTATTTTATATCAGCAGATAACTTTAAAGTTGTAACATCAACTTTTCCCGTTGACATTACATCCGAGTATGTGTCAATAACTTTTATAATTTATTAATATAAATTATTGTTTTTATTTTATTATTAATATATATTTATAGACTATTATCCAAGACAAGTTTTGACGGGAATTACAAGGCAGTCTTGAGGTCCGTCCCTGGGAAAGATAAAGACCCCGCAGTTAAACAATTCATTGAAATTTGGAATAAAGATTGTTTACTGAAAAATTATGATTTATCAGCGCTCGATGTCCACGGAGATGTCTACAGTGATGGTAAATTAAAAATGCATAAATAATAAATAAGTATAATAATATTTGATTGTAAATTATTGAGTGTGAATAACATAAATGTCATGCAGGTGAATTTGGGTCATTCGAGTGGTCCTCGGACTCAAATAAATTAATATACATCGCCGAAAAGAAGCTTAAAAAGTCCGAACCTTTTTATAAACAGAAATCCTTGGATAGTAAAAAAAATGATGATAAATCTGACAATGATGAAACAACAAAAGGAAATGAATATATTTATAAAGGTGACTGGGGTGAGCAATTGGTTGGGAAACATATTCCAGCTATTTGTATGCTGGACACTAATTTAAATACAATCGTTAATCTACCTGGAATACCCGATGATTTATCTCCTGGGCAAATTATTTGGACCCCTGCTAACGATGCTATTGTAGGAATTGCATTAAAACATGAGCCTAGAAGGCTCGGTCTCATTTTTTGCACTAATCGCGAGTCCTGGATATTTTTACTCAAGGATGGAAAAATGGGTATTTAAATGTTATTATTCATAAATAAAAAAAAAAAAAAAAAATACTTTATTTATTCAACTGTTACTGTTTTTATTATCTTTTTTATTTTTTCATTTATTTATTGTTTTTATATATTTCAGAAAAACTTTCGAATGATAATTGCTGCGTTCGATCACCCCGATTCAGTCCAGACGGTAAACATTTGGTCTGGATTGAACGAGATCTCAGTGGACCTCATCATAATGCCCAAAGACTTATGCATATTCTTTGGGAAGAACCACTCAAAAAGGTACACCAATTTATTTTTTATAATTAATTTCGTCAATTAAATCATTTTATATATTTTAAATTATCTTGTTATTCCTAGCCGAGCATTCTTATTGATGTCGTTCCCAAAAGCATTACTATCGAAAGTAATAAACAGTTTTATGGAGTGTATAATCGTGTTTTACCACGTCGTTGCTGGAGCTCCGATTCACGTTATTTATTTTTCAGCAATCCTCAGCGCTCCAATGTCCAATCTTATATTCTTGACATGGGTAACATCATTTAAATCAATGCTTATCTTTGATTTGATAAATAAAATTTTAATAATTAAAATAAATTTTTTCAGAAACAAAAAAGTTGACGGAAATCAAGAATGATACGAGTAGCTTGAGCATTCTAGATGTTAAAAATAACATAATTTTATTTTCTCGAACATCATTGGTCGATTATCCTAAATTATTTATAGGCCGATTTAATAGTAATAATCTCAGCCGAGTATCACTCAATCGAGTTTCTGCTGAGATAAAAGCTGTTGACTTCACTAACATAAAGTATGAATTTAATGAATATCAGTACAATAACAATGAGGAAGTTCGTAAGTATATCATTAATAAAATCAAAGATGATTAAAATAATCAATAACAACATAGCATAAATACTAATTGTATAGGTGATTTCAATTACATTTACTTTGGTCCTAAAACCGGAGCTGATAAATCCTGTCCATTGATTGTTGTTCCTCATGGAGGACCCCATTCAGCATTTGCCAATATATTTTCACTGGAAGCATCTCTTTACACTCTACTTGGTGGATAAAATTATAAATTATTATTATTATTAGTTGTGACGGTTCATCATCAATCATAATATTACAATATAGTTTTCTTTTAGGGATTGGAATTTTACAAGTTAATTACAGAGGTTCAACTGGCATGGGAAGTGATAATGTTGAGTATCTCCAAGGCAGAGTTGGGACAACTGACGTAATTGATTGTGTAACAGCCACACAAGAAGCTCTTAAAAAATACCCATGGCTAGACCCTGAGAGAGTTGGTCTCAGCGGTGGATCTCATGGTGGATTTTTGGTCGCTCATTTAAGTGGCCAGTATAAAGTATTTATTTTAATTTTAAACTATAAAAAACACGATGATTCGACTGATTCTACGAGCATTTATAATAATAATATTATTTTATTTTCAGAATATGTATAAATCAGTCGTAGCTAGAAATCCAGTAATTGATATCGCTGCAATGTTTACCATCTCGGATATTCCTGATTGGTTATTATAATTAATTTATTCCATCTATTTTTTTTATCCTACATTTTTTTAATAATATATAATATATTAGTTCGCGGGTTTGTATTTCAGTCGCAATGCACTTTTTAAAGATGAAAGAATGGCGCTTGGCCATGACGTGTAAGATTACTAATATTCAATAGTTACATTATTTTTAAAGTTGTCTTTATGACTCATAAAATTTTTTTTATATATATTACTTAAATCTATAATTAAAAAAAAAAAAAAAAAAAATATTTATAAAATGACGACGGAATTGTTTATTTCAGGTGCGCAGCTGCAATAAATCAACCGTATCGTCAGTCATTTTCTGGCGAGCCCAAGTGTTATGCTGAGGAAATGACAATTAAGATGTTTAAATGCTCGCCAATTGTTTATGCGGACAATGTCAAAGCACCCACGTTAGTTTGTATTGGAAAAAATGATCTACGAGTCCCACCATCTCAGGGCAAGCATTGGTACCATCGCCTCAAGGCAAATGGAGTCACTACCAAGTACGTACTAATGTATCATGAGTATACGTAATAATCATTTAAATTACCAAGGGCTTTTTAATTCTTAATTTATTTTCATTTAGAATGCTAGTTTACGATGACAATCATCCACTGAGCTCAGGCCCTGTTGAAATAGATGAAATAATAAATGCTGCACTTTGGCTACTCGAACATCTTAAAGTCAATATTTGAACAATTAAATATTATCATATTCATTTTTTAACATCAAGTATTTTTTACGTCTTAAATAAATGAATTTCTATACTCTAATTTTGTTGGTTTTTTTTTTATTGCTGTTATCTATATAATCTTTTTTTTTTTTTTTTTCTATTACGTATATTATGTATATATATATATATATAAAGGTATGAAAAATTACATCATTAAAGACGTTGATTTATTAGCGGTACGTAAAGTATACCGTATTAAAATGATAATAAAGAAAAGACTTTAAGTACACTTTGATCGATGAGTTTAACTAATAAAAAAACGAAGACGCATATTGTACGTAATTATACATCGCTGCATTAAATATATAATTAAATCCGATTAGATTATACTTTACGGATAATCCGTATTGTAAATAATTAGCTGCGGGTAGATCCGATTATATATAATAAAATTTTTTTTTATACATAAATATCTAATTGCTTGAAATAATTATAAAGTTAATTTGGCATGTTTACTTTGAAAGAATTAAAAATCACGATTAATATTATATTACTTATAATTATTATCAACTACATATCATTACGTATATTATTAAATATTTATATACAATTTAGATCATTTAAAATACTGCCGTATAACATAACAAATCAGCTTGAATATTAGTCAATAATTTCATGTACAATTTGTTCGAATAATTGAGCGTTCAATAATTGCAATTCAAAAACGCGCAACAAAGGTAACATGTGACCTTAATGGATACTAATTATTATTACGTATTACGTATATTATAATAGTAAATTTATATAATAAAAATAATTTTATATATTATATATTACTGTGCACGGGTGGCGGAGCTCCGACGTCCTCCACGGGGAATAGAGAGTCATAACTAGGCGGCAAATCTTTGTCAGTGGGTGACGAAAGAACGGCAACTTGAAGCATCGGCGCGGAAGGTACCGACGGCGATTGTTGATCAGTAAAATTACCTGATCCACGATTATTGGCATTTGCAAATCTATGGTCATCCGGATTCGGGGGACCAGCACAGTCCGGAGACCAACACAGTTTGTGGTTTCGCCGGCAAATCCATAGACCCATTAAAAATATTATAAAACAGAGCAATATTGTCGAAACGGCAGTTATTGTTACTTTTGTTCCAATTCCATTGCTTACGATTATCTCAGGACAATTTGACTCGTCTTTACATATTTCAGGAAGACAATTTGTTATTCCATCACAGATATAATCCTCTGGTAAACAATACTCTGATGTTTCTGTTGGTCGTTTATAAATCTGACCATTGTTATTTAAACCTTCACTATGGAAACAGTCTAATATTCAAAACAAAATTATTAATAAATAAATAAATAAATAAATATTAATTTAATTAAAAAAATCAATTGCTACTATACCTTTAAATGGAGTATATACAAGTGTTATATTCAAGGGAGGATCTTCTGGATCTAAAGGTTGTTTCGATACTAATATCGTTGTTTCTATTTCATCTTCTATATTACTAGTGAATTCACCAACAATATTCCCGGGAAAATCATCGTGTAATCTCTCAGAGTTAATTTTTCCGCAAAATGTTTTACTATTATCATGATTTTTTCGTTTAAACTGAAAATATCGATATTACCGAATTAATATAGAAATAAAATATGATACTGATATTAGCAAACATCTAACAATTCTTAATATTTTTATAAAAAATCAATTATTATAAAAAAAAAATATTTTAAAAAATTTACATTCATAATTTTTTTCAAATTCCTACACGTGAAAATTTTTTATTAAATTTTTTTCATTGTAATTTAAATGTTATAAAAGTCATCCTATATTGTTGCAATATACAATGTCAAAAAATGCTGACATCGAAATACAATTATAGATACCATATAATTATGAAAGGGTATAACAATATTGTAACGTAATTGTGATATTTGAAGAAGTTTAATGTATTTAAAAAAAAAAAAAAAAAAAAAAAAAAAAAAAAAAAAAAAAAAAAAAAAAAAAAAAAAAAAAAAAAAATATAATACGTAGAAAAACGAGTCATAATTAAGTGTAAGCACAACATATGTAAATAACGTCAAAGATGCAGTTTTGTAAAACGCGCAGTGTGATACAAATAAAACTCTATTCTATTCTAAAAATTGTTAGATGTCTGTTAAATTTAGTATAATAATAAAATTGATTAAAAATATAATTACTTTGACATAATCCACACATTTAGAACCATTTTGACGAAATGACAAATTCTGTATAATAACCATCAAATTTTGTCGATGTGCTGTTTTAACAATAAATTTACATATCAAATCGGCGTTCCGAGGTGTTCTCCAGCTCTGAAAAATGTAACTGGGTTCTATTGTTATAGCATGAGTTAACTTTGGTATTGGTTTAGCTTTGCCCCGTAAAGGATGGCAAATTTCTTCTTGTGTGAGATTATCTATAACAAAAAATTCCATTAATAAATCACCTTATACAATTGTTATTTCAAAAGTAAAACAATTACTTACATGTTTCATAAGCTTCATGCTTCGATAAAGAGTATTTTAATTTTGCGTAACAAAAATCAGTACTAATATTGATCACTATTACGAGAAATAAATAAAAACATTTGAAGATATACAATTTAGCCATTTTCTGTTGGATAAAAAACGTCAACACGACATTTTATCTTCCGTCAACCGTTAAATTGATTATATTTGACCTGATTGGGTCTCTCGAGACGTGAATGTATATTACATAGACAGAACGACTAATCCAGTTGGTAATTAAAATATTTAAATTATCAGGATGGATTAATCATAGAGGTATGATTCAGTCAACGTCCATAACTATCAACAATATTAATTTCTAAAAGACAATTTCATATGTACATTACTCAATTTTTTACATAGAAAAAATTTTATTAAATCATATGATAAAAGATATTTGCTTATATATATCTACTCACTTGTGACAATTTGAGACGTATTTATTACTTGCAAAAAACATATGAATTTTTTCCACTAGTTATCTTTATAAAAGTTAAAGCTAAAGAACTACGAAATACAGGAGAACAGAGTATATAGTATTACCTATAGTATACGTGAGTAAAAGACGCAGGTGTCAAATGCACTGCAGGTGGTTGCGCTTTATGTTTTAGATTTTTTCCCAGGTGCCCTCTGGTGAATTTTTATAGCAACAAAAGCAGAGAATTCACCAGAAGTGCCAGAAAAATAAAACTTTTCTGCCATCTGTCCACGGTTTAGGTATCCAGTGGCCGGTCTGATGGCTGATCGTGTCAGTCGTCAATTGTCTGCAGGATAAGAACAACAAGTTTAACCTCTCGAAGGATTATCTACTGTTTATTGTTATAAATTCACATAATTACTTTATTAAAATTTAAATTGTTAATTTAGATTATTTATAGTTGGTATTTTATTAACGAGTGATGATGGACGTCGATTTGTTGAGACCGGGAACTGTACCTATTTCACCGGATACGATTCTTTGGTTTGAATTTCTGTTAAACCCGTCTTTATTGAAAAAACATATTTCAAAAAATTTACCAGGTAAATTTTTATAAACATTAAGTTAGCCGACATCTAAAAATTTTTAGAATGTTTTTTTTTTTTTTTTTTACCAAAAAAATGAAAAAAAAAATTTTAATTGTAAAAAACTTGAAAAACAATACATGAAAATAAATTTAGCAGATATTTAATAATTTTTAGAATTTTTTTTTTCTCTAAATAAATTATGACAAAAAAAATTGACTTGTAGAAATTTTAAAAATTAAAAAATGAAATTTTTTAAAAATAATTTTTTTGAACAAATTTGTTTGTTAAAAGAAATTAAAAAATTCTCTAGTGACTCGATAACTTTAATATCATAAACAATGCGTGAAATTTTTTAAAAATATTTTTTAGTTCTAATTTAATAATTAAAAAATTAAAAACGTCAGCTAACTTTAGTATTATTAAATTTTTATTTATTAATTTCTTCATACTTTTTTTTTTAGATCCATCTCCGACAGACCTGATGATTAAGTTTATGTCAATAAATTCAGATTCCCGGGATACGGAGGTCAAAATAATTGATTTTGAATCAAGTGAATCAAAAATTAGCAACAACAAAAAATACTCGCACAAGAGTGTTGCTTTGAAAATTTTGTCTTTAAAAATAGGAGCTTACTTCAAATGGGATTTGGATATTTTAGAAATAAAACTTCCGCTTCCAATGCAGCTGACATTTTTGCAAGATCTTTTTTACATCACGGGAGATTTTATTATAGAGTTACCCGGCCGACCGGAATTTGACATTGCTACTGTCAGCGATCAATTTTTATTCACACTTGTTTTGTATCACAGGTGGCATATCAGAGCTACTGTTAATAAAGCTTTGAATAACAAACAATCGAAGCCACAGTTTATACATATGTAATTACAATATTTCATTTATAGTAATAATTATGAATAAATTGATATTAAAATAGATATTTATATTTGCAGACCTGGAATTCAAGAACCGACGTATGTAGCGCCGGCTCTGGTTGACGATATCATGAGGAAAATTGAAGCTAACGTCCAACACAGTGTACAAGTATTGAATGCTGTTATTCAATTGACAGAGATAAAACCCAAAATGTTGACGTTTGACACATTTCAAATTTTAACTGAAGACAGCTCGGAGATAAAACAAAATTGGGAAAATATGCAAGACATATCTGTCGAAGAATTCAAGTGTCAAATTCATTACGATTTGGCAACTATTTATTTACTGAGAGAAGAATATGATATCGCTAAATACCATATTACTCAAGCAAGAGATTTGTTTAATAATTTAACGTCACTAAAAACCAAAATGTCGTATTGCCGAGTACAAAAAGACGTTTTGGACGGCTATTGTCGCGCGACCAATGTCGCTATTGTGGGAGTTGAACTTTCTTTGACTCAACAGTTACATAACTCCGTTAAAAATAATTATGCTGTAAGTTTAATTATTCAAGACAATCGATCTTAAAATTTATAATAAAATTATTTTTATATATATATATCGCGTGCTTAAAGATAAAAGGGCTTATAGCTAAGGGTTAATAGAGATTTGTGCTATAAGGGCGTATAAAATTTTTTTTTTTCAATTTCAAGCGTAGAATGTGTCTACTACTCGATTGGCAATAAAAAAAATGTACACCCTTTTACCTTTGCAAAAGTAAAAGGGCGCATAAATTGTTATAAGCCCTTTTACCTTTAGCCACGCGATATATATACAATCAATCGGTCATGAAAATATTTTTGCAAAATTATTTTGACTTTTAGGGAATATTAGATATATTGAAAGCCGACAACATTGCAAGAGAAATCCCAATGATTTACAGGGATAATTTGGAGTTGGATATAGAAGGAGGCGTGGCGAATAATAAAATTGTCGTTCCCAGAGATTTGTTATTGAATGTTCAATGTTTAAATTTAGTGAAAAAAATTCTAGATAATGTTATAGTACAAGGGAATTATATTACTGAATTAAAGCGCTCTAAATCCGTCAGCTTGGATATACTCTTTCCGGTAAGATTTATCGTTATTGTTATTAAATAAATTGAATTTAATACTTGGGGGGGGGGGGTACTTTCTAGGCAATTGACAGCGTTCTAGTGAGTGCTTCTACGACAGATAAGCAACGGATAGCTCGTTATCTCTTATATTTAATAACGATGACTGATACAATTGAGCTGTCTCGACGTATTTTAGCTAATAAGTCCTACAAATCATTATTTGATGGTGAACAACTCGAAGAAATAAGGACACAGGGCGCGCCAGAGGTAACCGAGCTGCCTGCATTATTATTAAATAACGACTGGGGAGTTTCTCTTACAACTTACAACCGTACGTACTGATTTTATTTATTTTAATAGTTTAAAAATAGATCAACAGTTGATGATATTTTTAATTTATTTTAGAAAGTAAAAAGTTCCACATATTTGAATTGGAGAGACAGTTGATTCACTCGTATGATCCTGTTGAAATTCGAGACTTGTTGATAAAATTGGACAGACAAAGCTCGATGAATCCACCTAGCCGAGCGAAAAGCCGCTGGGAGATACCCATCCCGTTACAAAGCGTGGTTAGTAGTCTTCCGCATGGCTTGTATCAAGATTATACATTTATCTTGTTAGCCAAGAGCCGCGAATTGACGAGTGCAAAAAATTTAAAGGATGCGAAAGCTCTTTTGAATGCTATTGAAGATGAGATACAAGTTCATATAGCCACACAAAATCCAAATCTGATAAATCTGTCGTATAAATTGTCCAAGATGATCAGCTGGGAACTTATTTTAGTTGAAATTTTACAGTATTACAATTCGTGGAACGCTAATTTAACTGTAAATTCAACTGTCGAAGACACCAATCTCCTTGAGTTAGTAGACAAATGTAAACAATGTCTAGCGAATGTACGAGAAACAGATCAAGCTATTCCTCGACAAGAAATAATTGAATATTGCGTGGTATTTTTACTTAATATGGCTGAATGGGATTATTTTTGTGGGATGGATAAACGTTGGAATCAGTGCGACTTTGCCGCGGCAATAAGTAGCGTTTGTCAAGAAATTGTTAAACAGAAAGGCACACGAAAGTTTCCGAGAGAAGCATGGGACTTGCTGCTTGTTACTTTCGGACCACCTAAAGATTTACCGCAAAAACGAAGCAGCACCAGTGGAAATAGCGGGTCTTCTACGACTATTTCTATCGGTGGTAGCGGTGGTACTAAAGATATTATGAATAACACTATTACCAGTACGCTTCTAAGACTAAGAGAGCCCACAGCACTTGCGGTTGCCATTTCATTGTTGGCACGAATACACAATGTCTTGCGGGATGAATCAAGTCTTGAATTGTACACGCAATATCTTACTCTTTGGCCAGCCAGTATATCAAAGTAATTTTTTAAACTTTAATTTTATTATATTAATTTATTTTATTAATTCAATTATTATATATTTATTTGAATTGCAGCGCTAATTCTTACAACATAAGGATGATCAGCGAATTTTTACTCCATTTATTGACTCAAGCGTTAAAATGTTATCCAACAAATGTTCATTTCTTACGAGCTATGGGCGACCTTAATTTCAGTAAGATTATTATTATTAAAATCATTATTATAAATTCCTTGATACAGAAAATAATAAAATTTTCATTTTTAGTATTGACGTATTACGAGAGTGCAATGAAGTATTACCTTGAAGCGATTATGGTAGAAAGTAATTTATTCAGTCAAAGAGTCCCAGGACACCTGCAACCGATGTATTGGCGCATGATTAAATGCTGCGCGCATCTCCAGTGCTACACACAGGCGACCGTATTATGTCAATTTTTAGAAGAAATTAATTATTCACTGGCCTTCAAAATGGCATCCAGCGACCAAAAGAGTTGCGCGTCAACCGATGCAATGGACGCTTACTACCACTGTATTTGGGACACTACCATCCTGGAGTTTCTGATCCACCTGCACTCAAAGCGTGGCGAGCATCACAGAAAACAATTGGCCATAAAAGTTATCGGGATGCTCGAATTAAACTCCAATAATAATGACGAAATCCAGAGAGAGGCAGCGAATATTCGCAAAGCCAGATTTTTCCGAGCGCTAGCAAAACAATATGTCTATTAACTAAAATAATTCTATTATTTTACATTAATTATTATTTTATTGTATAATACAAAGTGATTATTTATAAATACTTTACAAGTCTTAGCAGTTTTGTTACTAGAATTATAATTTAATTAACAGTAGGCTAGTTAAAGCTATTGGATTTAAAACGTCCAAGGGTGAATGTATTTAATTAATTTAGCGAGTTATGCGTTGACAAGTAACCAGCACGATGCATATTAGTTTTCAATGCTCCAAATAGAAATGTTTTTTTACTTTCGTAAAAAATTTTTTTTTTTTAGTAAAACAATAACAATTTTTCCAATAAAAAAATGCCTGGGACATTGAAAAACATCCTTACAGAGAATCACCCATATACATCTAGAGTACAGGGTATCTTCAGTGCCCTTCAGTGTCACCCACTATCCGAGCACTCACCTCAATTTTATTAAACTCACCTCTGTAGGTTTTCTACTCTGTAGGTTGTGGCAAGTAATTTTACCTTTGCTTTCTCTTGTTATTTCTTTTTTACCTACTACCATACTCTTGACTTTTATCTCTTTCTCTCTCGCTCTCTCTCGCTCTCTCTCGCTCTGGTCTCTGGTGAAGAGAGACTACACACTCACATCTGATGTAGTATAGTGACAGCGAATGTAAGCCGGATGGGATGGCTGGGATGAAAATCTACTGTAAAATGCATGGCGTCAGCACAAAAAGTATACTAGAGAGGTAAAGGTATAAGAGCTTGGCACAGCACAGGTACACGACCCCCCTACCCGCTTTAGGTACCCCTTCTTACCAGTGTACCCACTGCTCTCAAGTTGTATTACGCTTAAGAGAGTATACTTAGTTATGTTATACTTAGTCGTCTTCGTTTCCTGTCAGAAATGTGCTGATTAATAAAAAAAATATACCTTTGATTAGTCATTAGTTTATATTTATTATTCAAAAAGTTTGCATAGTACTTGTGTTATCGCGCCCGCGCGATTTTAATACATTCACGCGTTCTAGATCAGTTTACCGAGTACTGCCTGTGTAAATTCTTTTCTCTCTATTCTTCGTTAGCTGGTTACTGGTTGTTACTTATACTGTGGATTTTTTTAAGCCTGGTGATCAAGATCGAACGCAGTATACCTGTACCTTTAATTTCAATTCATGGTATTTAACTAATCTCAGCCATATTGGAGCGTGATTTAATTGCGGCACAGTTTTTTAAATTTTTTATAGATTAATATTTACTAGAGTATCTTAAATTTTGAGTTTTGTGATTGTAATACCAACAAGTGAGTACTGTAAATTGTAATAGTTGGTGATGAAAATTAAGTTAGCCGACATCTAAAAATTTTTAGAATTTTTTTTTATCGAAAAAAATCATTACAGAAAAATAAAAAAAAAAATTTCATTTGTAAAAAATTTGAAAAACTATAAGTGTAATTTTTTAAAAACATTTTTTAGTTCTGATTTAATGAATGAAAAATAAACAATAAATTAAAATGATACTAAAGTTAGCCGACGTTTTTAATTTTTTTTTTAATAATTAAATTGGATCAAAAAAATATTTTTAAAAAATTGCACTAACAGTTTTTCAAATTTTTAACAAGTGACAATTTTTTTTTTTCTTTTTTTTTGTAGTCATTTTTTCAATAAAAAAAATTGTTTTTAATTTTTAAATGTCGACTAACTTAATTTTCATAAAATTAAAAACGTCGGTTAACTTTAATGACATGAAAATTAAGTTAGCCGACACTTAAAAATTTTTAATTATTTTTATTAATTAAAAATTAGAACTAAAAAACTATTTTTAAAATTTTCTACATGTGAAAATTTTTGTTTTAATTTTTTAATAAAATAAACTATGAAAATTTTTAAATGTCGGCTAATTTGATTTTCATTTAATAACATTAGTTGCGTTGTTAATAAGATAAAAAATGACTTTTAGGAATAAATTGTAGAGGAAAAAGACTAAAAGTGGACAGCGAATGAATTTTAACAGAAATGGGACGAGTGATACTTTACACTTGATCTAAGGCCACCATGTCCAACAAAACAAAATCTCAGACGACGCAGCATCAAGAGAAGCAAATACAACAACCACAGCCGCAGCAGCAACAACACCAGCAACAGCAAGCGCAACAGCATCAACTTCAGCAACAGCAGCAGCAGCAGCAGCTGCAACAGCATCATCTTCTGAAACAACAATCTATTGGGCAGCTTCCGCCTCAGTATCAGCCGCCGCCTCAGCCCACTATTGGTATCCTAAAGAATTCGACAGGTATCGGCAACAACCCAAATGCCCTTTTGAACAGCTACCCCCAGTCACAGCAACCCCAGCGGGTGACCAACATCAAAGATGCCCAGGCAAAGTATCTGACTAAATTAGATAGTCTCGGCAACCAGCCAATGGTTCTCGGATCAGCCGGTAAAGCTCCAGCTCACTCTTATTATCCCTCGAAAATTTCCCCCGGACAATTTTTGCCGTCAAGCAGTAGCAGCAGCAGCAGCTATCCCGGTGGTAATATTATTATTCCAAATACTGGCAAACAGAGAATAAGCGACGAAGAATTTATGCGACTCAGTCCTGTGGAAATGCTCAAGTTTGTCAGAAAAACTGAGAGTGATCTTGCTAGAATTGTTACTGAGCAAAATCGACAGATACAAAATTTGGTAATTATATTTTTTTTATATCAGTAGAATAGTTTTTAGATTTGACAATTTTTATGATTATTTAATTAATCAAAAATTTTGAAATTTTCATATTCAGTTTGAGAAATTTAAAAAATTTTTTGAACATTTTTTAAAATACTTGGAAAATTTAATTAATTTATTTAAAAAAAATTTTTTTTAATTTACAGAAGAAATAAAATATTAATAAAGAAGAAATGAAGAAAAATTAATACTGAAACAATTGTTTTTAAAAATGACACTGAAATTAGCAGACGTTTAAAAATTTTTGATTTTTTTTTATTAATTAAATTACACCTAAAAAAATATTTCTAAAAAATTGCACTTATAATTTTTCAAGTTTTTTACATGTGAAATTTTTTTTATAATTGTTTAATTGAAATTTTTTCCATTTTTAAAACACTTTAAAAAAAAAAAAAAAAAAACAATTGAGTTTTTTTTTAAGTAATGGAAGTTAACTAACATTAGAAATTTTTTCAGAATTTTATAACAATTAAATTATTATAAAAGAAATTTAATAAAAAAATTCCACATGTGAAAATTAAAAAAAATAATTATTAGTAGAAATTTTCTAAGTAATTTTTTTTTTTGTTATTGATTTGTTGTAAAAATTAAAAAAATTAACAGCTAACTTCAGTATCATTTTTTAAATATTTTTTAAAAGAAATATATATATACTTTTCACAATACTTATAAGTGTACTAAGCCCCTCCAAAATTTATTTTATTATAAAATATTAATTGAATATTTTTTAAAATTTAGCTCGGTGAATTGCGGTCATTAAAAGAAGCTAATCAACGATTAAGCGATGACAATCAGGAATTAAGAGATTTGTGTTGCTTTTTGGACGACGATCGTCAAAAAGGGCGAAAACTAGCCCGGGAATGGCAGCGGTTTGGCAGATACACTGCTAGTGTAATGAAACAAGAAGTTTCGGCCTATCAAAATAAATTACGGCAGTTAGATAATAAACAGCAGGTACTGATATATACATTAGTAATTGATTTATTATATGAGAATTAATTTAGCAGATATTTAATCAATTTTAGATTTTTTTTAACTTATAAATTATAGCAAAAAAAGAAGAGAAATAAAAATTGACATGTAGAAATTTCAAAAAATTATATAAATGCAAATTATTTAAAATAATTTTTCAAAAAAGATTTATTTGTTAAATAATATTAAAGAATTATCAATTGTAAATGCTATTTTTATTGCAGGAACTGATAAAAGACAATCTGGAATTAAAAGAGCTTTGTTTGTACCTGGACGAAGAGCGAGGAAGTGGCGGTGCCCAGAGAGATGACGGCGATGGATCTAGCTCGAGTACAAATGCTGAAGAAACAACCGCGGTACCTCCACCACCACCACCCGCTCCGCCGCGTCAAGTTCGGCATACTTCTTTTTTTAACGGTAAATATTTTAAAGATTATTATTATTATTATTATTATTATTATTATGGTTTATTAGTTGTCAGTAAGGACATAGTTTATTTAATAATGGATTTTTTTTGCCACAATGACAGCTTATAATAATTTTAACAATTATTATAATAACTATTAATAATTAAATAGATGAAACGATGCAATACGTGCGGAGTCTTGAGCAAAGAGTGAAACAGCTTGAGGAAGACAAAAGCATGTTGCAGGCAAGAGCCCAAACGTGGGAGGCCGAGAGTCGGGATGCGCGTTGGGAGACCGTAAACGACAGTGACAATCCTCATAATCTTCATGGTGGAAGTGGACGTCCCGAGGCTGTTGTTCAAGCACTTCAGGTACTTGAAGTAAGAGAACAATTAGAAAGGGATGCTGGCCATAATCCTACTGAAAAAGCACTCGTACGAGAGATGTGTAATGTGAGTATTATTTCTTTTATTAGTTTAATTCTCATAAATATTACATTTACCGTGGCAATAAAAATAATATGATACTCAAATTAACAGACATCTTTCAATTTTTTGGATTTTTATGAATAGAAAAAATTTGATAAATATTTACAAGTGGGGTCAACCATTTTAATTTTCATTTTTTTGAACGAAATATCTATTTGATTTTATTGATATATTTTTTTTTTTTTTGAAAAATGCATTAAAAAAATGAACAATTAAAAAAAAAATTTTTTAAATCTTAGTTTTTTTTTTTTTTTTTATAATTGATTTGTAATAAAAATAAAAAAAATTGTTAGATGTCATCATAAAATAATGATACTGAAGTACCAATTATTGAATAAAAAATAAATCATTACAGGTCGTATGGCGAAAACTGGAAGAAAGTCCACATATGAGACGTTAATTAGTTGTACTCGTTGTTATATCTCTTAGCACTTAGCACTTGTTATCAAATAATTATAAATTATGATATTTATATAAATATATATAACTCAATTATATACGGTTCAATGAAGAAATATTAGGTGTCTTACTAGTGTGCTCATAAATTAGTATTATTGATTAAAAGTATAAAATTAAAATTTATATTTAGAAAAAAATTATTACTAGTTGGAATTATTGTTGGGGATAAAAATTAATTTGTTAATTAAAATCAAAACTTTCGTTTAACATTATGGAATAATTTATATATATATTTCTATAATGATTTGCATCTCTAATACACTGGAATGAATTACTCTTTAATTCGCTTACATTGTCATCACATATTTATTATCTTTATTTTAAAATTAAATTGGAACTGAATTATCACTGTCTGATGCGTGCACATTAAATTTTTAATAAAATAGTACAAATAAATACAAATTATATCTTTTAAGCATTAACGTTAAGAAAATCAAGAATAAATAAATAAGCTAAATGTTATCTAGTATTGTATGCGTATATTTGGTCAATACGTTATTTTCAATTATAATAATACTCAACTACAACCTTTTTATTTTAATTATCTGTTGTTCTTTTTTATCTTGCCTATTTTTTTTATTTTTCTCTTTTTTAATTTATATATTTAATAAAATGTAATTAGATTATTGATAAAATTCTGTTATTATTGACTTGTGTTAATTTTTATCATTAACTATAAACAATGATATTTTTTATTTCTAAGTTTAGTATTAATATCATCGTTATCAAATGTATGGTGTATTAATTACATTCAACAATGTTTTATCAATTTATTAGTCTGAAAAATTGTCTCAAATAACTGTGTAGATAAAAAAAAATTATGTAATAAAATTACAAGAATTAGTTGTATTTCGTGTAATGTTACACACGCAGTGTATTTATTTTTTATCAATTATTTATTATACATCAATTCATGTCAATGTCAAATTGGTAATTTATACCAATGAAAATTCAATTCAAAGCGAATAATTAGTCTGTTCGCAAAATTTATACAATATTAGCAAATAGTTGAAATTAAAAATAAAATTTGTTGTTTATGGCTTAGAAAAAAAAAAATAGTTTTTTGATTCATTGTATTCCGAATAAATTTTTTGGACAATTATTAAAGTGATTTTCAATTATACGCGTGCGTGTTCAGACAATTAATTGACAACCACCCTGGTCAGGGCGAGCACTGACATTCACGTCAGAGCCAACAACAAATAAATTATGTGCACATATTTATTTTTAAAACTCATCTCCAGTAAATTTTTCATTTATTTTGGCTTTCTTATTTATTTAATCTCCATTCCTCTATGCAACTATTTATCTCTTCAATTTTTGTTTTCACCATTGGTGAATTATTGATATTCGTTGTTTTATATATTTTTGTATTCTGCCTTGATATCAGCTGAACATGCAGCGGCAATGACGATAGCTGCCTAAGAGCAGCAAAAAGTCTTATAAATCTTTCTTTTTTTTTTTTTTTTTTTTTTCAGCGTACAACAACAAAGCGCTGAATTTAAAATAACGAGATTCATATCTCGATAAAAGTTAATAAAAATTCTACGTTGTCACGTAGAAATATTGTAATTATTTCAACGTATATCGCAAATGCGAATAAATTGTTCGCCAGCGAGCTCTAGATTGTGATTATCACCATCGTCACCCTCATCATCATCATCATCTTCATTATCAATAAAATCAGTATCCTCAGACATTTTAAGGATTTTAGGTTTAATAAAATCGACTTCAGTATCGTATCCTTGTATATAATCAGACATAATAAAATTATTGTCATCAAGTGTTGATGAATTATTTTGTTGGGATGAAGAACGATTTCTTGGACGGGGAATTTTATCAGCTGGATTTAATAATGCTGCGTGTTTCTTACGTTGATGCTGTAGTAATTTTGCCTGTAAAAATAATAAAATATTTAGTTTAATAAATAAATTAAAATATTTTATTTAATTAAATACTTACTTTACTGGCATACTGTTTATGACACCACTGACAACTTTGCGGAACTGTCGAAACACTTCCAACAGCTTGACTGAATGTAGAGTTGTGCAAACCCGAATCTGCTCCAGGATGATTTTTCATAATGTGAGCCTTTCTCTTACTACTACTTTTGTAAACTTTATCACAGTACTGACAATAATAATCACGAGTTTGTCGCAAAATGGGTAAATTTAACTCGGGAATAGAATCCGGTGAAACATCAGGATGCCGTTTAGCCAAATGATTAACAAGCATACCTCGTCGTTTGAAACCCACTAGGCATTGATGGCACTTGTAAATAAATCGATTGTAATCCGTCGGATTTACTTTTGGTATAAATTTTTTCGCCTGACTATTATTATTATCATTAATATTATTATTATCAATATTACTATTATTATTATTATTATTATTATTATTATTTTTATTAATATTATTATTATTATTATTATTATTATTATTATTATTATTATTATTATTATTATTATTATTATTATTATTATTATTATTATTATTACTCTGTGTTGTCAATTGATCCCGTTTTATTTTCAGTGCATTGTGCATTCTTGTCATATGTTCCTTCAATTTGTCCTTGCGTTTAAATTGTTTTCCACAATTAGCACAGTGAAATTCCCTGTGATCCGAGTGACGCAATAAGTGCATACGTAATTTATCTATTGTTGGAAATGGTTTTGAACAAACCTGACACTTGTGTTTCCGCTCGCAATGGTGTGCTCTGATATGTTTTCTTATTACCGAGTACTTGGTGAATGTGCGTGGACAGTGAGGACAACTAAATATACCGTCTTCGCCTCTGTGTGTCTCAATGTGCTCCTTCAACATCAGAACTTGGTTAAATAATTTACGGCACATCGGACACTCAAACAACTGTTTGTCCTGTCGGTGAGTTTTCAAATGACATGAAAGCGCCGAATTATTCATAAATCTTTTGCAACAGATATTGCACGGCAGCGGCTTCTGATCTTCTGCGCCGTGGACTAAATAATGCTGTTGAAGACGAACTCGTGTTGCAAAACGTTTATAACACTTTGTACATTTATATATCGGTGGAGTAACCTGATTATTATTATTATTATTGTTGTTCTTATTTACTTTAGACGTATTGGATACTTTTGGTAACTTTACACGGCCATGTTTTGAAGAAACGTGATTTATTAAATCGTGCCAAGCGTTAAATGTAACTTGACATTGCGGACATGCCGAGGATAATGACGATGTTGATGATCCGTCATCTTTATTTGGATCCTCCTTGTGTATTAATTTATGAATATTTAACAGAGACAATTTTTTAAAAGTCAAATTACAAGATTTACATTTATATTCACTGGAACTCTCGCAAGTATTTTCTTTCTCTCGCGTTTCGTCATTGTGAAATATTTTCATGTGTCGACTTCGGTTGTAAGGATGAAGAAAATTTTCACCACATGTTAAACATTCATACTTTTGCGGAGTTTTAGAACTAAGATGCATGTGCATATGACGCTTTAAACTGTAGCTTCGAGGAAATACTTTTGTGCACTGTGGACAAGAATACAGTACTGTTTGACCATCAACAACTTTTAATAATTTTTTGTTGTTTGTCGGTGAATTTGATTTATTTTGCTCAGAATCTGGTTTGTTATCCGCTCCATTTTCATTGTATTGAATGTCTAAAGACTCAAATTTTTCAGTGGGTTTAAAAGGTTCTTCACAGGCATTTGAAAACTGCCACTCATTAATATTATTATCATCATCATAAGGTATTTCTTTATCTTTCAACGACGAATCAGATTCAAGTATAGTTAAACCACGACGCGAAGCATACTGTGAACTTGGACCCGCTTTCAATTCCTCTTTTGATAAAATATTACGAGTAGTGAGAAAGAAAATTCCGTCAGCTTGCTGACAAATAACTAAATTTTGTTCATTATAAGTTAAAGCCGGTCTAACAAATCGCATCCAATTAGAAGTATTTTCGTCTGATACGTCAACTTTTAGTAAATCTCCTTCATTTGTCTCATAAAGCAAAGGTAATTGATCATTTTTAAAAGACTCTCCGTTGTAAGGATACAGGACTCCTTCTATAGGCCCAAACTGAGTACGTTGCCGAATATTCCTTTTAGCAAATACTCCGTAATTGCAATAGCCGATGGGTTCACCAATAACTGGAGTTGATGGCAATTTATTTATTGCAAGATAAGACCCAGGTAAAGTCGCTACCGCTCTTGATGGTACAGGTTGATCAGAAATTGTACGAACATTTCGACAAGTACATTCACCAGATTTTAGGCAACCCGGGGAGATACACTCTTCATAGTCTAAAAAATAATAATTAAATCCAACTAATTATCATTAATAAAAATTTTTATTAAATAAAAACTTACCTGATGTTGTTTTATTACGAATTTGTTTTTTATTTTTCCTCAGTATTATTTTACCAGAAGCTGGAACACTCGGAATTATTTTTGCAGACTCGATATTATTCTTTAAAATTTTCCCTATAATTTGTTCCTTTGAGATTATTGGATCGTCATTATTAAATTCCAGCAATTTTGTTTGATGTTCGCCTATCATATGATCACCAATAATTATCTGCTCCTCTTTTATTCCTCCACTTTGACTAACCAATGAATTAACAACATTTAATTGATCCTCGTCGTGCATCACCAAAAAGTCTCTCGTCAAAGTGAACTCAGTCTCAGGAATTTCCGCAAGCATCAATGGACCGGCTGCAGCAGTGTCGGCAGATCTTGAGGACGAAGACGATGACGTAGACTCTAATTCAACATTAGTCCCTTGCATTAAAATCAACTCTCCATTAACACTAGTTACCAGAGTTTCTTCATGAACATCAGTGTTGACAAAATCAATGGTTGTATTGTCAGCGGATTGTACTACATTTTGAATAGTATTATTGTGACTAGAAATATAGTTATTTATATTGGTCCTAGCATGACCATCGCTTGGTATAATAAGTGGGGAAGGTGGATCAGGAAGAACAACTACGGAGTTTGGAAATGATAGAGATGGAAGCTGCGGTACTGGCGTAGGTGAGTATCTTGCAGTTGAACTCATATTTGGGTCCAGCGGGCTCACTTGACTGTGCTCGAAATCCGAGAGCGGTGACGGAGCTCTCGGTGAATAAAAAGACACCTGCTCATATGGTGAAAACACTTTTGAATAGTCTCGCGACTGATTATCGTCCACATATTCGACCTGAAACATATGCTTAGTTAAAATTTTTTGCTATTAAATAATACTGAAGTCAGCTGATAAATGTCAATTTTTTTTTTATTTTTATAAAAAATCAATTAATTCTTCTAAATACTTTTACTTAATAATTTTTCTTATTAAATTTTTTTCATGACAGTTTCATTGCTATAATATTCTAAAAAAATTTCTAATGACTGTTAACTTCAGTGTCATGATAAATAAATAATTTGTGACAATGATAAATGATAACTTACTGTGAGAAACAGCAAACGATTGTTATTTTTAACTGTACTACCAACCCCATGCCAATTGTCATCAACAACAGTGTCCAGTAAGGATTTATCAACGTCTGCTATTGTTGATGTAATGGTAGTTGGGTTTACAGGGGCCCCCGCTCTTTGAGGGCCCCTTGAATCCATGGTTTTAATCTCTAACAAATGATAACCTTAAATTTCATGTAGCCTTGTGGGTTTCACTGTTTTTTTTACAGCCACTGAAAATAATAAAAAAAAAAAAATAATAAAAAAAAAAAAAAAAACATTTTTATAAAATTTGTTTATCAACAAAATTGAAGTAATAATAAATTTTAGGGTTAAAAATTATTCAACACAAATCTAGGGCAAATGTAATAAACTCTGTAACAGTAAAAAAAAAAAAAAAAAAAAAAAAAAAAAAAAACTACCTTATTAAAATAAATATTAAGACTTATAGAACTATAAATTGAAATATAAATGGAGTGATACCTTCAATTTAAAAGAAAAACTCGTGGCCATTTGATTTTACAGATCACTAGGTTACACGCTGCAATTGAGTAGGATGTAAGAATAATGAACATGAAAATTTTGACAGGAATATATCAACACTCTTAACTTTCTCGTAGACGTTTTGTTAGATTTTTTTCACTAGTCTCGCTTATGCGCGCTGAAGATGACGTTCTCGGGGAGACAATACACAAATATAATATATAAACAGACAAAAATAGACTTTGACAGTTACTAAAAAGCAAAAAGTAAGAGAAGGAAAGAGGTATCGCGTAAAGTTAATGCGTAGTTTAAATACTAGAGGGGGCGCTTTGTATAAATCTCTGGTCACGTGACAAGTGACAGCGGGAAATTTACACAATAAATTTATAAAAATAAAGTTAGCCATCTAAAAATTTTTTTTAATTAAAGAATTATTAAAAAAAAAGTTTTTTCATTTATTAAAAACTTCAAAAACTATAAGTGTAATTTTTTAAAAATATTTTTTAGTTATAATTTAATAAATTAAGCAAAATAAAAAAAATCAAAAATGTCGGCTAATTTTATTATTATAATAAATTTTATTAGTAACTCGCGAAAAGTATATTTTTGTAAATAAGTACACAATAATAAAAATTTAAATACTTACTATTAATAATTAAAAACATAAATTTTATTTTAGAATAAAAATAAAAGTATGTAATTTCTTTTGTGTTTGTTTGTTTACATTATAATTAGTCATCATGTAACCAAGGTTACAAATGGATTTAATAAGTATTTATTGGTATAGTCTTTCAATTATTGAATCGACAAATTTTATAATATATTGTTGAAATATTTTAAATAAATTTTGAGAGTTAACAAGTAGGAGGTAAGTTTAAATTTAAGAAGAGATAAATGGAACGAATAATTTATTAAATTAATTTCCTAGATAATTAATGGATGCAGCGAGTATTTTATGCCGGGATCGAAAGCAAAAAATGTAAGTATTTTTTTAAAGATTTATTTTTAAGATATTATTAATTGCGATTGTTTTTAAAGAAAATGGATATTTGGTCCAGAAGAAGAAACTGTAGATTTACCTCCGTTTGAAACTATGACTCAAAAAATAAATTTTCAAATACGAACAAGCAGACATCTGGAAAATGACGAGTACGCAAATGAATTTAATGTACAAAAGATTGAAATTATTAAGCCAAAAGTTGAAGAACACTCGGGAGATATTTCGGTGACGATTAAGGATAAGCCATCGTCGGCTAGATTGAAAGAAGAGAACCGTGAAATTTTGAAAAATGTATTCGAAGAACTTTTAAATCATGCTAGAGAGTCTAAGCGTTTGAAATTGTTGCAATCAACGCTAGAGAGAATTTATTCAGTAAGTCAAATGAAGCGATACTTTGACAGGTGGAGAATGTTGGTAGATGAAATGAAATTTTTAAATAAAAGTCAGAAGAAAGAGTACGAAATTGAGGATGTAACAAAAATAGAATTGTTTATAAGTGCAATTAGAGATAAGCAGAAAAATGTTTTGAGATGTACTAAGAAGAAGAATATGTCAGTTGATACTAAAGATTTGGTTAATACTAAAGCAAAAACAAATTTAAATGTGTCTGCAACGTTTGCGAATCGCCTGAAGATGCAAAAGAAAGTTATTGATGAGCAGAGATCTAAGTTGGCTGAACAAAATCGACTTATCCAGGACATGAAGTTACAGCAAATTCAAGTTGAATCAAAATTAAGCGAACTGGAAACTCTAAAAACCGCTAAAGGAGCTTTTGCTCATAGCAAGAAAAGATCTCAAAAGATTTTGCGACAATTAATGTTGCGAGAAGGCATTGATTCTCATGAAGTTGAAGAAGTATTGAGTGACGGTGTACCAAAGCCGAATCCACCGATTTTTTTGGCGAGAATGGAAGCTAGAGCTTTAGCCCGACGAGAAAGAGTTGCCAGACGGGAGTTGGAGCGTAAACAAAAGTTGGAAGAACAAAAATTAAGGGAAGAAATGGCGAAAATGAGCGAAAGAGAGGCAGCAAGAAAAAAAGTTGAGTTAGAAGCTCAAGAAAAAGCTCGACAAATTCGTCGTCGTCATGAAGAAGAACGAGAACGTGCTTTGAATATTGAAAAACTTAAAAAAGCGATGCAGGAAGCTGATGACTTTTATCGGAAGTATTTGCTTCGCCGATATATTCTTTGTCCGCTGATTGCTTTTGTACAATCAGTACACGATGATATGAATAAAGCTGAGAGACACTATGATTTATCTATTCTCCGGAAAACGTTTGTCAAATGGAAGTCTGAAACTGAACAAAAAATACAAATTAAAATGGAACTCAGTATTGATATTTATAATAGAAATCTCACCTGGAGGGTTTTTGAAAGTTGGCTGCAATTAACGAGAAACAATAGAAAAATATATAAGACTGCTGTTGATCATTGCAACAATTGGCTGAAAAAAAGTTATTACGACAAATGGTTAGCTTATACACTTTCGATGAAAATAATTAATAATAATAATCAAGAAGTAGCTTTTAATTTTTATAACGAAAAACTAAAATCGACTTACTTTAAATTATGGAAAAAATATTTACTAATTTTGGATAAAGTCGAAGAGACTGACAAACGAAAGGATCAACTTAGACAGTTAGTCCAGTCAGTAATTCCTGATTTTGCTCCTCAACATCGGGGCGTTATTATTGATTAATCATTAATTATCTTCAAATGTGTATTCATTTATTTTTTTTTAATTTAATAAACTTTGAAGTTAAATTTTTTTCGATTTATTTTAATTTATGCTTAACATATTTTAAGTGCGACGTACAATTGAATTTATTATTATATAATCTAGTGAAACTTTTAAGTATCAATAAATAACTTGGCACTATGTACACATTATTGTTACATATTTCATTCATACAAAAATATAATTTTAACTTTTTTTTCGAATAAAATATAAATGTTATCATCAGCGACTTGTTAATTTTGTCTTTTACCTCAATAATCACTAAAAATTTATTATAAATGCTATTATTTAAATTGTTACATTAACTATAAAAATTCACAGTAAAAGTAAAATACTTTAATCATAATAAAATATAAAAATACTTAAATTAATATTGACGGCAGAAGTAATTAACAACCGGATTTTTAATCCTATTAATTAACAGACTAGTTGTGCAATACTTGTAAGTAATCTATAATTTGTTGAGTGGCTATCAGCTGAGGTGAGACGTCTTCGTTCGTTTGCTGTTGTGCCCAAATATATCAGCCATAAATGGTATATTAAATAACTGAAAACTATTAATCCGACAATCAGACTGTAGACAGCAGACACAAAACAAAGTGCGAGGCTAAAAATTCATAAAAAGACATTAAATATCAATGAAAATTAAGTTAGCCGACATCTAAAAATTTTTAGAATTTTTTTATTGAAAAAATTATTATAAAAAAAATTTTCATTCAGAAAAATTTTTTAGATAGTACCTAGTATAATCCAGATTACAATGAGTATAATCCCGATATCACGCAGTATAATCTGGATTTTTCTAGCTATTATCTAAAAAAAAAAATTTTTTTTCATCACATATATCACTGAGTATAATCTGGGATGATATCCAGTGTTATCTTGTTCTTTCCGTGTAATTAAATTAATGAAAAAGAATCAAAAAATTAAAAAACATCGGTTAACTTTAGTATTATTAAATATTAATGAAAAATTAGCTTCAATAAATAAAGTAATAAATTTTAACCAGCAATATAATCATAAATCATGAGCTTACTCTAGTTGATGATAGACATCGCTGCAATCATCGGGCAGCAAAAGAGTTCCAATGAGAATAAAAGGATGACACACACTTGTCATCGTGAGATTAGATCCATATATAAAGGCCAATGTTGAACAAAATAAACATCCAAGGTACCATTTTAAATTATTGGCTCCGATGCAACAATTTAGCCTTAACAAAAAAAAATAAATTCCATAAGTGGTTTGTTTTTTTTACCTTTATTAAATTAATAATTAAAAAAAGATCTCTACCATTTGCAATGATATTCTCTGCCTAGCACACAAGTTTGGCAGAGCCGACAATGATAAGCACGTGGTGGTGCTTTTTTGCGACACGTTACGCAAAATTCATCACCCTCAGTACCATTGATACCTTTTTCTAACTCCAATTCTTGAGCCACCGCTAATACCGCTCCGTCCTGAGCCAAACAATCGGCTTTTATCTTGGTTTTGTGTCCACAAAAAAAGCCTCCAATAACTCCGGCTACAAAAACTAAATTCTCCTCTGGTAAAATTTCTAATAGAGGCACAACACACGTTTCAAAAACTAGCAACATCATTACGACACTGGTGATCGTCCACATGAAAAAAAATTTCGACCTGGGTAAAAATCTCAGAAAGTTGTGATCCAAGTGATAAATAATAACTGGCGTTGTTATAAATGTTATCACTGTAAAATAAACAGTTTGAGCAGCAACAATGGTTATTGCCGGAACGGCAAATATTGGTATCATTGCATCAATTGACATTTGTTTAGCACCACTTCGCCAGCCACATGAATTTCGTAATTTATTCCAAATACTCATTTTTATGTTATTTTTACTCATCTGTTTTTATAATTATTCACAATTATTATTTTTTAATCCTTACATTTGTTGTATAGTCATTTAAAATTCAAGTAATTGTTGTTGCTGATATATATTGACAGAATAACTAACCTCAATCTCTCACTTGTGTCCTGCAAAATATAAAATAAAATTTATAAATGTATAATTTAAATTTAAATAAATAAGAAAAATAATTATTCATTATACATTACAATTATCCGATGGTTTTGTTTTTTTTTTTTTTTTTTTTTTTAAGTACTTGTGTTACTGTTTTAATTTAACAAATTTTTGTCTAGTCTAGCACTTATAAATTCTATTGATTATGGTAGAGTCTCTAGAACTACAACTTTGATTGAAAGTCTGAAATTTCTGGAATGGAAGTTAGAGAACACACGTGAGCAGAAAAGCCCTTCTACCAATTCGTTCTGAAAAATAATGGGGAGTTGAAATTAGAGAATAAAAAAAGTGGAGAGACTTGGATATCATAAAAAAGTTACTTTTTTTTTTAAACTATATATTGCTTTCTCAAAATTCACAATCACTCCTCATCTATAATTTTCAGTTAATTAATGATTAATCCTTGAAAATTTACTAACGAAAAACAATAAATTCGACATGAAAAGAACTGAAGTTTTTTCTCATTTAAAATCTCGACGTGCTCTATCAATTACGTGAAAAAATTATTCAATTTTTGCAATAGTTTCAATTTATTCAAAGAAAAAAAATCATAAAAAGTTTCTGCTAATTGCAGTTTCATTATAATTGATTTAAAAATTTTTTGCTACAATAATTGAGTTAAAAGAATTGTAGTATCTGAAAATTAATGAATATTAATTAAAGTACAGATGAAAAATAATAGACTAAAAAAAAGTATTAAGTTAAGATATTGATTATTAAAATTGAAAAAATGAGAAACTTTTAAAGAAGATATAATAATTAATATCTTAGAAAAAAATATTTTTACTAAATGTCTTTAAACTTTTATTTTCAAATTTTTTGAATATCTCAACATTATATCATTTTCTAAACTTCTTGTCGCTTTTCAAGCTATTCACTTAACTCGATTGATATTTTTCACAATACTAATAATTAATTTAATGACACAAGTATAAGCAGACGTCAAAAAATTTTTTGATTTTTGTTATTAATTAAATTACAACTAAAAAGATATTTCTAAAAAATTGCACTTATAGTTTTTCAAGTTTTTTACCTGCGAAATTTTTTTTTATTGTTTAAATGAAATTTTTTCAATAAAAAATTTTTAAAAATTTTGAAATGTCGGCTAACTTTATTTTCATATTAATTTATTAATTAGTACTTATGATTGAACTAAAAAAACTCTTTAATTATTGTATAATTTTAAGGAGATCCAAGTGAAGTTGTTATCAATGCAACAATTAAAAAAGAAATAAAAATGTAAAACTTGATAAACAATTTCAAATCGTTTTATAAACGTGTGTGTATTACTGTACTGGGCACAAGTGTATCAATAACTGGTAAAATCATTGTAGGGATTTAATTGTGATTATATGTGCAATAAAAACGATATCTACTTTGCTCGCACTTGTCATTGTCATTATTATTATTCTCAGAAGAAAAAATATATAGTATGTAAGTTGTGTACGCTGAACAGATTATTGTCGAGTACTTTTTTCTTTTGTTTCAAAGTGAAAATTTTTATTAGTATGTATGTCATTTACAATGTATGTTATAAAATAAATAAATACAAAAGTGATGATTTTTGTAAATAGAGATAATGTGAAATGTCAATTGATACAATCTATTGAAAAACATAACCACATTTAATATTGTTTATATCAATAAAAATAGTCGTTGATACTGTTAATAATATTTATTAATTCAATTATCAACCTTGATTTCATTAAAACGTCAATTGTCTCTCTGATAATTATTGTCATGTAAATTGTCGTATGATTTAAATTTTTTTACATTGATATTTTGCATATAAATATGAGCCTATGATTATAGTCTTCTCAGCATTTGAGAGGCTTCTTAAATAAATAAATAATAATACGTGGTGTGTATTGATTAATTTACTCACTAATTTACGAGTTTGTAGCTGCGGTATAATATAAGGCTTACATTGGAAGGAAAAAATAATACGATACGAAGCTGTTATTATAATTATTATATAACTTGAAAATAAATAAGGATAAAGTACAAATCAAGTTTGGGAAGAGAGACAAGGAAGAATCAAAGAGTACATGCATGCGCAAAGTACGGGGTGTTTCATTACTATAACTCGCGGTTTTATCTTTCACACAATCCCACAACGCAATCCGCGATCGTTGCACGAGTACACGCTGCTACTACTGGCAAATATTTCTGCTAGCTAATAGTGTCAAATATTTTTTGGAGCATCATTTTTTTATTTTTACATTGAAAAATTATACGTTTGTTAATATTTTTATTTTTTAATTAATCATAATGATCAATCGCTGAGTTGAAATTTTTTTTCATCATTAAATGTCTAAGAAGGTCTTACACACTTGAGAATTGTAGAAATGACTTCACCAGGTTCTAATGATAAGCTACAAATACTCTGGGATAATTTCATTCATGCTGAGCCGCTCAGTTATCAGGTATTTTTAAGTAAACAATAACAATTGTTATTTTTATTTTTAAATTTATCATTAAAATTCTTTAAATTAAAAAATTTATTTGTATTTCAGAAATCTTTGTGGTTGGATACATTTCTTGCTGAATTTTTAGCACAAGTTCACGATGGAGTAGATATTTCTACTATTACTTCTTCTTGGTGGTGAGTTTTTATATTTTAAATTTCAAAAACTCACCGTAGCTTTTTAGATAGCACAGTAAATCTTTCATTAAAATAAATTACTGATAATATTTTTAAAAAATAGTTTGGAAAATCCAAAATTGCACGCCTTATAATCTCATTTTTCACAATAAAATTGATTAAGATTAATATAAAAGATAATAAAAAACAGAAAACTCTGCTATGGTTTAGTGGCGCTATAACTGTAAGGTGGAAAAAAAAAAAAATACTATAATAAAATGTATAGATAGATATACAAAAAAATCCACATATATTAGTTTTTTTATAAATAATAATTTTAATTTTTTATAATAATAATTTATTAATTGAGAAAATCCGTCGTGTGTAACTTTAGATAATAAAAAAAAAAAAATTATTAAAGAAAAGATTATGTTTATTGTTATTAATTACCATGTTAAACAAAAAAATTATTGAAATATATTTTATGTGCCTGACAAATTATTTGCCTTGATATAATTGTACTCATATTAACCTGTAAGTGCGATATAAATAACAAAAAATCAATTTCAGTTTCGAGAAAAGTGCTTTTTTTTTTGAAATGTCGAGAGTAGAGCACAGCCTCAACGCTTCGCTTATGAGGCGTGCAAAATAACAGAATGACGAATTTAAATGAAAAGCTACAGAGACAAGTATTGTTTGAATAAAGTATTTATGTAGGTATATATGTAGTTGCAAAACTCATAAAATATACATTAGTAGATAATGAATGTGTTTATTTAGCATTTGCGCCCGCGAATAGGGTGTGATAAGAATACAGACATGCCTCGGTGTAATTTTCCGTAGTACTGATATAGGACTCAAAGTTAAATAAACTATTAATATTGTTATTGATGGAAATATAAATACTTTTTATTTTGATTACAATGAATGCTTTTTATTATTGTTATTTTAATTTGATAACTATGCTAAAATAATAGCCGTCGTTATTATTTTTTTTTATTTTTTTTTATTTTTTTTTTTTTTTTTTTTTTTTTTAGTTCATTTGGTGGTAACGGTGACGACGGCGGAGTTTCCACACTGATAGCCTGTGAATTGCTTTCCGATATAAATGAATTGTGTATGACAACTAAAAATGAGGGTGGAGATGAACTCGTTGAGCTCCGCAAATACTTGATTGAGGGACGCGGATGGCGGTGTTTGGCAGTTCTCGATTTACTTGGTGGTATTCGAGATCTTTCTTGTGGTCGGCAACTGGTCGCCCTTCTTATAGCTCTGTACCCGGTCGTTGCTTCACACCATGAGCAAGATCAGAGCGAGGATACCGAGAAAAAGAAACCGGTGGAAGCAAACCGTGTTACTTTTTATAATCCATACATTAAATTAAATTTAAATGACGAAACTGTTGATCAATTGGATATTATATCTAAAATGAAAAAAAAAAATTATCAGAGAAAGTTTAATTATCATCACAATGTAAATAATGACGCAGAAATATCACGTAAAAAAATAAAAAAACACAATGCTATTGCAAATGGAAAAAGACGTGAATTGCGCACAGTTAAAAATTATAAATCAGATAATGGAAAAACTGAAACTAATTACACTGACTCAAGTACTAATGAGTCTGATTATGTACATGCGGATGATGATATTGATCAAACACGTTCTTTGACGTTTAAGATACGACTTAATCCGATGGATTTTGATTACTTTACGCATGTAATAAGGAGTGATGGAAAAATTGAGGAGGATGATGACGACTACGACGAGGACAATAAGATTGATAAAAAAGATATTGCGATAGGAGTAAAAAAAAAATTCAATAAATCATCTAATAAAAATAAAAAAAATGAAAAATATTTTATCGACGATCGGGTTAAAGTTGTTTTAGCCACCAAGATCAGCAATTTAGAAATGAGCTTTCTTATTATGCAATTGCTGCAAAGTATAAAAAAAGATTATGAAAACACTTGTGTAGAGCAAGCTGTTGCTGTTAAAATAATTAAATTTTCTCTGGATACTTTGTGGTCACTGCAATTTGCTACTGATTCGGATAACTTCTGTTTAACTTCAATTGAATGTCTCAGATTGAAAGCAGCCACTTCAAGACTGATGTTGACCGGTTTGGAGCGAGTTCTTACTCTGGATGATCAGCTAATGACTGCTGTAATAAACAACGGGCTGCTACCAATGACATTGAGACTATTAGAGGACATTTGCAGTAGTAAATTAATCCTTTCAGCCAGCCCACAAGAGGGTTCATTATTACAAGAGTGTATTTATGGAATGACATACGGGACTCTGGCGTTTCTTTATTACTTCATCAGCCAGCGGAAAAAAAGCTTGGATAAGCTAAATGACTTTTTAGAGTTATTCCAGCTATTTATTGAGAGTCAAGATGGTAAATTGATCGAAAAAACAATAGTGACAATATTAGATTTACCAAGCATTGATTCATCGAGGTCGTTGACTCGAGCGCAGAAAGTTATCGACATGATAGGCGTGCTGATAAACGGTCTCAAGCACATAAAACAGGAGCTCGCTTGCATAGGACAGCAGTCCAAGATCAGTCATAGCTCCAGTAACATTAAGTCTAAGCATAATCGTCTTGCGGAAACTGATTCTATTCAGTCTTATCATCATTACCATCATAATGATGTACTTGGAGTCGCTTATTATCAGCCCACAATGGTCGCCAGTATATCCCATCAAGCATGTGGCTGTTCCATTTCATCCCTCTTTATTATTCTTATAAGATTGCTTAAAGAATCTTCACGATTTGACTGTGATTTTCAAGTGAGGCTACTAAAAATAATGAAAAACTCCGGTACATGCTGCTGTTTTCCTTTAAAAATATTACTTGTTAATATTATTAATTATGTTAAAAAACAACCGCATAATAAACATGTTTACTCGTTATGCATCGCATTACTCGAGCGGTGTCTATTTAAAGAAAGTTACAATTTGTCATCAGCTGCCAGTGCTAGTAATGACAATGATTCGCACGATAATTGCAATATCTGCTGCAGTAAATCATCTGATTACTCGTGGGACTTTATCGAGTTGTATGGATCTCTATTATCGCCGGAAAATTCTCATTTATGCTGTATGACGATGGCACATTTAGTTAAAGTCACTCCGCATTTAAATTTATCAGTTAAATATCAAATGCTGTCTAAAGTCTTTTACCCGACATTTTTAAAAGCAAAAAATAATTATTGTAAATTAACTATTGACAGTAAATCAACGACGACTGTTGAATTTATTATCCAATCATGCCTATCAATTATTTCCAGTCTAATTGTTGACAATAGTTTGTACGAAAAATTTATCCAACTCAATGGATTAGAAGAGGCGCTGGAGCTATTGTCAATTGGCACATTTACAAGATCCGTGTGCAATTTGCTCCAGATATCTGTGATAATGGAAATTTTTAACTCTACAAAACGTGATATTAAAGCCGAAGGTACGTCAAAATTCACCGAGTATTCACCGCAAAAGTTTTTATTTGAAATTCTCGAATATGAAACTCGCAGGATTCTCTGTGATATTGATGATATTAAAAAATTTAAACAGCAACAGTGTTCAATAGAAAAATCTACCGGTGATTTATTTTCTAATGACGATTATGAATTTAATAGAGAAAAAAAGACTGATGATAATATAGAAGAAATAAATAGTGTAGATAAAAATGAAACTGAAGAAATGAAAAATATGAACAAACAAAATGAATTATTAATGATGAGTTTTTATAAAGCTAGTGCAGTATGGCGTACTGCTGCTGGTGTAGCGCTTTATTGTCCTAAATTTCGTCAAGACTTTGCAACCCATCCTACTATTGTAGAGTCGTCATTAAATCTTCTTAAGATCCTCGTAGTTAGTATTGTTGAAGATCACATTCTAGGTAAGTAAGTAGCAAGCAATATCAACAGTAGTTGTGATTGTTGATCGATCCATGTGAACTGCATGGAGTAGCGGTACTACTTGCGTTCCTGCTGGTATTGTGAATCCGTTAAACTTAACGTCTCTGCGCAAACAAACAAAACCGGTGAAATTATTAAAATAATTTTCTTATTTTTAATATCCTTTGTTAGATAAATAAAGTTTATTGAACTTACCTAGTAGTTGCGTGAGTGGTTCCAAGTGGTACAATACTGGATCTCCTCATTACTTCGAGAATTGTGGCTTCGGTAATTGGCAAGTAAGGAAGGTCTTCCAATGCGGGCATACGTGATCTCCCGACAATGTGGTCCAGTTCTTCTTGGACGGCTTTGGCCGCTTCTGGATGGTGGAGCATTAAAATTACAGCCCACTCTAAAGTTGTTTTCACGGTTTCCATTCCGGCAGAGAACAAATCCCCCAGTATTTGATGCATTTGACGATCTGGACAAATATAATGAGAAAAAAGCAATTTTATAAAAAGAAAGTTCATCTCTTACTTATTATCATTATTATTATTATTATTATTATTATTATTATTATTATTATATATAAATACAAGTACTAACCGTGATTCTTTCCCTGGAACAGCGACGCCGATCTTCCCTCCGTCTGAGCTTTCTCAATTTCAACGAGATAAGCGTCCACGATATCCCTGATGTTTTCTTTGTCGAAGGTGTTGCGGTGCTCGTCGACAGTTTCTTGGAAGAATTCTGCCATTTCGGATCTGTTGCGGGACAGCTTGTCGCGGACCTTGCACAGTCCAGGCAGGTACCGCATCAACGGAATGAAGTTAACAGGAACCATTCTCCCGAAAAGTTTAAATCCTTCGTCAATCAGCTCCATGAATCGGCTGAATTTAGCGTCTCCGTGCTGGAATCTTACCCCCATTATGATCGAGCAGATGACATTGCTGATTGATACGCTCAGTGTAGGTGAAAGATCTGTTGGTGCGCCGCTCTTTACTGACAGCGTGTGTATCATAGTTTCTATTTCGCGCTTATAAAAAAATTTTATAAATTAATTTTTATTTTTAAAAAAAAATTTTTAATAATTATTTTAATTAAATTTACCTTTATTCTAGTCTCCATGGATTTTCTTCCGTTTCCCATGTAAGTCATCCCGAAATATCGTAACTTTTCATGGAGAAATTTTCTCTGTTCTTTCCACATCGCGCCTTCGGTATTGACAATACCTATAAGATGCAATCGGAATACGTAATTATTAGTACTATTCTATTATAAAATATATTAATCAAGATGATTAGATGATTATTAGTAAAAAAATAACTTACCATAACCGCCGAGAATATTCATGAATTCAGTGTGTGGCCTTCCGGAAAATTCTTCTCGCCTGAATGTCTCGCGGATGGTGCGATGATCGCTGAGAACAACAATTAGCTGGCTGCCGAGTTTAGCACTGAACATTGACCCGTATTCAGCAGCCAGTCGGCCAAACTGGAGATGCAAGTCACCCTTGATGAACGGAAGATAACCGAGAATGGGGAATCCCCAAGGTCCGGGCGGCAAACTCCGAAGATACCGGACCCACTGAACGAGTCTGACTAGTCCAATTACCACAATGAATACCACAATATTGTAGACGTTGAATAAGTCTATTTTATAAACGTCTTTAATGGATCCCCAAATGCACTGTGCCGCGATTTCCACAAACATTTTAATACTTTTAAATTATTCAGTTTAAAAAAAAAAAATAAAAGTTGTTTTTTTTTTTTTTTTTTTTTTTTTTTTTTTTTTTTTCCCGACCGCACAGTCTCACAAATAGTTACTTATTATCTCGTGATAATTGTTTGGTCTATATTTATTAATTACCGATAACAAATAACGATGTATGTTGAAAATATATATATTTTTTTTTTTTTTTTTTTTTTAACTTGGCTCCTAAATACCAATAATATTTAGAGCAAGTATTATAAATAGATAATGAGCGTAGTTATTATGATGAAAAATTAATAATTAATAATTACTAATGACAAATAGAAAAAAAAATGTATTTATCTATTTACGATCGTTAGTCGTAGCAGTAGCCGTAGCCGCGAGATATATACTAGCGGAGAGTATAATAATAAGTGATCGCGGTGTTTGGTCGACGATACGACTGAACCGATACGATTATATTGTGAGGCGGAGAGCCCACCAGAAGAAATGAATGTATACTAACATACACCTTCTTGTCCTTGCTGTCTTATATAGTGACTCATCAACCACAGGCAGGCAGGCGACGGCAGAGCGGCGGGTATTTGACACCAGGCGTTAGAGTGGGAGGTGAGGGCGGCGAAAGAATGGATGTGCGGTCAACTTGTTGCGTTTGTAAGGGGCAATTGAGATAGTAGTGTACAAGCACAAGTAGTTTAAGTAGTATTAATAATATTATTATTAACCGATAGGATATGATATGATGTGATAGCAGTTGGCGATTTTTATTTTCTTGCAATAAATAAGAAATGCAATTTTGCATTGAATTGAATTGAATTGAATTGAATTGAATGGTCGAATAAAAGTCTGTTGTATTTGTACATTTGAATATCTATACATCTGTACACATATGTACCGAAAGGGGGGAAGTATGGGTCATATATACGTCAGCAAAACCGGCAAAACAGACTTACGAGGGCGGGTCCTACCGACACGGAGGTGAGCCTCTTTCGCCTCCTTCTTCTTCGTGTTATGTCCACCACCCGCTCCGCACACTACACACACTATCCTATCCCCTTTCACAGCTCGTTAAGAGAGACCACGAACGCAACAACCAACAAGGTACAGCCAGTGATGCGTGCGCTCAGACATTAACTCTGGAACCATCCCGCCAACACCATCCGCACCACCGAATATTATTCTATATTATATATGTGTATATGTGCTTTTATTTTTTTTAAATAAATAAACCGCCTTACACCGCAACGCAACGCAACGCAGTCCAGTCATCTGACCGACTACCACTCACTCCCTGCTATTATATTATTAACAACAACCGCGAAGAACCAAGTAAGCACAACCAGCATCCAGCTTTACTCTGATATTATATTATTTGGTAAGTGGTATTGCCACTGCTTCTTTAGCTCCTGCTCCAACTTATGCTACTGATTCCCTCTTACATTTTTAATCTGTCCTCCAGCTCTACTCCAGAGACTGTAATGATACAGGCTCCAATCGCCAATGCGCTCACTTACCAAACACAGATGAGAACGCACACTCGATGGCTCACTTCTTGCATTAACATTGATGGTCATCATCATAATTGGTGGTAGCATATACCACACTGATAAAAGGATTTATTTGTAAAAAATATTTTTTAATAGTTAACAAATCATTTTATTTATTAGAGACCACTTTTTGGTATTAAACAAATATTTTTTAGGATTTAAAATGATTTTTTTGGATTTAATAAATCTGATATTAAATGTTAACAAATATTTTTAACTATAAACAAATCCTATCAGTGTACCTTTAATTCCCGCTATTTAACAGATGAAAAAAATTCTTAAACAAAAAAAAAAAAAAAAACAATTTTGAAGAGTTTCATTGTCTTTAATCATGATAAAAAATTTTTTATTTAAAATTATTTTCTTGACTTAAATTAATTAATTTTTCTAAGTTCTATGACTTATTAAATTTCTGTAAAATATATCTAAAAACTCATTAAACAAGTTTCAATTTTTTATTTTTAATTACTTGATATAATAATTATTTTTAAGTAAATTTTTTATAGAAATCTAAACTATTGTATTTATCTTTATTGACTTTTTAAAAATGTCTGTAAAATATTTTAGAAAATAATCTTTAAAAACACACATTTTTATTATCATAATTTGCACTCTTTTTATCAAACTTTTAAGTTGACTGGAATAATTTTGCATCACAAAAAATATATATTTGTAATTCTCAATAGATTTACTTAATTAAAACTCCATACAGTCATACAACAACTATTGTAAAAATTTTCCAAAAATTAAAAAGTTTTCGAATGGTTGATAAAATTACCAATTAAAAATTAAGTAAATCTATGACGATCAGAAGCCAGGGGAAAATGTTTCAGCTAAGATTTATATTTCACTAAAATTGAATTTTGCGCGCGCCTTGACTATAGAGTTTGCATATATTTTCATGCTTATGATATATTCGACCAATCACGTTACGAATAGTTTGATGCCACATATATTTCATCTCAATTTTATTATAGGACTAGAATTTAATTTTCGCCTCATATTTATTATCATGGTATATTTATGTGTCGTTTATGTATAGTATATTCACTTTCAACCAATCAGAATGAGAATATTTATTTTCAACCAATCACATTACAAATAAATTGGTTTCACATACATTTCATCTCAATTATATTATGGGATATTATAGGATTCAAAATAGTGTTAGCTATATTATGCTAAGTACGCAGTGCTTTTTATTCCCGAGCTAGCCCACATGTGTCAACAATCATGTCGATTAATACGCACTGAAGGAAAAATTTAATTGATTTAAAAAAAAATTTTTTTTCTCTATTTAAAATACACGTTTTTAAAGCAAGAAAATTTTTACTTTTATACAAATAAGTTTAAAAAATTTCTTTTTTTTATATGTTTAAATTAAATTTGAAAAAATAATTTTGATTTTCTTCAATTTTGTTAATTATTTTAGTATTTAATGACTTATTATTAAAATGTATTCTTAGATAAATATAAAGATATAAATAAATATATTATGTATGTATATTTTTACATAAATAAATAAAAACTAATGAAGAATATTTTTTTAACGATCATCAATTCCTGTTAATTATAAATAGAATAATAAAAAAGATATATATTTGATGAAAATAAACATTTAAACTAGATAATAAAATTCGGGTTTAAGGAACTGTTATAAAAAAAAATTGATAATATTAAATCAATTACTGATTGAAGCGTGCATTGGTTTCTCTGGTCCCTCCCCTCTCATTAATAATTATTATAAATTTAGAGTCATATATATATATAGACATAAATTTTAGTATTAAAGTTATGCAATGCTCCAAGAGATAAGGTAAAGTTATAAATCAGAAAATATTTACCAGAATAATGAAATATTTAGTTGTCAAGTGTGAAAAAAATGTTAACGAATTTTCAGTTCGTTCGCCAATAATCTTGTGTCTGTCAACCGTAGCGGTCATTGAACTCGTTCCCGCTTCTCTCTCATTGCTCCTTTCTTTTTTTTTTTTGTGACTTGAATTATGCACCTCGTATTAATAATATATACAAAAACTAACTCCACTATAAATAGTAGTGAGATTTTAAATAAACTTATTAAAAATTCAAATAGAGTCTGCGTACAGCACTATTGCCTAAAATACATACCCATTTAATTCGATTATTTTGCATACGCTTAACTATTCAAACGTTTACATTATAATTCATTATATATTATCGCTTACATATTAATTTGTTTAGATTATTCCCAGACTAATGTAATATAATTTTTTTAGAGAAAAAAAAAAAAACAAAAAAAAAAACAAGATAGACGAAAAAAAAAAAAAAATCAAACTTGCAATTTATCAAAATTTTTTTACTCTATTAAAAAAAAAATTATTGAACCAAGAAAATAATTTTGATTCAAGTCCAGACGATAAAATTATTGAATTGAGAAATTTTATTCAATTAAAAAAAAATTAATTATTTTCCTGAATTATATTAATAAAGTTTGATCTTGACAGACCCCGATGACGTCTTGACATAAGTTTTTACAAATACCTTGACATTCAGATATAATTATTACTTCTAATAATTTATTAATATTACTATTATCGTTACATGAATAATTAATTAATTGAATAATAACCCATTGATATTTCCAAATTATAACAACAATAATAATAGTGAGATTTAAAATAAAAATAATAAAATAACTAAAAGGTGATATGGGATAGATATATGATTGTATTGTGACTAAAGGTTGATTTGCAGATTCGGGTACAGGTAACTAAACTAAACGTACAAACTGAAAAATATAGTTAAAAAAAGAGAATAGACGTTAAGTGTCCAACAGGTTTTGTTTCTAACGCGGCCAACCCGTGTAGTGGCCACTACTCAGTAACGGTGTGGCACTCTGGCCAACGTGGTTTTTGGAACTCCGTTATTTCTTTTACGCGGTGTGATCTCGTTTGTGCGTATATGTATATATATATACATATAAGCTGTTAGAAATCAGGTCATGAGCGCTATTCAAAATTGCCCTTGTTTTTTTTTATTATTTTTACATTTTTTTTATTCTTTACGACGGTATTGTATGCGCGATATGACAGAACAGAACTCCCGCGCTCCACGGCCTCTTTATGTCTTTTTTTATTATACGGCACTCTCAACTGAACACACGGCCGAAGCTAAAACCCTTTACAACCCGTTGCAGCTAAAATATACCTTGTACATATTTAAAAAAAATATATATTTTACATGTCAATGATAAATAATTGCATATTTATCATTATTAACTGCGGCGAACAAAAAAAATTTGTTCTCCCCGCATTATAATTATTAATTATTAATTATTAATTATTAATTAGATTTTCCGATTAAACTAAAACGACATTGATAAATAAATAAATAGTTATTAGTTGGAATTCAACGCATGACTATCACTGACCACTGCTATTCAACCATTTGATATACATGTACACCCAGATCATTGAACTTTACTATAAAACTTGATGCAACCAAGTTTCACCGGCATATAACTCTTGGGTCCAACGATTTATAATTTCCACGTGTGACACGAGGCAAGCCAACTTCAACTCTTTATATACATAAGTAATATGTATACATATTTATAAATACAACGTCCAGTATGTGTTGAATGTCTTGTACGTGTGCAGGTTTTATTTATTCGTGCAGAGCACGAAAAATATTAATTATAGCATTGATGCAATTGATAAACCACGCGCACTTAATATACACCATCGTTTATGATTATTAGGTCGAATTATGTAACAAATCTTGCTGAGTGTACAATGATCTCAAATCAAAATTTATGTCTGTCTTAATTTTTATTTTTTTTTTTTCACAATCTTCATGCATGTGCAAAAAAATTTGTGAAACAGCAAGT
Organism: Cotesia congregata; assembly: GCA_905319865.3. Lineage (NCBI taxonomy): Eukaryota > Metazoa > Arthropoda > Insecta > Hymenoptera > Braconidae > Cotesia > Cotesia congregata. The sequence goes on from CAJNRD030001124.1 coordinate 15,506,654, forward strand.
TGTTCATTTTTTAAAGAGGTCCACTAGCTGTTTCATAAAAATGTTAGATAATAATTTTAATTTTATTTTTAAAACAGTTATTATTTAACCTGTTGAAATTGAAAAAAATTTATTCTATCATTTTATTTGACTAATTATTTTTAGAAAATTTTATTAATAATTTTTTAAACTTCTAATACACGAATTCTTTGTTAAAAATTTTTAAATTATAAACTGTTTATTAATTTTATAATTATTATTGTTTAAAATTTTTGGAGTATAAAAATTAAAGAAAAAAAATTTTTTTAAAGATTAAATGTTCCATTTTTTGTCAACAATAAATCACCAGCAAGTAATTTAAGTAACTCGGTAAATTAATAAAGTGTAATTTATTATCATAATTGCAATTTGTTGCTGAAAAATAGTAATTAGGACACAAGGGTTTTTTGGGTCGCGGTTTTAAATTCAAAGTTAAAAGTTTCGAAATGAAACATGACAGATCCGATCTGGCGAGCCAAAATAAAAGCAAAATGAAAAAATCTTTAACGGATGAAAATAGTTCGAAATTAGTGATCCAAAAGACTTTCACAATTTTATTTTTTTGTTTAAATTTTAATAAAATTAAAAAAAAAAAAACTAATAATTTTTTTTTTTTCCAATGCGCTTTACAAGTTTTGTTTAATATTTTAATTTGACATTTTATTTTCTTTAGTGATATTTATCATACTGTCTATTTAAATGAATTTAAATATTACGTTATGAATAATATAATCAGAGAAAATTTAATGGGCCAATTGTCAGTAGCTCAATGGCCTTTAATTATATTACATATTATAATACATATTATACAATACCGTAATATTATAATTTGGTAAAATCAAATATTTGTCGGTTATTGATTGAGCAAGAGTGTCTGTATTAATTGTGAAATAACGATTAAATTTCAACAGACATCTAAAGTATGGACATTAGTAAATCGCATTTTATAGAAGAGGAAATTCAATAGCTTAAAGAGGCAAAAAAACTACCATTAGAAAGATGTTTCTTTTTCTTACACACCTATGTAATACACATTCTCACAAAGATATCTCAACACAAGTTTATATCTTCGTAGATATACATATATATATATCTATCTACAAATACTTGTCATATTATGGCTTCGGCAATTTCGACCGGTCGATGACCCCGCGCGTGCCGCACTTTCGCCCGAATCCGTAAAGCAAGAATCGACATTTCTGTACCTAGTAGGCATACCGGGTTGTAAATAGGTAGATTGCTAAGAAAGAATATGCTCCGTCGAATGAGGACATTAGGAAACAAAAAAAAAATTAAATAATAAATTATATTAAAAGAAGAAGAAGAAGAAGAAGAATGAGCGGAAGAAAAAAAAAGCATTTTTACGCTGCGATTTTTAAGCTCTCGTGGATTAGCCGCGGCCCATTATACACCCAATCGAATCAAATACAATAATATATATTTTTTACATATATATAAATTTATAAGAAATGTAGATCCTATATACAATATAATAGAATTTTACCGCCAAAGATTATAATTTTGTCAAGGTTTCCTTGTAATCTATCAACATTCTTTTCCCACTTTACTCTCTCACTCAAATTCCTTCTTTCTCTCCTGCTTCTGATTATATCCGTAATTTGACTTACGACTCAGCATACCATTGACATATATGTGCATATAATTATAATATTTTAGAACCTTTCTATCATAGACATTTACAAATCTATCCTGTGTGTATCGATAATAATTATCATTTCGACGAATAGTTAAATTTTCCGTAATTCTGTTACTAATAACCATACGAAATACTTAAAAATTCATTAAACTTTTGAAGGACTCACTTCCAAAGAATTCATAACTATCTTTTAATTATCGGTTAAAAACTAATTACAGTATGGTTAAGTAAAAAAAAAAAAAAAAAAAATAACAAAAAGAAAAGAAATTAATCAGTATCAGTATGTCAAATTATTGTCAGATTGTTATCATATTTACAAAGAAAAAGTAATTACATAAATTGACTAACGTCATAACTCATAACTCATAACTTATAACTGAACGATTAGGATAACAATGAAGCTATTAAGTAATAAATAATATGATGGAAAGAGATAATGCATATTAAAGTATTAATAAAAATAAAACGAGGAAATATGTTATCGGTTAAAGTTTATCACTCAAAAGGTGAACTGGTGATATGTTAATAAATTGGAAATTAATATTCAAATTTATATTAAAATTATTATTCAAATAATAATAATAATAATAATAATAATTAAATTCATTTGGGTAATAAAATTTTTCTAAGTGAATGCGTAAAGCAATCCTTGCAGTACGCTTTATAGATGATGTATATATGTATTGATGATAGTTACACGCAAGACAGACGATATTTAGCTTCAGGCAAGTCACGTGCGACGTCACATTACATATATATAAAAAAAATTATATATATATATATATATATATAGCAAAAACATATAAGAGTAAGTAAGTAAGTAAGTATACGAAATGTCGCTCTCGCTGTCGTTGAAGCGCGAGGGAAAGGCTGTAGTGCGATGCAATGTGCCTGCCGCCAAGCAAACCGTATGACACCAAGCAAAGCACCAAGCCAATAAAATAGTGGGAGAAATAGTATGCACTTAGAAGGGCAATGCACTTTCAACAATAACAAACTTATCCTTAATGGTGTGTAAACCTCGGCTGAAGCTTTATCTCATTTTCATTATTACTATTTCTTCCTTTAATTACTGTTTTCATTTTCGAATTTTTTAATCATTATTAAACATTTAAAATTTCACATTAGATTTTTTTGTACTACAAACTCACTATTAAATACTAATTAAGATAAACAATTAAATAGAAATTCTAAAAAGCGTGTGTTGATAATTTACAATATCTAAAATGGGAAATACCTATGTTTTTATGTAGCTAGCGGCTTTATATCATTTTCTTAAACTACTGGCCTAGATTGAATTTTTGTCTATTCTAAAGTAAAGGTAATTACAACAATCTGGAATAATAACTTATCATTATTATCATGATTCACCTGTATTGTTTTAAATAGCTTGGTATGGATTTATCGCTGTGACTAATTGCCATTGAAATATTTTTTAAATATTTATCAAAGTAAACGACATTACTATATTTACTATCATTAATTTACTATTTACCTGATATCGGCTTTTAACTATTATTATAATTATTGTGCAAGTATATTAATGACCTTTGAATACTATTGAGTACGTGTACTTGTATTTTATAACTTCCTATTCGACTCGTATTACGTCGGTGAGTAAACTTGCTGGTTAAAACCATTTTATTTTTTAACCAACGTGCAGTTATATGATCTACTAGTATAATCACAAGGTGCTGATGTATGCATGTGAATTGTCTAGTCTGTTAAATATCTCTCAATCCCCCAGGCCTGTATCAAATTTTTTTCATTGATAAAAATAATTAATTAATTTAAATTCAAAGGGTCCAATTACTAAAAAAATATATAATTTTATTTAAAGTTCAGAAAATTAGTACAAAAATTAACTTTAAATAATAAAATGTCAATTTGATTTATGCAGTAATTTTTTTTTTTTTTTTTTTTTTTTTGTTAAAAAAACAGGTATTTTGCAAAAGAAAAAAAAAATTATACACGTGTTTACAGTGCAATGCATTATTTTATTTAAAACAGACGAGAGAAGAAGATAATAGTATTCAGGAGAAAAGTATATAGTAGGAATTTAAAAAGTATTCGAGATTGATAATCTTGTTGACACTTCTTAACAACTTTTAAAATGGATCCTTCCTAGAAGCTTATTCGCCGAAAAATTCAAGGTGATTTTTTTTTTTTTTTGGATGAACTTAAAAATGTTTTTTTTTTTTAGTGCGCGCCTAGTGCCGATCTTTCTCAGTAATAGGCGCATAATAGAGAAGAATTCATGAGAACCAAATCAGAGAGAGTTATGATGCCGCGCTGATAATTGTGCCAGAGGATAGCAGCATACAGAATATACTTAGAGGTGGTGGAGAAGAAGAAGAAGAAGAAGAAAAATTCTTCTTAAGAGAATAGTGGGTTTAGGATGCACACCTTAATGCTCACAACCAGGCCACCCTGTTGTTGGATGCTGGATTCTGGGCGATCATCTGCCCAGCACAATTCTCAGCTCTTGTTTTTATTATCCTAGCGTTATCTTTGCTTTATTTTTTGGTGTGCTCCTATCCTCGATTATAGTTTAGCTTGGACACTATAGACTGTTGCTGGATGCTACAGCTCGGTCCTTCCGAGAAATGATGAAACACACATTCTTATATGCACGCGCGTACCCAACCGAACCAACAAAAACAAAACTAGCCTGAAAATAGAAAAAAATAATCGATCAACAGAAAACAAAACGAAGAAAATAATATTACTTTAAAAGTAAAAGGAAGTAGAGTCCTTCGCGCTGCACAATGCTGATTCATCCCAGATTACCAAGGATAGATAGATATATATGTAGTATGCACGTTCTTCAAAAGATGAGGCTTTCAAATATATATATATATATATATATATATATATATATATATATATATATATATATAATGTACATTGTTTATCCAAAGTTATTTTATAATTTACACAAAATTATAAAATTTTTCGAACGTTAACATGAAAAAAATAAAATAATGAAAAAGCTACTGCTGTTAAATACTAAATAGACGCCGGTGCAATCTATTGATGGCTCTTTGGCCATCAAACTTTTGATTCTTCCTTTTCATTATAATAATTGGTGATTCATGCACATAATAACATGTTGTGGAGATATTTTTCGTACCTTCGGGATGAATATCATTAACGTAAATGCGTCATGGGGAGGGTTATATCTATATATGCATGCCCATGCACTGGATGCGTGCACAACGTCACGAAGTAATATAATCTTCTTCCAAATCAAATGACACACACCGTGGCTCTGACGCAAACTTTTCGTCGATACCATGGTGATACATTCCAAATAGAAAAACAAATTGTTTTTATACATCTAAGCTATTTTTAGACTCTAAATATTTATAAACACGGGTGATAAACCTTATAAAAGTCTTTTTTTAGCCTGGTGTGACTAACACGCTGGGAATTTTATTGTAATAATTATAAACACGTTTATTTTTATTATATTATATTATCAATATAAAACATTGATATTGTTATCAATATTCGGTCATATTTTTCCTCTCTATATATATCGATGCTAAAAAAAATAATGTACCAAATATTTTTATTATATACTGACGGCTTTTTTAAATTGGATAATTGTTTAATTTCACGGTTCAAAATACTTCAGCTCATAAATATAGTACTTGGAATTGTTTTTTAATTTTATAAAAAAAAAATATAAATTAAAGGAAATTTTTTATGTCAATTTTTCGATAAAAAAATATTTTAGAGAAAAAAAGTGGATTTTTTTTTTTTTTATAATTGAAATACGGAAAAAATATTATAAGTCGGTAACCTTTTATCCATAAATTTAATTAACAGTTTTTGATTGACATTAAATTTTTATTAACGTCAAATGCTTTAAAATTAATTTTATTTTTACAATCTTTAATGATTTTCAAATAAAATTTTTATTATACTTCAGCGGTATTAGTACTATAGAGTATTGACCGGGAAATAACTCTCGATACTTTTAAAACGAATATTTTTGATTATTTTTTAACTCTAAAAGTATTTCGAAACTTTTCAGAGAAATCTTTACCATTTTAAGAGATTTCTATTGCGAAGCATTCCTCATCTACTTTGAATCCTCTTTCAACCACCATATTTCCTAGACCAGCCCCTGGAGTATGTTGCTTTGAGGGCTAGTATAAATGTAAATTTTATATTGGAAAAATGTAAAATTTACATTAGAAAAAAGGTGGGAGAGTAAAACCTTGAAAATTTCGTAGTAAAAATTTTTATTCTAAAATCTTTAAAAATATTAATTAATATACTTCTAATTTTTATTCGGTAAAATATTTCTAATGCAATTGTTAACCCTATCGTGTATTACAAGGATTTCATTTTTTCATTTTAACTAAAATTTTTCTTTTTTACTTTTTTTTAAAGTTTTTCAAACCAATATTTTTACTCCCGAAGAATTAACATAATTTTTTGTTAATATAAAATTATTTAACTGTGTAATTTTTACACATTTATACCTCTAAATTCAACAGCTTTTTTTTTTTTTTTTTTTTAAATGATACTAAAATGTAAAAATGTAAATTTTACATCACCATTTATGTCATTTTCACAGGTAATTTTTTTCTGTGTGGAGTTATGTCGTTCGTAACATTAAACCCACTCTAACTGATGTTATTTATACACTGAAAAAAAAAAATCAACTTGGTTTAAAAGAAAAATTCTTGAACTAAGAAATATTTTTAAAGGGTTTAATTGAATCAAGACAAAAAATTTTTCAATTCCGTAAAATTAACTTAAATCAAGAATAAACTCTACTGAATAAAAAAAAAAAAACATCCTTAAATAATTATTAATTTATAAATAAGAAGCCTTAAATATTTGCAACGCAACTAGTCAAATTTACTGAAGGCTATAAGTCTTATCGAACCGTCGGAAGAAATTGTTGATGAGGATAATAGCGTTAGTATTATAAAATATAAATTGTGAGTACTCATAAAGTAATTAAATGAATCTAAAAAGTAAATAATTAAGTGAGTATTTACTGATAAATAATCTTTAGAAATAACAAAACTGAATGGATTGTTTTTGAAAGTATTAGTCATTGTAACGAATGTTATTTTTTATGTGAGTAATTGTTTCTATGAATGACAGTGATTTTAATCATACAAAGTAAATAATAAATAAAAACAGTGGGTAAGAAGCGTCGAAACAAATATTTTGGACGTAATAGCGCTTATTATCAAAGTGCTGAAATAAATGATGACCTACAATGATTTAGAATTTGGTGCATCAATTTAAAGATTTGGCGGTTTTACGATGCTGATAAACCAACCAAAGGAGATTATAAATATTGAGAATGAGAATAAGAGATAATGATAAAAAAAACGGGTACATATGTATGAGATTTTAAATTGAAGCCAAGGTCCCTTGTAAACGCATATTGTGGGCCAATGCATAGGCGTCGAAATACCGCGACACAACCAATCGAATGTTACGTAGGTCATGCGCGCAACGACTTGTTTTTTTTTCCTTTTTTTATTCTTAATTTTTATTTTCATTACGAGCTTGATATTGTATACGAATAGCTGTACCAGTTGTGTCCTGTTTGAACTAAACCAAAATTCCTCCTTCTGGTTCTTTTTTCGCACCTTTTATTAACACTTTCAATGCCGGTCTTTTGTATGTGTTTGAATAATAAAAACATGTTACATACTTTAAACTATCGAAATGTAGTATAAATATATATAATAATAATAATAATAATAATAATAATAAATGTATAAGTATTCGCCTGGTTAATGTAATACAACCTGCATTGCCTGGTTTGTGAGATAATAACAGCCGATTGACGGCTGGCAGACTGAGAATGGGAAATTGGAATAATCCGCTGATAAAAAATATACCGGACGGAAGTTTGATATTATCGTTGTGAATAAAAAAGAATATTAAAAATAAAAAAGTTTTATGTAGACGAAACTTGAATCAGTTATGCGTCAGGTTTTGTTTATCTTTTGATGTGCGTGTCACGCAAAATCGCAAAAAATTCCTTAGATTTTAAGTGTATGTAAATTATTTTCTATCACTTTATTCACACGTTAGTATCAGTTTACTCAGATGGTGGGTTTTTAAAATCTTGTTTCAGTCAGAAGACAGAATTTAAAAATATTTGTTTTTTTTTGTTTCAAATTAACGAGTATACATACCAAACTAACGAGCGCACGGTGTGTTTTTTGGTAATCCCCAAATGTATCTTGTCACATTTGCTATAGAGTAATTCATTATAAGGTCACATACACACAATAATTCGTTTTTATTACGCCATGTTAATGTATATTCAAGGCCATGATTTTGTCATAAATTTGATTTCACTTTCGTTTATTCGATAGCGCATTAATATATACATATGTATTTGTATATGTATATACATATCTTTTATCCTTATATATATTTTATTTTATTTTCATTTTTTATTTCTTTAATGTTTAGACAGCTGATACCAAAAACAAATAATTATTGAATTATTATTCATGTTTTTTAACCTTTTAGTTTGATCCAGACCGCGGAAATGATAAATTTGATAAATATATTAGTCTATAATTAATGAGCAAGATAAATTATAATTATGAAATTGCTATTCAAATGATTCATTGTTATTGTCAGAGAGTTTAATAACAATGATATTCAGGCATCCCAATAATTTAGTAAATAAATTCCTGAGAGCGAATATAAAAAAGAAATAATAAATAAAAATAAAAAAGAAGAAACAAATTTCTTGAAAGCATTTAAATTTTATAGATTTACATTTTTAACGTATAAGACTATATAGGACACTTTGACCTGTTTCACTTTCTATCGTCGTCGTGTCAAGGACAACTCCTCGTCTGCTAAAACACACGTCTATACGTGGAATATATTATATAGGTACAGGCTTTTAAAATCTTCCTTTTAAAATATTAAGCCCAACGGGCACGCACGCGCCTACTATACCCAGTTCAAATTTTTCTATTTCATTTTTCAATAAAATTTTTCAAACATTTTTCTCCTATTACTCACAGGAGTTTATTTATTTTTTTACACAACTCAAAATGCGGAAAGAAAAATAATTAACTCGTCAATAGTTCCGGAATTTACAATGGAAATAAAAAAATATTTTTTTAATGAGGTAATTAAAAAAAAAAAAAAATAAAGACGGCAACGAAAAGGTCCAGAATATAAAATGAATGTGCATGAAGAAAAAAATAAAATGAATGCATTTGGTTATTGCTCCAGCTTCTGGACGGCATTCATGCTTTCGTGCGCTATCAATGTTACCGTGTTGAAATTGCGTAATGCAAAATTCATATATGTATACTGTATAGATATAGATATAAGGACTGAGTTGAGGAGACATTATTAAATATGTGTGTGATATATAAAAGTAGTTTCTCTTAATTTTTTCAAATGTCGATTTAAATGAGAAGGTGTGAGCAAATATTTCTTAAATAGTTATGTAAGTTTACGTGATATTTTATAGGGAATACAAAGAGACAAACACAGCAATTCGAAAGTGTAATGCTCCAAGTATTGACAATACTTGCTGTATGTATATTATGTATTACCGAGTAATTGATGATGGTGATGATGATAATGATAATATAGATATATAAGAGTACATACATATAATACATAAGTAAGTGCGATTATCAAACTTAAGGCTAACAATTTGGGAATTTCTCAATTGTATCTCCACTGAATAACAGTCTAATAACAAATGGTTTTGGCCGTGTCGTCATCGCGTCGTCAATGCCGTAGCCGCAAAAATGTTTCAAAATTAAATACACGCTTACGTAAAGTATAAGGCGTCGAACTTTCTTTCAGTCAATATAATACACACATATGTGTTCAAACGAAAAAAATAAAAATAAAAAAATTCTGTATGTGTACGCACGTATACACACATAAATATACATTTAAATGCTCTCTGGAGAAGTGAAAATTTAAAATCACATTTGATTTTCGTAAAGTTTATTATCATTTAAATAAGCAGACAATATATATGTCAAAATAGATTTTTATTTTTTTTTTTTTTCTTTTTAATACCCAGTGAAAATTTTATATTTTTTTACATAACATTAATATGATAATTAAAATAAGTAAAGGTATACATTTAAACTTTTACTTCTTTACAATATATTCCTCATTCTTCCATTATTTTATTTGTTAACATTCGATAACAAATTTTATTATTTGACAATAATGATAATATAAATTATACACATGCTCCTGTCTTAAATAATTATAATCTAAAGTACATCGCAAATAAAATGATGGAGGCGGTTACGATGCTGATTAAAATTAGCAAGTGCTTATCTCACTTCTGACACAGTAGTGTTATAAAAAAAAATTACATCATCCATAGCATAATAATAAAAAAAAGTGTATTACATATATAACGAGATTAAATAATCGAATATATTAATATACATATACATATTTAATAAAAGAAATTAGTATGAATGCAAAATCTCACATATGTATATATATATATATACAATGAATACCAAGGTTCTATAAATAAAACTGTTGAGCGAATGAACGTAATCGGCGACTCCATATACGCTGTCGTTTTTCTGTTTTCACGATCAAGTTTGTCGCGCGCGCGAGAGAGGCTAACTAGCCAAGCTCTGCGGCGTATTGACACTGACATTGGCCTACTCTCACCACCCCAACACGTCGTTATTCACTCTCAACAGCTCTGCGCGCGAGCACCATCGTATTTCATTTCTTATTCATTATACTTATACTTACTCTCATTTTTATCAATGCGTATCTTCGTACTTATGTACGATCCGTCTAATTGCTCTACTCGGAATCCTCGCTCACTTCTCGAGCATACAACCTTTTTTTTCAAGTCTGCAACAAAAACAAACCCATAACTCATTATTTCAATTTAATAAAATACAGATAGACAAACGTAACTCATCATCACTCTCTCTTTCTTGAATTCCTTCGTTTATTTTATTTTATTTTATTTTTATTGGTTAATTTTCAGGTTCTCCGACACACACCTTTTATATCGTGTAAAAATTTTTATTATAAGAGTACATATACTCTCAAGTGCAATATTGGTCTCAATAATTTCACCAGAAAACCGGCTTATAGCTCTGGTTGTAAAAAAGGTAGTAAAACGTTAACGTCCGTCTACCCTTGTGCCGCAATCATCATAAGCCAAATTAATTTAACCCGGCACAACCAAAAGTATCGTATCGCGCTTGATCATATACATATATTCTTATACATACAAGAGAACCAAAATCATTCGCCGCTCTCTGCTCTCTTCTCTTGCTGCTGGTGCTCCTGCTTTCACTTTGCGTATCGTATATATTACTGTGTCGCGCTTCCGCCCTGTAAATATATTTATATAAATATATATCCACATTTACATATAACACTTTGAAATGTAATATATAATAACCATAATAATAATATATAAATATTAATATTAAAAAAAAAAAAAATTATACCTGAGCATACATTTCATTTAGAAACGCTTGGATACCAACATGGTTATTTCCCACTATACTACCCATTGCCAGCTTTGTTTAGTGTGACGTCGCAAATCATTACTGTAATGGAACTTTTGTATATTGAAAAAACTCTAAAAAAAATTATTATTGATAATTATTGGAATATTTAATCGGAAATATATCTATGTAAAATTAATAAATAAAAAAATAAAATAATAGATATCGCTCGTAGCCGTCTAGCAGTGTGATTATTTAAGTGATGTAATTATTTATGTATTGAGATAATATTAATCAAGTAATTATTTTTTCAATAGCATTATTAAACAATTTTGTTATAAATTTAAATTTAACTTTATTAGTTATAGAAATAATTTCACTGGATAAAAAACAAAAAAAAAAAATAGTAACTTTTATGACACTGAAGTTAGCAGACGTCTGAAAATTTTTGATTTTTTTTTTTTTTTAATTAAATTACAACTAAAAAGGTATTTCTAAAAAATTGCACTTATATAATTTTAAAAATTTTTTTTTTTAATTGTTTAATTGAAATTTTTATAATTATATAAAAATTAATATCTGCTGAGTAGTAATAAATGTTTAATTAAAAACTAGCTGGTTAAATTTTTTTCTATACAATTGATAATTAACGTAACGAAAATTAAAATATAAAATAAGCATCGAAAATGTTTAAGTATTTTGCTTCCTTATATACAGAAATATGTGTGCGTATAGAGAATACCTTTTCTTCTTTGGCTCATATGATACTTTTACCCACTTTCTCCCACTCTTTTTATTATAATGTCTCTTTAATAATATATTTCTGAAACTTTATCTCCAAATAATGCAGATACAAATGTATGTATTTATAACGATGTATAATAACTGCTAAAATTGGGTGGAAAAAAATAACTTTATTTATTATTATTTTTAAAAATTTATATATGTATAACTTTCATTATCGGTGTATGGGCATGATGGATAATAACAAGAGCAAGAGAGTATCTTTTAGGATTACCATCAGCAGAAGCAGTACAATGATAATAACAACAACAACAACAACAATTACCGGTGTAAAAAGTAAATGTTTGAGATTAAAAATAAGCAAAAAAAGACAATATAAACACGAGTAATGGGTGTTGGTGTAGTTGGTGGATAGAGTGCATCGACCTCGGTTGAGAAAATATAGGTCAATAGTGTGGGCGCACGCAATCGTTGCAACAATTTTTAAAAATCAATGTCCTACTTGCACACAAGGAGTACTTTCACGGTCGCTAACCTCAACGTGCGCGATATATACGAGATATTGCGTTCCGCGGGCAATTAACAAGTGCATCGCGCCGCACCGCGCGACTTTTCTTTGAGAGCCGCCTCTCTATCTCTATATACACTTATATACTTCACCAGCAGCCACTATTAGACAGCAACAGCATGCCTACACACTAGATAGAAGATACAGCATGTATCCGCGTACACTATTTTTTACCTGCAAACAGGAGAAAATTTATTATTTTCACTGAATATTATTTACTCTAGAATATTGACCATTTTTTATTGCTTTTTCATCCTCCCATCATCATCATCATCATCATCATCATCATCATCATCATCATCATAATCTTCATCTTCATCAGCATCAACAGCTAATTTTATTTATTTATTTATTTATTATTTCTTCGTAGGTATTTTATTACCTTTCATTTTGTTCTGAAAAAGAAATCAAGATTTAAAACAACACAAAGCATCGACGTTGTCTCTCTGTTACTCACTGGAATACAATGCCGAGATAAAATAATTTCTTGGCTTTTTTTCATTTTTATTATGCTGAATATTTAACCGGCAAACAAAATAAAATAGGCTGCTGCCAGGATTTAAAAGTTATACTGCCGGTTAGGTTGTCTCTACTCGAGATAATGGTTAGTAGACATAACACACTAGACAGAAACTCAAGTCTGTTCTGTTTCTGTTAGTTACTGTTATTTACTAACCCTTTGTTTCTCTTTCTCAGGCAACTGTATTATTGGGCGGATAGTATGGATAGCCAATATAAAATACGCCAACGCACATAATAAGGACATGCCGGTATCATTTGCTAATCAGGGTGACGACTGAACTCTAATTTCAAAATTCCCTGGCCAAAAATAAAATTCCAGAACCTACAAAAAAATAATGGTTATTCAAATATTCGTTATAATTGCAAATTATTTTTAAAATAACTTTTCTATGCTAGAATTTTCATATCTAATATCCAGAATTGAGTAAAAATTTGGAGTTATAAATTATGTTATACTTTTTTGCAGATTTTCAATTATTCAAAAAACATCAGTTTCTTTCGATTAAATGTTTGTAAATTATTTTTTCAAAATAATTGATATTATTATTATTATCATTAATCATTGAGAAATTATACTTCTTTTTTATTATTAATTAATTATCCATATACATTTAGTTTTTTTAATATTATTGATCACAAAAAAGATGAAATATAAATTAAATAACATCAATTAATATTAAAACTGCAAAATTTTTATACCTAATTTTTTTTTAATATTGCTGCATTTTTTATAATTTTTAGACCTTAATTTCAAGTATTTTTTCTTAAAAATATTTATATTCAAGTATTTTTTATTTATAAATCAAATTTTTCATCAATTTAGCACACACAAAAAACAAATTTCTTGCGCCAAAAAAATTTTAAGGAAAACGAAAATTATTTTGGAGCAAGAAAAAATTTTTTTGGCTCAAGAAACTTTGACTTTATCCAAGAAATTTTCAACCTTCTTCAATATTTTCTTGAGCTAAGAAAATTTATAAGTACTGTGTTTTGAAATTGGGCAACCGAAACATTATTTACAGTACGATTTTTAGAATACTATAAAAATAATTTATTATTTCTACAAAATTCTAGTTTATTTTTTAAAATAAACTAGAAATTTCCCTGACCCAAGTCAAAACTCCCTGACTTTTCACTGACTATTCCAAAAATTTCAAATTCCCTGACATTTCCAGGTTTTCCAAGTCAATCGCCACCCTGCTGCTATTTGCGACGACGCGGTCGAATTGGATTTTAAGCTGGATTCCCTCGAAAATTGTGAAATCGTAGGGCGCAACCGCGCTCCAGGGCGACACTGCTTGGTTACACTCTGGTACTTCGTGTTCACTTTGTTCCTAGTACCGCCGTCGATAACTATTACCTTGACATATACCTATATCAGATATATAGGGACAATATAAAAGTACAGTAATTATAATATTATATATAAAAAGGCTATTGAGTAAGTACTTAGCATTTCAGCCGAGTATTGACGGGCTAACCAGCTACCAAGCTGAAGGATGGTGCACCGAGAAATTGATTAATTTTTAAAAAAGTACACACCTATTGCCACTAGACCTGGACTGCTAGCTGGTGCTTTTTTATTTTATCTAGTAAGTATTTTTTATCTTTATTGGTTCGCTATTAATCTACAGATTGTGACGCATTGTAACTGCATAATTTTGTTTGTTTTTTCGATACAGCGGAGAATGTAGAAGATCTAAGTGAGCAGCCTTCGAGGATACGAGCAGAGTCGACATCTGAAATCAGAACCTTCCTTATTCCTTTCACTGGTGTAAAAAAACCTCGGCGGACTAATTTTTACTCTTCAGTATTTAATCCGCAGTATCAAACCTTTTTTCCCCCCCGATAAAATGGTAAGTGATAATAAATTCTATTTGTTTTTCTCTCACTAGCTCTCTTTCATCTAGATTTAATTAATTCGCTTTTTCTCTGTAACCCAGTATCGTACTAATAAATATCTGTTTAATTTATATTTGAGAAAACATTCGTGTCAAGAACCTAGTGAGAAAGTTTAGAAAAAAAGATTTAAAAAACACACATTTATAATAATAATAATAATAAATAATACAATCTTTTTATCTGAGTTTATTGTTTATATTTTTATTATATTAAACATTTCGGATCAATAGTCACTTGTTGGATCAATTTTTTTTTTTAACAATTATTTCTAACGAAATAATAAAACGATTAAAACATTATTTTTATGATCAATTATACTGCAAATTGTTATAATGATTGTTTTTTTTTTTTTTTTTTTACAAAACTAGAGTTTCTTAACCGGTCAGTACCCATAATTTTTTTTTTTTTTTCACCATTTTTTAGTTTAATGCCTCTGTACGAGGTCAATAGAATTTTTATTGATCATTATAATTGTTTTTTGATGACTTTTTATTAGGTAACTTCAATCAAGTACATATCGACGACAATAAAAAAAACCTCGAATGATAACTCCTGTTAATAAACTAATAAAACTCGAGAATTTCCAGATATTACTTTGTTCAATATTTTTAAAAATATTACTTAACGTAACAAGTCATTAGTCTTATTTTTTGACAAATTAAAACACAATCAAGCTTTAAAAATTGTTTAATTATCAGTGCAATTAAATTTTAAACGAGTCTATCGACACGTAATAAATTTTATAAAAATCGTAAAAAAAAATAATTGGAGTTAATAATAATTGTAATGATTGTTTAATTATTTGTATTAGGTAACAATGTTTATTTAAAAGCGAATATTCTTCACCTAAGGGCCTTCGGGGAATAAAAAATAGCTGTTACCTTGGCTGGATTCGTGAAAGTTGACTCTAGAACTCTCTGGTCGAATATTTTTTAGGTTCATTTTTTTACGTTCTAATCGGTTATTACTGCTCTTTTTTTTTTTCCATTTTATTTTTATTAAATTATAATGGATCGATCGTAAAAAATTTTTTATTTGTTATCGTAATAATAATTATTATTATTTTTATGCCACAGTTTCGCATCGGTCAGTATCCCCTTTCTTATTTTTTTCCTTTATTTTATCAATTGCTTATAAGCCAACCAACATATTTTATTATGTTTTCTTTATTTTTAAAAATATTTTTTATGTTAATCATCAGTAATAATTATAGAACATTATATTATTCAATCACAGATTTTAAACAATATATAAAAATAAATAATTACAAAAGTTATATTCTTTAGAAATAACTTTTATATCTATTTTTTCTGGGTTTAACCGTAATAAAGTGATACTTATTGTATTTTATTATTCTTTTGCGCAGATTCAAACAAACGTAGCGGTGACAACGACCACAACTACAACGACCTCGACAAAATCAACCATAACTAAAAATATAAATCCCGAAAGTATTGTCATTAAAAATTTATCGGATGGCGAAACAGTGACCTACAGTTTGGTCCTGATACGAGGGCAAGCACCATCTTGCTGTACTAAAATAAACATCCGTACTCAGCAGCATCACAATCTAAAATCCGGGTTGGTGACAGAGTGGCCCATTATTGCCGGAGAGTTTCGTATCCTGGTGGATTTATCACGTGGAATAAATAAACTCCAGCTGGAGACTGCTAATGGAATTAAAAAACAATTGACACTGATTCACGAGCCGAAAAAGTCTCGACTTCGAGTTACGCCGATTTATGTAATTTGTGCAGGTCACGATGGATATTTTCAGGGTCCAACAAGTGAGGACTGTTCTCCGGAGAGCGCAGCAACCAGAATTGGGCTTGGAGCCCGTTTATTACAGTCATTAACCGCTGAAAAGTTGCAAGAAGCCGGACACGCTCGGAAGACATTTCAGTTGGAGCGAGATCTCGACGGGCCCGAGTGCTTGGTAATGCACAGCATGCTCAATGTGGACACCGCGAGAGCTATGAATCAGCACGAGCTCTGGGAATTTGTAGGTCGCGAAATAATGAAAGGTCCGCTCGCTTCTAGAGACAGAAAATATTTGGCATTTTTATCTTGTACCAAGTACAGAGGAGCTCCGAGTCCTAGAACACATGAGGCAACTCTGGCAAGCACCCAAGGGCACGCTGCTCTTGGTGGTGGTGGTCTCGCACTATTCGGATCTGCGTGTCTTCACACTTGGCCTACAACTCTTAATCAGGTGTTAGCTAAATTTTTAGACAAGACAATAATTGACACAGACGTCCTCATGGATGACAGTAATTATCGCGGTACTTACGGCGGGTGTCTGGCAACAACTCTTGGCTCTGTGCTTCATGAGCTTGCTCACACCTTCGACTTGGGTCACACCCGCCAGGGCATTATGGGCCGTGGATTCAACTACGTTGATCATGTCTTCATCGGCAAAGGTGTTGTCATCAAAAAATCCCCTGGTAATACAGACAACAATCGCAATCCTCGCAACGGAGATCTCCAACGCTCTACAATAACCCTCAGCAAACCGCTAAGTGTCACTGTTACTATTAATAACAGTAATAACAATAATAACAATCAGTCTATTACGAGCCTAGCAAATTCTAAAGCTCCAAGACCATGCGTTTTGCCGGAATTGTTTGGAGATAATTCTAAAACAAAGGATCTCGTAGTTAATGAAAATTCAATAAATCGAACAAGTCCGGACATTGATTTGCAATTTAGTCATCATAATACATATGTATTTGAAACTTCCTTTTGTCAGCCTGATAAAATATTTTGGGGGCCTTCTTGTGCAACTATTCTCGCTTATCACCGATGGTTTGCTGGAGACAATGAGAATGAAATAATAAATGATAATAATTCTCACTATTATCGCAATAATTCTCTAATTGAATATATTGCCAAGAGGTGAGTTTTTAAGGGGTTGTACGCGATTGCAAGATTAAAAAAACATTTTTTTATGAATTTTTTATAGACACTGTTTTTATTTATCAATTCTTTTAAAGGATAGATTAATGCAGGTATTAGATGAAGGAATAAGATTAAAAAAATTTATTACTATTTTTTTTTAACAATTTGGAAAATTTTTTAACAAAAAAGAAAAATTTGTTACAAATAGACGCAATTTTGTCAAAAATCAAAATTTTTCTTATTCTTATTACAAAAACTGTGTCTAAAAAAATAAAATGTTTTTTTAGCCTTGCAACTGCGTATACCCCCTTAATTTCATAAATTTTTATCGCTAAATTAAAAATAATTATTGTTTGTTTTTCTTTACAGAAATGTTATAAGATCATCGTTTGGAATTCGCGTTATAGAATTACGCGACGTGTCTACTGGTATGGTAATAAACTACCGTCAATTTCCAGGCGCACGTCCACCCCTAGAAGCCGTTGTTCCTCCACTATCTTCGCCACTAGCTCACACCTGTTACGACGCTCCATTGGTAATTTTTGCCGAAGATTCAGTGGGTAATGTACTAAACATTACCGCTTCCTTACACACTCCAGAGTTTTAAGATTAAAGTAATAATATTAATTCTCAAAATTTATACAACAGTTATTTTGCTAGTTCTTTATTAAAGTAATAGAGTGTATTATTTAAATTCTTGGTACCCATGCTGAAACAATTTAATAACTCTTGTATACGTAATAAGGACTTTATGATATTACTTATTAGTATGTACTAATTATTAATTGGTAGTATTATATACATTTATAACGATATTGTTAAATTATTTATTTATATACGACTATAATGCAGGGAATGTGAGACAATATGCGCGCTAGTCTTGCATATTATAAACTCCATGCGTGCCTATTATTGCCTTAAACTCGTTGCAGATGAATTAAAAAAGAAACAGGCAGTAAATCTCAATAAATATTTTACTAATTACTCAATTAATTAATTAATTGATAAAAATTTGAATACGGTGATCCTTTATTAGTCATAATAATAAAATAAATGTTTATATTATTGGATCAATGTCGTGTAAAGTTTGTGAGATGGTATCGATATTGCAAATTTACTCGTATCTACTTCATCAAACCCAAGGTTGAACTAATACTGCAGCTCAAAGGTATAGAAGGTCTTTTTATGTAGCTATTATAAATCCGACTTGTGATTGGCTCACGGAGTTGCCTAGGGTTTAGTCGAAAATTATTTAAAGAGTCGGGTAGAAATAAGTGCAATTGATGTATTGATTTTTCAATTATAGTATATCGATTCGATTTAATCTTAAACGGTACTAATAAATTTTTAATGAAAAAAATTTAAGATATTTTGCAATGTTGAGATCACCTCAAAAATTTTATGAATTTCAGTGCAATATCAAAAATAATTAAAAGATTATTACACTACGCTATTTCTCTATATTTAATAATAATAATTATTATTAATACATTAATATGCAATAACGCAGTGCGTTTACTATTTACTAACTTTATAATGCAGCTACTAGTCTGTAAATATAAGACAATGTACAGTATTATATTTTATTAAAAAAATGCATTATAATTTGTGAACTAGGTAATAAAAAAATACTTTAAAGAAACAAATTTATTCTTTTTTTTTTTTTTAATACCCACTGGATTGAAGTGTGTTGAGAAAGTTATTAATAACAAAAGATTAAAGCTTACTGTCAAATCACAGAATAATTTTATTCATTAATGTTACACAAAGTACTAAAAAAGTTAAACTTACTTAATAGTTTTTGATCATAAAATTAAAATTCTAAATACTTCTAAATGTCGGCTGTAAATGAAAATGACTGGAAAGCAGACGACAATGAGGACATTCATCACAGTTTAGAACTAAATTATGGACTGGCTATTAAATTTCCAAAGATTGTTAACGGTAAAATTAACACTACTAATTTTTTGGCAGCCTCTCAAGCCGTTGTACAAGTTCTAGGTAATTAATTTATATTATTAATGACCTTGTATCTTGTGAACTATTGGCATTTTTAAAGATATAAGCTCATCCCGATGTTACACTCGTCAAGACCTTTCATTTGAGTACCCACATCAATTTTTTATATATTTATATAAATTATATATATGTATATATGAAAAAAATATATCAAAAATGCATGTGGGTACTCAAATGAAAGCTCTTGATCAGTGTAACATCGGGATGAGCTTATATCTTTAAAAATGTCAATAGTTAAAAAAAGTACAGTGCAATTTAACAAAAGTTATTATTTAATAAAGCAAAATTTTATTTAGTTATAGTTCACAGTCTAAATAAATAATTACCTAAATATTGTACTAATAAATAAATTTTAGACAAATTTGGTAAAGTCTTTGCTCCGATCAAGTACGATATGCAAATGAACATCGAGGTAATTTTAAAAACTGTCATAAAAGTCAATACTGATTGATATATTAATAGTAAAAATATTTTTAGAAAATTCTCACTAAATACATCGCTAATAAAGAAGAACATTTAACCCTACAAGATTTACTATTGTCGGAGCGAGCATCTGGAAAAAAAACAGTCGTTGTTGATGCTTTGATTTGGTTGACTAGGTATTTACAACTTATTAATTAAATCTATTATTAATATTAATGTGTTTTTTGAATCTCCAGAGGGCTGAAGATGATTCATTTGTTTGTCGACAGAGTAGTAGAAAATGCAAGAGCAGTTCCACCGAAAACGGGCACCGAAGCTGAAGATCTTGTTGCCAATATAAAAAATTCTTACAAAGAATCATTGGAGTCTTATCATGGCTGGATGGCTCAGCAATTGTTCGGAGTACTTATCTAGTTATCTTGTCTTTGATTATACCGTTAATAATAAACTTTAACTTGCAGTTATTAACGAAAATGGCACCGACCAAGAGCCAATTGTTGCTGTCTCTCGCTAACAATCTACCGAACCAAGAAGCCGTCACACTGAATGCCCTGGAAAATTTGAGCAGAGGCTTGAAAGATAATTTGGTTGCTTTGAATTATTTTTTTCGTGAAAATCGCTTTGTTTAGTTAAAAATAATAATCGAGATTTTTTAATAAAAAAAAAAAAAAAATTAATACTAAACTTACGTTAGAGTACTGTTAATGATTATTTGCTGTAGTTGGTCAGTCGGTTGCCAGTTAATTAAATTTATTAACACGTCCACAAAGCTGTGCCATGTAGAATCTCTTCAAGTGATGTGCAGCTATATTATTAAGTGCGATAGTACCGGTAATAATTTCAAAGATAAGCAATAAAACCATCATTCCCGTAGATGCTTTTTCAATAAAAAATATTAATATATTAGCATCTAGTAACATAAATACCAGCAGTGGGAATTGTAGTAACGCTGATATCAGCCAGAAACTCGCTAATTCTGGAATCTTTAAGAATATTTTCCCACACGTTATTAATTATTATTTATATTTTATTCAAAGTCAATAAACTCTAGTGTGCATACCTTTTCAGATAAATTACCTAGATATCCTAGGTATAATTTAAGACATTCGATGCATGTAATCAATAAATAAACGCTGATATTTATGAATTTATATACTCCACTTAAATTGTAATACTGCAAACGAATAATTTTAAATTAAAATAACTTTATAAATCAACTGTTATTCATTGTAATTACTCGGTAAATAGGTACCTTTGCATCTAATCCTAGGAGAATTATAAAAAACCAAATCGGAAAGAACCATATATCAAAATATAATGCCATTTGAAGAGGTAAATTTGACTTTACCAGGTGCCCTGCAATCAAACAATTTTTTTAATTATATTTTTCTATGACATTAAAGTTAGCTGTCACTTAACAATTTTTTAATTTTATTTAACAAAAAAATTCTTAAAATTATTAAATATATGCTGAATTAATTTTCATTTTTTTGTTATAAAAAAATTAAACGAGTTTATTATATGAAAATTAATTTTAAAAATTTTATTTCAAATAAATTCTGGCAAAAAAAATTGACATGTAGAAATTTTAAAAAATAAAAAATACAATTTTTTAAAAATAATTTTTTGGAGTAAATTTTTTTGATAAATAAAATTAACAAATTGTTAAGTGACTGCTAACTTTAATGTCATGTTTATTATTAATTAATTACCGGCATCCCAGTATTGTTTTTCCCAGTCGTGATATATTAATCCGGGAAAAATGCGGTTTGAGGCAGTGATCACCTTAGACCTCCACATTATTATCAATTATTTTTAATATCTTCACTTAAACATGAATCATTAATTGATAATTCATATTTTATGTTTATCGCTTAAAAATTATTAACATATTAATTTATTTATAAGCTCTAAGTTTATTAGTTAAACATTATTTTATGGAACGATAAATGCAAGACTGGATGGTTGTTATTGTTGAACTTGACACACCTGACGTTGGCGTATGACAGTCACTGGGCAGAGTACTAGAGTACTGTCACATGTGTAAGCGTCCAAAAAAATTGATGTTGCTGACACAGTCGCCGAGGGCGCTTCGGTTTCATTTTTTTCTTCATTCTAAATTCTAAAAACGTCCGACTGGTGTTTTGTTTTTCTTTGTTAGATTTTAATTACCGGGATTTAGGAGAGTTGTTTAATTTAAATTAAATAAATTGATTGTTGATGTACATGATTTAATTAATTAAACTTTTAATTTTTTTTTCATTCATTAAATTAGAACTAAAAAGTATTTTTTTTAAATTGCACTTACAGTTTTTAAAGTTTTTTTTACAAGTAAAACATTGTTTTTAATAATTTTTTCAATGAAAAAAAAAATATTAAAATTAATAGATATCAGCTAATTTAATTTCCATAACTCAGTCGAGTTTTTTTAAAGACTCTAATTTTATTTTTGTACTTTGGTTAATTACATAAGATTGTATAACTGTCATCATGCTTTAGATTTATAAGATTTAAACTTAAATGGTTTATGAATTATCTGTTACGGATTCTCAGTATGTATTTTATTTTTTTATAATGAAAATGTAAATTAAAAAAAAAAAATAATGTTAATGCATAAATTTATTATTTTTATTTTTAAATACATTTCAGAAAAATAATCTTCATGAAATTGTCAATCATTATGTCTATCACATTAATAAATTGAAATTTTCCAATTTATTTTGCGATGACAGCAATTATAACTTTAAGGTCTATCAAGCTAGCATGGACTCGTCCGTCATGCATTGACTTTTATTATTCAAGCAACAAAATTTATTTGTGGTGCTAAATTAGTTGCTCCATTTAGGGTGACTTTTTCAATCCGGGATAAAATTTTATCCGAGATAAAAGTACCGCCAATAAAATAAAATAAAATAAATAATTCAGCGACGTGATATTGCTCACAATTAGTTCTCCATGAATTTGGTCGTTTATTTAAATAAAAATAAATAAATAAATATATCATAAAAATTATTTTAAATTAATTAACACAATTATAAATTAATAAATATAGATATGTCAAACGCAAGATATGAGCTCGAAGGGCTCAAAAGCATAGAACAGCCTCTTTGAGCTCATAAAGAATCAATTTCGTAAACATATTTATGAAAACGCAGTCGATTTTCAAACAATAATTGATACTGCCGATATTTATCACTCTTATTTCAAACCGAAGTGTTTGTAACAGAATCTCTGAAAGTATACTTCAGTTGTTTATTCATTTTTTTTCCCCCTCACTCCAGCAATAACGTTCGTCTTATTTTTTTTTACAGTTGTCATAATATATGTTATAAAATAAATGTAACAAGCTAATTAATTGCGTAATTAAATTAATTCAATTATACAATTGTATAAAAAATTGTGAACTGTCACCAAAAGTTTAATCTGCTGAAAATTTGAAACTTCAACGGTGTATATATAGGTTATTGATTATAAATCTTTAGTAAGTATTTTATGGTTTTTAATTAAAATTAATTTTTCTATTTGAAATGAGCGATAATTTTATATTAAATAATATATGTTTTAGATTATCGAGGAACAAAATGGATGAAGCTATTAATGAAGAAAACCTAGTCAAGGATATAACGTTCGCGATTGTGAATGAAGATATAGAAAAGTTTGGAGAGGTTGTGAGTAACTTAAAGTCACTTGATGCTCCGTGTTGGTTGTATGGATATAGGCCACTGTGTATCGCGTACAAAAACAGAAAGGATCTTTTTGCTGAAAAATTTGTAGAATTAAATTTCGTTCAAGTTAACAATCATTTTGGAAGAAATGAAAATACGCCATTGCATTGGGCAGTGATTAACAATGAGTCAAAATATAGACTTGAAATTATTAAAAAATTATTACAGAGAGGAGCTGAAATGAACAGAGAAAATTCACTGCGGCAAAATGTGTTTGATGTAGCATTGCAGAAGAAAAATTTTCCCGTACTAAAACTACTTGTCGATCATATATCTGAAAGTAATATCAACAAAAGTACTTACTTGAAATTACTGTTAGATTTTATTAATTCAGATTATATTGATTTAGCTAAGAAATTGTTAACGAAATGGGTTCATATTGATCTTGAAAAATCGATGGGTGATTTTAATTTTTTAAACTTGGCTATTGAAAAAAAACAGTTAAAAGTTGTCAAAAGTCTCTTAAATCGTGGAATCGACGTGAATTATTATGACAAATCCGGGGAAGAACGTGTCACAGCTATTTATACAGCTTGTGAGGTCGGTGATTTTAAAATCTTCAAGTTTCTTCTTGACAATCGAGCTAATATTGATATAGAACGAGTGGCTGGCCAATCCAAACCACGTTATTATCCAATTCATATTGCTATTGCTAACAATCATTTGAACATTGTTAAAGAGCTCCTTGATCGCGGAGTTGATGTTAATAAGACTTACGTCGAGAGAATCTACTACAATAATGATAAATTCGAAAAAACAACTTTACAGCTTGCTTGTACATATAAGCATTTAGATATAGTTAAATTATTAATTGAACGTGGTGCTGATATACATTTGAAGATTAACGATTCGGAAACGCCAATTTCCCAAGCATTTCCTACGGATGATGAAGATTATGAAGTTTTTACTTATCTTTTAGGACTTAACAATTTACGGCTGGACCTAGATGCTGCGAAACACATTGTGTTTTGGTGTGCCATGTTTGACCAAACAGGTAAGCTGATTATTCTTCTTCAGTACATCAAAAGCTTGAATTCAAAGGATCGCTTGAGATATGAATTGGACTTGAATATATTCAACAATATCAAGTTAAAAGAACCACTTATTCACACCGCTGCTCGTCATAGTTCAGGTAATTGTATTGATTTGCTCATCAAGAATTATGTTGATGTTAATTTAAGAAATCACAAAGGCCGAACTGCACTTCATGTAGCGCTTCGATACCGCCAATTTAAGTCTATCGTAGGTCTAGTCAGAAATGGAGCCGATATAAACATTACGTGTAATGAAGGTTATTCAGCTTCTCATTATACTGTAGATGAAAAAATACGAGAGTCGCGTTTTGATACCGATGATGATGATGAGAGTTGCGAAGACTTCGATGGCTTTCAAGAAAGTAGTCTTACTAAGATTGTTAATTATTATGGCTATCTCATCATTAAACTAAAATATCTTGATTTATTTGTCGATGACAGCAATTATGATTTTGCAATCAATCAATTGACTGACCCATTCAAGCATCAAGAAAAGTATGAAAAAGAAGTGAAGAAGATGAAAGAAAGGATAATTCATAGCACGATACCTTACATAACTTACTACAATTTTGTCAAAGCCAGTTTGAACCGGCGAATTAATTTCCTGAACAATTCACAAATTTTCACGGTTTTGAATTCAAGAGACAATTATGCTTCAAAGTTTCCTCAATTTGCAGATATAATTAGTAACTTGTTTCATCAAGCGCTCGTCAGAAAAAAATTATTGGACAAAGTTAACAATTATCCAATTTTTAAATTTTTAAACAAAAATTTACCTTATCTTTGCGTGAAAGAAGTAATCGGTTATTTTATTGATGCTGAACTTAAAGATGTAGTTAACAAGTACACATTTTTCGACTAGTTATTTATTGAAAATACAGATACTGCATT
The DNA here is from genome assembly GCA_905319865.3 of Cotesia congregata. Taxonomy (NCBI): domain Eukaryota; kingdom Metazoa; phylum Arthropoda; class Insecta; order Hymenoptera; family Braconidae; genus Cotesia; species Cotesia congregata. The sequence goes on from CAJNRD030001124.1 coordinate 15,532,537, forward strand.
GCTGAGGATATTTTTCATTAAAACTTAACTAATTAAAATCTAATTGAATTAATAATGAAACTCAGTTATAATACTACTAAAGTTAGCCGACGTTTTTAATTTTGTTTTATTCATTAAATTAAAACTAATAAATACTTATTTCTTAAAAATTGCGCAAACAATTTTTCAAGTTTTGTACAAATGAAACATTTTTTTTAATTTATTTGTAATAATATTTTACAATAAAAATATTTAAAAAAATTCTCACTTTTAATTTTTTTATTTAAGAACAACAACCACTTTTCAAAAATTATAATAACATTTTTTATTACTGTTAGTACTTCATTGCTCAGACCCATTTTTATTCCCAACTCAATTGAATTAATTTCGTTTACATATGTATTTAAATATGAAAACGTAGTGAATTGTTAAACATGTTCGATTATTGCAATAATCGATTCTGTCGACATTTATAGCCGACTTCAAACCGAAGAGGTTATGACAGAATCTATCCTGATAATCCTGATAGCCAAACCGGTCGCAACTTTCCGTTGATTTGCTGCAGCAACTTGTCACCAAGTCTTGGAAATGAACTCGGTTGTTCATTAAGTTGTCGGCAGAAATTGCTTTCGAAACTCTTTCGCACCAAGTTGACGACAAGTTTCTCGAGAAATTTGGCGACATATTGCGGCAGTAGAATGGTCTTGTTTTTTTCTCTCAGAAACTTGTAGCCAACTTGACGCCAACAGTTTCAAATTCGGAAGTTGACCGCAAGTTGTCGGTAAGTTGGTGGCAACTATCTGACACCAACTTGGTTGGTCTGAAAAACTGTAGCTATCAGGGATATGGGGGCACTTCAGTTCTTATTCATTTTCATCACTCGTTGCAATAACGTTCGACTTATTTTTTTACTGTTTTCATAATACATATTATTAAATAAATATAACAAATTTGCTAATTATTTCCATAGTTAAATTAATAAAGCTTGGTAGAATTTCTTTAGACCACCAATTAATTTTTGCACGTTTAATATCTCCAGAACATTCGAAACTTCAACGGTGTATAGGTTATTGACTTAAATTTTTTGTAAGTATTTTATTTTATGTTTTTTAATTAAAATTAATTCTTCTATTTGAAATAAGCGATTATTTCTATCAAATAATATTTATTTATTTATTTATTTATATCAAGCACAAACGCCAATCGGCATTATACAACAATTTGGCATACTAAATTATGAATTTTAATACATACATATAGTAATATAAATGTGAAATATATGTTATAGATTATCAAGCCACAAAATGGATAAAGCTGATGAAGAGAACCTAGTCAAGGATATAACATTAGCGGTTGTCAATGAAGATATGGATAAACTTAGAGCGGTTGTGAAGAAGTTAAAGTCGCCTAATGATCCGTGTTGGTTGTGTGGATATAAACCAGTGTGTATAGCGTACAAGTACAGAAAGTATCGGTTGGCTGAACAAATTTTAGAATTAGATGACTCCATTCAAGTTAATAATAATTTTGAAATAAACAAAAATACGCCATTGCATTGGGCAGTGATTCACAATGAGTCAAAAAATAATCTTGAAATTATTAAAAAATTATTAGAGAAAAGAGCTGATATGACCAGAGAAAATTCACTGCGGCAAAATGTGTTTGATGTAGCATTGCAGAGGAAAAATGTTCCCGTACTAGAACTACTTGTTGATCATATATCTGAAAGTAATATCAACGAAAGCACCTACTTGAAATTGCTGTTAGATTTTATTAATTCAGATTGTATTGATTTAGCTGAGAAATTGTTAACGAAATGGGTTCATATTGATCTTGAAAAATCGATGGGTGATTTTAATTTTTTAAATTTGGCTATTGAGAAGAAACAGTTAAAAGTTGTCAAAAGTCTCTTAAATCGTGGAATCCATGTGAATTATTATGACAAATTCGGAGAAGACCGTGTCACACCCGGGAAAGTCTGATCAGGACTGATCAGACCTGTTCATATCTGATCAGACCTGAAATCCGACCTGATCAGGCCTGTTCAGGTATGATGTTCATGTCTGAACCGTTAGATACGCTCAGACCTGTTCATGTCTGAAGTGTTAAATACGCTCAGACCTGAACAGACCTGATCAAGCCTGTTCATGCCTGCTCATGTCTGTTCATGTCTGATCATGTCTGTTCTAGCCTAATAGAAAAGGATTAAAACTCCATATATCAGCTGACAAGAACTGCTCATGCATGATTTGCCCTCTTAAATGATATTTTAAATCTGAAAGAAAAATTTCATCGAACTATAGATTGCAGTTCTATTTTTAAAATTAATTTGTTCCGTATGACGTATCAGTTTCTATCCCCTTATAAATTTTAAATGTAAAACTTTCATTAAAAATTTCGGCTTATATAAGCATGAACTTTTTAATTTTCCATGCCAAAACGATGATTTTTAACGATGAATTTTTATGCAATAACATGAAATTTTTTACTGTGTTCCATTGAATACGTGAAAAATAAGATTATTTAGTAAAAGTTTGAGTTTGATAGCGTTAAAATACCAAAATATGTCAGTTGATATCGATAAGTCCTTTCAAGATGTATGCTATTATCTTAAGCTACGCCTTGGTCCATTGCAGTAGTGTCAAAGGCTGTTAAATTGAAGAACACACAAATAATTCTTCATTTCCTTTACGTTTTAATTAAAAAAAACTTCAATTTTTAAAGAAAACAATAAAATTATAATTACGGAATAAACCTTGAAGAAATTGTTTTTTTTACTTTACATAGAACCATATGTTAATGGAGCGAATAATGAAACTCAGTTATAATACTACTAAAGTTAGCCGACGTTTTTAATTTTGTTTTATTCATTAAATTAAAACTAATAAATACTTATTTCTTAAAAATTGCGCAAACAATTTTTCAAGTTTTGTACAAATGAAACATTTTTTTTAATTTATTTGTAATAATATTTTACAATAAAAATAATTTAAAAAATTCTCACTTTTAATTTTTTTTTTAAATTTCTACTGTAGATTTCCTTGCTAAATACTTTTTATTATAATTTAATTTAATTCACATTTAATCACCTTAATATTTATATCCGAGTGTATAATATTTTTTATTTAAGAACAACAACTTTTCAAAAATTATAATAAAATTTTTATTACTGTTAGTACTTCATTGTTCAGACCCATTTTTATTCCCAACTCAATTGAATTAAAATTTCGTTTACATATTTATGGAAATGTAGTGTATTTATAAACATGTTCGATTATTGCAATAATCGATTCTGTCGACATTTATAGACGACTTCAGACCGAAGAGGTTATGACAGAATTTATGGGGGTGCTTCAGTTCTTTGTTCATTTTGATCACTCGTTGCAATAGCGTTCGACTTATTTTTTTACTGTTTTCATAATACATATTATCAAATAGATGTAACAAGCCAATTATTTGCATAATTAAATTAATAAAGCTTGATAGAATTTCTTTAGACCGACAATTAATTTTTGCACGTTTAATATCTCCAGAACATTCGAAACTTCAACGGTGTATAGGTTATTGACTTAAATTTTTTGTAAGTATTTTATTTTATGTTTTTTAATTAAAATTAATTCTTCTATTTGAAATAAGCGATTATTTCTATCAAATAATATTTATTTATTTATTTATTTATATCAAGCACAAACGCCAATCGGCATTATACAACAATTTGGCATACTAAATTATGAATTTTAATACATACATATAGTAATATAAATGTGAAATATATGTTATAGATTATCAAGCCACAAAATGGATAAAGCTGATGAAGAGAATCTAGTCAAGGATATAACATTAGCGGTTGTCAATGAAGATATGGATAAACTTAGAGCGGTTGTGAAGAAGTTAAAGTCGCCTAATGATCCGTGTTGGTTGTGTGGATATAAACCAGTGTGTATAGCGTACAAGTACAGAAAGTATCGGTTGGCTGAACAAATTTTAGAATTAGATGACTCCATTGAAGTTAATAATAATTTTGAAATAAACAAAAATACGCCATTGCATTGGGCAGTAATTCACAATGAGTCAAAAAATAATCTTGAAATTATTAAAAAATTATTAGAGAAAGGAGCTGACATGACCAGAGAAAATTCACTGCGGCAAAATGTGTTTGATGTAGCATTGCAGAGGAAAAATGTTCCCGTACTAGAACTACTTGTTGATCATATATCTGAAAGTAATATCAACGAAAGCACCTACTTGAAATTGCTGTTAGATTTTATCAATTCAGATTGTATTGATTTAGCTGAGAAATTGTTAACAAAATGGGTTCACATTGATCTTGAGAAATCAATGGATGATTTTAATTTTTTAAATTTGGCTGTTGAGAAGAAACAGTTAAAAGTTGTCAAAAGTCTCTTAAATCGTGGAATCGATGTGAATTATTATGACAAATTCGGGGAACACCGTGTCACAGCTATTTATACAGCCTGTAAGATCGGTGATTTTGAAATCTTCAAGTTTCTTCTTGACAATGGAGCTAATGTTGATATAGAAAGAGTGGGTAGCCAGCACAAGCCACGTTATTATCCAATTCATGTTGCTATTGCTCACAATCATTTGGACATTGTCAAAGAGCTCCTTGATCGCGGAGTTGATGTTAATAAGATTTTCATTGAAGATATCGGTAACGACAATAGTAAATACGAAAAAACAACTTTACAGCTTGCTTGTACATGTAATCATTTAGATATAGTTAAATTATTAGTTGATCGTGGCGCTGATATACATTTGAAGGCTAACTATTCGAATTCATCAATTTACGAAGCATTTCCTTTTGAGCATGAAGATTGTAAACTTTTCATTTATTTTTTAGGACTTAAAAATTTACGGCTAGACTTAGATGCTGCGAAACACATTATGTATTCGTGTGCCCAGTTTAACGAACCACATAAGCTGATTATTCTTCTTCAGTATATCGAAAGATTAAATTCAAAGGATCGCTTGAGATATGAATTGGACATAAATATATTTAACAATAGCAAGTTGAAAGAACCACTCATTCACCTCGCTGCTCGTAATAGTTCAGTAACTTGCATTGATTTGCTCATCAGGAATTATGTTGATGTTAATTTAAGAAATCATAAAGGCCGAACTGCACTTCATGTCGCTTTTCGATATCGCAAATTTGGTTCTATCGTAAGTCTTATCAGAAATGGAGCCGACATACACATTACGTGTAATGAAGGTCATTCAGCTTGTCATTACACTTTCGATAAAAAAATACGAGAGTCACGTTTTGATACTGGTGATGATGAGACGAGTTTCGAAGATATCAATAACTTTCAAGAAAGTAGTCTTAATGAGATTGTTAATTATTATGGCTATCTTATCATCAAACTAAAATATCTTAATTTATTTGTCGATAGCAGCAATTATAATTTTGCAATCAATGAATTGAATGATCCATTCAAGCATCAAGAAAAGTATGAAAAAGAAGTGCAGAGGATGGAAGAAAAGATAATTCACAGCTCGATACCTTACATAACTTACTACAATTTTGTCAAAGCCAGTTTGAACCGGCGAATTAATTTCCTGAACAATTCACAAATTTTCACGGTTTTGAATTCAAGAAAGAATTATGCTTCAAAGTTTCCTCAATTTGCAGATATAATTAATAATTTGTTTCATCAAGCGCTCGTCAGAAAAAAATTATTGGACAAAATTAACAATTATCCAATTTTTAAATTTTTAAATAAAAATTTACCTGATCTTTGCGTGGAAGAAGTAATCGGTTATTTTAGTGATGCTGAACTCAAAGATGTAGTTAACATGTACACATTTTTCGACTAGTTATTTGCATCGCTGCGGATATTTTCTATTAAAACTTAACTATTTAAAGTCTAGATTATATTTATTATGTTTAACTTTTTTTCAAAATAATTTTCAACATTCATATAAGAATATATAATCTTAAATCGTTGAAAATATAGCAACTTTTAAAATATTGGATAAAAGTGTTTTTAGTTTTAGTTAAATTTATATTTTACGAGAAATATGCATGAAATTATAATTATCATTGAAATAAACTTTTTGATTATTTTTACTTAACTAATTACAATTGTTTTTTATTAAAAATTCTTTGAATAAGTTATAATGATCGCTAATGAGACTGAAGTTAGCAGACACCTTGAAAAATTATCTAATACCCTGACGGATCCAAAGTGCGGCATAGAAAATTATTTATAAAAATGTCATTTATAATTTCTCAGAGCTTCTAAAGATGAAATTCTTAAATATAATTTTCTTGCTATAATTTGTTTGTTAAAAAAATTATCAGATATGTCTCTCAACTTCAGTGTCATTGATAGCTAGAGTGTCTTTTGTTTGTTTTTTTTTCTTGATTAGTTACCTTTAAATTGTTTATTTGTTTACTGGTATAACTACGATTGAATAATAAATGAAAAAAATTTATTTTTCAATCGATTTTTTTTTATAAAATTTGAAGTGCAATTTTTGAAAATTGTAAAATTTCTTACTTCATTGTTAACAACTACGGCTGATTACAAATTTAAATTGGCGAAGATTATAACCTCGATGGATTTTTAGTTATAATAAATAAGTAAGTGCATTTATATATTTGATATCCTGGAATGGAAAAAAAGTAATAGTAATAAATAACAAATAATAAAAATATAGTTTTTTATAGAAACCTGACCCTTTGAAATGGAGAACGCATTTTTTACAATTAGTAATATTCAGACATTATTTACTAAAATGTTCAAGATTTTTGGTATGGTGATATCTTTCGTTAGTTCATGCTCAGAGTATTGGTATAAAGCACTGTGTTCAATTTGTAGAATTAATAGGCAAGATGATATTATTGAAATTTCGTATCAATTGGATTTCATCCAAGTGAAAAATATTCATATAGAAATTGAAAATATGCTACAGCATTGGATTTTAATTAATGACACTCACTTGAAGGAACAAGTGAAACTTTTTAAAGATTTCTTAGATAAATCACCAGACATAATTGAAGAAAAATTGTTTAGACAAATCTTATTTAATGTTGCACTAAAAGCTAAAGATTATCCTGCGCTGAAAATTCTTGTTGATCATATATCTAATAACAATATTAACGAAAAAATCTACTATATATTTTACTATTTAATTTAATGCATGGAAGCTATTTTGATCTTGATGTTGAAAAACTATTAACAAAATCTACTCATTTTGATATTAATAAGAGGATGATAATGACAGGAGTTAATTTGCTAAATTTAGCCATTGAGAAGAGATGGTACGAAGTGGTCAAAAGCCTTTTAAATCGAGGAATCGACATAAATTACTATGATAAATCTCGTAGAGACATAGTGAGACAGCTATTTATAAGGCATGCGAGGTGGGTGCTCTTTGTATTGTAAATTTTCTCTTGGATAATGGAGCAAATTTCGACATTAATGTGAGTAAAGAGGGCAACATTTATTGTCCTATCCATATTGCTATTGAAAATGGTCACCTAGACATTGTTAAAGAACTTCTTGATCGTGGAGAAGATGTTAATAAAAGCTGTGAACGTAACTCTGGAACGAAGTCACCAATGTTACTATAGACGTTTAAATATCGTTGGATTGTTATTGAAACGAGGTGCTGATGTAAGAATTGATCTGGACACTCACGATCAACTATTTGTACAGGCATTTCCTCTTGATTCATACCGTATTAAAAATGAAGAAACTGATATCTTCATTAATCTCTTAGGACTTGAAAATGTTCAGCTGGATGTAAGCGATCAAAACTATCTAGATGAAATTAAATTTTCTAACTCTCGTAATGATAAAACACATAAACCGATTCGAATTACCGGATACGTAAATCGATTACTTTCAAAAGATTTTTTGAGATTTCAATTTGAAATTAAGATTATCAATAATGAAAGTTTATGCCTACCATTAATCTATACAGCTTCTTGTAATAATTTGACAAGGTGCATCGACTTACTTGTAAAGAATGACGTTAATATCAATTTAAGAAACGAAAAAGGTCGAACTGCTCTTCATATTGCTTTTCAATATCGAAAACTCAATTCTATCCAAAGTCTTATTATCAGAAATGGAGCTGATGTTAATATTTTGTGCAATGAAAATTATTTGGCGGTTGATTATGCTTTTGTTGAAAAAATTCGAGAATCGCACTCTATAACATAAGGAGAGAAGCTGTGTTGGTCTTTTTATTGATCACTATAAGGATGAGGATGATATATCAACGATATTATTAAGTATTATGGATATTATATTATCAAAATGAAGTACCTTGATTTATTCGTCCATGACAATCATAATAATTATGTAAAAAATAAAATAGAAGATTCGTTTGAACATCGAGAAAAATATGAAAAAGAAGTCGAAAAAATGAAACGAGAAATAATTAGCTGCGACATACCTTACATAACTTATTACAATTTCATCAAAGGTAGCTTGAACCGGCGAATCAATTTCTTAAACAATCCTCAAATTTTAAAGGTTTTAAATTTGCAAGACAATTATGCTTCAAAGTTTCCTCAATTTGCTGATATAATTAGTAATTTGTTTCATCAAGCGCTTCCTAGAAAAAAATTATTAGACAAAATTGATAAATATCCTATTTTTATATTTTTATATGAAAATTTACCTTATCTTTGGGTAAAAGAAGTTATCGGCTATTTTACAAACAGTGATATGAAAAATGTGATTCATAAACATACTTTTTGTGATCACTGATTTTTAAAATAATTTTATCTATAAAAATAAAGTTAGCCGACATTTCAAAATTTTTAGAAATTTTTTTATTGAAAAAATTTCAATTAAACAATTAAAAAAAAAATTTCACATGTAAAAAACTTGAAAAACTATAAGTGCAATTTTTCATAAATATTTTTTTTTCACATGTAAAAAACTTGAAAAACTATAAGTGCAATTTTTCATAAATATTTTTTTAGTTGTAATTTAATTAATAAAAAAAATGAAAATTTTTAGATGTCTACTAACTTCAGTATCATTTTTATCTTGATATTTAAAACATTCGTTGAAAGTACATTTTTATATTTGATTGGAAATAAAGTTTATATGAAAATTAATTTAGAAGATATTTTTTTATAATTTTTCTAATAAATAAATTACTGGATCAAAAAAATGAGAAAAAAAATGGACATTTAGAAATTTTAATAAATTAAAAATGAAATTTTTTGGAACAAAACTTTTTGTTAAATAAAGTTAAAAAATGGTCAAGTGACAGCTAACTTTAATATCATAAATTTTGTCACAATGATCTGAACTATCATTTACAGATATAAAATTTTTTATTGTTAATTTTTATAATTATTTCTTCTTTTTATTTTTAATCATTGGAATCAATTAAATTTTAATTTGTAAGTACGCGGCTGTTTTTAATCGATAGGCAACAGTCGACTTGGAGTTACTGCAGCAGTAAGCAGTAGGTATAACCTCATGTGATTCAGGGAGACGAGTTCTCAATGCCTGGAAAAAATTTCTGACACGTCCTCCGGGCTGGAGTTCACTGACAGTGACTTAGAGATTAGATAAATAAGATAAAATAAATTTTTGTCATTTTAATTTAAATATAATGTAGATCGTTATCAATGATGTATAACGGTGTTTTTTATTTTTTTTATTTTACACCGTTAAGATTTTTTATAGATACTAAATAGTATAATAAATAAGTAAATAAAATAATTATAATATTAAATAGCACAATGGCTTTTTCTGTAAATATTTCGGTGGAAGCGCCGATTGAAAATCAAATTCAAGAAATAACTTATGATGGTCAAGAGATTTATCAAACGTGAGTTTACTTTTTAAATAAATTTAATAAAATTGTAATTGTAATGACAATAAAAAATTTTTATATTCTAGGCCACTTACTATTTCGGAAAACTTGGCTAAAATTGCCCAGAGAATAGATTTCAGCAAGACGAGTACATCAGAAAGCGATGATGCTAGTACTGACAAAGTAGAGAATGGAGAAAAGTCTGATAAGCAAGATAATCAAGATTCCAAAGACTCTTTCGCGCAGCAAAATTCCCTCTGGCCATGGGACAGCGTGAGATCGAAATTGAGGTAAAATTATTAATCCAATTTAATGAATCATGCTTAAAGATATAAACTATTCTTCATTAACAGTGTGAATGTTTATCAATAAAACAGAAATGCCTTGACTGAAGTATGTGTTCTTGCCGACGTTTTGGCGATAGCGAAAGAAAAGCGGTATTTAGTACTTGATCCAGTGCCTCAAGATCCTCCAGAGGTGAAGCCTATGGTCCAAGTTTACGCCAGGAAAAAAGCCCTGGCTGGTGCTGCGAACGTATTGCTAACTGGAGTCGAGAGATTGCGAAATAGTCAAAATGAACTTGCAAGAAACAGGTCGACGCCCGATTTTCATATTGAATTATTGAGGCTAAGACAAAATTGGCGACTGAAAAAAGTATCTAACTCTATAATCGGTGATCTTAGTTACCGAACGGGTAATTATTTTTTTTTTTTTTTTTATTTTAGTTTAGTTTCTTTTTACACGACCCAACAGCCAAATGGCCAATAACAGAGTCTCTGATTTTAATATAGTACAAAGTTATAAATACTGCGTTGATTAACAATTATTTAAGTTAGACTAAGTGCGCAATACATAAGTATACATTTAAGGTTGTTAAAGTAAGTTTATAGGTGATAATAAATTAAATTTATTAAATTTGTAATAGTATAATGTTTAAAAAAAATTGATAGTATTGAATTACAAAGTTTTTATGATTATCAGAGACAGGTAAGATTAACAACATAAACTAGTATTAGCAAAAATTATTTGAAATTGTTTTAAGTCATCTAAAATTATCTAAATATTAAAAATTATCTACTAATATTTAATTTAATTACTAATTATATAAATTTTAAATTATTTTTAAAATTATTGATGACAATTAACAATAACTCTATTGACAGCTGGATCTAAGTACACTCAAACCGGAATGTTTGAGGTAACTAAAGCCGAAGAGGATGAAAAAGTACCAGTGTGTAGTCCTCCAGTCTCTCCGAACCCATCTGCCTCACCAGCTGCAAGTACTGCCTTAGGAGGACCTGGGACCAGTAATGTACCTTCAGTATCTTCACCAATAGCCCCCTCAGCAACGTCAACGCAGTCGTCATCCTCAAAAAGTTCTTCCTTACGAGTTACCATTCCCAGTGAACTCCAAGGCGTAGCGTACATAAAAGTTCTCTGTCAAAAAGACCAAGAAGATTTGTGCAGCTCCAATATAAATTTACTAACTGCAACTGTACCGAACACAAATGCTGACATGCACTGGCAGCAAAAACTCGAGGCAGCTCAAAACGTATTATTTTGCAAAGAGTTGTTCAGTCAGCTGGCCAGAGAAGCGGTTCATCTCAGAGCGCCGATTCCTCATATGGTAGTCGGCAACCAAATAATGGCAACAGTACTTCCCGGGATACAGTTAATAATCGGACTGTGTCATGGAACCGGGAATGAAAAAAAACCTGCATCCTCGACACCGCCACCAGTACACAATGCAGAGCATGATCACGTGCTCGAGCATTCGCTGCATCAATTATTGCGAGAAGTTCATCATAAAAATACTCATCACCCCTTTCCTCATCCGTCTTCCGGGCCACTAGGGCCCAGTAAACGTCGGCGTATCGCTGGACCAACGGCTGCTGATCGGTATGAATTACTGGAGATGACCAAGAGCCATACTATTCTTGAACAAATCATCCAGCAGGCTCAGCATTTCTTCATGAGAGTGCGTACTGAGTACGTCCTGGATACAATTGCTAAAGAAGTTAAAGACCCGTTGATTGTTTCACATTGGAATGCTCTTAATTCTCCAACTCAGTCTTGTGTTAAAATAAATATTTGGACCAATTCATACGATACTGTTTGTCGGACGTCTTTGGTAGTTCATGTAGGAGAAAAGTCATTAAAGTGTGTCTGCAGGGATGGAAGAGTTATGCATATGAGCTATGAGCCACAAGAACTTAGAGATCTTATATTTTGTCAAGTAATTTGAATTTTTAATTTTTTATATTTTATTTTATTTTATTTTAATATTTAGCTTATTTTTTTAATAAAAATTTACAGATTCATCAACATCAAATTACGGCAGTTCAAAATTTAGCGAAATGTATGGGCTGGCAATTTTTAGCTAACAGCTCGCACCTAGGGCTGGGAGCTGTTGAACCGCTGGGCAATGCTAGCAGCTGCATACTCGCATCGCCGATCGGTGATCGCATGATTGCCGTCAGATGCGAACCACAGAGTGGCGTGCAAGTTTCAATAGCCCACTCTCCACGAAAAGACTTCTTTCCTGGACAGCTGGTGCGTGAACGAAAGTGGGAAAACCTTGGTGGTTCTTTCAAAGAAGTCCGTTGGAAAGACATGGAGGGAAAGAATTTTTGTAATAAAATGGAATTACTTATGGCGTCGCTAACGAGTTCACAAAATTAAGGAGAATCTTAATTAAAAAAATAAAAACGCTGGAATATTTAAAAGTTACTTTATCCCTTTATTATTTATAGAATAATTAATCATTTTAGTAAGAGTGATTTAAGAATTTTAGTCAATAAAAATAAAATTTTTAATGATGACAAATAACATTTTTAAGGTATTAAATTATGTTCATTTTATTTATTATTTAATTTAAATTAATTTATATTTAATGATTTTAATGAATTAAAAGAATTTTTTTAATGAAATGTGATTTTTTAATATGAAATTTATCGCTATGTTCTTCATGCTAAAGACCTAACATTATTTAATCAATCCAATTATGTATAGTGTATATAAAAATAATTTATCAATAAATTTGTATAATAATATTTAATTATCCAAACAAAATACTTATTTTATTTTTATAAATATTAAAATTTTGTCTTTTAAAAAATTAGCAAATACTCAATTCATAGCTCAGATTATTTCCTATAATTAATAAAATTAAATGAATAAATAATGAGTATAATTTTTTTACTCTGAATTAGAAATCCCTGAGGGAACAAATTATTCCAATTGAGGAAATTCATATTATGTTTGAAATATTTTATGACCCAGCTTACGCTGGGTACGACAAAAAATTGTCATATAGACTCATCAGATGTTCCCCTCCACGAAAATCTTTAGTAAAAGGCGAAAGATTTATACGTGTTTCTGAGGGGAAACCAGAGTAATTAATCGATCCAAAAAAATATGGATTTTAACAACTCTGAATCAAGTATACTCAAACGAGCTAAAGTTATTACTTTGCGCCACCTGTCGGTGTAGCCATGAAAATTATTGAAATTTATTTAATTTATTGGTAAAGGGAATTCAATTGAAAAATGAAACGAAGGAATATCAACGAAAAATGTTGTATCTGTTGAAAAACGATTTTGGGATAAAGCACGTAAAAATAAAAAAAGTACTATACAGGTAAATAAATATAAATTAGACGGTAAAAGAGAATCACTTTTGAAAGCTGCACAATCACTCCAAAGAAAGAAAATCGAAGATGCAATAACTCCAAAAGTAAAAGAAGAAATAAGATTTTAAATAAGCCGAGAAGAAATTCCCTTTTAATATAAAGAAAAAACTAAGAAAAAAAAATCAGTTGGTTATTATCATCCACCACAATGGTCTCAATTACTACAGAAAAATTCAATGACTGTTTGTTTTGTTTTATTTTTATTAATTAAATAATACATTTAAAAAATAATACGAAAATTTGATTGAATTACAATAAATATTACAAAATCCTGCTATTTAAATACAATAATTGAAATCAAGTGATTATAATAATTAATCTCTTTTGATGAGCGTGAAGCACTTGGGGACATTTTGTATCTTACCACCGGCTACTTTAAATGCCAGTCCCATTGTAATTATAAGTACTGTGTATGAAGACAGCAAACTATAAGTATACGCTTCGTATCTATTTATCAACGTCATACAGGAGACGAACAAGTGAGACAAGACAACCCAGGCAATGTGTGTCCACTTTTTTTCATCAACTGCTGAGAAAAATATCACGCCCCAGAATGTGTGGAGTAAAATGAAGCAAAGAGTCGTGGCAGCCGACATTATGAAGAAATATTCAGAGCCTTGTTTGAGACCCATCGTCCCAGGACCCACAGCATCTGCCAAAACATTCACCAGCGCAAAGGCTCCGCTCATGAAGCCGAAACCTAGACCACATACGTACGCAAAAACGTGTCTGCTGTTTGCCAGGTGAGCTGTCGTTACTTTTTCCAATCCTTTTTCAGCTTTTCTCAGAACCCAGTATAATAAATATCTGTAAGAAAAATCAATGATGTTAAATATTATGAAAATTAAGTTAGCCGACATTTCAAAATTTTTAGAAATTTTTTATTGAAAAAATTTCAATTAAAAAATTAAAAAAAAAAAATTTAACAGGTGAAAAACTTGAAAAACTACAAGTGCAATTTTTTAGAAATATATTTTTAGTTGTAATTTAATAATTAATAAAAAAAAATCAAAAATTTTTAGACGTCTGCTAACTTTAGTGTCATTAAATATTTAGTACTTCCAAGTTCTCGTCCATATTTAAAATATTTAAATAACTTAATCTTGGGAATTTAGACAATAATAATATATATCAAAGATGCTGCTAGTCATAGGATTTACCTGATGAAGCTGAAATAAATCAGCGAAACGTTGAAATTCTTATAATTTAACATCTTCATTTATTGTCCAAATTCCCAAGATTAAGTTATTTAAATATTTTAAATATTTAGGTTGATATTGGTTAAAGGTGAGTAAAATTTGGAGTAAAATTACCTGAAGGCTTCTTGGAATAAAACTGAAAAGACCAGACCGAACGCCAGGTAATTCTGGAGCGGGACCACTGCATACCAGAGTATCGACGAAAACAGCAAAGATATCAGCCAGAAAAACGCACTGGCAATCAGGATAATTATTCTTATTGGCTCCGAAGATACTGTTATAGCAAACATTGCCAGTGGTGGTCCAAATGCCAGTAAAGCACAGCCAAAAAAATCTAATGCTGTCATTATTATGCTTTTATGTCAGCTTGTAAGGTTAAGTCTTAGTAAATATTTATATTTATAAATGTCAAGATAATTTAATTTAGTCTTATACTCATTGATAATTAATAGTTTCACTATATTATCATTATCACATTATTGTCTTGAATAATTTATTAAATTATTATAACTTATAAATTATTTTTATATATAAGTTGTTTAACTTTTTTCACTGACATATTAGTCCATTGTATAGTATACGCTTTACGCTGATGAAAGTATTATTTACAAATCGGACATATTCGTAACTAGTCGGAAAAAAAAAATGGTAGAGGTAGATTTAAAAATATAATTATTTTCATCATTTTCAAGACTGTCATAGATTTTCTAAGAAATGTTTAATTAATAGTTTAATTAATATAAAATAAATTATAAGAAGAAATATAATTGTACTGCAATAAATCGCATGATCTCAAATTTATAAAATTTTATTATAACCTCAAAGTGTGTTTACGTTATTTTTTTAATTTTGCAGTAAAAAATTAAAGTTATTAAATTAAATTATATTAAAAATGAGTTTTGAATCAACGAAAATAGATGGTTCATGTTTTTCCATGTGTTCAGAAAAAGAACTACGCATGTGAGTATTTTTTTACATTTTCACTTTGCACTATTGTGTTACTAATTGTTTATTAATTGTTTACATTTTTCAGGAGGGAAAAAGAAGGGTTGTTGAGTATTTTGGAGGTCGATGACAAAACTAGGAATAGCAAACATACAAAAGCAGACCCCGCGAAAGCAATCAAGTGTTATCAAAGGTCCAGCGCTGGAAAGTCATTTGCTGATGAACCCAGTGAATTACGACCAGGACCAGTACTCGTACTTACCGTCAATTACTTGTTCAAAAAGTATGATTAAAAATTTATTCCTCATTAAGTACTCGTGGGATGATTCTTATGAATTAAATTTACTTTTTACAGAGTGTTGTTACGAAAAGACGTCGATTGGTCGATAATTTATGAGTTTGCCTTCGATCGAACGAGAGGAGTTAGACAGGATATGATTATTCAAAGATTAGATGCACGATGGTGTATCAGAATCTTAGAACCAATTGTCAAATTTCATATCTACGCTGGTGAAAAGTACTAAAAATGAATTAATTAACTAAAATTAATAAATAAAATTAATTAATTAATTAATTTTATGATACTGAAGTTGGTAGACATCTAAAAATTCTTTAAATTTTTATAACAAATCAATCATAAAAAAATATTTTAAAAAATTTCCTTTGTACAATTTTTTTGCTAATTATTTTTCATTATAATTAAATTGTTATAAGAATTTTTAAAATTGTTAGATGTCTACCAATTAAATTCAGTATCATAACTATGAAAATTAAGTTAGCCGACATTTATAATAATTTTTTTTATTAAAAAAATTAAAAAAATTTTCATTTGTAAAAAACTTGAAAAACTTGAAAAAGTGCAATTTAAAAATATTTTTTTGGTCCAATTGAATAAATGGAAAAAAAATTAGAAACGTCGGCTAACTTTAATAGTATTATTCATAACTAAGTATTAATAACTTCTGTTTTAAACATTTTGTTTTTAGGATGCGCGAAAGACCTTTAAGTGAATTTGTTCCAAAATTCAACAATCAGCATTTGTTAGAGTGCATCAAGCAGTTGCTTGTACTGTACGATGACACTGATTATGCAAACGGTGCTGAGATTGATGACGGAAAAGATGCAAATGAACAATTCAAGCACAGATGTGATATTGAAGCTGTGTATCTTCTGCTTTTTTTGGGTGAACAATCGGCTCTTTCACGAGGATTGTCTCTTCCTAGTTCTTTCAAGTATAATAATTAATGTCGATGAATTTTCATAAAATATAATTATCTCTCAATGAAGTAAATGAAAATTATAATTACAGAAAGTCATCAGTTGTTCAGCAAGCATTGCAGATATCTCTTGCATGGTATTTAAAAAATTATGTACAAGTATGTCGCAAAGTATTTCAACTGTCTCCTTTACTTGCAATGGCTATTTCAAACAATCTCAGCTCTATCAGAAGGTAATTGTTGATAATTATAATGTAAAATTGATTTAATCAACTTTTTTTTTTTTAACGTAGGGATGCTGTGCAAATAATGAGCGCTGGATACCAGAGCAAGAATCTTGTTTACCCCATTGAAAAATTCAAAGAGATTTTACTTTACAATGATGTTAAAAAAATATCAGAAGATTGTAAACTTTTGGGTTTACAACTAGTTGATAAAAATATTCATTTTAAAAATTGGTTAAGCAAAGCACCATTAACAACTCCAGAGAGATTATTCAATGATACTCACCTTGATGAACTTTTACCAGATATTATTTTTGAGTAAAAACAAATAAATGTTATTTTGTATCAAAAAACTTGTACGACTTTTATTATAAAAAAAAAGAAACTATATACACAAAAAAAGCGTTTAGAAAAATAATTAAGTGATGATGGAAATTTGAGGCATAAATTTACTGTGAATCACTGGAAGAACTGCTGGATGAATCGGTGGACATAACTTCAACGTCTTCATTTTCCTGTTTGTGGGTATTGATAGGCACACTTCCTTGTCCAGCACCTCCACCCATGGTAATGTTCATTGATTCTCCGGATGGGTGCCAGGCAAATTGATTTGCTAAAGACGCGGGTGGTTCTATTATCAAAAAATATTCCAAGTAAGCGATTGAAAAAAATAAATAAATAAATAAAAGCATCATTAATAATATTTATAAAATAATAACCTGGGTGACTTCCAGTACCGCTGCCTGCACCAGCTCTGTGTAAGTCAGCCGGCATTCCTGGATGAGATCCTAGTAATGAACCATTGAGAGGTAAGTCGCTAAGACGTCCCAGGTATCCTAGTCTCATTTCGATGTCTGTAAAAAAAAATAAAAAAATAATTTATTGACACTAGAAAAAATTTTTATTGAAAAAATAATTGTAAAAAAATTAAAAAAAAAAATGTTCATTCATAAAAAAATTGAAAAACTATAAGTGCAATTTTTTAAAAATATTTTTTTAGTTCTAATTAAATGAATGAAAAAGAATTAAAAAAAAACTATTTACAATAAAAAAAATGCTTATAAAAATTTCGACTAATAATTTTTAAATGTGGAATTTTTTAATTAAATTTTTTTACATAAGAATTTTATTGCTATAAGATACTAAAAAAAATTTCTAATGTCTGTGAACTTGAGTGTCATAAAAAATATGAGTTTTACTTACCAGTTGGATACGGTCGTCTGGGATCACCTTGTTGCCAAGTCAAAGGGGCGCAAACAGCATTTGAAGCACTGATTCTATGAGCAAATTTAATAAGCTCCTCAGAAGGTACTGGCTTTTTATTAGCCTGCGCAATTGACTCGAGTTTCTGCTTGGCTTGATAAATAGCCGTCGCCAAAATTTGTTCAGCTTCCTTAAGTTGACGCTGCAACTGCTGGATATCCTGGTCCTGTTTGTCGACCTCAGCTTTGAGAGCTTCCATTTTAATATTTATTTTTTCTTGCTCAGCAGCCTGCTTGAGCATTGATTTTAAATCATTGTTTTTAGCGACTAACAACTGCACCAGCTGACCGTATTCTGTCCCTGATAATTTAAGATGCTTTTGAGCAATTGTGTTCTCAATCATTTCTCTGAAAACAAGTCAATTTTAATACATAATTCTATTCATAACCAAAAGTAAATTGAATTATCATTACTTACTTGGCAATCAGCTCCATGTCATCAATAAGCGACAGTAAAATTTGACGAGTGCTTTTGTTGGTAGCCATAATGAGTTGGGTAAGTGTAAAATAATTTAATTAATAATTATAATTAAAATAATTAATAACACTAAAAATTATTTTTATAGTACATATATAAACACACAACACAAGCTAAACACAACCTAATGATTATCACCACAAATTTATCATTACCAACATTGAAAATGTATTAATTTAACTGTCAGTCACACGAATGAAATGACACTGAATATATAAGTTGACAGACATTATAAATTTTTTTAGAATTTTATAGCAATGAAATTATTATGAAAAAAATTTAATAAAAAATTCCACATGTAAAAATTAATAAAAATTACAAGTAAAAATTTTTAGAAGAATTTTTTTATTGTAATTGATTTGTTAAAAAAATTTTTAAAATTGACAGCTGACGGCTAACTTCAGTATTATCACACGAAGATGAAGACTCTTAGGATGAACAAGCCGAAAAGAGCCGAAGCTGATCGTTTGGTTACCTTGATTTAAATCTATAGGAAGTTAGTGATTGCGCCAGTGGTGACTATAGCGAGGACATGAAAAGACGACACCGGGATAGTTCACGTTCTTCTCACATCTTTCTGCCCCTCCCGCTTTTGTGATATTTTATCCAACATCCTGTGTCCGCAGCCGCTCTATACAGTTTTTATCTTCCACAGCGTTCTCTATCATTCCCTCGCTATATATTGATTAATTTGGAGTTTAAGGTACATATCTTTATTCTATTGTTGTTGTAATTATTTATATTTATTTTTTTATTAGTAATCTATGAAAAAATTGATAACTTCAGTAGATTATTTACTGTAAAAATTTATTTAAAATATTTACGTATAACTCGTTTACTTCTACGTTGTGATTTGTGACAATTTTGACGACTCGTATTGTCATTTTGGTTTTTCTCCTCTAGTAACTAATAATAATAATAATAATAGCAATAGTAGTAGTAAAAATAAAAAAAGTTTTTAATAATAATTTATCTGTATATTTTAGTAATTATTATTTTATTTTTCCAGATTAAATAAAAAATATAAAAATAAATAGCTTGCATTGTAGTGAGAAAAAAAAAAAACATAATAATAATGACGCCGGAGGGTTATACGCGAGTGTACGTTGGCGGTCTGACTGAAACGATTAAGAAGGAAGATTTACAAACAGAGTTTGAAAAATTTGGGAAGCTAAATAAGGTATGGGTTGCGTTTAACCCGCCAGGTTTTGCATTTATTGAATTTTTGCGGGTCGACGAAGCTGAATTGGCTTGCAGTAGCATGAATGGAACCGAAATATTGGGAACAAAGTTGAGAGTTGAAATTTCCCGTGGTCCCGGTCGAAGTAGAAATAGAGGTGGCGGCGGTGGCGGCGGGGGTGGCTTCAGAGGCCAATCTGGCGGCGGCAGAGGCGGTTTCGGCGGGTCACGTAGATCTTACGGCGGTGGTGGTGCCGGTGGTGGTTATCACCGTGATAACAACTCTTACGGTAATCAAGGCGGCAATAGTAATAGCTATCACTCAGGCAGGGCGGGTGGTGGTGGTCCGAAATACAGCAGTAGAGGCAGATACGGAGGTGACAACAATTACTCCGGAGGAAGAAACAATTCCGGTTACATGGCCGGTGGTAATTCTTACTCACAAGGATACAACAATTCGTCTGGCAACGGAGATGCTTCTGTTGACTATTATAATAGAAGAAATAAGGATTCCTCAGGAGCTTCCTCTAGATACCGCAATCGGTCACCGGCTGGACGCGGCAGGTATACGTCCAATACAACAATAATATCATTTTCTCTAATTATCATTTTATTATTCACTGTTTTTAGAAAAAATTTTTTTTTTAATTCTATTTATTTTACAACTACCCAGTTTTTAATAAGGTAGTTTGGGTGCCAAATGACTTCAACTTGACCCCATATTGTTTTATATTCATTCGAAAGATTATGATTTAATACATCTAAAGGAAAAAAAATCAGATTTTTTACGACACCGTTTAAGAGATATAATTAATTAAAGTTTTGCAAAAATACACAATCTCTTATGAGTGTCCTTGTTCAATAACTCCGGAAATGGAGGATTTATAAAAAATCGGCCAACTTGACCCCATAAAAAAAACTTTCCAATTGATAGAACAATGTTTCATACATATTCTATCAAAATTTGATAACTATTTACCATATAGTTTTAATTTAATTGATTTTTTAATATCAAAAATTGGTTTCTATCTTTGTTGTTTGTCGGAGACATTACTCCCTCATATTTATCAGGGGAAAAATGGCGACTTCTCGGTACGCGGCAAATTTGAAATTGAAATATAATCATAAAGTTTTTTTGCATTAAAATAAAATGTTATAAAACATACATTATAATAATAATTATAATTATTTAACCATAATTATGAATGGAATTTATTCAATTAAATTCTGATTAGAAATAATTTTATACTTTATGCTATTTTTCGAGTGATCACTTGCAAAAAAGAAAAAAAATATCTATTAATTTGACCTTGGATTGCGACGACCAAACTACCTTAACGAGCAGTCATTATATTACTGCTATTTTATTCTACCTTTGTTTAATTTACTCTGAAATATTTTTTTTTAAAAACGTCTTTACATCTACGAGTGCATGTGGATATTACTTGATATACATTATAAGTACTTTAAACTGTCTTCTTAATCTTCGAATAGCAAAATATGGCTACTGAAAATACTACGTGTGAAATTAAAAAAAAATCCTTGTACGCTTCAATGTTCACAGTCATCGTCATCTTCGTGAATGCACGTAAAAGAGTTTCACCTGCGAGTTCTACGTTACCACTGCAATAAGAGTGGCAAATAATTATAAATCATCAACTTCTTGCTTGCCCCCTCGATGACTACCACTACCACCCGTTGTTCTGGCCAATCTACACAGCTACGTGTATATATACGAAAAAAAAAAAAAAAAAAACAAAAAAAAAAATTAAGTAATACAGATATTATTGTAACAACAATCTAATCAATTAATTAAGTTAATTATATCCATAATTAGTCGTACGGTGTATGTTACACTTTCTTAAAAATCTATTTTTCATATTACGTTTATTCCATTAAACATTCATCATACTTTTTTTGGTAGTTATACTTTACACTTATCTCTGCCTTTAAGGATAAAACAAATTTAGAATCACATTTTTACTACGCCAAAATTAAGAGAATTTTATAAAAAAAAAAAAAAAAAAAATCTAATAAAAATAAAAAAAAAAATAACAATGCTTATTAGTCGAAAAAAAAATTAATTAAATGACTATTAATTACCGTCCATTTACCTCGATGCCTAAATTATCTTCCGACGAACCAATGAAAATTTTAAAATAATCTTTTTATTTTAAATTGTACAAAATTTATAGAGTAGTTAATCATAATAATAATAATAATAATAATTTATAATCATTTAATAGTAGCTAGTAACGCAGATCTTCTTTCTGTATTTTGAAAAAGTGCTCGAACTAGCTGTTTGACTTGACTCGCCGAAAACTCGCGTGCTAGAGGACCTTTGCCGTCTGCCCAGCGTTTCTCAATGTCTTTCAGCGAAGCCTCAAGTACTTTTATCAATTCCAACATTTTTTGCCACTTTTTAACATAGCGATTGACCGAATTTTCTTCCTGTAAAAATTAGTAACCAAGTCGGTAAATAAATTTTTTTTTTTTTTTAAATAAGGTAAGTAATTGTAGATTAGACAGGTAGCAAATTACCGAAAAAATTAATGGAGCTCTCTTGACAAGCATGTTAAAAAGATTTACAAGCTCCGTAGCTGCGTCGGCCGATATGTCTTCCAGTATAGTCACTTTGCAAATTAAATCTTCTATCATTGAGTTCAATATACAGCCAAGTGTTTTGTGATAGACGTTTATTGGCAGTACATTAAACCAAACCGTTTTTAACAACTCCAATTGTCGGATGCACTGTCTCAATGCACGCTCAACTCCCGATGACGAAGGCAATTGATTTTGAGCCAATTGAGATAATCCTAATGTAATTAGTTTTATACTTTATTAATATAATAATTTTACTTAATTTAATGAATAATTAACTAACATACCTGAATCTTTAATAATATCCGTTATTATACCACGTTGATACTTAACGTGATTGAGGAAAGTTTGAGAGCCGATATTTCGTAGTTTTAATGTTAAATCAACGTATGTAATGTTGTGATTTTTTAATTTTGGTAATTTTGCTTTATACTCATGGCCAAGTGTCATCAAATTATGAGCCAGGTACATGCAGTTGTTATGAAATAATGCTGTAAAATTAATTTTAAAAATTAAATTACAATTACGGTAAAGCTTTAAAAAAAAAAAAAAAAATTTATTTTATAGAACGTACCAACTTGTTGAGGAATAGTTTCTAAAAATTTTTTATGATACTCAGGTACTGTCCAAACATAATGCTCAATAACATTGCGACTAGTGTAGTATAATTTAGCAGAAGCAGCAGTTGAATTTTCTGAATTAAGTACCGCCTCATTAAGAATATCATGTACAAGTTGCAATAGCTCTCTAGCACTGGCACTTATTTGACAAGCCGGTAAAATAAATGTATTTTTGTTTAAATGACGTTCAGTTTGTGCATTTATAAGCGTACAATTAACTATTTCATCAGACTCTCTTTCCAATTTTTCGTTAACATGGTGATCATGCTTGAAAGAATCATGCAAATTTTTTTTAACAAGCTGACTGGCTTTTACTAAAAATTCCTGGCATATTTTAGCAATATACAAGTTATCTACATCTTTAATATAGTTAGAAATAACTAATTGTTCTTGAGTAATAAAACCTGTAATAAACGATCAAATAAATAAATAAAACATTCATTTAAATTTTATAAAATTGTTTGATTATCAAAACTGTACCTATCTCTCCCAAGTATTGTTCAAATTCGTGAATGTCATCCTCAATACTCTTAAAATTATTCAATTCAACGCTTGAGCTGGGAATAATGTCATTTATACAATTGTTTAGCAAATATTCTGACAATTGTGTCCACAAGTGCTCATTCAGGCGGCTTATAAACATTTTGTCATCGATAATAACATTTAAATGCTGATAAATAAATTGAAACAGCATTTTTAAATTATGTAAAATGGATTTATACGACGGTAATTCTTTTTTCTCATTAGAAGTTACGACGTTGAAGACTTTCTCATCGAGAACAAACACCGAACACTCGGCGCTAATTATTGGTTTGATTATTAACTTCATTAATTTAGTAGAAAAGTGCTCGAGACACAATGGAAGTTCTGACAAGTAGTGTAGAGCTTGTATAATATTTTTTATTTCATCAGGATCGCAATCAATCGTCAGGCTCACGCTACTGGTATCATTATTATTAGTCTTGGAGTTTTTATCATCATCGCTTGCTGCCCAGATAACGTGTTCCTCCCAGAGTTTTAGGACGGTCGACAAGAGAGATCTGTACGTAAGCTGGTAATTCTCTTTGATCGCCGAGTAGATGCTCAGCATCTGTAAATCATCATGAGACTCTTCGTCCGTCAGCAGAACAATTATTTTTTGCAGTACTCTAGCCGCTTCGACATAGTCTTTATTTTGCCGCAGTTTATCAACCGATTTGGTAAACTGTTCAAGCTCCAGTAACTTTGCAGACAAGTAAAGACTCGAATTGCAAGCAATCAACGCTTGAGACAAATTTTTTAACTCTTTTATTGACCCAGATAATTCAACTTTTATCTAAAAAATTAAACCAGTGTAAAAATATGTTGATAACAAAAAATTAAATTCAATTAGAACAATAAAGTATGAAAATTAAGTTAGCCGACATTTAAAAATTTTTAGAATTTTTTTTTATTGAAAAAATAAAAAATTTATTAAATTATAACTAAAAAATATTTTTAAAAAATTGCACTTTTAGTTTTTCAAGTTTTTAACAGATGAATTTTTTTTTTTATTTTTGTAATAATTTCTTCAATAAAAAAAAATTTTTAAATGTCGGCTAACTTAATTTTCATTATTCAATTACCTGATCGTCAATCTTTGATTTCAAGAGTCCTATTTCTTCAATGAGTTTTCGACTTTTATCAACCAAAACGTAGTCATTTTGAAGGGTTGGCAAAAAATTTATATAATTATCTTCAATAAATTCTTTAACGTCACTTTTTAACTTAACTATTTTTTTTTCTATCTCATTCACTTTTTTTTTCAATTCAGCAGCATTCATTTTGCCTATATATAATTAAAAAACAATATTATTAATAATTTAAATATTTAATTTTTATTAATAAAAAAAAAAAAAATATTTACCTGCTGAATCTGTTAGCAAAACATCAATAACTAAAGAACTCATTTTTCTTAAAAAATAAATATATAAATATTATGCTACTGTCAAACACTCTGTACACGAGTACATTTATTTTTTGAGGTTATAATCTCATTTGTTTGTTTGTTTGTTTGTTGATAAAGTAGGGAGTAAGTTCAATTAATTAAAAATAAAAATAGAGAAAAATTATTTATTAATTAATGTTGGTTTTTATACATTAAAAATTATTCACATTTTGTATTACTATCCGGGGAATAAGACGCTGTGGAAGAGAGCCTCTCTAATAAAATAATCAACTCGCAATGTTTAGTGTTGGGGAACATATCAACAGGTATAGCTTTGATTGGTACGAAAGGCTCACCGAGGTACTGTTTGGAAACAGGACGGGCCAGATCAACTAGATTACTCATAGCTGCTTTAGGGTCACACGAAACATACAGAATTTTCGATACTTTTTTAGTTTTACGGAGCGACAATACAGCTTGATGATGGAGTCCAGCCCTAGGAGGATCGACAACAGCGATAATATTTTCCTTGATGGTCCTTTGGATGACGGCTTTCAGAAGAGACTCTGCTTTCCCGACGAAAAATTCGCAATTGTCGATGTTATTTTGCTTTGCATTTTCCTTGGCGTCTTTAATCGCGTCGCCTACTATCTCAATGCCCAAGACTTCCGCGCAGTGTTTGGCAAAGCAAAGGCCTATAGTTCCAGTTCCGCAGCAAATGTCCAGAAGAGACGTGTTTTCTTTATCACATTGCGCTAAATCAATAGCGGCTTGGTAAAGTATTTCAGCACCTTGAGAATTTATTTGGAAGAACGCTTGGGGTGATATTCGGAATTTCAAACCCATCAACAACTCTTCAATATGTAATGAACCGCTTAAATGTTTAATCGGCCCATTTCTCTCTTGTGGACGATTTCCTCCGTCAGAATCTCTGGAAAAATTATCAGCAGTTAATTTATCAATCAATATCAAGGCTTAAAAAATTTATTTCAAATTTCAATTCAACTCACGACCCGCCCATCATCTGGATGTACAACGAAGTAACCTGAGCTTCTTTCCCGTCACCTTCTTCAAAGAAATTAATTATTTTGGCAACCAAATCGTCAAAAGAAATATCAACCGGTAAATTCTTGGGATAAGTTCCAATAATCAGCATCAAATGGCCTAGACGAGTAGCTCGAACAGTAATCTGGCTCCAAAATCCTTTGTGGTTCACTGGATCATAGACATCGAGCTGAGATTCTCGAACAAATTTTTGAAATACTCTTACAGCGATTTTCATTCTTTCAGGAATGTGGCACAAGTGATCAATTGGTCCCACAGTTGTTGATCCAGCAGCGTAACTGGACATTCTAAAGCCAATTAAAATTTCGTTATCTTCATTTTTACCTAAAAGTTCAAAAGTATAATAATTATTTCTGTTGTTTTGAAACTAAATATTTAATATATATTTATTTATACTGACGTCAATCGACGATATACATAATTTATAAAGAGGATCAGGGAAAAATTCAAGTGATTAATTAAATTGTTTATTTAGTGGTAAGTCAGCAGCAAGTTCTTCGTCGCAGTGATGAAGTTACTAAACGTTCCTCCGTCTAAATTGTTGTGTAAGGAATTTACAAGATTGGCAATGCGATTGTGTGGCCCATTAACGACGTCGTTTTTGTTCGATTTAGCAGCCTTGAGCAATCGTTTACGTCTCAATGGTAGATCAATGGGTGCAAATTTGAAGCTACTTTTGATATTTTGTATTTTATTTAATACTAGCATTTACTCGCGGCTTCGCTCGCGTTTATAAAGAAATAAATTTTTTTTTTTAATAAAAAGTATCCTATGTTACTTCGAATACCTTCGAATATATTTAAAAAATAAAAATTAAATTACCTATCGTAAATTCGCATTTATTCCTATATCCATTGATTTCCTCGGCACTTAAAATTGGTTTCAACTCGCAAATTAATCCATCATTAACAGCTCGTTGTTTTTCAATCCATCCAGTTAATCCGCTATTATTCCTGGCAATTAATTGCCCAAGTTTGGCAATAATCGATCTCATCTCACTGTGCTTCATACTCAACTAGAAAAAAATAATTCTACTCAATATAACTCAAATATTTCAACAGTTAATAATGAAAATTACCTGTTTTTCATAGGGAACATCCCAAAGAGGAATTGTAGTAGATTTTATTTGATCAAGCACCGAAATAATTTCTTCCTTTTGTTCTTGATCATTATCCTCATCATTGGTTTTTAATTTTTTACAATTTTTTTCGTCAGCTTCCAACTTCCGCTTGATAAAAGGATCTGGAGCGGCTTTTGCTTTCTATAAAAATAAAAAATTTTAAATGATATAAAAAGTATTAAAATTGAAAATTTTAAAACTTACTTTGGCAGTAAGCTGGCAATTTTTCCAAACCATCCCATCGATAGTTTTCAGCCCATGCTCCCGTGCCTCTTCATTGCGAAAATTAACAAAGATCCAATTGAGCTTATTATTCAAGGGTTTTATCTTACAAGTTTGCAATCCCAGTTTTTCATTGAATAATTTTTTAACTTGCTTTATTCCAAAATACTTTGGCAGTCCAGAAACAAGTATTTTAAATTTCTCCGATGTAAAATCTTCTCTTTCAAGATAAGCGTAAGGATTATTTAATTCGTCGGTTTCTTCAACATTGCTCAGCTTTTCCTCACAATCTTCAGCCGCGTCAGTCATTTTTTAACTTTATAATAAAAAAAAATCAATCAATGTGTACAAGTATACCCTCGTGTTTTACTATTTGAGAAGTTGAGGTTATGTATATTTATTTATTCAATTTATTATTATTTTTATTATTATTATTAGTTGGAGGAAAATGGCCGGTAGTTTTAATTCAAGGTCATTATTTCAAATATTTCTAACTTTTTCCCACGACTGTCCCGCGCTCTGGAGTTGATAGTAAGAATTAAAAGTTGTGTGGTTTTTTTTTTTTAAAGAAGGCGTGAGTACGGAGCGTTATGTGTTATATACATACAATACATACGTCAGAAAAAATAATGTAGCAAAAAAAAGGAAACAAGACACAACAGTCATATGAATTTTAATTGCGTCGAAAGAAAAAACGCGCGAGAATACTGGTATCAATGATTACACGTGTTATGGGTGTGTGCTCAAACATAAACCACAAAAACAATGCAAGTTAATAGTGAAAGTGTAAACAATAGTCGTTGCAATGCTAGTGGAAATTTTGTTGATACTAAATCAGCAAGAGACATTAGTAATAAACAACAACAATTCGATCTCGAGTTTGCTGATATTACTTTGTCTAATTTACGGCCACCACAAGCTTCCTCGACTGTTGAAAGAAAAGTGTAAGTTTTCTTTTATCAATTGCATTTTTTTTTTTTTTTTTAATAATTATTATTATTTTAACTTGAAGGTTAGTTTTTATTTTTTAATTTTTGATAATTTATTCACTCCAGAATGGGATCAACTGGTACGAGGTTCGTGCCTGAAAATTCTCCGATCAATGATTACAGCAATTGTTGGAGCGAAAGACAATCTGTGGATCGTTTGTTGACAGCAAGCGCGGGAGAAAGTTCGCTGGGCCTCATTGATGTTTCTACTCGTAAGTATATATATATATATATATATTATATAAATATTTTTTTTTTATTACATATTTTACTCTATTACTTATTTATGTCATTAAAGTTAGCAGTCCCTTGATAATTTTTTAATTTTATTTCACAAATAAATTTTTACTGAGAAATTATTTTAAAAAAAATTGCATTTATAATTTTTAAAAATTTCTCTACATGTCAATTTTTTTCTCATTTATTTTTGTCATAATTTATTTTTGTTAAAAAAATTAATTAATATCGACTATAGAATAATTCTCATTACTTATTTACTTATTTAAATATCAAGCAGTGATGAATGACCAATCAAGAATGAACAATACGACAATAAATATTGAGACTGAAAGAGAACTTGCGAGACAATTATTACTAAGATGTAGCCAACGTGATAACAATCCTGCTTATGGTAAATTAATTATATTTTTAGCATTAATGAATAATTAAAAAGAAAAAATATCAACTGTTTTAGACACAAATAAAGAAAATAACGTGAATATCCAAAATTTATCAACAACAGAAGAAGGAAAGACTTCGTTACCTCATCAGGTGTCAAAATTCAACTCAACTGCTGTAAGTTATTTCAAAATAATTAACAGCTTTTAATTTATGATGTGCTAAAGATTATTTATAATTACAGGTGAGCTTTGAGCCGACAGAATTTACCGGGCGGTCGTCAATAATTAACGAAGACGGCGTGACGTCAATTTTATCAAGCTTTAAAGCCAATAATTCCAATGCATATGGGTTTAGCTTTAACAGCACAGCCGCAGAGTTGATGGAAAAATTTGGCAACGATGATTTCCTGTCAGGTTCACAGTTTGATAATAAATTATTGACTGATGAATTGTCCTGGCGACAAAATTATGACGCAATACCGCCATCAGCCACTACAACAGTTCCTGTTGCTTCTACAAATTGTGTCAATAATAATAATAATAATAATAATAATAACAAAAACAACAACAATAATAATAATTACAATAGTAAGAAAGAACATCTTAACTTGAGCTGTTTTTCAGGAATAATAGGCGAATTGGATTTATCACTAGCGTCTTGTGCTACGGCCACATCTGGCGGTCGTAAAGTATCGGTCGGTGAATATTTCAAAAGAAAATGCGATCCCCTGGGTCAATTATCGAACAGCACTATAAGCAGCACTGTGGATAGGCCTAATTTTGGACTGCACAGTATCAGAAGTCCCGAACGTATCGCAAGTTATAAATCTCCGGTTAACGGCGGTGAAATGGCGAGTACGCTTAACGGGACTGTGGACGTTGAGTCTGAAAGTTTCAGTAATAATACGATGGTAAACAGCTGCGATGAAACCCAACTCTCAAAAACATCAGTGGCTGACGACTTAATGAGTTTGAGTAAAATAGCTCAGGTGTTGCAGTCTGACGAACTGGGTGGGAGTCCGCGGCGGTTAATCGATCAACTTTTGATGCTCAAGAAGAAACAAAAGTCTGATAATCTCTCTATGTTAAGTTCAAATACTATTATGCCCGGCGGAGGGGATACTTATACAGTATTACCAGCGAGGACTTCGTTACCTGTTATGAACAGCACGCCTTCAACAACTTTAGTAGCTGATACAGCGGATAATGACGCTGGAATAAAATCAAATGGATTATTGTTTGATAATAAGAGCGTTAACGGTGTTATTAAAAAAGACTTTGACTCTTTTAATGATAATAAAAGTCATTTTAATAGTGACAGCGATGCTGCTAAAGCTTTATTCCCGAGTACAAAAGATGTTGTTGATGCATCGGAGAGTTATAAAAATAGTAAAGGGATTAAAATTATAAAAACATCAATATTATCACCAGCAGAATCCCCTTTGTCAAAGTATAAACTTTTAAATCATAATTCAATGCAAAATAACATTAAACAAAATAATAGTAGCAGAAATAATGATGATGTTGATGATGATGATGATGATGATGATGATGATAATAATAATGCATTGTTAGAAAATATTCGTCAGTGTAATGATCAATATCAGCAACAAAATAATATGGTTGTAAAACAAGAACTGGATTATACAAATTATGAAAAACGAGTTAGCGAAAAAATAAGTATAGGTAAAAATACACGTGACTTATATAAATGTTTGATTGGAGTACCGCGTGATGCAGACATTGAAATAAAAAATGAAAGCGATCGTTGGTTAATATGTACATTTAAATTGGACCAAATTCAGGGTAATAAAAGTAACGTTGAAATAATAGTGCCATCAGACCAGATTTTAATTGAACCGAATGAATCGAAAACGGCTAAACTAATGGTTAATTTTTTAAAAGTCGGTGATCCAGTAATGGCATCACTTAGTATTCAGGTAATGGACATGTCGACACGTGAAATATTCACGAAACAACATATGATGTGTTTCATTCCAACGATAAATGATGAATTCAAAAATCAAGATTTAACGTCAATACCACCAACAACTAAAGTAATGGGAGCAACAGCTAATGCTGATTGTCATCGTGAGATAGAATTAATTGATGCAACGCCAGTTTTATTAAAAAATAATACAAATAAATATATACGATTAAAAAATAAAACAAATAAAATGGTAAATTTATCAGTAGCTGTTGAACCATTCGATAAATTGCCGGAGGATAATTTTAATATTGAACCAAAAAATTTGACACTACAGATTAATGAAATGAGCATTGTATTAATAAAATACCACAGCAGTACAGGAATAAAATTAAATGATGATAGACAAGCAGTAATTAAAATAAAAACAGATGGAAATATTTATTCATATTCAGCAGTATTAATAGAAAATGAAAAAGAAAATGAGGATGAGAAAGGAAGAGGTAAAAATAGAGAGGAAAAAGATAAAGAAAGAGAAAGTAATAAAGTTGGAGTTGATAATGAAAATAACGATTACTGTCAACGGTGCAATACTCCACAGCGTATGATGTTTACTGGTGCGTCTGGTACTGGTGGTACGCGCGCTGGTTCTGTTGAACTCGGCGCCGGCGGCGATATTGTAAATGATGCTGGTTTATCTCCTAGTAACAATATATTGTCACCGGCATCAACGGCGAGTACAGGGACGACAATAGTGCCGAGAATAAATTTATCTGGTAGAAATTCACCCCGTAGTACAATATCTACGACGACATCCAACACTGGTGGTTCAAGACCACCTACAGCCGTTACGGATGACGTTATTATTCCAATAAAGTCTACTAATTCAACTTTAGTGTGGACTACCGTTAAAGTTGGTAAATACGAAAATCGTGAATTTACAATACGTAACATTGGGAGCTCGAAAATTAAACTCCAGGGAGTAATAACTGATAAAGATAATTGCTATAAATTTTTAAAAGATCGTGATTCGAGTACCAACATGACGGTGACACTGCAGCGTATGGAGAGTAAGACATTTACGGTGATATTTAATCCGAGTTCAGTGGGTCCAGCGGCTGGAAAAATAACATTTACTTATTTTGATAAAAAACAGCATCAGCAACAGAACAATGACAACAACAACAACAACAACAAAGAATTATCGAGACCTTCTAGGATAATTCCCCTTTACGGTTACGGTGGTTACGCAAAAGTTTGTGTTGGTCAAGCGCTTAAAATAATAGGCGATCAGATGTGGTTGCCTCTCGGTAAATTAAACTCCAATGGTACTCTAAACACCAAAATAAGACTAGAAAATACAGGTGATTTGTCAGCTTACGCTAAAATATCGTTAGCACCGAAAGCCGTTTATCCATCAGTTGAATCAAATTGGCACATCGAACCGACGGAAGTGATACTTGCCCCGAAAGAGGTTCAGTGGATAACACTTAGATTTCGACCTCGTCGAGAGGACATGGCATTATTACGCGGGGCAACAGCCTCAGGGGTCAGAGGCGGCTGCGGCAATTCCACCGGCAATGTTACCGATATAGCTACTCTTACAATAATGCACGGGGATGAACCCACACGATGGCGAATTCGCAGACTCTATAAAAAAATAACTCAAGCCGAGCAAGATAAAAAATCTAAAGATAGCAAAGATATATTTATGAGCATGGTTCACCAAATTAGCAAAGTTATAACAGGGGAAAAATCAATAAATAATTTGAATATCATACGTGACTCTGTTCAAGACCTCGGTATTTTGTGTCGACAACTTTCGCGACACGCAATAACTTTAACAATGGAGTGGGATTCGGACGACACAATGTCGATATACCAGGACACAGATGATTATTATTACGACGATGATGACGATTCTAATGAATCAAAATTATTTCAATCACTTTACAGCGCCAGTGAGATAAACAACTGTACGGCAATCACTGTTACCAATGAAAATAATAGTTATTATTTGCCTTCTGCTTCTGAAACTCGGTATTTGACTGACGCTAATTATATTATGAGAGCAAACAACAACAATCAACCAATACCATCCTCATCATCCGCATCATCCTCCTCTGCATCAACGTCCATGCGGAACCCAGTTACAGACGTGAGCATTGATGTAGAAGCTGATAAAAATAAACAATTTACTGTCTCTCCATTATCTGTTACTTTGAGTCCTCCGATTTTAAAACACGCTACAGTTATTATTACAAATATGACAAGTAATAACCAACCATACAGAACGAAGCTATTGTCTCACAGTGAACAACTAGTGAGTGTTGTGCCCAGCGAGGGTCTTATTCCGGCCAGGAGGGGTATTCTCGTTAAAATTCAGTCTAATAATAACAACAGTGTTGACAAAAATATCGAGGCCGTTTTACGAATTTATACAGCTAATGAGAAACGTGATCTTGCGATAAAAATCTTAACTGCCGCTAGTGCTCCTTATACTTGGGCTGGTGGTGCTTCAGCTCACGGAAGAACAAGAACACAATCCGGATCTTAAATAACGTTAAGCATCTTATGCATTTACGCGCGCGTACTTGAAAACTAATTTATATTACTTGTATTTAAAAATTTTTCTTTTCATTTTTTAAAAACTTTTTTACTCCACTTGTTTTTTATTCCTTTTCATTTTCATTTATTTTAATATTGTACTTATTATATAAAGTAGCGTATCCAGGGTAGATAAAAAAAAAAAAAAAGAAAAAATAAAAACACTCTACGCAATTTTTTATACTAACTCATATATAATTTTATAAAATGATTATAATAAAGTTATAATATAAAATAAATATATGTATATGTATATTTCTAAATAATAAATTTTAATCTAAAATTGCTTTCGTTTTGGATGTATAATCAAATTTAACAGGATATTTATTGGCAATGGTTTCAATAATTCTTTTCATATTGACAGAGTCGTGTATACCCGAGTGAAGTCTACCTTGTGCCGACAAATTTAATTTATTGAGCATGTCCCTCAAGCTTGTTGGATAATACTGTGTTGCCATGTAAAAAATTCTCTTCAAGTTAATCCACTGATTGAAATAGTGCGGTACTGGTAAATTATCAAGAGAACACTGATTGGGCAGCATAACTTTTAGATCCCAATCACCACAAGTAACAAATGTACTTTCATAATTATTATTATTATTATTATTATTATTATTATTAGAATTATTTATATCCTTGATAAAATTATTTGTTGCGAGCCATGTAGAAAATTTATCCAGTACAACTGGGAAATATTCTTCATTCTCAATTGTTTCTTGCATAATTCCTGTTAATTCTGTACAGAACGGACTTATAATTGGATTTACTCTCGGTTTTACATATTCATGAAAGATACTCTCTATTTCCCAATTTTTCGTACTAACCGCAATGCAAGGAAACTCGATTATTTCCTGGTTTTTTATCTGTACATTTTTTTCACAAGTTGCTTCAAAGTCCAATATCAGTAAATATTTGAATTTTTGAACGATATTATCCGGTGTTTGACGTCGTCCAAACGATACCGGTCCTTGGCCTTTTTTCATTAAACGCAGTGCCATAATAATTTTAATCTCCCTTTTTTTTACTCAACTATATTTTTATATTATTATTATTATTATTTTCTCTTTATACCGGTATTCTCTTCTCTACTTGCAGCTGATGTGCACCAGCTCAAGCTAAATGTGCAAGCTTTCATCAACCACCACACGCCTTTTTGTGCCTTCGTTCTCGCTGCCAGCAAATAACTCACGCCTCGGATTACGTCGTCAATATTTAATTTTTTTTCTATACTCTAAAATACAATAAAAAAAAAAAGGTTATTTTAAAAATAATACCAGGACAGAAAAAAAAATTATAAAGTATAAAAGATAGAGTATAAAGCAGGTTGATATGTACAAAGTTTATATACACTAGTCGACAGAAAGCAAGAGAGTACGTCTACGTCCTGATACTCCTGATACTGGTGTTGCTGATGGAAGTAGTGGAACTGGTTGTGTATTACAAAATATACACGAGTGCACACACACGTTTATGGCATAGAGCACAACAGTGACATGCTTGTCACATGGCCATTCAACGTCAGAGTCACGTGTCACTGAATAAATAGCGTAACGTGATTGGTGACCTGGTCCTTTTAGCTATAATCACTGTCTGTATTTCACGTATCACGTAACTAGTTACAGTTTGCTTCTGTGACAATCCATGTGACAGTACTCTATACCGCACTATTGTTATTATTCTATATGCTATATGCTATATGCTATAGTTTTTTATTATTTTATTTAGCATTTATGTCGTCACGCGGCGTCACCCGTCGGCTAACAAATGCGCGCGAAATAATATTATAACCTCTATTTTACTCAATAATAAACTACTGTGCAAAATAACACTGCTACTGGAGTTATAGTGGACAAAAAGCAGAAAGCAGACCAGGGCCAGCATACACAAGTGATTCATTTATTCTATACGTTATTTAGTTTTATATATTTTTATTATTGCTGAAAATTAAATTAGAAGGGCGGTAAAAAAAATATAAAGTCGGCTTTAATTTGAGCTTTAGCTCATTTCTGAGGTTGTTAAGTATATATAACTATTTTTTTTTTTTTGTTTTTTTTGTTTTTTTGTGTCATAGAATAGCAACGGCAATGGGAGTTGATAAATCTGGGAATTTACCATGGTAAGTTAAATGACGCTCATTAAATATTAAATGGGAAAATGGTTAGAGCAATGTAAATATTAACAATGTGCTTGCATTTATTTGTATGTTTACCGTTTGCGGGGGTATTAAAGGGTTGAAAAGTACCGGCCATCAACATTAGATGACCTCATTTCACATGAGGATATTATTAAAACCAGTAAGTATTTATTTTAATAATAAATCTTTTTTTTTTAATGTTAATTAATTTAGCAGATATTTGATAATTTTTCAAATTTTTATAACATATAAATTATGACAAAAAAAAATTGACCTGTAGAAATAAAAAAAAATAAAAAATGCAATTTTTTAAAAAATAATTTTTTTGTTAAATACAATTAAAAAATTGTCAAGTGACGGCTAACTTTAATGTCATAATTTTTCAAGTTAGCAGTAATTAGAGAATTTGAAAATTTTTTTTAACAAACAAACAAATTTGTTCCCAAAAATAATTTTAAAAAAATTGCATTTTTTATTTATTTAAATTTCTACATGTCAATTTTTTTTAGACATAATTTATTTGTTAAAAAAATTCTAAAAATTGTTTAATATCTACTAAATTTATTTCCATTAATTTTTTAATAATTCATAAACTTCAGAGTCTTTTTTAAAAAGCTGCTTTTACGGTTTATTATCCTTATTATTATTATTATTATTATCATCATCATCATCATCATCAATTATTTATTTTCAGTTAACAAATTTATAAATGAAAATCAACTACCGCATTTATTATTTTATGGCCCTCCTGGTACTGGAAAAACTAGTACAATCCTGGCTTGTGCCAAAAAATTGTATAAGCCGGCACAATTCAACTCGATGGTTTGTATCTCTGCACTAGTTTATTAAGTATTCAAAGCTTTTTAAGTATCATTAATAAATCAATCATACTGCAGAAAGTACTGGATTATTGTTTAACGGATTATCACTGCTATTATCATTATTATTATTATCATCCTTTGTTAGGTGTTGGAGTTAAACGCGTCGGACGATCGAGGTATTGGTATTGTTAGAGGACAAATCCTTAGTTTTGCAAGCACAGGAACAATGTATAGATCTGGATTTAAATTAATTATACTGGATGAAGCTGATGCTATGACAAATGATGCTCAAAATGCTCTGAGAAGAAGTATGTCACTGGTTTAAATTTATGACTTTGTTTCTGTACGTCAAGTCCTTAACAATATCATGCTTTATGTATTATTGTCTGTCTTATGTTTTAGTTATGGAAAAGTATACCGAGAATGTAAGATTTTGCATTATTTGTAATTATCTGAGTAAAATCATACCTGCACTGCAATCCAGGTGCACTAAATTCCGGTTTGGTTCACTTAACTCTGAGCAGATTCTTCCGAGACTTGAGCACGTCGTTAAAGAAGAAAAGTAATTGCGTTAAGATGTTATTTTTATAAATATACACATTGCGCGGGCATTTACGTGCTCCTTTTTTTATTTTGTTTTACTTTTAATACTTTGTTTTCTATTTTTTAGTATCAAAATAACTGAAGATGGTAAACGTGCTCTGATGGAACTAAGTGGCGGGGATATGAGAAAAGTCCTTAATGTTCTTCAAAGTACGTGGCTAGCATTCGGAGATGTTACTGAAACAAATGTTTATTCCTGTGTTGGTCATCCTCTGCCAATTGATATAAAAAATATCGTAAATTGGTTGCTAAACGAGCAATACTTTTCAGCTTACTCGAGTATCCTTTTTTTTTTTTTACATTTTAACTTTTAACTTTTTACATCAAATGTATTGAGTACTTTTCATCAAACTTACCCTTTTACTAAATTTAAATTTCAACTAACTTCCTTAATTATTATTATCATCATTATTATTATTCAACAGAGATCAATGATTTAAAGATAAAAAAAGGTCTCGCGCTACAAGATATACTGACTCAATTACATCTATTGGTTAACAAAAGTACGTATCAATATTAATTTTTTTTTTTTTACTATTGACATTTTATTTTTTTTTAAATATAGATATTATTATTAAAGCGAGTACGATTTTGTTTCAGTTGAATTTCCAGATAATATAATTATGGAACTAATTATTAAACTAGCACAAATTGAAAAGCAAACTGCAGCTGGATGCAACGAAGCAGTCCAACTAAATGCTCTAGTTTCAGCTTTTCAAAATGCTCGGGATATTGAAAAGGTGTGAGAAGTGCTGCCGTAGAGAAGTGCCATGACAAGTATTAAGTACACGGTGATGCTTGGAATATGAAAAATTCAGTGTAAAACAATCGTCGCGTCGAGTTGAATTTAGAAATGTCTCTTAATTTATTTAATACACAAATTTTTTTTTTTTTTATGACATGTTTAAAATCTTTTTTACGTTACTTCTGGCTGCATCTTTTATGCTTACCAGCAAAAAACAAAACTGGTAAAATATATATATATATATATTATTATTTTTTTTTCTCGCGGACATCATTATCCAAGTGTATCCTATTAAATATAACGAGAATCAACACTGAGATATGTCAAGCAACTTTTTAAAATTTGATATCATTATTTTAGAACGTACCCATGATTATATATTACATAATATAAAAAATATCTATCCATCTATCCATTGTAATATTGTCCGGGGTATTTTTAAATTCAACTTGGCTTGCATCTTTTGAATTTACTACAAGCAGTAGCAGTTGAAGTTGAATCTATAAAAGCAGTAACAGTTGTAACAGCATGTGTTTTTGATTTTTGCATTCACAGTATACTATTTTAATTTTATATTCACAACACAAAACCAATTAAACGTAGTACCGGTAGATAGAGAACAAGTATCTGCTGTGTAATACAAGCAGTAATAGAAATAGCGTGGGGGATGTGCCGGTTGGTGGCAAGAGGTGAGCTAGAGGATCGGACTGCAGTGGTTGCAGTCTGAGTTGAATCTATCATATAATTAACATAAATTAGGTACCAAAATCTACGTGTACTGGTACGGGCGTAAAGCAAAGATAAAGATTACGAGGTTCTACTATTCGTAGATATACCTTATACCCTATACCTTGGTAGAAAAGGGTGATCCTGGATCCTGGGGAGCAAAGGGGAAGCGCGCGCGCGAATGAAAGAGACAGATTGTAGTATGGAG
Organism: Cotesia congregata; assembly: GCA_905319865.3. Classification (NCBI taxonomy): domain Eukaryota; kingdom Metazoa; phylum Arthropoda; class Insecta; order Hymenoptera; family Braconidae; genus Cotesia; species Cotesia congregata. The sequence continues at coordinate 15,571,438 of CAJNRD030001124.1, forward strand.
AATTTCGGGCTGAGCGTTGCGAGTTGCTGGTATAGTAGTACCAGCGAGGAAAGATGGGAACCGCCGGGACGCCACCGCCGTCACGGGATTGCTGGGGTGGCTCGGCCCTCCGTCGCTAGCTCGCCGCGAGTACTCAGGTCTCGCATGGTGTGTAATACTGCCGCCGGCGACTGGGGGGGCCGGGTTTTGGCCGGGTCGTTTGCGCCTCCAATGCGCAGCTACAACCTACCAATGCGGATCTCTTTGTGTGTATGTGCGACACCAACATCTCCACCTAGATACGTACACTCTGGGGTTTCTCTGTGGAGGAGCATGTGTGAGCTGGTAGAGGGGCAAGGAACCACATTGAGCTGTATAGCCCCGTCGTTTTCACCACTACCAGGTCCTTCATTCCTCTCTTGCTTCCCTGCAGCTGGTGCTCCGTTCTCGGTGAATACGCTACCCCCGTGAGCCACTACCTGACCGCGAGCTTGCAGAGTACTCTGCCGCCGCGGACCTCCACAGAAGGTCCCCGTTATTCGATTCAGCCGGCTCGAGTAACATCATACCAGTCGACTCAGCATTTCTGTGCGGGATATTGAACTGCTATCACGAGTTGTTAATGCTCCTGCTAGAAGCTGTGCGTGTCAATCATCATTCCCAGCATCACGCTGACGTTTATTTTAAAAAGTCGCGAGTCTGTTTTTTTTCTTACTGCAATTTTTTATTCACATCCTCTGGAAATTTAAATTTTGTGTGAGGTTATTTTAAAAATAAAACTGACTGAATAAATTATATTTTAAAATAGTAATACTTTACCTGTTAAAATATTTAAATTGACACATTTTTCGATAAATGTCTGTTGTATTTTGCAAACGCTCAAGAGTAATAATATAAAGTACTGAGTGTCATAAAGAATACATAAAGAATTTATCCGGCTGGCTATTGGACATGTGAGTATAAAAATATAATACAATAGTTGTATAATAATAAATTACACTGAAGTTAGCAGAGGTTTAAAAATTTTTGATTTTTTTAATTAAATTACAACTAAAAAAATATTTATAAAAAATTGCACTTGTAGTTTTTCAAGTTTTTAACATGTGATATTTTTTTTTTTTTAATTGTTTAATTGAAATTTTTTCAATAAAAAATTTCTAAAAATTTTGAAATGTCAGCTAACTTGATTTTCAATAATACTAAAGTTAGCCGACGATTTAAATTTTTTAATAATTAAATTAGAACAAAAAACTATTTTTAAAAAATTGCACTTACAGTTTTTAAAGTTTTTTACCAGTGAAATTTTTTTTTTTAATTTTTTTGTAATCATTTCTTCAATAAAAAAAAATTCTAAAAATTTTGAAATGTCAGCTAACTTAATTTTCATAATAATAGTTGTAAAAAATTGTAGCGTGATAGACACATGTGTCTTTTAATTGTCTGTAGCTCGGTACACATTTCTCTACTAGTACAATAGATATAATAATGGTTGATGAATAGCGTAGTGGAGTAAGTCGGGGGTTGAACCTACGAGAACTGAGGGTGAGAATGTAAAAAATTAAAAAAGGCTGGAAATGATAAAAGAGCATAAATGCGCTCGCGCGCTACCAAGACTGATAGATAGGGTTGCGTATCTGCTCAACCGCGTTCTTGATCTTGATGACCGCGCAGTTACATTCATATACACGCCGTGTATATTCAACGTCTGACCATTTGTATGCATGTAGACATACTTGTGTTACATACAAATATATAGATATGTATACTAGTATATAGAGAGTAGCATGCAGTACTAGCAGTACTGGGTCCCTATCATTCCTGCTAGCTACTATATAAATTATTTCAGCTGCATGAAAACAATAATTTAATGCCAGATAGCTGCTAGTAAATAATTAACAGAATTTATATAGTAATTAATTAACTTTCAGCGTTGATGGACAACCCAATTAAATTTTGTTTTCAATTATCCTTATGTCATGTGTGCAAATACCACACAGAGACCGAGCGTGTACACCCGAGAATATACACCACGTAAACGGGACATGTATGTATAAACCGAGTGAGTTAGAGTGTACTGAACCAAATCTCTGATGCATTGGAGGTAAAAAAAGGGTCGCGCGCTTGCGCAACCCCTGCTTTTTAAATCAAATCAGCGGAAAGAACAAGCTACATTATGCGTGAAAACCCTTGATTTTTTTGCCATCCCTCTTTCTCTATTTATATATGAATAATCTCCATAGATATGTCTCTATTATATAGATTCTATATTCTATATTCTACATTGTACTCTCCTTGATTTCTTTCAATAGTTATATAATTTATGCAACTATACAATAACCGAGATACACAATGCCCATTGAGAGTCACAATTGATATAGAAATTTGTCATCTATGGAGAGAAATTCGTATTGAATATAAATTATATTATAGCTCTGCGGAAGGGATCTCACTTGGCGGTCAACGACGCGTGTACGCTGCGGCATGTGGGTGGTTAAATATATGAATGAGCCCAAAAAGTGCCACTGACATCAAAAATTATATACCACTCTTGTAATATAAATATTTATATCAATTTCATTTTAAATTATTATTATTATTATTATTATTATTAATTGTTTACCAGTTAAAGTTATTCAATTTTATTATTTAAAATGAATTACACTAATTAATATTTAATAATAAATTTATATTCGATGATATTCAATATTATTATTATTATTATTATTATTATTAATTAAAATCAGTTATATAATAATAACTTTAAATGAATAATTAAACAACGTTGAAACAAAACTGGAGTAATTAAATTTTTAATGAGAATTTTATTTCAGTATAAAGTGAAGCTTTTCAATAAATACAATCCCGATATTAAAATCTGTATCTTTATATTATAAAATTTAATTTTCAATAATCAATTGTAATTAATAAATCAGTGTGGCAGCTAAAATTTTTTGGTATATCATTTTAATTATTATTAAAATGAAAAATCTATAAGTAGATGGAATATTAAGAGGATGAATAATAAAAATGTGTTGCAGGGTGAAGGGGCATGTTGGTTATTCGGCGCTTGCTGATCGTGGGTGTACTCGCAGCTTCGATTGGTCATTACCCAGTAGCCGCAGCAACCGGGAGCAAGATTGGCGGTATGTGGTGGTGGTGGCGACCACCGTGGTTTATTAGTTACCTTGGATTTGCTTTGATTTTCCATACAACACCTGATGTTGCCAGTTATCACATTGCCGTGACCACCAGCAGCAGTAGCTCATCCCAGAAAACCGATCTCACCGCCGCGGGATGCCGTTTGTCTGAATTTAGATGTGATAATCGGCACTGCATCGCCCAGGACAAGTTTTGCGACGGCGAGGACGACTGCTCTGATAAATCCGACGAGCCTAAATACTGTACCCGTAATTATCATTATTATTAATTAGAATTACTATTACTAGTATTTAACGGAGTATTTATACTTACCTCAAGGGGGAAAATACGTGTACAGGCTTAAAAAAATTCATTTTTTTTTTTTGTAAATCGCTTGTAAAACTATTCAAAAATCTAGATTTTAAATTCTAAGTCAAAATTCCTATTCGTAAAAAAGTTATAAGCGATTTAATAATTACTTTAATACTATTTTACATTAACTTTTTATGAAAATTAAATATAATACTTAAGTTAGCCGACGACTTTAATTTTTTGATTTATTTTTTAATAATTAAATTAGAACAAAAAAGTATTTTTTAAAAATTGCACTTACAGTTTCTAAAGTTTTTTTACAAGTGAAATTTTTTTTTTTATTTTTTTGTAATTATTTTTTCAATAAGAAGAAATTCTAAAAATTTTTAGATGTCGACTAACTTAATTTTCATAAATTAAATTAGCCGACATTTGAAAATTTTTATAATTTATTTTATTGAAAAATAATCTTTAAAAAATTAAAACAAAAATTTTCACATGTAGAAAATTTTAAAAAATATACGTGGAATTTTTTAAAAATATTTTTTTAGTTCTAATTTTTAATTAATAAAAAAAATAAAAAATTGTTGAGTGTCGGCTAACTTAATTTTTCAAAACTGTGTGCAGTCTAGCTCAAAGAGTTTTAAGCTAATCATCTTGCGATATGGCTTATAATTTTCTTTATACAATTGCCTTGAATATGAACCTCAATTGAAAGCGATATTTTTATTTAAACTATTTTTTTTTTTAATAAACAATGTATGAAAAAGTGGTAAAAAATCACGACTTAATTTCACAGCCCTCTAAAAGATGCAAATTTTTACTTTTTTTTTTTTTTTAAATTGAGGTTTATATGGAAGATATTTACACATATAAATGAAGTAACTTTTCTGTGGCATTGATTTCAAATAAAAATTGTGGCTTCCATACTGCACACGGATGACAATCCAAGATGTTTCCGCTATTTGTTAACTTATATTTTGTTTAATACGAAAAAATACTCATAAATATGTGTATAAAATAACCTGATAATTTCAATAAATAATATTAATTTTTTATACCTTAAAAAAATTAATGAAAACGGCCTTCTACACGTATTTCCCCCTTTAACCATCAGAGATTTCCATCAGCTTCGGTTAAAATATATACGTATATATAATTGAATTTAAATAGGAGTAATCTCAGATGGGGATAATAATAAACACCAAATTGACTGTATGATTTGCTGGAAATAAACTCAATGTAATTTAACAGCTTGCAATAGAACTCTTTACGGCGATGTGGGACGGACTTATGAAGTGGAAGTTCGACGTCCTCGAGAGGATCGATTACCTTTCATTTGTCACATCAATTTTACGGCTGCCGGTGGCGATTTTGGTGACCTAGTTCAGGTAATAATACTACTCATAATGTTACTGTAAAAAAAAGCACTATCGCAATCACAATCATAGTAACCGTTCAGAAAGGAAAGAAAATTAAATATATTTTATAATAGAAAAGAAGAGTACAATAGAATACTATTGTTACGATTATTACATCCCTTTTTTAGATTTTAATAAGAAATTTAATACTTTTTTTAACGAATACAAGTATCATATCATGTATTAAATTGTTTTATCATGAAATAAATATGGAATTTTTTCATATTAATAATCAAAAGTTTCATTGTATAGATTTGACAGCTATCATTCGTTGGCTACGTTCAAATTTTAAGGGTGAATATAGTTTATTTCAGTGTATCAAGATTTGACTCACTTGATCAATTTAAACGCAACCATTATGCAATAATTCTGTCATTTACTTTGAATATATTGAAAGAGGATAAATATTGCAATAATTTTTGTGTAAAAGTTTTGAATATCTACTAGAGACAAATAAATTATTACGATATAACTATTGTTATAAATCCAGATCAATTTGACAAGTGGATGATGAATAGGTCATGTACTCGTTCCAAGTTTTTCGTCAAACATATACGTGACAACGAAAATTCATTAATTAATTGAATAATTGATGATGTAGAAACTGATAGATATCTGATAATTTGTGGAATTTTTTTAAATAAATGAATTGTGATGAAGAAAATGTAACAAAAAATTTTCATTTGTAAAAGTTATAAATAAACTATATCAATACAATTTTTTTTAAATATTAAGGAGATTGAAATTGCATTTATAATTTTTTAGAGCTTCTAAAGATGGAATTTTTTTTGCTCTCATTTTTGTGATAATACATTTCAAATTTGTTGAGAAAATTTTTCAATTTGTCAGATGTCTGTTAAATTAATTATTATAAAAGAAAAAAATTAATATACATCTGACAGTTTTTAAATTAAAAAGAAATAATTATAAAAAAAAATTCACATGTAGAAATTTATAAAAACTGTGAGTTTGATTTTGTAAAAGATTTTATTGGTACCTACTACCTAATTAATTTACTCGTTAAAAATACCAGATGTCTGTTAATTTGAACATCACAAAAAAAAAAAAGCTTTCAACTTTCAATAAATAATAATTTATATTAAATTAAAAAACATAAATTTGTAGCTGACATTTGATACATTTACCGTCGGACGTTTCCTATCATTCACAAATCAAGGATGCCCCGATGGTTTCATGATGATTCGGGAAGAAGGAAGACCAGCAACAGGCGGACAATGGTGTGGGAGTGCATGGGGTTACACCGTTTATTATAGCGAAACAGCTTCCATCAATCTAACGCTATATCTCGCCCGATTATCTGAACAGGTACGTGAAGAGTATGCGCGCAAAAAATAATACATATAAGTACATTTATTCCAGGGCATACTTACACAGACACACATCAGCTCTTAACTCAACTCTCCGGGGTTGTGTGAGTAGGCGGTAAAAACACCAATAAAGAAAATCGATTCAATTCAACTCATGTCTAAAGTTGCGCGTCTGACTATTGCTGCTGTTACACTACTGTATGCGCGTCGCGTACTCATGTAAATATGTTTCTGATTATAGATAGCTGCTCTGTACATGATAACTCTTTTCTCTAAAAGGAAAACTTATCCCGGGATTTAGATAATAATAATAATAATAATAATAATAATAATAATAAAGTTAATGCTTTGAAAAATAATAATAATTCTGAATAAATGAAATCCTTTTATCTCACCAATTAGAACATTTTCGTTAATATTACCGACTTAGTTATCTCGTTAATGCTTTATTGATGTACTTGCTTTACTTTTAGTCTAAATAAAGTAATAATGAAGTATTTAATATATTCGACAAGTTGGTAAAGTAAATATTTAAAATCCCCGGTTGAGATCCGTGAGAAAATTAGCATTAAAGATAAACATTTGAAAAAATAATCCAACTCGAGGGAGCAAAAAATCATTTTATAAAATAAAATCCCGAGATAAAATATAAAATAATGTAATAAATTATTTTTTTTTTAATTGTCTTCAGGGAATAGGATACAATTTCGACTTTAAGCTGTCGTATAAATTTCTTAAAAGAAGTGAAGCGCACCTGCGATATGGAAATAACACACTGTCTACGTGGCGAGGGGATTTAGTAAACGGAACTTACTGCGACCGAGTTCTGACACGATGTGACACCCGTGCGTGTCGGCTACAATCCCCAAATTACCCAGGTGTTTATCCGAGGAACGTAACTTGTTACTATCGAATCGAGCACAAGCGAGCACCGCCCGGACATCGAGCTCTTCTGGCGGTGAATCAGAGAAACAGCCATAAAATTCACATAAAAGACCAAGTCGTTAAGTACGACAGAAGCCAGCGTATATTGAGGTAAATACAAATATATGGCAATGGTAATACTCATCCTATCCGCTCTAAAGCTCAAGCTAAAGTAAGAGATTCTTTTACCGTTCGCCTTTTACCTTTTTACCTTTTTACCTCGTTTACGGGCATTTGATTTTATTTTGTCCGTTCATACTGACATAAACGTATACCTGTCGCTGTAAACTTAATACAGTTTGCTAGGAGTCTAGCCAGTGGTGATCTTACTCTACTGGATCCTTGTCAGCCAAATAAACTTATGTAACTTAATATAATAATAGCTTAATAATAATTAATACAGGCTAACTTAATATAATAATAATAATAGCCTGTATTCCCTCCAGGCATAAACAATTTATTTTCAATTTGTATCTAAATTTGTCATTAAAGATAAATTTGACTGAAAAAATCATTTGGAAGGCCCAGACCTAGAAGTTTATTTGCATATGAAGAAATACATTTTTGTGATATAATAAGCTGTAAATTAAAAACTTAAAAACTAGCTTTACGACATTATAAACTTTGGTTTTAACTTAGTTACTAGTCTCCTTGATTGGAGCAGCTAAAACTAATTCATATTTCTAGAAAAAAATTTTTTTTCCATTTGTTTTTATATTATTGTTTTTAGAATTTAATAGATCTAACTTATTGGCAATTAATAAGCCTCCTAGATGCTAATTTTTTATTATAATAAATAATGGAAAACTTTTTTTATAAAAACCATTTTCTCTTGTCAAAGGCTCTACCTGTTAAGCTATCCGAGACACTGTCCATAATTATCATTCAGTCACCTATTAATGACAAACTCAATACCTAATTGTAGTTCTAATTAAATATAGTATGATGTTAATTTTGATTTTTTCCTTGACCTCCTGTCAATACATTTTTAAAGCCGATGGTATACTTCTTAATATTTATTATTTCTAAAATTATGAATAATTAGAGAAAAAAATTATTATATTAGACTGGATAGCCAATAAACTGAAAATTTTCAATGACTTACGTCAGAAAAATATCTATAAAATGATAATAATAATAATAATAATAATAAATAATAATATGTCCTGTTTGCGAATAGATATATTGCATTGTATATAGAGTATACATACATATGATATAAGTAATTTATCTATTTGCAGAGTTTGGGATCAGTGTAATGTTGTCCAGGATTATCTTACTGTTTATGACGGCGGCTCAACGACAGACAGAGTACTAGTTCGTCTTTGTGGTGGTGACACAGTACCAGATATTGTCAGTAGTCGCAATACAATGCTTCTTGAATTTCATACATCACCCTATGACAATCCCTTTCATCCAGTTCCCTTATCCTTTCTACCAGGTTTTGAGCTTGAGGTTCACGTTCTATTTGTCGACGATAAATCACGAAGCTTTGTTAAAGAAAACTCCAATTGTGATTTTTATATAACGAGTTACGAGAATCCGTCGGGCACACTTGAGAATCCAAAACATTCTCTACCTCCCAATACAACCTGTCGCTATCATTTTCACGGTAAGCCCAATGAAATAGTATGGATATCTTTCATAAAGTACTATTCTGCGAGCACCGATCCTCCGCCCGCCGCAAGCATCGACTCACTTAATAATGACGACGATTCAAATAATAATAACAACGACGAGTGTCATGCTAAGCTCATTATATGGGACGGAGACCAGACACAGCAGGATAAGCATCCAGCTTCCCCTAAAAAAGTATGTATTACATTATATCTATGCACGCTGAGAATTTTAATGGTTACATTTCAATTATTATTGAATTTTTAAGTATTTCAATACAAACATTTTTCTTTTCAAATTTTATTTTATTTATTTCAATACTTTAGCTGTGAATTTATAAAAGCTATCATTGATAAATCTTGAGTGACTTTTATTTTGTGTTGGCATTTATTAAATAAAATAAAAGAATAACCAAACATTTGATAATTTTTTCACTAAATAAATAATGAAAAAAAAAAAAAAAAAAAAAAAAAAAAATTTTTACTTTTAATTAAAATTTTTTTAAAATATTTTCTTGATACTAATTTTTTTTTTAATGATATTAAAAAATAGCCAGGTGTTCGCTGAATCGAATATTATGTACAATATTTACTGTTTTACATTACACAGATATTTTAAAATTCACGGCAACTAGATGATAATCATTATCATAAAATTCTCAGCATGTGCCAATATTATTTTTTAATAAAAGTTAATATTACATAACAACAGCGAATGGATATGTTTGTTGTAGAAAATCCGGTTGATGGGACAATTTTGCAAGGATGAGATACCAGTATTATGTGACCACAGTCTCTTAAGGAACAGTAGTCGTCATACACGTCCTTGTAGTCTTGCCGAGAGTTATGTTTCTACCGGGCGAGACTTAACTCTCGAGCATATTCTCCGTCAGGGCAGTGCGCTTTATCCAATAAGCTTCGTGTTACGGTATGAATTCGTCCACAATTCAATGTCTTGCCATTTGGTTTTCACTTCATCCTCAAGCTTCTCTTTCTCCTCCTCTTTCTTGGGAGGATCCAGCCGGCATGATGAATCGGTGGTTAAAAAGTCCGCCGGAATATCCGGTAAATTTTCGTCCCCAAAGAACGTATTTTTGTACGGACGTGGAGGAGCACAGAATCTGAGCTGCGTTTATCGATTTGAGGCGGAGCAAGATCAGAAAGTTGAGATATCTATTTCAAGAGCTTCCTTTGGCGATAAAGTATGCATGTCGTATGTGGATCCTCTGGTGAATAGATGGACATGCGATCGCCGGACATCAGACGTTAAATTAACTGGACTCGCTGAGCTTGTTGTTTCGGAATATCCTTGGCCCGGAGTTAAGCTTGTACGTGATTGTTTCTGTTCAAATATCACTGGCAACGCTGACAATGATAGTAGCAACAACAACTACCGTGTCTCACTTACCTCGCTGACGTCCAATATTGTTGAGCTCAAGTTTACAATAACACGTATGAATGTTACTCAAGATTACAACGATTTTTTTTTCGAAGGAGAGTATCGTTTTGTCTCAAACAATGTACCAGTTGAGAACAATGAGGATAGTGATGATACCAGAAATCACGGTAACGAGGACGACGACGACGACGACGACGACGACGACAACAACAGCGACAATGAAGAGCAGAAGCTACAGAAAAGACAGCAACAGCAATCACGACGTCGATGCCCGTCGCGATTAGAGGACCGCAAACTTCGTGGTACTAGCGGTGAAATATCACTCAAGAGTCCGCTATTGTCTGTAAGACATTACGACGGAAGTGATTTCGGGAAAACTACTGGCAGTGACGTTGCGGCTGTTGAAGAAATACTTAAAAACACTGATGATCTGACAACTACGGCTATTGCCACCCAGCAGTGTATTAACGAGCCATGGCTAATTGAGCCAGAGGATCCACGGATTAATTTTATCTATTTACGTACTACGGGTTTCGCTATAAATGCCGATAATATTGCTGATTGTAATACGCTCAATAGAATAATTGTATACTCAGCAATCAACACTAAAGATAAAAGTGTAATTTGTCCTGAAACCAGGAGTAATAACGATGGCAATAATAGTCATAATAGTAAAAATAATGATAATAATAATTATAATAAAAATAAAAAAAATAATATTAATAATAATTCTAAAACGGTGGAATTTTTTAGTGGCGGATGGAATCATACGTCCGCGACAATTACCGCTGACGGAATGTCTTCATTTATTCCCAGCTCGCCTATTACACAACAGCATGCGAGGAGTTTTGTAGTTGAATTTATCCAAAAAGAGCCCGGCACTTATTCTGTCATGTGGATTGCTATCTCAAAGAGCGCTCGCGCAGCTACGGATACACATTATTTCAATACTGACGGTGATAATAGTGCCGGTAATATTTTTTCAATGGTCCCTCCGATTGAAGATTGTCCATACAGGTAATTAAACAGACATTTATCCACTTGATTTTATATTTTATTATTTAAGGGGGTATTTTGGTTTAGAAATCTAAATTTTAGGCATTTTTCAAACTAACATAAAAAAAAAAAAATGAAAAACATTTTTAGTATCCGTTTTTTATATGTTTATTAACATTTCAAGAATATAAAAAAAAAAAAATGATAAATTTGAGAAATTACAGGCCGGTGAAGTGGGGGCTACAAAAAAATTTTTTTTTATCCCTTTTTTTTTATCTTTTTGAATTTTTTATCTTTCGAATTTTGAAAAATCCATTTAGGGACATATTTTTAAGGGTCTAAACTTTGAAAATATGCAAAAAAAATCGATTTTTTCAAATTTCTAGACCAGAATACCCCCTTAAAACTTTTAACAATTATTAATTACCTCTGTTTTTTATTGATTGATTGCAGATGTCCAGAGATAAAAGCCTGTATAAGTTCTGTTCTGTGGTGCGACGGAATAAAACACTGTCCATCGGGTTTCGACGAAGAAGAAATTAACTGTTCATATCGCTTCGGGGTAACTCTACTCTACGTTGCGGTGGGAGCGGGTATTCTGGGAGTATTCTTGGTTCTCCTTTTGGCGACAGGTTGCCTCAAGTACTGCTTATATCGGCACAAAATACGAACAAAGAAGAAGAAGAAAAAGAAGAAAAACAGTTTGAACTCACTGAACGTCAACAACATTCACGTTAATCACATGCATCACCATCATAATAACGGGTTAACGAGTAGTAGTCAATTGCAAAGCGGCGGTGGTGGTGCTGGTGGCCAATACAATATCACTAGTCATCCGCAAGATTTATACACCAGTGATAATTACGGTAAAGATAGCATCTGTTGACAATACGCCATAGCCAATGTCGAAACAACCGTATAATTAATATTATTATTATTGTTGTCACAATAGTATTAATAATGGTATCATCAACAATGAAATCAATTATTGTTTTTGTTATTATTATTATTATTATTATTATTATTATTATTATTATTGGTATAAAATAACTGATTATAATATTCGATGATAATTCTAAATACAAAGCAATGATAATTGGATAATTTGTTTCAACTTAAAAATTTAATAGGCAATAGCTTATATAACTATTATAAATATAATATATATGTATATATAAATATATACATTATACATAAAGGTGGGATAGAAGAAAATTTATTGGATAATAGTTATTTTTTCTTAATGAGATAATTGAATAAATAATATTTGCAATACATAAGCCGGCTATCGAGTGGAATATATCGACGCAACTAATTGCGACACCATACGCATTTAGTTTGCTAAGTACATACCAATTTATTAAGCTTTTGTACATTATACATATATACATTCTTATATATACGTATGACGAGGATAAATAATAATAATAAAAAAAAAAAAAAACAAAAAAAAAAAAAGAAGAAATATGTGCCAAAATAATATTTTACAGATTGTCGTCACGAGCCTTACACGGGCTTGATGGCTGCAGAATAATATATTATATACCATACTAACTTGATTTATTAAATATTCGCGTGTGCGATTAATGTTTTAACGAAAATAGATTGTCATTATATCAATGGATTATAGGAAACAAGTAAGCAGCCAACCAAAAAATGGATGGAGGTTAAATAAAAATTCTATACAAGCTGATATTGATAAGAAGAAAGGGGGATAATAAAATAAACAAGTATATTATTATTATTATTATTATTATTATTATTTTATTATATAATACAATTAATCTAAGATTAGATGCTATATTTGGTTGTGAGTGAACTAGTCTAAGTGTGTATAAGAATTTATAATGTTTAAAAAAATGGTATCACGCTCAACTGTAAATTATTATTATTACTGATAATGATTTAATATATAACCAACGGAGGGTTAATTAAGATAGCAATTTATGAAGAGTAAAAAGTTAGAATTATAATGTGAATCGAATAACTAATAAAAGCAATCAAGACTGCGCGCGTGCGACAAGCTAATAAAATTCTAATACTTATTATTTGAGTATTATCCCAGGACCAAACAAAGTTAAACTCATCAAACAAAATTTACAATTTTTTGATATTAAATTTTTTTACGGTACACTTGTAAGATACGTTGTCATTTTTTCGAGGTCCAATTTCATTTTAAATTATTTTACGAAGACACGATACAATTTTTTAGCGCAATAGAGCCATTAACTTATTACTTTATAAGAATGAAAGTTGAAGTAACTGAATGGACGGATAGAAGAAGTATATACTTATATGATTGTGTATAAATTTGGGAATCCCAAGTAATTCGGTGCGCGCGCAACCTTAAATGATGCGCCGTCGTAGTAGCAATCGACTTTTGATTTATTTTGCTGGGAGTTTAACACAAATACGTAAATGCACACCAAAACACTGCACACTCAATACACACGCTGGATCATATATATATATGTATATATGTAATTGAAATGCGAACACAAGATCCGCGCATGCTGTGATAGAATTAAGCGCGTGTCAACAATCTGAATGTGTAGTTGTATATATATGTATACATATACTAAAGAGAAGAGAAGAGAAGAGAAGAGAACGTTGATTTATTGCATCGCGTTAATGGTATTTACTATTACCATTTCCATTACTACATTTACAGTAACCAGTAGTTGCCGCGCCGCTACTGTTAGAAGATATGATGAATGTACGTGACAATTGCACTGCAACAAAAATTTAAATCGGCTTGATATAAATTCGATTTCAAGCGATTTTTTTTTCTTTTTTTTCTACCAGATTGCAGAGGAAACATTCCGAGTTATTTATCATTTTAACTTTTTAAAATCGATGCATTCCATTTAAATATTAGTCGTTCCCGTAACGAACTACCTACCAATGGAGGCACATATATATATATATAAATATATACGTGTTACTGCTCTCCAATTTATTTTACTACACTCTAATCTATGGACTATATTTTTTACTATAAAGTAATAATTATTGATAATCTAGACTTGTATTATTAATTATATATATTTGCTATTGTATAGATTATATATACTAAATTGTTAACATAATATCCATTATTTGATGATAATTATTTATTTATTTACTGTGACATTATCTACGGCTGTTTATTTTTTACGGCTGTTAATTTTTATACAATTGTAGTTGTGTGAAGTATAGTATTTTATTAATAGAAGTAATAATAAATAATAATGATTGTTATTATAATTATTATGACAACTATTACAATGATAAACGACCATTGGGGTTTAAAATATTAAGTACATAAACAATATCATGATAATGATAAGAACGAATAATAAATAACTGCACCGTGATAGGCAAATATTTATATATACTTATATGTAACTACACATGCATGTACGTATAGCACTATTAAATGAGTTTGTATTTTGTAGATGAATTGCGCGCGCGATTATTTCAGGGCGTTTTTAACTAATATAAGTTAATAATTAAATTTAAACATAGGTTTTAATGATAATGATAATTGATAATAAAGAGTAAGATATAAAAAGTAAATAAATAAATCAACAGTGAATATTTGAGTCAGCGTGTGGCCTTGATTCAACGATCATTTTTAATTATTTAATAAATATAAATATTGATATAACAACACAATACTTATGTGATGTACTGTAATATCCGTGTTTATAGTTTTAATAAAATATTACAGCGTTAAAAAATATATTATTATTCTTCTTAAGAACATTTTCTATCGGTATCCTTTTTTTTTTTAATTTTTTTAAATAATCTTAATCGCTTTTCATTCCAACAATTGAAAGAAGAGATGAATACATTTTCAATCGGCCATTTTGAATCGCCGTTCTCACCTCATAATTTATTTGTTGAATTTTATTCAACTGCTGATCAATACAATTTATAATTAAGCTTCTTTATAATTTATGAAGTGGTAAAATTGTAATTATTACTTTAATTTTTTTTTTTTTCAACACTTAAAATTATAATATTGCGGTTATATTTTATAATGAAAATTAAATTAGCCGACATTTAAAAATTTTTATAATTTTTTTTATTCAAGAATTTATTACAAAAAAATTAGAAGAAAAAAATTCACGTGTAGAAAATTTGAAAAATTGTACGTGCAATTAAAAAAATTTTCTTTTACTCGTAATTTAATTGTTGGAAAAAAAAAAATTATTTAACATTGGCTAATTTATAATACTAAAGTTTAATAATTAAATTAGAACAAAAAAATATTTTTTAAAAATTGCACTTAATAGTTTTTAAAATTTTTTACAAGTGAAATTTTTTTTTTTTTATTTTTTTGTAATGATTTCTTCAATAAAAAAAAATTCTAAAAATTTTTAGATGTCGGCTAACTTAATTTTCATGGCTAATTTTGGTATTATATTTTATAACCCGTTGAATTTATTAAATAAAGTAGTGGGAGGGAGGACCGTCTGAAAATCGCCTTAGTATTAATTTTTTATGCCTAAAGTTAGGTGGCGAAATGAACTTATGATTATTAGATGTGCTTTTGTTTTATGCATGTGGTATGTGGTTCATAATGTGTGTGTGTGTGTGTGTGTGCACAGAGGATCCATAGGATATGTCCAATAATGAAGTTAATAACAGTGATTCTGAAATATCGCCCTCGAAAGTGCCCCAGCTGACGAGGTTGCCCGAGTACGATGATGACGGGGATGAAATTGCGGCCGGGGCTTGGGGTATTTTGTCTAAAAGGTTTCCCAACACCGCTCATGTTTTATGCGAATTAAATGAGGTTATCAATCATTCCCAAATTACGCTTTCGCAGTTTCGGAATACTGTTTCTTCATTTCAAATAGGTAAATAAATTTTTAGAACCCGTATAATAATTTAAAATACCCTTTTTAGCTATTTTATAATATAAATCATTTCACAGATGGTTCAAATGAAAATATCCCCGTAAAAAAATGTAAAAAGCTAAGTGATTGTAAATTATTCACACGGGACGCCAGTGTTTCAAGTAATATTTTAACATTTTATTCTTTTATGCTAATTTAACTTTTCTGTGTGAGGTTTTTTTTTTTTTAACTTTTTTTTAGCGATTGAAACTCAAACGACTATTGAGGGTGCCAATCGGGGGAATATTTTCAAAGCGCCTGATTGTCGGAAATCGATAAAGAATGCCTGTGTCTCTACTAACATCGATTGTTTGCCGGAAGCTCTATCAACTCAGTCAATAGAAGATACTGATGATACTGATGATGATGATGATGATGATGATATTGATGAAGATGATAATGATGAGGGAGGCTATGGTAAAAAAGAAACACTGTACTCTTCATTTGACTCGCTCTTTTACAATTGCGGCTCATACGATCTAAGATATTCAAGAGCCAACGCGAAAGCTTCAATAGACGCAGTTGGTATATTAAAATTCTTTAATCAGCTAGAGTACCTTTTTTTAAGCTATTGAATTTAAAGTTTGAAATACCTATTCAGGAGATCAAAAGAGAGTTACTGCAAAGTCTGGGCTGTTTCGAATTGAAAAAACTCATACGTTTGTTAAGGATGATTCAGTAAACTGTATAGCTGCTGATAAAAGGATTCCAGCTGCGATTACGAGGCACGAAGTAACAATTACGAGTGGTGAATCGAGCACGTCATCGAAGGAAGACAATACCGGAACATTGAGTCCGACAATTACGACCAAGGACGTGGTATTCAAACCGGTCGAGGGAAGAATATCAACGCCAGTGGATGATAGATTGATTACGGCCATTAGGGAGCCTCCTACTTCACCCCAAACAGAAAGTATCCACCCGTCACGTGAAACTAGTAGGCTGTCTACTCCAATAAATGAACAACAAAATTCGCTACTAAATAATCCATCTATCCGGCCTCGGGTTTTGCGAGTCTCTTCGATTCCCATCAGTCAAAATCTGGCTAAAAGTATTTATCATAAATATTTTATTAGCTTACTCACTCAAACATTTCTTCTGCAATATCGATTTTTCGCTATTTCAGTATCTCCCAAAAAGCAATCACGTATTCCACGTAAATCTCCGAGGAAAGATACTTAGCAATAAGTATGTCCTTTTAATGAAATATTAAAACTTTATAATAGTTAGATTTTTCGGACAATGCGCTGAATTTTCAACTTGTTACTATAATAGCGTCCTCATTAAAAGACTACTTTAAAGTTAATTGAATAGTAAAGGCTCGAAAAAGGTTCAGGAAGCTCTTTTATCTCTAATTTCGTACACAGAAAAAAAGGTTCACTTGAGTCAAGATAATATTTTTCTTCCTAATTATTTTCTTGAGAAAAAAAAATTTTTTTTTTTGACAAGAAATTTCACTTATTCCAACAAAATTAATTCTCTTGCTTTGAGAAATACGTATCTTGATCCAAGAAAATTTATTTAAGTCAAGTAAAATCTTGTTTTTTTTTTTTGAGAAAATTTCTCTGTTGCTCCAAAAAATTAAATATAAAGATAGAAGTAAATTTTCATTAATATTTTTATTGATTAATATGTTAAATGGAAAGATTAAATAATATTGAATGATTTTTTTTCATTCAATATTTATAATTGCACGCTAAAATAATATAAAATAGGTATCAAATATTCAAGAGAAAAATTTTCTCAAGGTGACAAATTTTCTAAAGCCAAGAATTTTGTTCTCCAGTCAAGAAATTTTTCTTTCTGTGTACTAATTTTCGATTGGTTGGCTTTTATAATTAAGCCTGAAACCACAGTGAGAAAAAAAAAAAATACTTTTATTAAGAAAATTTTCTTGATACAAGAATTTATGTTTTTGAAAATTTTCAAGAATATTTATTCTTAGCTCAAGAAATTGCTAAATTAATTGAAATAATTTTTACTTAATTTAAATAAAGCTATTCTTTTGTTTATCTATTATCCAAAGATAAATTTTGATGTTCTTCTCTTCAGAAATTAATAATAGAATATTTGATCATCAACGAGTTTCTTGACCCAAGAAATTGTTAATTGAGTAAAAGTATTTTTTTTTCTCCCAAGAATTTTGTTCTCCAGTCAAGAAGTTTTTCTTTCTGTGTACTAATTTTCGATTGGTTGGCTTTTATAATTAAGCCTGAAACCACAGTGAGGAAAAAAAAAAATACTTTTATTAAGAAAATTTTCTTGATACAAGAATTTATGTTTTTGAAAATTTTCAAGAATATTTATTCTTAGCTCAAGAAATTGCTAAATTAATTGAAATAATTTTTACTTAATTTAAATAAAGCTATTCTTTTGTTTATCTATTATCCAAAGATAAATTTTGATGTTCTTCTCTTCAGAAATTAATAATAGAATATTTGATCATCAACGAGTTTCTTGACCCAAGAAATTGTTAATTGAGTAAAAGTATTTTTTTTTTTCTCAGTGCATTGGAAGTAAATTTAATTGCACAAGTTAATGAGCATCCAGATAATATAAAAGGACGCTTTTAACCTTTTGGCGTTCAGTACACCAATAAAGACTAGTTTACACCGGGTAAATGAACTTAGCTCACCCATAAATGAAAGTAAAGTTAAGTTTTCATAACGTGTTTGTGACAAGTTTTTAATTCTTAACATCGTCCGAACAAAACTTTAGAAGAATAAATAATAAAATAAAAAAATATTCATGGAATTTTAGTAACAATCCAGGGAAGTCTTCCCGTCTTCTTAAAAGCCCAGTAGTCGTAAGCAAGTTTAACAATTATCAGAACTATGATAAGTGCCAAAATAACATTTAGAACGTCAAGCGGATAGAATGATAACCAAGCTTCTTCATCATATATTATACATATTTCCGTTCTAGTTAAATCCTTTATAGGTTTATTTAAAACTTTGTTATGTTCGCTGTTAGATAAAGTTGACGTCGAGTTACATCTAATGTCATTTATGTCTTTAAATATATTTGTATACTTAATTAACAGATCCTAGAAATAGTTTATTTATTTTTAATTTAACTGATTAATCGATTGGTTTACTTTTTCATTTACCTGAAAGCCAGGAGTGAAGAAGCAGTCGCACGTCCAAGGATTTTCTCCTAAAAAAATACTCACTGCAGTCACACTGTTATGCAGAGCATTTTCCAGAGCGTAAGTAGGTAACTAAAATAATTTTCAAGTAATAATAATAATAATAGTCATGGTGGATAATTTTTTAAAAATATAACTGCTAAAATAAATCATTTACATCTGTAAGTTTATTTCCTCTTAAACTGAATAATCGAAAGTGCTCGAGCCAATAGGATCCGTCTAATTGAGCAATTGATCCAATTGAATTATCATCCAAATAAAGATCGAGAACCTGTCTATAAACGGGATTCTCTATAAGCGGACTTAAATCACTGATCTAAAATGAAAAAAATATAAATAAATTCGTTTTATTATTTAAACAAGGCTTGAATAATTAAATACTTTGTTGCCGTTCAGATATAGCTTGGTTGTATTTTCAGGGATAAATTTAGGCATCTCGGAAAGACCCAGATAGCTGCAATTGACGGTAATAAATGCCATGAGCTGTGATCTCTGTTGAAAATTTTGCTCCCGTCGGTTCAAATGTCCTCCAATTACGTAGACGAGTTTACACTTGCAGGGAGTTTGTTGACACTCTTGTTTTAGAGTCTACCTTGGATTAATTAAACGTAAAAATTTATGAAAATTAAGTTAGCCGACATCTGAAAATTTTTAGAAATTTTTTTATTGGAAAATTATTACATAAAGAAGAAAATAAAAAATTTCACTTGTAAAAAGCTTGAAAAACTATCAGTGCAATTTTTTAAAAATATTTTTCAGTTTTTATTTAATAAATAAAAAATAATTAAAAAATTGAAAAAGTCGGCTAACTTTAGGATTATGAAAATTTAATTGTTTTACAGTGACTTAATTTTTTTATCAGTTTCATCACAAAGAATCAAAGTTTCATTTCTTACAAAAGTTTGCAAAACAAAGAAAAAATCAGACAACAAAATTTAAGAGATTTAAACAATAAATATTTAATTATTAATAAAAGTTATTTACCGTTAGAATGTTAATCACGGCGATAAGAGAGCGACTTGCATAAGGCTCAGAACACTGCAATTTATCTCTATCAACGACTCTTTTTATCAGAGAAGAATAATTAGCATAATTTATTATCCAAAACATATTTTCGTCGCATTTCCAAGGATTTCCGGCTAAATAAACAGAATAATCGAGTGCTGGTGTCAACGACGACGAAGACAGTACTCTCGGATTAATCACTGTCAATGAATTATTCCTCAAGTCTACAGTCCGTAGCGCCGGTAAATTTTTAAAGCAGCCGTCTGGCAGATAACGGAGCTTCGTCCCAGTGATATGAATTCTCTATAAATTTAAAATCATTAGATTTTTAAAATAATACCCTAATACTCTAATAACCAGCTAATAATAATAATAATAATAATAATAATAATAATAATAATAATAATAATAATAATGACATATTACTTTAAGTTGAGTAGCTACCGGTGGAAACGCACTAGTAATTTTCGTCAAATTACCATTGATTACGATCAGCTCAATAGTATTGTAGAATTTAGTTAACATTCTATTAGCGTCGAATAATAATTCCGATGTGTTACAAATCGTTAATAACCAGACGTCATTTGGGCTGCCGAAATAATTGATAATTAAAACGCGCTGGCACTGATCAATTAATAATAATTAGATTATTGCATATATGTCGGCTATGATGATGATGCTAATGATGGTGATAATGATCAACAGTTGTGGGTGTATATTTACTTTATCCCTAGTTCATTTGCATAATTATTATCATTTCGATTATTATTGCCCCAGCAGGATAATGCTCGAGTATTATTTGTCGAAATACAATCGTAATTGGAGGCTTCTTTGTGCTGCTCGGTGATTGTCGTGCATGGATTTTTATCTCCGCTCATTGTCACGGCATTTATTGCCGACAAAAGTACCAAAAAGTAAAGCATCTTGAAATAAAATAAAATGAATCAGCATTTAGATAAAAATTTAAATGGAAATTAAGTTAGCCGACACTTGAAAATTTTTTTATTCAAAAAATTGACTACAAAAAAAAAAAAAAAATTTCACTTGTAAAAAACTTTAAAAACTGTAAGTACAATTTTTTAAAAATATTTTTTTTGTTCTAATTTAATTATTAAAAAAAATCAAAAAATTACAAATGTCGGCTAACTTTATTAGTATCATAAAATTTAATAGTTTATATTGTATCACTGATAGAAGGATTTATTTGTATTAAAAAATATTTCCTAGTATTAAATATTAATAAATATTTTTAAATACCAAGAAATATTTGTTAAGGACTAAAAAGTCGTCTCTAATAAATGATTTGTTAAATAATAAATATTTTTAACTATAAACAAATCCTTCTATCAGTGTAGGTATACAACTTCTATTGATATGAATAGTCTTTTAATGAATAAGTAGTTCTGATTCTGTTTTATTTCTCAAGAGCAGTGTCAAGACTACGGTGAATAATATTACTGAATTAGTTGTAACAGTGTTTGTTGAACAACTTAGAATGCTAAGTAAAGACACTTGGGTGAATAGTGTGCCAACTATTTCTAATCCTTGAGTTTCAAAATTATTTATTTAGCATATTATTCTCTCGCGTTAAATTCCAACCAGAATGTATAACTCTTCTTATTTAAATACGCACGCGCGTATTGTTTATTCACCACAGCTTTATTATGCACGTTCTTTATATTAATAATTAGGTACACAAGGTACGTAATATCACGTGGCTTTTTTTTTTTTATAACTTATAAGTATTGTGTCTATAACTGTCCCGAGAAACAGATGTTATTTTGATAGTAATCTCATCATAATAAGAATATCTAATTATATTCAAATTTATACAAACATATCTTCCTACCATACCCAATAATATTTCACCTTAATTATAATCAGATTTAACTGTAATCAAACACGCGAGCAAAAAAATATTTTAATACCGCGATTAAATCATTTTTTTTCGAGCTTTCGTGTCCTATTATTTTTATTACTTACCGATCCCATGTCGCTGATATTCCTCCGACTGTTTAATTTATAAACTTTTATCTTTGCTCTGAGAATTTACTTAATCAGAGTACAGGAAGAGTAATTACTGTGGCTCACGGTTACATTTGCAGACTGATTGTTATTTTATTTCAAAGTCAAATCTGATATCTTCTTCACACTCCTCAGGTAATTTTTAAATTTTTACCGGCGCTCTCTGCTTCATTTTCAAGAGTCGATAATTTATCGACGCGCATGTAGATAAAAATGATTTTTTTATTTTCAAATCTTCCATCTTGAAACGATTTTAATTAGTTGAAGATATATAATTGAAGTAAAAGACTAATCAACACTTGTTGAAGAAACATGACATTGAAGTTAGCAATTACTTGATTATTTTTTAATTTCTTTTTAACAAATGAATTTCTTCCGAAAAATTATTTATAAAAAATTGCATTTTTTATTGTTTTAAATTTCTACATGTCAATTTTTTTTTCCTAATTTTTTTTTATCATAATTTACTTGTTAAAAAAATTCTTAAAATTATCAAATGTCTGCTAAATTAATTTTCATTGATAAAGTTAGTCGACGATTTTAATTTTTTTTAATAATTAAATTAGAACAAAAAAAGATTTTTAAAAAATTGCACTTACAGTTTTTAAAGTTTTTTACAAGTGAAATTTTTTTTTTTAATCATTTTTTCAATAAAAAAAAAAATTCTAAAAATTTTTAAATGTCGGCCAACTTAATTTTCATTTTTCATTGAAGAAATCTGAAAATGAAAGACTAATTAATTTGTTATGGAAATATTTGGAGTAGAAATGAAAAGTTTCAGTCACGTTAGGATTTTAGACCCCGTGACTAATGAAAGTTTAAGAAAAAAAAAAAAGTAGTCCAATTTACTCGGGCAACTGGATCCTCGTAAGTATTCCATCGCGTGCGTGCAGATCGGACCAACAATCTGTGTAAAAACAAAATGAGTATTAAATATATGTATGTAAAAAAAAGGTAAGTGACATAGGGGCATATATGGAAGTAGAAATAAATATAAAATAAAAAATATTAGAGAGAAGGTGAGTGGGTATGGATACAATATCCACGGTGGATAGGACGGACCGATGGGCAGACGGATAATGTAAGTATAATATGATAGACAGAGAGAACAGAGAAGCTAATACAAAATACAAGTGGAAATGTAACTACAGCTATGCTACAGTCCACAGATATAGCGGAGAGGTAGTAAGTTTACGGTGGTGGGAGAATATAGCGGGTTTCACGATTATGTAGGTAATAGTCAGTGGTGAGGCCGCCTCGCGGGCCGTCGACAGTGTTGAAGTTGAATTAACAGGTGTCTCGTTCTCTATCAACAAGTTATCAATAGCTTTATCGGTGTTACTTAGCTCCGTTGCTGGAATTTATAAATTTTTATATACTCACCGTCGTAATAAAAAATAATTATAAATAAATACTGTATTTATTTATTTATTATATTGTACATCTAGTAATAAACGTGTCAAATAACATGATGTCGGAAACTGTGGTGACGGTCCAAGATGGTTCTACCAACAATGCAAACAATCCTCGTCAAGGGCCGACCGTTAAAACAGAACCCGGACAGCAGAGTCTCTTCGCTGGGATCACACTCAATATACCTTACTTCAAATCCATTCCTGGAATTGTAAAGCTCGTCCAATTGGTAACTATTATTTATAATTCAATACTACGTACTGACTATTGTTTACTGTGTATTTAACTAATTTGTCTCCAGTGTCTTATTGTTTTTTTCAGGTAATATAAATACTTGACACAAATGTATTTGTAACTTAATCCTGATTATGATAATGATAAAAAATAATCTGCTATCTGATGGCTTCTATTATTATTAATTCAAGATTATTTAGATTAATATTTAATTCGGAAAATTTATTCGATATCAACCAATAAGTGCCTTATTTACCTTGAAAAAAAAAAAAAAAAAAATGGCAATAACGATTGCGCAATGATACACTTGGATGTTATCATACCTGTTGAGATTTTTTTCGTTAATGAGTCAGGGAAATGATGGAGCTATTATAAATAGAAATATTATTTAATTTATTCTGCTGTTTACGCAGTAAATTTTATTTTAATTTATAACCTTGGAGTATAATTTATAAAAAAACATGTTTTTAACGAAAAAAAATTGAGTGAGTTTAAAAAATGCATGCGAGTTATTTTATAATACTAAAGTTAGCCGATTTTTATTTTTTGATTTATTTTTTAATAATTAAATTATAACAAAAAAGTATTTTTTAAAGATTGCACTTACAGTTTTTAAAGTTTTTTACAAGTGAAATTTTTTTTTTTTATTTTTTTGTTATCATTTTTTCAATAAAAAAAAATTCTATAAATTTTTAGATGTCGGCTAACTTAATTTTCATGTTATTTTTTATAACAATATGCATTTTTAATAAAATTTTCTTACTCTACAATGAACTTTTGGGTAAACAAATAATTGATGGTTTCTATTTTCAGTGTCATAATTTTTTGGGCAGCTCAGCAATTTATTATACACGTGTACGTTTTGTTAAACGCCCTGAATATTGGCTCGGATATAATTCTTGTACTGTTTTTAGCTGGAGCTCAAAACATTACGATTAACCGCTTACGCTGGCACTATTTAATGCTGAATAGTCATATTTATTTTTTTTGTCAATCTTTATTACTACATTTTTAGTCTATCCACTAGGCTAGTAATATTAAACTGACACTAATCTGATCAAAATCCGATTGTGGTGTCTTATAATTAGCTCACTCGATCAATTTTTTATTTCTAGTCGCTTATTTTTTTCTTTTTTCTACCAAGTTCTATTATATTATTTCAATTACATTAAATTTATTTAAGTATGCTGGTTTTTTATTGTTAATATTATATCGGAGGTAAATTTAATCACGTGACACTAAGTATTCTTAAAGCGTTTTAAATAAGTCAACACTGCAGTGCTCATTCTGTGTGACGTAGTCGTGACTCTAAGCGGTCGTTGCATTTCTTTGGGTTCCGTATTTTCTAGCGGGCAATGTCCTCAAGAAAAAAAATATTTATATAATACAAAGCGTAAAAATACGGCGTGAAATATTTTATTTTTTTATTCATCATAATAAGTTGGAACATTTTTATTTCTTCTTTCAATAAATCTAAATCTAATATTTAAAAAAGGCCATTCGGCAGCCGAAATGGAAGTAGATTTCATAAATAAAGATGAAAATATATATAGATTTATAGGAGATATATTGGACAAATCAATCGAAGAAACGACTGCAAGAGTAAAATTTCATTGAAACCTACAGACGAATAGGTTATTTTAAGTTTAGAAAAATGAAATGGTACGAAAATTAAAGCTGGTTTAATGGGCTTTAAAATGCAATTTACAAAAATTCGATAAGTTATTTCATTCAAAAGTTATGCGCGAAAGAATCAGCCAAAAAAATGAATTTTTAGGATTTTGAAAATTTTGAAACCCTGTAATTTATGAACTACTTGACCGATTAAGCTCATCTTTGAACTTGGCCTTGGTATTCGTCTAAAAATGAAGTATGTTGAGTTTGGAAAGGATCCATTATGAATTAGAGACGCTATCGTCCGGATAAGCCGCGTTATATCGTATATATATATATATATATATATATATATATATATATATATATATAAACTTTTGAACTAATGGCATTTTCTGAACCAGCCTGACGAACTGAGTCAGAAAATAGCAAAATTTTTCAAAAGTTGCGTCATGAGGACAAATGCAATAGTTAGATTTCTATAAAATCTACTAAAAATAAACCTGCAAAGATTTAAAAATTTCTTCTCATTTAATTATTTAATTTAATTTATTTAAATATATAAAAATAGTACGCATGCTATTGAGAGTCATTAATAAAACCGAATGATATTGTATTTTATTATGTATGTATATTTTAGATGTGTAGATGTCCATACGGAATGATCGGTACAAGATGACCATACGTGGCGTCCCAGATATTTAACCGAGCGAGCCATCCTACATCCATATAGAAACTTAGTATGTTGTTATATGTGTTGTGTGTCGCGGTGTAATCCAACGGTATTGAAACGATTCATTAAGAATTCATGGTATCCTTGAGCTACTGTCTTTGCCATTGGGTGTTTCTTGACACGTATGTAAAGTCAAGTCAATCTACTTATAAGCTACCGAAAAATTTCCGATATCACACACCAGCGTGTCTTATTTATACTTCAGGGTGGCGATTGACCTGGAAAACCTGCACTGAAAAAAAAATGTTCTTGAATCAAGTATATATTTTTGAAGAGCTCAATATTCTTGGTTTGAGTAGAAAAATTCTTGATTTAAAAACATTTTTCTTGATTTAAGGAAATTTTATTTTATTCAAGAATTTTTCGTCTTGATTCAAGACAAATACCCTCTTCAAAATTATATTCTTGGTTCAAGAATTTTTCTCTTGAATCAAGTTAATTTCTTTTTCTGTATGGAAATGTCAGGAAATTTGAAATTTCTAGAATGGTCAGTGAAAAGTCAGGGAATTTTAATTTGAGTCAGGGAAATTTCTAGTTTATTTTAAAAAATAAACTAGAATGCTGTAGAAATAATAAATCATTTTAAAAATTGTACTGTAGATAATGTTTAATATTAATTGTTATTATTTAATTTCTTAATTTATATTTCTTCTTTTTTGTGATCAATAATATTAAAAAAATTAAATGTATGGATAATTAATAATAAAAAGAAGCATAACTTCTCAATGATCAATGATAATAATAATATCAATTATTGTATTTTCAAAAGTTATAAACATTTAATCAAAAGAAACTGATCTTTTTTGAATAGTTGAAAATCTGCAAAAAAGTATAATATAATTTATATAGCTCCAAATTTTTACTCAATTCTGGATATTAAATATGAATTCTACTATACAAAAATTATTTTTAAAATAATTTGCAATTATAACAAATATTTGAATAACAATTATTTTTTTGTATAGGTTCTAAAATTTTATTTTTGGTCAGAGAAAAGTCAGGGAATTTTGAAATTAGTGTTCAGTCGTCACCCTGTACTCGCACTATTACATTTAATTAAATAAAATAACTAACGGATGAATGTTACTTTGATTTACAGGTGTAAGATGTTTATTTGCAGAAGAGTTACCTAAGATATGAAAAAGTAACGCGATTATATCCCTTCCGCGTAAATTCGGTCACGGCAACGTGGGTGCAATCGGCTCTACTCGGTGTACAGGCTAATTGACGGAATTAAATGTGGGAATGCATACGCACACGATACTCGAGAATCTAAAGTACCGTGGCTATTATGTACCATGTACACACATTTATGTGTTCTATGTACGTTTGTTCATTATCGCTTGAACCGTTAAATTATTTAAAGCCCGCCTCATTCTTATCGGTTCTTTTATCAAAAAAAGAATAAATCATTTCTCATGACTAATGACTTCTTTTTTTCAGTTCTAAAAATTTTAATAAATAACAATTCCGTCAATAAATTCGAAACAATTACTCTGGGTATGTATGTATGTATGTACCGTCTGTAATTGTCATGGTTAATGATTGTTTACCAGTTAAACAGCAGCTCTACTGATGGGTCGCATTCTGAGAGAAGAACAATCGAAATCACACCCACGCAGCGAACTCACTTGCGCAATTAAAAATGCGGGTATTTATACACGTCTATCATGGACAAAAGATAATATAATAGTCTTAAAGTGTACATTGTGTCATTTGAGAGTTTGCGTGTTTCTGATAGTTGTAGTAGTAGTGGTGGTATTACTATAAGCAACAACACAACAGTCAAGTATATAATCGCTAATAATAATTATGCATAGAGTCAGTAGAGTCTCTATGTGCAAGGACAAACCGCGCCTCAAAACCGGACTATTTGTATATATTATTCATTATAAATAATCATAATAATAATAATAATATATCATATTATATTTAATATAATAATGTATACATATAACACACAAATAAAAGGTGAAGATAAGCTCGGGCAGAGTGACGAGAACACAGGGTATTTCCAATTCTCACCGCGCGTGTTCACTCACGAGAGTACAGTCATCATCATTGGGTAAATTTTCTTGCTAGTACATTGTATATAGTACATATATCGTGAGATATAATTCATATTTAAATAAATAATAGCAACGATGGGGAAAACAAAAGTATAGAGAGTAATACAAGCGGAGAACTTTTCAGGTGCTTCGAGAGGCCATTTGTCAGCGTAAAATTCAATTAAACTCGATCCGAAATCCATAACTGCTTTAATTATTAACAAATAATCCGTGTTATTTATATTTATTAATTTTATTATTTAAATTATCAATAACTATACAAAAGTGAGGCTCCATTTATGTTTATTCATAAAAAATAATTTTTTTTTATGTTATTTTTTTCTACTCTTACACCGAAAAAAGAAAAAGGGAAAAATTACATTAATATAACGTGGCGCTCTGTATAAAACTGAAAAAAAAATTAATTTGGTTCAAGAGAAAAATTCTTGAGCCAAGATTATAATTTTGAAGAGAGTAATTGTCTTGAATCAAGATGAAAAATTCTTAAATCAAGAATATTAAGTTCTTCAAAATTATATACTTGATTCAAGAACATTTTTTTTTTCTGTATAGAAAACAGGAAAAATTACAGTTTCAGATTGTAATTATTAGAGATTTTATAATAATTATATTGTAAAATGTAAATATTATATTGAAAGCTCTGAAAATTAACATTCAAAGTTTTAATTAACAAAAAAGTTATATCAAACTACAATTTTTGTAGTTTTTTATACGAAGTGACGCTGATTACTATTTATAATGTAATTTTTTATATTTTTTTTTTACATGTAGGAAATATTGATTGATTTTTAGAAAAGTAAAATTCAATAAAGATTTTCAGATTTTAAATGGTTGAAAATATATGAATGAAGGTCCACTTGTATATAATTACCAAATAAAAAAATGATAAAGTTTCTTTAAGTCTTTTATAGTGTATGAATGTACGGACACAAGTATTACATCTAAACTATAAAACTCTTTCCGGAGGACGGTGCACGGTGCGTTTACACTTGGAAGTCGTTTCCTGGCAGCTAGCCAATGTAAACCTAAGCCGATTGGCTGCCAATAGATTCGTAGTTTCCTCTCTCTACTTTGCCCGAGTGCAATCGAGCATCCGCTCCAATTCCTTACCGGTTTCTGACAAATAACAATAATAAACTTTCAGAAAACGAAATCCAACAAAATGTGTATACAACAGTTTTATATAAACTAAACACTGCATCTCCATCTGCATTTGCCTAGTGAATAATAGGCTCAGCCAGTGAATTCCTGATGAATTCCAACGGAGAATAGCTCGGTGTTATGACGGTAATGTGCGTTTGTGAAATGGCAAGAAGCACCTACGAGCCGCACCCTGAATGAAGTATTATATGGCCTCCTCGCTGTTTCTTGTCTCTTGTCTCTTGACTCTTAGTAATTATTATTTTTATTAATATTACTATTACCTATTACTAATACGAATATTATTATTGTAGATGGATAATAGAGTGAATATGGTGACCAAGTCCATGAACGGTCAGCCATAGACTTCCCGAGTTAGTCCCACAACTCGTCTCTCGAGTCGAACGGCGATAGTAGGTAGACAGTTACCGAGCCGTGACTGCATTTAGGTCATCGGCGAGTTATGTACGTGTCCGTTGAACCGTGCTCTCTGACGATTCATGTCGTTTTATTACTCGTATACATCCAGATACCAGTTTCTCACTCTACTACTGTACATCGTTCATGCCGATTATCATTATACTCAAGCTTATATTTTACTTGAATTACGTGAAGAAATACTCATTGAGCCAAAGGGTTAATCAAAAAAATTATATTGATAAATTCAACATATTCTTGAATTAATGTCAGAGATATTCATATGAAGAAAATAAGTATTTGATTATTATTGGAAAATAATATTTTAAATTGACATCACTTTTTATATAAAATCACAAGATTTTGTTAGTCCAAGAAATTTTTCTTACACTGAAAAAAAAAAAATTCTTGACTAGAGTGTAAATTTTCTTGGCTCAAGAAAATATTGAAAATTTCTTTAATTAAGTCAAAGTTTCTTCAGCCAAGACAATTTCTTCTTGCTCCAAAATAATTTTTATTTTCCTTACAATTTTCTTGGCACAAGAAGTTTGTTTTTTCTGTGTAATGGAATATTAATATTACATTAATAATAATATTAATTACAAGTAATTTCTATAGAGTCCAAGTAAATTAAGAAAATTTACTTGAATTAAATATTTGAGTAGAAAAATTTATAATCTAAGAAATTTTACTTGTTTTAAGTAAATTTTACTTGATTAAATTTTTCAAAAATTATTTTCTTCGTTCAAGAATTTTTTTCATGTTCTTAATAAAATTTTTTCAATTGTTAATAAAATAATTAAAATTATTTACAAAAAAAGAGAATAGCTAAAAGAAATTATGACAAAATAATTGCTTGTACATAGTAAGAATAATATTACAGATTGAAGAATATAAAACTTTATTTATATATTTTTAATTTTGTCAATTAAGATATTAATTATTGAATAATTCTTCAAAAATAATTCCATAAATTCTGTGATAATTATTAAATTGATTTATTGATACAAGATAGGCGAAAAAAATGAGCACATGATAATATTGTCAATTTAAAAGTTATTTAAGTTATTACATCATTTAAATTACTGACAATAATAATAATTTTCTGTTTTTACACACATGATGTCATAAGTTGATGCGATAAAGTGTTTACAGAGCAGATAGCTGATATTGGATTTGATATATGAAGACTTGGCAAAGGCAAGAGCGAAGGAGTCTGAAACTTAAATGGAAGAAAAATAAAAAAAAAAAAAAAAAAAAACAAAAAAAAAAAACAAATATGTATGAAGAGAATATGTCTGTAGAATAGCCGAAGGCAGAATTACATGACATGTGGGTCATCGGTATTAGTATTATTAAGGATTACTCGAATGCGGTTAATGCTAAACTCGGCAAAGTTTAGTACGCACACTTGTTTATTGAAGAGCATCAGTGTTGACCTCAGTTGACTTGCATCTACATCGGTGGAAAGTAATCTCAGGGACCTCGAAAGTACGGCTCAAAACCTCTTTATACTACTCGCGTAGTATCGGAGCGCGTAAGCAAATTAAATAAATAAAACGGCATGCCAAGTAAGAACAAGAGACCTCTCTATACGTGCCGTATATATTTATAATAATAATAATAATAATAATAATAATAATAATAATAAATAATAATAATACACAACACAGAGGCTTAAGTCTGCTCTGCAATGTTATGTGTAACTAAATCTACAATATGAGTCGACGTCTTGTTTTACTTGCAGGCTATTTTGGTCAATGATTCATTTAACTCACAATCAGTATAAGTACAATATACACTTAACTCCATAATATGTAATGACCGACCACCGATTCGCGTCATTCACACAATCATATTACTCAACATTGAGTTTTTAAGACATGTGTAATAAATTATCGCAAAATATCCGACTTTTGTCACCAAACTTGATATCTAAAAGTTAAACGTCGGCGTTTTTTATTATCATGCTGTCTCATTTTCTCCTTCAGACATTATTTAATATGCACCAGAGTTTTATCGTTGTTTAGCTATTCTTTAAATATTTAAAATTTGCGTGGCACGTTATTACATTATTTTATTACTTGTGTTGCTAGCGTGCGTGGCCACCTCTCAAAGGTCAGACAGGATCGATTGGAATGTTTTAATACCAAGGAAAGTCCTCGGGTTGCAAATTCCACAAGCTTTATTAGCCTTTAATCAATTCTATGTATACACTTCATTTTTTGTTAAGTTTCAATTACTTCCAGTGAAAGTAAAATCTAGGAATTCATTTTTTTAACTGATATGAATGATACACATCGATGAATCGATTATTTTTTCTTTTATTACCACTGTAATTTTTATTGTGATGCGATAAAAAGTGCCTTTCTAAAAAATCCATTAATTTTATTGTTACTCATCATTTAAAACTGAAAATTTTTCTTAATTTTTAGTATAAAACAATAAAGTCTACGGATTTAGTATACATAATTAAATAATTATAATTGTACTTTATATAGTAGTTATTTGAGATCAATAATCATATAAGTGTAGAAATAACACTGTTATCATTGATCTTAGATATCAAAGGTATTTAAACTATTCAATTCAACTATTTAATTATTTTAAAGTAGGCCTTATTATTCTACTATAATAAAATAAAACTTAATAAGGTTTTTTAAAATGTCCATTTTTTTTTTAAATGGTAAAAGTTACTATTTTTTATTTAGATTTTGAAAAAAAATTTATCTAAATGATCACTGATCACATTAAAACTTATTGATCAAATCGTATACTTTTCATTTTATTATATATTATTACTAATAAAGAAATTACTTTGACTCAAGAGAAGAAATGTTGATAATTTTTTAATTTCACGGTCGATTAATTCATAAAAGTGATGTAGAAAAATTTTTTTTTAAAGTTCATTAGAAATAAAATAACTGTTTGTAGTAATCTTGTATTAAGAAAATTATTTTTAAGATTTACAATCTCTTGAATTAAGTAGAAAAAATGGTTAAACTTAAATAAAAAAAATTTTCAAGTTAAAAATTATTAGATGAAAAATATTACAAAAAAAGATTAATTTTTGCCATGAGAATTTCTGACAACAGCAACTTAAAATGCATGATTGAATAGTGTGTACTGTTGCGTTAAAGTCAAACCTCATTGAACCATAAAGTTCTTTTACAAATATTCAACCACTCAAGAGCTAAACATAAACAGGTACTTGGAAGGTGGGGCGGTAGCCAGCGTTCTAAGGAGAAGTTTGATCGATGCTAAAGTATTTGAGACTAGAGTAACTGGTTTATTCAAGGCGCAAGTATCCCAATAGCCGTAGTGTAGCAGTGTGACGAGGTTACGCGTTACAAAAAATAAAATAAATTATCAGCTCTCAAAAAAGGACAAGCCATGAATTTGAGTTGGTTGCCGGACCAAAATATCTTTGACGCCGAGAGTGTTTTCAAGGTTGAACTGCCCTTGGAGACCCAACGAAAGCTAGGGTGTAAGGCCGCGGAAGATGTATTTCTGGAGTACCCATGGGCGTATGTGACGCGAGAAGAACTGGTGATGCAATTACGCAAAAATAATTCCGGTCTGGAGTGCTGCAGAAACAAAATAGGAGAATACAAGCCGCAGTGGGTTTTAGTCGGGTACGCCTCCAGTGAATTGACCTCGAGCAGCTTCGTAGTTTGTCTTAGTGAGGAAACAAGAGACTCAATTGTCAGGAGAAACCGAGAAATAACCAGGAAAATTCGGGAGAAAGTTTATCTTATGATCACTAAAACCAGTCGGTGTGTTGACACACCGTCAGAGGAAGATAAAAAAGAAAATATAAATTCCAAGAAAGATGGAGACAGTTCAAGGCCCTTTTTTGAGGTCGAGCTGTGCTTTAATTCTAGTGCGCGTCGTCAAGCAAAAAAATTAACTGATAGAAATAGCGGCGACGCGAGAGACGGTGCCATTGATCTGCTGCCAGATTCTAGGGTATACAACAACATATTCATGAGACTAATTTCTAAAGCGGTGAACACGACTCTGGAATCCTGCGACAAGAGTGTCCAGTCCTATCTGGGGTATCCCAAGAACAAGTGGACCCAGTGTGACGAATCCAAGGACCCCGTGGAGTCTTCCAAAGACGAGGATCAAGAGGTTTTACCTGAAGGTAAAACTGAGAAGCAGACGTCCGTTGAAGAAAGCAGCCCGACCGGGCTTTCAGAGACAATGACAATTACTGAAGAAAGAGATGGAGATAATGTCGAGCTGCTAGAAATAGTCTTCCCGGAACATCTTCGGGACTTGGTTGACTACGTCGGGTACAATTCGAAGATCAATATTATCTCCGACGACATAGAGGCTCTATTGAGTACAAGTTATACGGAAAGCGAGAGTTTTAACGGGTTTAATTTTGACAAAGCGTTGTGTTATTTGATAAATCTGGACGTTACCAAGGGCAAAGTAATTTCAGATGTTTCTTGGCACCCGAGTAGAGTTGGATTAGTAGCCATTTCGTACGTGAGTAATCCCCGGTGTGATTTAGCGGAAATTTCGGATGATCCTACCGAGCTTAATAAATCAAATGATTCGACTGTCGACGGTGTGAGTAGTTTTAGCAGGACTTGTGCACTTGTCTGGTCGCTCGATGAACCACTTAAGCCCAAATTAATTCTTGATGATCCTCGTGAGATACTAACAATTTCTTTCTGCCCTTACAAAGCTAACATTCTAGTCGGAGGCGCTGAAAACGGGCAATTAATCTTCTGGGACCTGGATAATAATGCTTACTCCAATACCGAAGACGTCTTTAAAGATTATTATTCTGATTCAATTACTCAAGTAATTGTCTCTTCCGCTTCCTCGGATCCTTCCAAGTCTCATTTGCAGGCGATCCGAGGGATCCGATGGTTGCCACCCGAGTGTAAAATCACGGATAATGGGATGCTGGAGAAAACAGCAGAAAGCAGTAGCTTGCAGCTGATGACAGTTTCTGAAGACGGCTCGGTTGCAGTTTGGGATCTTCTTTGGCAGGCGAATTTCCCGTCGAACTTGGCTGCCAAAAATCTGAAGAGCTTAGTTAAGGCCGCAATGTCACTGACCGACGATCTAGAACGGCTTGACGGAGTTTTCTCTCCGCACTACCGGCTCCATATTCAGCTGCCCAAGGAAGCCTTCAACTTGACCGTCCTCGACTGCTGTTTGTCCTCGTTGGAGGCTTTTCGCTCTGAAGAAACTGTGGTTAAATTTTGGGTCGGCACTGCACAAGGTCAAGTGTTAGAGTGCACCTGGCACGGCCAAGAATTTGAGGTCACTGGTGAGGAGAATTGCCAGATCCTGAACGCCGCTTGTGTTCATGATGGACCAGTTATCAGGATCATCCGTTCTGATCATATAGAAGAGGTCTTGCTGAGTATTGGCGGGCGTATTTTTGCAATTTGGCACCAGGACTTTGTAAAGCGTCCGGTAATTTGGCGGAAAGGTAAATTTCGGTACACAGCTGGCTGCTGGAGCCACACTCCTGGAGTTTTTATAATTGCCAGGCATGATGGTGACCTTGAATGTTGGGATTTGTATCGAAAGACGGGACAACCGGTTCACGTGGAGACTATTTCTGGAAAGTTGGTAACGGGACTGTTTAGAGCGCCGCATGTTGTAGGAAAGGAAGAAAGAGAAGAAGAAATGGTTAATTCAGAGTTTATCGGTATTTGCGACTACAACGGGAGCTTCCGGGTGACAAGCAGTCCCTGCCGAGGAAAAGAAAATTACCGAGCAAGAGTAGACTGGTTTAGAAAATTCGTCTGCCGGGAAGTAGAGCGCAAGAAGGAGTTTCACGGGTGGCAGGAGGATTATTTGGCGAACGACAAAAAAGTTATTGACAGAAAAGCCGCCCGCGCTGCTCTCGAGGCCAAGAGGCGCCACGAGGAGGCGCGGGATAAATTTTTAAAGGAACAAGAGGAACTCGCGAGGATCAAAGCTGAAAAAAAGGCGCTGAAAGTTAAAAAGTCCAGAGAGAGCATTCGCAAGGCGGAGAATATCGAGGTGATGAAAAATACGCTCCTGGAAAAAAAGGGGTTTGACCCCCGGGAACTTGACAGACTGAGGCATCCACTTGTCAGGCAAGAGGAGGAAAAAACTGCCAGGATGGATAAAGCATCGGAGAAAGTTGCTGATAAAGACACTTACTTAAAACACGCGTTGGCTGTTGAGTTTCCGGAGATTGAGTCAAGTGGGAAGAGCCGAGCTGTGAAAACAACCACGCCCGTTCAAGAACAACCGGATAAAGTGATTGATGAAGATGAGCTCATAGATCGTCATATGAGTAATTATTTACTAATTAGCGGTGAGGCTGAAAAGCGGCTCAAAGAATTTTCCGGTGGGCCCAAGTTTGACTGGAATGCGGTGATGCGTGAAGGGATGCGCAGGAAATTTAATTTTAAAAATTGATCATTGAAAATCGTCAAGCAGATCGAGTAGGAATTTTGTTGGAAATTACACCAGGAAATAAATGCACAAAGGTTTTAAAGCCCACGCGTAATTAATATTCATTCCCGAAATTTAAAGTTACCACCCACTTAAACGCCTACTGATGAATTCTCTATTTACTAATAGTTGCGTAATGCAATATATTATATGTTTGTTAGTATAATAAGTAATAAGGTTTATGTACATAATAATATTAATACGTGACATTGTATATTTACATGTTTGGATATGTATATATAAATACTCATGTAACTTTGTTATTTATTTCAGGGTCTTGGCATTATTTGTATGGCATGCGCGTCTCCGGTGTATAATTCTGCAGCGAGTTGGTTCCTATTTGTTGCGACGGCATCCTTCATAATCACCCTTGCTTGGGTCTTTGTTTATCTCTTGTCGCTGAGGGAGGCATTAACAATACGTATTCACTGGATTTTGACGGTAAATTTTTTACGATAAATTATTCAATAAAATTTTAAAACAGTACAAATGTCATTTACCAATTTCTCGCCCTATTTCGGCAACTATTTTTATTATTATAGTCTTGTTAGTTCACAGAATCAAGATATTTTGCATACTATTGTCAAGATAATTTAATGGAGATTAATTTGAGACTTTTCAAAAATTAATTTAGTGCAATAGAACTGGAAAAAAAAACATCTAAATAGGTCAAAAAATTTTCCTGTTCGCCATGTCTATGGAAACTCTGAAAACACTGTTTTATACATTCTTTATTTTATTAATATTTCATAATTAAATGAGCATTATGAGTCGTGCACTTTTGGATTTTCTAAACTTTTTTTTTTTTTGGCCACTTGATATTTTAGTTAATTTGTAAAAAATTTAACGATTCAAGTAGAATTGTTATAGAATTTATGAATTAGTACATTTGGCCAAAAAAGATACACTGGCCACAAACAGTACTTCTACCCTAGTTATCATAAAACTTTTAAAAATGAAATTAAACTTTTTCAATTAAAACTCAACATTGAATAACTTAAACTTTATAAATTTTAAACTTAAAACTTTTTCTTCATACTTTGCATGAAATTTTATTTTTCAGTCAGTAAATTTTTAATAAATCTGTCAGTCTTTAACTGTAAAGTCTTAAACTGTGAATAAGTTTTGATAGAAACATAAGTTTCATAGAGAGTAGTGTCTTGAATCTTGTTAATTATGCAATTAAAAAAAGAAAATTATTTTATAAGTTGCTACTTAAAAAAAAAATAATATTTTAAAATAAATAATATTAATAATAATAAATATTTTTCAGGAATTATTAAACACAGGAATAATAACTATCCTGTACACCATCGCGTTTATTGTCCAATTAGCGGTCTGGAGTTCTTATACCAACAGTCAGTGGAGTCCTAAATCATCGAATATTGCTGCCGGAGTAAGTATTATAACTTTATCATATCAGTTATGTTATTTACTAGCGAGTACATTACCTGTTAATAATTTATTTAATGTCCTTCCCCAGGTGTTTGGAATCTTCAATACCATAGCTTATGCTGCGGGAACGTACTTCCTCTACGTCGAACACAAGAGCAATAACTCACAGTGAGGATAGAGTACCTGTTTAAATTTTAAATTGTATCAGCATCAACTTGTATTCAGGATTGTTTCCTGCAGTTTAACTGAGCCATCAGCTGTTCCAGGTCTTAATGCTCCAAATAGAGACTCTACTTTTTAAATCAATAAATATATATATATATATATATATTTATATTTACGTAAATCATAATAATGATAATGATAATAATAATTATTATTTAAAATTTGTAAAGGCGAATCGGTTAATTTACTCATACTTCCTCACACTAGATTTTATTATAACTTTTCAATC
This sequence comes from Cotesia congregata, assembly GCA_905319865.3. Taxonomy (NCBI): domain Eukaryota; kingdom Metazoa; phylum Arthropoda; class Insecta; order Hymenoptera; family Braconidae; genus Cotesia; species Cotesia congregata. Next base: position 15,609,543 of record CAJNRD030001124.1, read on the forward strand.
AAAATCTTCATTTTTTATCCTTCTTGTGTAATTATACGTCCGCAATTGTTTACCGAAAATTGTTATAGGATTTATGAGTGCGACTGATAGAGTACAAAGGGTGAAGATATTATTTACCAACGTTGCTGGGTATTAAGAGACAATTTTAATAGTTTATTAATTCACCAGCAGTTTTTAAAATCAGTCACAAATTATAAAAACAATATTATCTTTCTAAAGCTTACTAGTTAGTTATATTTCTTTATCACATCATTATTTTTTTTTTTTTTTTCTATACTTATTCATCAATTCATACGACGATTTGTATATCTTATTTTTATTTACAATTAGTCACAGTAATTATTACTACTATAATATACGTATGGTTACAATAGTAATATATTTATAAATATGAATACATTTGTACTCAAAATTTAATTTACTGCAAGTCTTATGTACATAGACTGCATTAATTAAAAACTCTGGCTAAGATCAGCAGACATCTGATCTTTTTTTTTTGGTTTATTAAAAAAATGAATGGTATACTTGGTAGTTTTTTTTTTTCGACAAGTGGAATTTTCTAAAAAGTTTTTTTTATAATTATTTAATTGTCCAAAAAAATTATTAGATGTCAGAAATTTAATATCATTAATTATATTATTTTATAAAAAAATAAATTAATATAATTTGAATCTGTCAGAATTAACCAATTAAAAATACAAAAGCTTTATAAATAAATTTGTATTTTATAATTATACAATTAAAAAAAAAAGAACAAAGTTTTAATTCATACGTAATTGAAGAATAAATATAAAATAAAATGTGACTTTAAGTGCCTTACTAAAGAAATAGTGAAAGTAGATTTTTAAAGTTTTAATAAATAATTTTGCTACTGATTTAATTAAAAATTATATAAATACGTCAATCACAGTCTAAATAATTACAGACATCGAAGGTAAAAATAAAATTATAGATATAAATCAGTTTATATTAACAAGTCTAAAGAAGAAACATCGATCGTTGCATTTAGATAATTATTGTATTAATTATAAATGAAAGTCATATAACAATGTTGTAAAATTATATATATCCACATATTTATCGTTAATTATTAAAAGAATATAAATTTTGTTCACTCATTTTATTTTATTTATTTGTAAGTTATGGATGATAATTAATAAAAAAATATAGTGTGAATTGTTTGTTGTTATTTTTAGTTAATTGTCTGATGCTCCTTAATTTTCAGATGATGAAAAGAGAAATTGAACGAGTTAATGGACAGTAATCGATTTAATTCGGATTTAATAAAACTTAACGAGTTAATCGGAAGAATAAAAATATAATTCCTTAATTCTCAGTCTGAAGATAACATTGCACGTCGTATATGTCCATGGTGCGTAGTATGATATCATTGCCGACGCCAACCACCGGAATGGGTAAGTTAGTAGCTATAACGCAAGCGTATAAGCAACTCCAGTTGATCGTAGACAGTCGACGGTGATCATTCAATTTAAGGTCAGTTGGATATTTTGTTGTATTTTTAGTATCATTACTCTCATTTATTTTATTAGATTAGTATCAATCATCAAATATTAATCACACTCATTAATACTGACCATAAAAAATTGAAAAAAATTTAATCATTCGTTAATCAAGATCGATGACGCTGTTATGAAATGTAAACAATGTTTTTTAATAAACGGCTGGTGAACAAGTGTTTGATATTATTATTTTAGTCAAACAAAATTTTAAAAACTAAAATTAGATTAAAAAATTTTTTTTTTTTTTAATTATAAAAAAAATTTCACAAGTGAAAATTGTAAAAAAATATGAATGCTCATTTTTAAGAACTAATTTATTAAAATGAAACTAAAAAATATCTATTATTGTTTTATAAAAATGAAATTAATTGATTGAAATTTTTTAGAATTTTATAACAAATTTTTTTTTATTTTGCTTAATTTATTAAATTAGAACTAAGAAATATTTTTTAAAAATTACACTTATAGTTTTTGAAGTTTTTAACAAATGAAAAATTTTTTTTTTATTTTTTTTGTGATAATTCTTTAATTAAAAAAATCATAAAAATTTTTTAAATATTAAAATTTAATTAAAAAATTTCATATGAGAAAATTAAAAAAAAAATTATCAGGAGAAACTTTTTAAAGCATTTTTTTATTGTAATTAATTTGTTATAAAAATTAAAAAAATTGATTATAGTTGTCAGCTACCTTCAGTATCATTATTATTTTCAGTATAATTAAAAAAAAATATTTTTTTAAATTACTAGCCGGTAATATTTATTTTTAGAAGATGATAATCATCATATAATCAATGTCAACCTGTTAATAATGAAATTATCTTTAAATTAAAATAAAATTAATAAATTTAGTCGGCGGTGATATTGATCTCATTTTATAGAATATTCCACGGACTTCTGGGGTGTGGGCCCAAACCACTTCACTACGCAACTCTGTTTGTTTCGCATAAAATTCAAGTTCAAGGGTAGTGTCCATATTGTTCACTTTTATAATTTTATATTAGGTCATACAATATGAATGTATTGTTTAATCATTACGTGAAAAATGATAAGCAGTGATTCACATAATGTCTATTAATAATTTTTTATTAAGTCACAACTATTTTGGCTTGTAAGAAAGAAGATCGTATGTCGTTAGCAAGTGGGTAGCTCCACGAAAACATAGCCTTGTGCTACTTTCCCACTTTCTGGTGTGCTGCCGAATATATAGTTAACGTAAACAACGATAATGAACTACCTGTTGGACGTCATTTTGAATTCGCTAAAAATTTTATTGATATTGTTGTAGCATAATATAGGACACTATGTATTATTATTTATTACTTTGGTTTGCAGGCTTGGAAAGTGAAAGGAGTATTATCATGTCGCACACAATCACGATGAGAACCGCTACGGTGACCACGACAACCTCGAGTATTATTATCAACACCGGGTATTTAAAGACTTATCGAGGGGTTTTGAAGCTCTTGGAATTGGTTTGTTTTTAATTTTTTTTTTTTTTTTTATATTATTAGATAAGTTTATCTTGTGCTGATGAGTAATCGCATGCTTGAAAATTTTATGAGAGCAACTAATACCCAGTAAAAAAATCCATAAAATGAAATTTTAATTATTATTAAATATTTGACAATTGTAAATAGTTAAAATTTTTTTTTTATAATTTGAAATAAGCAAAAAATCATAAGAGAATTTTTTTTTAGGAAATTTAATTTAACAGAAAATATTTCTTATAATTTTTTATCATTATAATATTTCACGTAAAATTTTAATAATTAAAACTTACTAATAAATTTTTTATTCAGCTTTTTATTAAAATTTCACCTAAAAAATAAGAGAAGTTTTTTTTTTTGTTAATTTAATTTTATACAAAAAATGTCTTCTAATTTAATTATATTTGTAAATATTTATAACACTAAAATTAACAGACACTTGACAATTTTTTCATTTTTTAGATAAATTTTTCTTGCTGTAATTAATTTGTTAAAAAATTTGTAAAATTATCAAACCTCTCTCAATTAGAGTATAATAAATATTTTACCTGAAACATAAATTTTAAATTCATACAATTTTTTTTTTTTAATACAATAATAATAAAAATAAAAATATTTGATTTGTAATTTTTATTTGAAACTTTAACACAAAAAATTTAAACAACATCTATTTTTTTTTAGCTAATCGGAGCAGTATGTGTGGGAATAATGGGACATCATATGGATCGATACTATCCTTATACAGTTCCTAATCAATTCTTCTTACTGATGGTCACAACATTTATGATAGCGACGTTTCTATTATTATTGAGCTGCTTAATTTCCATTCCCACTGAATCTATTATCTCGAAAACTATTTATGTAAGTTTTTTTTTTTTTGCATTTACATTTTTATTTATTAATTATATATTTATGATATTTATAATAACTAAGTGTTTACATAAATGTTATTGGACATATTCAAATGTAAGTTATACAATTTCAGGAAGTTATCTATCATGCAGTCGCATTTGCATTACTTCTTGCCGCCTCTTTAAATCTCATGGTGAGAGTGACTGACCGTTATAGCCGACAGTCAGAATATGAGTTATTGTTAGGCGCTTCTGTAAGTTCTATATTAAATTGCATTATTGTTTTTATAAATTATTGATAAAAATAACTAATAAATGTTTCTTTGTTTATGCAGATTTGTGGACTTGTAAACTGTTGCTTGTATTTCTTCAGCACCATTATTGCTCTCAGGATGTACAGAGGGCTCTAAATACTTGAAATCGAAGAAAATACCAGAGTACTTGACGATTTAAAATATTTTTTATATTAATATTTTACACAGTTCATTTTCTAATCGCAACACAAATAACCAAGTCTGAACTTACAAAAACATATATAGTCTTTTGAAGATACACAAATATTTTTGTAATTTTATTCAGAAAATTTTTAATGATCAAGATATATATATATCTTCAATTTTTGCGTTGAAAAATTTTACGCTCAGATTTAAGGTAAAAGACCCAGTTATTGACACTGGCCTAGTTATGGACACTTGCAATTTTATTTTAATAAAAATCAATCAACAAATAAATTAATGAATATAATTTTTGAGTTATAAATTTTAAGAGAATTGGTTTTTTTGAGAACATTTTATTTTTTTTAATTAAAATAAAATTGCAAGTGTCAAATAACTGTGTCAATAACTTTTTATTTTTCTTCAAAATTTAATTTAAAACACCCTAATATAAAATTTTATAAACATGTGTTAGAACTTTGAATTCATTAAATTAATTTAAGTTCTTATTTATTCAATGTAAATTTTAGTTTTGTTACTAATTGAATTTCTTTAATTAATTAGCTGCTCAAGATTATTTTCTTCAGCAATAATTAATTTAAAAAATTTGTTTAATTTCTTAGTTTTTCTTAATTCTAATGAATACTTAATAAAAAATATAAAGTTCTAATAACTTTAAGACAATTTTTATAAAAAAAATTTTACAAACGTACAAAAAAGTAGGGCTTTATATTTTAACCAGCTAAGCCGGTTAAAAAAGTTAACCAGGCTAAAAATTAGCTAACCACTCAGCTAAGCCGGTTAATTCAAATTAAATTCAAATTAGCTAAGCTAATCAGCTAAAAGTAAAACCAGTTAAAAAGTGAACACGATATTAAACTTAAATAATCATGACGTGATAGTTTAATTGCGGATTTTAAATTATATAGAATTTAACACTATGAATTTTTACTTTGATTTATTATATAATATTTAACACAAAAAATTAAAACTAATATTAAATTAAGTTTTTTATTAATATATTTACAATTTTTAATCAATTTCCTCTAAAAGGTCACGATTTTGATATAAAAATATCAATAAATTGGCATTTTCCGGTAATAGACAACTCTTTTTAGCAGAAATAACATTTCCTGCGGTCGAAAATACTCTCTCGGAAGGTGTACTTGACGACGGGATGCCCAAATATCTTCTAGCATAACTAGCTAAAATTGGATACTTGTGACGCTTTGAGTTCCACCATAGCAAAGAATTTTCTCCTTTTGAGATGGTGAGCTCTTTTTCATATTTATCCATTTCTTTTTCGACGACAGTTTTGTCTTCAAAACTGATCATTCGTTCAAGTTCCCCCGATAAACCACGTTCAGGATCAAAAAGGTACTCCAAATCTTGCTCTCTTTGATCCTTGGCTGAAGTTGGAAGTTCATGATGAGTATTTTCTTCAGTAATTATTTCTAATAATTTGTCTTTAAGTATAATTCGAAAGTATAATTCGTTATAATGAATGTGAAAAAAATCTCTAATCAAGTTCTGCTGCACAGAAAAAAAAATTTCTTGAACCAAGAAAATTAAAAGGAAGACCGAAGTTATTTTGGAGCAAGAAATTTTTTTGGTTTAAGAAAATTTAACTTTGTTGAAGAATTTTTAACTTCATTCAAGAAATTTTCAGTCTTCCTTAAGATTTTCTTGATTTAAGAAAATTTACTCTTGACTGAAAATTTTTTTTTCTTTCTGTGTGAAAAAAGAGTACTTTTACACCCGTGTGGGTGTAGACGTCTCATTGATTTCAGTATGAATATTAATGAAATAAATACCGAGGATCTAAGTAACTTTCGTAGTTCCCAGAAATCGACTTGTCAACTCTTCATCCAATATGTCCTTTAGCAAATAAATTTGTTCGCTGTTGTTATCATTCGGTTGCAAAAATTTTTTTGAAATTGAATGGACGGTTGGTCGCACCATTGCAATTGTTGATAATGATTCTGAAGACATTAATCGTGTCGCCACATCAAATGGTTCTAATATCTTCTTAACATCATATAAATATTCCCATTCAGCATTGTTCAAAAGAAATTTTTTCGCTGATTCTGGAGTCGTCACTTCCTCATCCAACAAAACATGACAAATTGCTTCGCGTTGTTCGATTACCCGTGCAATCATAGCGAAGGCTGAATTCCAACGAGTAACACAATGACTTATTAGTCGATGATTTGGCAAATTTTTTTTTTTCTGAGCAGAAGTTAGAGCTGCACTTGCTTTATTTTAGTGTTTAAAATGGCCAACTATAGCAGAAACTTTGCGAAGACATTCACTCAAAACTTCCTCTTTTAAGGCCCTTTCGACTACACATTGTAATGAGTGACAAAAACAGCGAACACTTACTTCCATTTCATGTTCAGCGTTCCAGTAGTCTCGTATGGCAGCAACCATGTAAGGTGCATTATCATGGACAACAGAAGTTACTCTGTCATACAGATTCCAATCAGATAATGCTTTTTTCAAATGATTATATGTATTTTTTGCAGTGTGGCTTTCAGGCATTTCCAATGTATCCAACGTAAATGAACGGAGATTCCATTGATCATCAATGGCGTGCACTGTGATTGTCACAAATGATGAACTCGCTCTCGATGACCAACCATCGGTTGTTATAGATACATATGGAAAATAATTTAAAGTCGAAACTAATTTATTGCGAACAGCTTCATAAATAGCTTGTAGTCGATCTTTTATGACTATTATACTCGGTATAGTATAGTCAGGACAAACAGTTCGAAGAAACTGTTGAAGTCCAGGTCCTTCTCTAAACGATATTGGAAGCATGTCCATTGAAATCATTTTAACTAACGACATAGTAATAGCCTCGCATTTTGGATTCTATTAAAAAAAAAAAAAAAAAAAAAAAAAAAAACATCAATGGAACTAATATAATTTATAAATATTTTAATAAATATTATAGGTTTTGATAAATTTGATAAAATACGTGAAATTCTGACAGCTAACTCAATTTCTCAACAAAATTACTTACGTTACGAGTGTAATACTTTCTAGTAGAGGTATTTTACGTCGTTTATCTGAATTTTCTTGAGTACTTCGAACTGTATCATCCTCGGATCTATTACACACATAAATTTTAAGTTAATTATTCATATCGGTTACAAACCAAAAAAAAAATATTTATTTTATTTTTATAAAATTAAAAATACTTTATTATAGAAAGTATTAGACACACAAATTTTTAATTTACATACCGTGACGCTGAATCAGATTCCTCACTTGAAGTAACGATTTGATTTTTTTCTGGGTGTTTACTTTTAATTGTTTTACAGTTGTTTTTTTTTATATTATATTGAACTGAACAGTATTTACATTTAGCAACTCCACTTGTAAGGTGAATAAAATGAGTCCATAAAGACGACAACGTTAACAATAATTGACTCAATAAATATCGTAGATTTGTAATTTTTAAACGTTCATTTATGTTTAAACAGATAATCAAAAAGAACAAGTTAGAGGCACCTGTCAGCCAAAAAAGGTACTATATGTTTTTTGAAAGTGTTTTATTTATATAAACTACCTACGCGAGATTCAAATGATTCAAAATGAAATATCACTATTACATTTTTTTCGGTTAACAAACAATTGATTCATTAAATATTAAATTAACTTTATAGCCGGTTTTAACTATTAGCTGATTAGCTTGGCTAATTTGAATTAACCGGCTTAGCTGAGTGGTTAGCTAATTTTTAGCCTGGTTAACTTTTTTAACCGGCTTAGCTGCGGTTAAAATATAAAGCCCTACAAAAAAGTAAATATAAAATATAACTTTGTTTCAACTGCCGGTCACACTTATATATTTTATTAATAAAGTATTAATAAATTTTATTAAAATATTTATTAACAAAATAATATTTAATTAACCGATAAGGAATATTTATTCTAAGAAAATATACTCAAACTTGTAATTTATTAAATATTATACAATAAAAAAAAAAAAAATGTATTCAATTGAAAAAATATTTAAAAACGACTCAAGTATTTTTCGCCAAAATCTTTTCCTGCTAAGATAGAAATAAAAAAGGAAGCAAGACAACTGTCATGTCTTAAACTTTTTTATTATTTTCCGAGGTTTAAGCAGTAGCTCGTGGCGCGTGCCGAAAATAACTTGACTTCGCGGCTGTTGTGTCGGATCAACGCAGGGGGTACCAAGGCACGCGATCAAGCTCTACGTGGGCACCCTCCTTCAGTATCTTTTTAAGAGTTGATCAAACTAGATCGAACCTAGACATTTCTTCCTTCGACCCCTATCAATTATCAATTTTGATGATCTAAAAAATTATAAAAAAAATATCAGTGAGACAAAAGTTTAATTTAGTTAAACAAACGTGAGAGCAAGTTGATAAAAATAAACCATCCGGTTTAACGAACTCAACATTAATTGTGGATGCAGTCTCGCTGATTCAGACATAACATCTCTTGGCATCACAGCACCAAGACACGATGGTGAAGACCAACAACGGTAGACCTAACATTCGAATCGCTCCGGTTGAAACTCATTCATCTGGTGGAATACAGTGCTGTTGGTGTAGATGTTTCACCTGTATACACATCGAGTTCATGAAAACTTTGCCGGGTGCTGTCAAAGTCGCTGAAACGGTAATTTATTTCTTTACATTAAATACAATAAATTAAAATTAATTAAATAAATAATTATATTACTCACGTAAAATTTTGTTTAAATTAATGTGCAAACAATTTTAGATAATGAGTGGATTGATCCAGAGTTTATTGATAAATTATGGGCTTCGATACAGCGCAAATATTGGTTCAGCGTTTGAAAGTTCTTTAACAACATCCTCCGCGTGTTTTTTCACCTCGGCGTTGCTGCTCGGCTGCTACGTTATTTCCGAAAGGTCTTATAATCTCATCCGGGCGTCGCTCTTCGTAAGTATTTTTAAATATCCTCATCTAAGGAATGATTTTTTGTGGTTTAAATTATGAAAATTAAGTTAGCTGACATCTAAAAACTTTCAGAAATTTTTTTATTGAAAAATTATTACAAAAAGAAGAAAATAAAAAATTTCACTTGTAAAAAACTTGAAAAACTATCAGTCCAATTTTTTAGTTTTTATTTAATAAATAAAAAATAATTAAAAAATTGAAAATGTCGGCTAACTTTAGTATTATGTTTAAATTGTAATAAACTGAATAATTCTAAACAGGAAATGATGTTCAACGCATTTGCTTGTTTTTTTTACTTGAGTTCCGCTTTTTACCTCGCATTCTCTACTAAAATGTTTCTCGGGGTTCAATATTATATTACACCGGGATTTGACGTCTATCCGGCGATGACTGCCGCCTACGTAAGTTTTAATTTCTATTTTTGAATGCTTTTTTTTTTTTTTTTTTTATCATGAATTAAAGCTAAAGTAACTTTACTTTTTTAGATGATGAGCGGAGTTGTCGGTGTAATTCATGGTGCAGACGCGTACTTTTCATTTAGACATTACAGAGGAAGTAGATAATTAGATTTAGTTTTAGTATTTTTTATATTAATTATTATTCATAGATAGGTCAATATTAAATATTCTACTGAATACTTTTTATTTATATTTTTTCTACCAAATAGTAAAATTTACCGTTTTTTGTACAAATCTTTTAAGTTATAAAAAATAAAAATTATTTTCTAAACCTTTGAATAAAATTTTTAAAATTTTTTGTGAAATTACAAGAACAAACTATTACAAATTTTAAGATTTTTAATTATAAACAATTATTTTTTTAAATAAATATTTAATTAAAAGAATTTTATAAAAATTTTTAATTGTAAGATATTAATTTTAGTTATGTAGAGGCTGGATTAATTATAGAATAATAACACCTCAATCAGGAGGAAGATTTAAAAAAAAAATGATAAAAGCGTTAATTGAGTACATACACCGAAGATAATGAATTGTTTTTAAACCTAAACATGATATTATATTGGTACATTTCACAGCAGAGTGAGCAATTAAATTATCAAATTACGAATTGGATACAAACGATTCTCTCTCATCCGCGATTAAATGTTTCTGGTACAATTGTCCGCTGGCGTATTATATATATAGATATATAGACCCGTAGATTATATTGCGCCGGAAATTGATTCTAATAAACTACCACACACTCAGCAATAATAGTTTCATTCCACTTTGGAAATTCGCATTCACTGGGAATAATCCAGGTGAATCAAAGTTGTTAAATAAATTTAATATTCGCCGTAATTGCTGAGCGTTAAATAATAAATCCGTTCACTTTTCACTTAAACGGACGAAGATGATAAACATATAATACAATAAATTCCCTTCTCTATTTAAAGTAATATGAATAATATTTTGACTTTCTATCATCTCTGCGTCAATATCCTTGACGCGAGCAATGGAAAATTTTCTTCAGAAGATTCTGAAACCAGAGCTCTAATTTATTTATTCAAAATTGCAGTAAGTATTATATTATATTTAATTAAATACTTTACTGTTATTGTTATTATTACTAGTAGCTTTATTCCTCTCGATTTTGACCACCACTTCTGTTATTTACTTATTAGTGCCAGTAGCATCACTGGTCGCTGACGTTGTCATAGCAGTACGGCCTCAAGTAATATAATACCCAGTAGAGGTACCAGTGTACGTAGTAAAGCATGTACCCGGCAGTTTGCTCCAGGATTTCGAACCGGTTGCTTCATTTCTTAACTCCGATACTCGTTTCACTCTCGATCCGGCCAACACCTCGTTTCACTGCAACAGGTTCACCTGTAATTATTTCAACTATTCCTTGGAGTTACAAATGTGATTTATTAAAAACTATTTGTTCAATTGCCACAAAATGGATTTAAATCATAGTACTAGTGCTCCGATAAACGGTATGTATTTTTTCAAATAAATTGTTTTAGGACTAGTCATTTTAAAATAATACTAAAGTTAGCTGACATTTAAAATTTTTTAATTATTTTTTATTTATTAAATGAAAACTAAAAAATATTTTTAAAAAATTGCACGGATAGTTTTTCGAGTTTTTTTACAAGTGAAATTTTTTATTTTCTTTTTTTTGTAATAATTTTTCAATAAAAAAAATTTCTAAAAGTTTTTAGATGTCGGCTAACTTAATTTTCATCACTTTAAAATATGATTTGCTAATTTCAAAAATGCAAATTGTCATATAATTTTATAATACTGAAAATAATAGACATCTGTCAAGTATTTTGTTTTTTTTTTTTTTTTTTTTTTTTTTTTTNGAGAATTAATTTAGCAGATATTTAATAATTTTTAGAATTTTTTTAACTAATAAATTATAGCAAAAAAAGAAGAGAAAAAAAAATTGACATGTAGAAATTTCAAAAATTATAAATACAAATTTTTTGAAATAATTTTTTAGGAAATATTTATTTGTTAAATAAAATTAAAGAATTATCAAGTGACTGCTAACTGTAATATCATTTTTTTTTACAAATAAATTATAGTAAAAAAAAATTTTTATAAAATTTTTCAAGAAGAAATTTTTAAAAAATATAAATGCAATTTTTTCAAAATTAATTTATTTTTAAAATAAAATTAAATTCAGTTTTAAAAAATTCTTAAAATATACTTGAAAAATAAATATATAAAATGAAATTAAGAAAAGAAAGTTTAAATATCATTGCATGTAAATTGATGATTTTAATCTGAAACAAAAAAAAATGTTTAAAAATTAATAAAAAGTTTTCTTTTGATTAAAAACTTTTTACTTAAAACATAAATTATAATTATACTAAAAAATCATGAGTCAATAAATTCCTGAAGTTTATGAAAAAATATAAAAGCAATGTCAAGGTGAATGATAAGCAATTCACGATTTGAAAATAATTAGTGTTTAAAAATTAATGTATCATTATTTAAAAGTGACCTTGATTTAAACAATTGTTGCTATTGCAGGATTTACCTCTTTATATATTTCTTACTCACTTAGTCGTGGATGGTAGTGCTGGGTACTTAAAATAATCATTAGAATTTTTACAATAATGATTAAATCTCTATATAACGGTGATGCTGATTGATAGTTCCAGAGAATACTATAAGTAAAATAATTACAGCTCGGAGATTATAAATTAACAAAGAGATAGTACGTCACTTAATCGGCATCTAAAAAAAAAAATAATTAATTCATTGAATATCTGAATTTAAATCGAAGCATTGAAATAATTGATGCAATTATACAGCACGGGGGACCCTTGGATATAAGTGTAGACTCTACTCTTGAGATTTCCGGTCTGATCACCCCGATGTGTATGATACGTGCAGCTATTCATGTTACATGTACTTATACTGACATGAGTTTCTTACCAAAAGCATCAAGACCCCATGAGTCATTGACGTCACCACATCCTAAGCGGTTTCCCGTCTCAATAATTTTTTCTTTGACCTCATGTATCTACCGCATGCTTAAGCTTTTCTCTTTCTGACAAAAGTTTATTATTTCACTTGACAATCAATTGTACTTGTTCTTTATTTATAATTCATACTTTTCTTAAAATTACAAAAGTACAAAAAAATATTGAAATTTGTCAAAAGTCAGAAGAAATAGCAATTGATTTTTTATATAATACTAAACTTTTTTTTCATTAATTAAATTAGAACTAAAAAATTATTTTAAAAAATTGTACTTACAGTTTTTCAAGTTTTTTACAAATGAAATTTTTTTTTATAATAATTTTTTCAATAAAAAAAAATTCTAAAAATTTTCAGATGTCGGCTAACTTAATTTTCATTATTAAAGTTAGCTGACTACTGTAAAATATTTTTAATTTTTATAACAAATCAATTACAATAAAAAAAATGCTTTTCAAAATTTTCATTATTAATTTTTTTTAATTTTCATGAGTTGAAATTTTTTTCATAATAATTTCATTGCTATAAAATTATAGAAAACTTCTGTCAGTGTCTTATTTCTTATTGGTTAATTTTAAAGTAAATTTTTTTTTCACAGAAAAAAATTAATGTGACTACTAAGCTTTTAATGACATGAATTTTTATAAAAAATCAATTATAATTAAAAAAATTATTTAAAAAAATTCGCACTTGTAATTTCTTTTTATTTTTTACATGTGGAAATTTTTTAGTTATTTTTTTTTTATTATATTTAATTGTTATAAAAATATAAAAAATTGTTAAGTGTCTGTCAATTTCAGTATCATAAATTTATTAATCTAAATTCCACTCATTGCTGATTTATCATTTTTTTTTTTTTTTAATTGTATATATACGTTAGCTTTGTTATGTTAAATAAATGTTTTCATTTATTATAATACGATTATGATATATTAATATTAAAAAAGTGGGAAGTACTGTAAAAGAATGTTCTCAAATTTCTAGTATTATGTAGTCATGTAAATAATATCAAATAATATAAAAAAAAAAAAAGCTATTGAGTTACAAGGAATATCTTGATAATACTTGTTATTTTTAATTAAATATAGATAAAGACTCCTGGATGACAACTGAAACTTCAGTGACAGCGGAAAAAGAAGACACGATTTTTACTCTTATCGTGGTGGTTGTCGGTATAATAGTAGCGATAATAATTCTATTTTCTATGGGCGTATTTCTGGACTGCAGGCATCAGTAAGTCTAAAGTTATTTACTGAAAACTTTTCGAATAAATTATTGATTAATTTACTTTAATACTTTAGGAAGAATACTACGAAGAATAATAAACCGTTGCGTATGAAAGCGCCTTCGCTGACGCGCAAAAAGAAGATAAAGGATGACAAAAAATCCTTGGCCTCGGACATGTATTCCAGTGGGATGACAGATTACGGAGCTGGCGCGATCGACGCAGTGGTTTAATTTAAAAAGGGAAAATATTATAATTTTAAATTAAGATAAGGTATTATCATACATATTTGAATTTCGGCACGGAATATGCTAAATCGGCATTGTTATCTTACCAGAGAAAAATAGCGCGTTGACGTCAGAGAAAAATTATTAGCTCTTTACAATACAAGTCATACCGATTCGATGACTCAATTCCGCAACGCAACGCAAGCACTTTGCGGATTTCGGATAAAATTATAATTGACTGTGATATCTATAAATTATTATTTTATACGTCAGTTGCTCAAACGTCACTATACAATTACAATAGTATTTTAATTGTATATATATATATATATAAAATGTGTTAATATATATATGTACTAGGGTGGCGCAAAAAAACCGACTATTTTTTTTTTTTAAGTCTCGAGTGAAAAAATGTCAGTTTTTGAGGTCGCTCCAAATTTTTTTAAATTTCAAAAATCGGAATTTTTTTTTTTTTAATTTTTTTTTCTCGGTACGTCATAATTTTATAGACCAAAAAAAATAAGTTCTTGAAAGTTTCAATTTAAAATTTAAATTTTGAAAGGTCGCTCATAATTTTTTTTTAAATTTCAGACTCAACAAATGCTAATCCAATTAAATAGCCACTAATAAATTAAAAAAAAATTATGAGCGACCTTTTAAAATTCAGATTTTAAACTGAAACTTTCAGGAAAACCTTTTTTTTGGTCTATAAAATTATGACGTAACGAGAAAAAAAATTGAAAAAAACAAAAATTCGATTTTTGAAATTTAAAAAATTTGGAGCGACCTCTTAAAAAATTTTTTTTAAACTGTCCATTGGAGAGAGCTCTTAAAACATCATAAACTAACTTTTTTTCACTCGAGACTCCAAAAAAAAATAGTCGGTTTTTTGTGTCACCCTAATATGTACACAAGCAAACAATAATAATATCAGTGTCTATTGTTTTAAATAACTTTTAACTTTTAAATAGCGTAGATCGCAGGCATTATTTACAGATAATCTTCTTCTTAAATAATATTTATAGCGACGTGTGCCATATCCACACGGATTAAATCTTATTAATATTATTTAGCTAACAAAACTTACATATATATATACTTGGTAAATAATGATGGATAAATAATTATCTGTTTTCTTTTTTTTTTGTTCTTGTACATGTAAAGTTTATTTTTAGTATTGTAAAAAAAAAATATGCAGTAATATTAATACCAAAGTCATTTTGTATACTCGCATTTACACGATTCGTCCTACTTAAAATTGTATAATAGATTTAGAATTTTGTATTGTATAGCCGTATTATATTTATAATTCTATTAATCATATAAATATTTATGATAAAAAATATCATTTGTGTATAACAACATTGTGTATAAAGTATTACTTGGAAGTCCCGCACTCCGAAGCCATGATTATTTTTTATGTATTACATGTAACAATTATATAAAAAATATTTCAAATATAGAAAACAATGGTTATTCATTTTTTGCGTGCAAATGTTATCAGTTTTATATAAAAATATCTTTGCGCTTAGTCAATTGATTAAAAAAAAAATTTGCGTGTATGAGAATATGGATTTCATCGAGGACGTTTGTTGTTTAGGAATACAAGGTCGCGTTGAGCAAATTCTATCGGATGTTTAAAAATTAAAGCGATCAACAGCGACCGAAAACCATCGCCAGTAGTGCCATGCGGACGTAAACACCGCACTCGGCTTGTCTGAAGTAAGCAGCTCGCGGGTCGGTGTCAAATTCCGGGCTGATTTCAAAGTTTCGGGGCAGTGGGTGCATCACGACCATCTTCTTCTTGGCGCGAGTCATCACCTGGGGCGTTACGACAAAGTGTCCACAAACCTGTAATCATTTTTACAATGATTAGTGATTTATTTATCATTATAATAAATATAAAAAAAAATATGGTAATTAGTTGCAAGTGAGGTCAAACCTATTTTTAGCCATATCAAGGTGAAAAATTAACATTTTTTAATTTTTTTTTATTCTGATTGATTTTACGGCGCATTTATGGTAAAAAATGTCGTGAAAGGAAAAAATGAAGATTTCGATAGCTTTTTTGCCTTTAAAAGTTAAAAAAAATTTTGACTCATGTTTTTGGATTAAATTTCTATTTTATTTTCTTTTGATATAATTTTTTTTTTTTTTTTTGAAAAGTACATAAAAAAACGAACAATTCAAAAAAAAAGTTGAATTTCTAAATTTTTTTGAAAATTGTGATAATCAATTTTTTTTTTTAAATTGTTCATTTTTTTATGTATTTTTCTAAAAAAAAAAAAAAACAAAAATATGTCAATAAAATCAAATAAAAAATTTCGTTCAAAAAAAATGAAAATGAAAATGTCTGACCCCACTTGTAAATATTTATCAAAAATCTAAACTAATTACCTGATTATATTCATCTTGTGAAAGGAAACGTTCACGCTGGATTCGCGTCATATAAAGAACATCAGTATCAGGAAGAACTTCTTCAAGACTTGCGAATTTCTCCTGAGGAATTCCTCGCTGAGCTACATAGCTCACTACGTGTTCCGGCATTCCTAGCCCGGGTGGACTGACGTACCTCAGATTGACGTTGTACAGCGTGAGTAATCTCGCAAGAGAATGGACAGTTCTTCCGTGCTTCAAGTCACCGACCATAGTAATAGTGAGACCATTGACAGTACCTATTTCCTCGCGGATTGTGAATATGTCAAGTAAAGCCTGTGTAGGATGCTCACCAACACCGTCTCCAGCGTTGATCATGGGCTTACGACAATGCTGACTGGCGCGAGCGACAGCACTCGGCTCAGGGTGACGTAGGACGACGGCATCTGCATAACCAGCCATTACGGCGACTGTGTCTTCTAGAGTTTCTCCTTTTTTCACCGAGGAAGTTGTGCCGTCCATATGGATAACGCGTCCACCGAGACGCAACATCGCTGCTGAAAAACTGCAAGATGTCCTCGTGCTGACTTCGTAAAATATTGATGCCAGAATTTTTCCCCTGAGAAAATGGTCCAGCGAGCGTTCTTTCATGACAGCCAAGCGGAGAGTCTGGGCAGTGTTGAATATGTCATTGAGCTGTTCTTTAGAAAACATGTCGGCAGTGAGAATGTGTTGCCCGGCAAGTCCGTGGCTGTTTTGTAAATGAACTGTCGGGGGCAGTTGATTGAAAATACGCTGGTCTTTGGAGACTGTCGTCAGCAATGGTGATATACACCGCTGGGTGGGTTTTACAGAATCTCGCGCTTCAACTTCAGATGTCAAGTAGACGTTTCCTTTTCCTGACTGGAATAAATGAGAGAAATCGTTGGTTTCAACCGAGATCTCTTGAACTCCGTTGAATTTTTCATAGTTGGGGGATAAAAGACGTTCCAGCACGGAGTTTGGTCGGCTTGTAACGTCTACTGTGGGTGCTTGGGGATGGATTTGACTCTTGGCGAGTCTTTGGACTTCGCGTATGTCTTGTCCAAAGCCTGGGTTAACCAGAATCTGTCCTTCGACGTAGGCGACTTCTCCTCTCAAAACGACTCTGTGGACACGTCCACGCAATTTCATTCCCGCGAACGGCGTCCACTTGGACTTGGTAAATGGCATCGCAGTCGGAACAATCCATTCCTCGTCGAGATCAACTTCTACGTAAGTATTTGGCTGGTCGGGAATGTTGAATATTTTCTTGGGATTGCGGTAAAATTTGTCGATAAGATCCTGCAATTAAAAAGGTAAATATTTTATTAAATCTTTAAATGGTAAGAAATAAAGAGTTACCTATAGACAAAAAAGAGAGGTGATTTTATGAAACTACTACACTGTTTATCTACACTGAAAAAAAAGTTTTTTTCCTCCTAGAAAACTTTTCCCTGTGGTTAAAAAAAAAGTATTCCTAAAATAAGAATACCAAAGTTTACTATCCATATAGATAGATAGATAATTATGAGAAACTATACTTTTTATAATTCTTCATTTATAAACAATTTATCACACTAAAATTAATAAAAATGGAAAATAGTATATTAAGCCTTTCTTTTCTTATTTTTAATTCTCATTGTTGTCAAAAAATTGCAATTTCTTGCTAATAGCATTATTTTACTAATTTACTAATAACATTACTAAGGTAAAAGACCTAGTTATTGACACTTGCAATTTTATTTTAATTTCAAAAAAATAAATCAACTCTGATAATAATTTAATAAACATTATATATGAATTATAAATTTTAAGATAATTGGTTTTTTGAGAACATTTTATTTTTTTTAATTAGAATAAAATTGCAAGTGTCAAACAACTAGGCCAGTGAAAATAACTGGGTCTTCTACCTTATTATAAAAATTGATTATAAGGAAAGAATGTATTGCTAAAATGAATTATAAATTTGTTAGAGATGATAAATTCCACTCTGACAACTTCTTTTGCATCCAAGAATCCATATAAATAAGGGAGTAAGGGGAAGTAATATTAATGATTAATACTTTTATTTATAATTTATAAATTATTTAATTTACACAAATAAATATTTAGGTAACTAGACTCAGGCACAAGGTAAACTAATAACTAAAAAACACGGGTAAATTTTACACTGTAGATTGGAGGGAAATGACAAAATAGTGGCGCCACCGTCACGGTTGCTATGGTAACATAGAATTTAGTTTTAGTCCTGTTAAAAAACTTGGTATTCTCAGATTTAAAATACCAGTTTTCTTAAATTTAAAATATTTAACTTGACTTTTACTTCGTACAAGAAAACTCGACTAAAAAATATTCAGTATTCCGGGTATAAAAAAACTTTTTTTTCAGTGTAGGAATCATTGTTAAGTGGAGTGATCGCTTATCTCGGTGACTTATCGCTGAACAACGTTCAACTTTTTTTGCAATAAATGATAAAATACCACAGAGTAATTTCTAATCTTTAATATGGTTTTTTTTTTGTTTTCAATTTATTACAGGATTTTATACGTGGACATAACCACGTCGGTGCGTTCAATGTCGAAGATTAACACCCGAGATTACCGATGATTTTTATTGTTAAGTTCAAGATCGCGTTTTATAGATAAAGAATCGCAGGGGGGGATTCTTTTCCTAATCTATTAGCTTATCTATTTAAAAGCTTTGAATATTTTTTACCTCCATCGTGAGTCTTCCCTCGTTGACAGCGTTCAGGAGGAGAGGTAAAATTGTCTCAAGACCTGGATAGCCTGGTGGTGGTTTCTCACTTTCTTTTTCTTCAACTGTATGTGGAGCTGAAATATTTATTTTTGTTAATTTATTACAATAAATTCCTCCGATCATTGGTTATATTAAATTAAATAGATTAGATAACAATGTAAAACTAATATTACAAAATTTTGATAGATTAAATTATTAAGATAATTTTTTAAAAAATATAAATCAATACTATCTAAAATCCTAACATTCAATAAATAACTCAAGTTTAATTTTTTTTTTTTAATTAATCAATTTTTATAAATACCCCGCCAAATATTTCTTTTTTAATATTTTTATAATCAAATTAAATTCATTCTAATAATTAAAAATTTACATTTTTTAGAACAATAAGTGTATTAGATATTAATTTTTAAAACCCTGATAAAGTCTTAATAAATAAGATATGATAGATTGTTATTTAATAATCCGAACAAAAACAGTTTCACTGTAAAAAAAATCGCGCCAAGTCCACGTTCATAAGACTATTAAGAAAAAAAAATTAGTTTTTTCTTTACAAAAAGATATAAAATAAAAAAATTAAAAAACCCAAGTAACCGATATGATTGTTTATGATTTTCGGAAATTAAAAAAAATTTGTTGTAAATTTAAAAATTAAAAAAAAAAATTTGGAACGTA